>OX103892.1:4380908-4997438 GCA_944470375.2 Schistosoma guineensis | reverse complement strand
AGCATTATAAGCAAAAATGGATAATGACTAGCAGTGGAATCCAGAGCTCGCATTTTATCCTATTTAGGACTCATCAACTGGATGTGTCCACATCTCAGAGTTAATATTCACTCTAGAATTCAAACTGAGTACCGTTCGCTTCAAACGCCTTCGTGTTATCCACCTAGTTACTAAGTCCTGATATCCACCTGCTTGTACAATGGGGTGAAGTTATATTCACTTGGTATTGTTTTACTTGTATCTTCCCTTTGTTATTTAGGACCGCAATTCACAAGTCTCATGTTAACATATGTGCATCCTGTGTGGACTGCCTCGATATTGTCTGAAGTCACAAGCTTTTTTTTAAGCAAAGATGGATGATGGCTAACAGTGGAATCCAGACCTCGCGTTTTATCCTATTTAAGACACATCAACTGGATGTAACTACATCTCAGAGTTAATGTTCACTTTACGACTCGAACCCAGTTCATTCTTCTTCTTCTTCTTCTTCTTCTTATTCTTCTTCTTCTTATTATTATTATTATTATCATTATTAGATTTGATCTTATTACATTTAATTCAATATTGTAATAGAAGCATTACGTAACCACATTTTTATTTCGAATCAATTCAATTAATATAAATCATAATAATGATGATGAAAACTAATTATTTAATTAAATAATAATCAATAAACATTAGTAATTTGATTATATTCATAATCAATATTTAAGATGATTAGTTTAGATGTGATTAATTGATCAGGGTTCATTTCGTTTTTTGTTAAGCCGTGACTAGTGCAACTAATCCGTGTCAGGCAGTGACAGGTATCTACCTCAGTACAATGGAATGTGGTCACGTAATTTCATGGATTGTTTGAGATTCGACATTAAGATTGTTGGATGTCGGCTCAATGGTCTACTACGTTGAGTGTTCGCACAAGAGACTGAAGGCCCTGTGTTCGACTGCCGCTTGTGGGATCGTGGATGCGCACTGTTGAGGTGTCCGACAATAGAACGAAATGGCCGTTTAGTGCTTCCAGGTTTTCAGTGGCGGTCTAACATCAATCGGTTCATGATCTCAATCAACAACTTAATAATCTCCACAACCTTATACTAATAAGAATCATAATAGTTGATATGTATACTGTACAATATGAGATTAGTTTGTATCAAGATCTGAATTCAGCTTTAGGAAAAACTCGTGTGAAATTGGGTAAATGGTTTTTTCTTTTTGTTTAACATAAAAACGAAATGAACCCTAATCAATTAATCACATCTAAACTAATCATCTTAAATATTGATTATGAATATAATCAAATTACTAATGTTTATTGATTATTATTTAATTAAATAATTAGTTTTCATCATCATTATTATGATTTATATTAATTGAATTGATTCGAAATAAAAATGTGGTTACGTAATGCTTCTATTACAATATTGAATTAAATGTAATAAGATCAAATCTAGTAATAATAATAATAATAAGAAGAAGAAGAAGAAGAAGAATAAGAATAAGAAGAAGAAGAAGAATAAGAAGAAGAAGAAGAAGAATGAACTGGGTTCGAGTCGTAAAGTGAACATTAACTCTGAGATGTAGTTACATCCAGTTGATGTGTCTTAAATAGGATAAAACGCGAGGTCTGGATTCCACTGTTAGCCATTATCCATCTTTGCTTAAAAAAAGCTTGTGACTTCAGACAATATCGAGGCAGTCCACACAGGATGCACATATGTTAACATGAGACTTGTGAATTGCAGTCCTAAATAACAAGTCATGATTCTTAGAGCGTTTCGTGCTATTTGGGACTCGTCGGCTGGATGTACCTGCATCCCAGAGTTGATGTTCACTCCGCGACCCGAACCCAATACCATTCACTTCAAACTTAAATGATAATAATAATAATAATAATAATAATAATCACCTGTTTAGTCCGATTCCCAATTACTTCCAATTTTTGATGACAGTTTATTTTTATTTTAACAATAACTCCTATGCCGCACATCGATTACACAATGTCATTTCTGAAATAACTCGTCATATAATTGTCACTAACCGTTTTGTTTTCAATATGCTAGAAAGAAACATCAGACAATTATGTGACTCAACGAGGAGGCTGACAGGGGGAATATAGTAAACCCGAGCGATCAGTCAAGAAAAAAGAAGGCAAGCTGACCACTGCTATTCGAGAACAGAGGAATAGGTGGGGAGAACACTTTGGATAATTCTCGAATACATTGGCCCTACTGAACTGACCGAACATCGAGGCAGCACACACAGACATTCCTTTATATGTCGACTTACCAACGATTGAAGAAATCAACATAGGCATCAAGATTGTAAAGGTAGCAGAAAGACGTGACAACATACCAACTGAAGCACTGATGTCAAACAGACGTAAATGCGAAGTTGTTCCACGTTCTATTCAATAAGATTTGAGAGGAAGAACAAGTACCACCGACAGACTGGAAATGAGGACTCATCATCATCAAAGAAAGACGATCATCTGAGCACGTGTATGGACTACTGAGGCATCAAATCAACATCAGGAAAATTTTACAACAGAGTGTTGTTGATGTTGGAGAGACCCAGCAAATTCCTCGAAAATAACCCAAAGGAATCATGAAAACGCCAGGAAACATTTTATCCAATCAGCACTGAATTGAAGTATCTCAGAAACATCTAGACAGTGAAGAGTCACGTGTCACATTTTCGATTGGATGATTACCCATCCTTTTCTCTCGTGTTCAAGTTGTCGTGTAGATTTAGCCTCGGGGTTACTAAAAAGCTTGAGCGACCGAATCAAGCGTTCAGTCAGAAGATTTATTAGTTCAATAGGATGAAAGATTCGGTAGACGCTTAATTGTGAGATCAACAGGCTGAATTCTTTGAGGATCGGACGTTTACAGACCAAATCGCAACACTACGAACCATTGTTGAACAATCAATTGAATAGAATTTATCACTATACATCAACTTCTTTGATTATGGGAAGGCATTTGACAATATGAACAGGAGAACATTATGGAACCTTCTTCGACAATATGATGTACATAAGAACATCATCGACATTATCCGGAATTGATACGACAGACTATACTGCAAAGTTGTGCATGGAGGACAGTTCACTGATGTATTCTAAGTGAGTACTGGTGTTTGACTAGGATACTTACTCTCGCTCTTTTACTTCCTTCTGGTAGTCGACTGGATTGTGAAAACCATAATATCTCATAGGAAGCATGGAATACGTTGGACAGTCTAGATGCATTCAGACATTTCAGACTTCCCAAATGACCTAGCTCGTCTATCTCATACACACCAACAAATACAGGTGAAGACAGTCAGCATAGCGGCAACCTGTGAAACAATGGGCCTCAACATACATGAGAGAAAATGAGGATCTTAAAACACAACAGAACAACTCCACTCCAATCATACTTGATAGAGAATCTATGGAACAGGTGGAAACTTTCAAACATCTACATGGAAGGCATCGTAGGTACCATCAGCAACAACCTACTATGTAAGGAAATAAATCAGCTTCCATATGAAGAGGAAATTAAGAAGAGATTCTGGAGGCAGATAGAACATACATTGTGGAGACCGTCAAAGTGTATCACGGTGCCGTAACTTAGGTTCCTGAAAAAAACAGAAAAGTGGAAAGCCGAACAACATACTTCATCAGGAATTGGAAGCAGACATCAAAATGATGAATAACAACTAGAAAGAACTGAATAGCATTGTCCAAGACAGTGTTTGATAGAGAATACTGATAGGTGGTTTATACTTTTCTACATAGGGTAAGGAGGAAACCATCTTGTATTGATGTGAAAACGTCCTTTAGTGAAGAATGCTCTATCACGTAGAACTCTAAAGCAATGTAGCATAAATTTCATCAAAATATTTATCTACAAACATTATGAACTGTAAATATTTTATATAATCAATATAATACATGACTTTTCGTGAAAAAAAACGTTCAATTTTTTTGTATCTGGGCTGTCTTATTTATTGATTAGCTTGTTTACTAAAATGTTTCTTTCTCTTACAGATTTTTCACTACCGCCCTCACTCACTCTCTCTCTCTTTCACACACACACACACAAACAAACAAACATAAACACATGGATACACTTTTTCGCTGTAGTTCTTTCCAAATGAATGGATGACCTTCTTTTTTCTTGTACCAATATATATGATTCACCGTCATCATTATTTTATGCTTCTGTTTTTCTATAAAAAGATTATTAACATTATAAGTTGATTCTGTTATTATTGGAAATAAACAAAGATAGATAGTGGCTAGCAGTGGAATTCAGGACGCGCGTTTCGTCCTATTTAGGACTCGTCAGTTGGATGTACCTGCATCTCAGAGTTGATGTTCAATCTGGGAATTGAACCCAGTACCGTTCTGTTCAAATACCATCACGTTATCCAATTATCTACTGAGTCAATCTTTGCTTATAAAGCTTGTGACTTAAGGCTATATCGAGGGAGTTCTCACAGAATGCGCATATGTGAACATGAGACTGATGAATTGCAGTCCTAAATAACAATAGGGAGATGCAAGTAAAACAACACTAAGTGAATTTAACTTGATCATTATTTGAATGAATAAACAGAATGGAATGAGAATGAGACCAGTCTATGATCTCCACAATAATCAGCACACTAAATTACTTGAGATACTAGTGAGTTGGGAGTGAAACACTTGTTAGCAATTGTATTCGTTTATCATTAATCCACTGAGGTTGAAATTGTACTAGTGGTTACCAACACAATGGTCTCAGTGGTTAACCATCTACTTAAAAAACTTGAAGACTCTACATAGGACCCCTGATTCGGTTTATATGTGCCTACTGATGAGGAGGCGTACGCTAAAGTAGAACAACTTTCCAGTACTCTCTGGCTTTTAATCGTCTCCAAATGTGATCAGTTTGCGAAAAATGCAATCTACAAATTAAATAAATCTTCACAAACCCCTTCATATATATTAGGAGTTTAATTATTAAAGACAAAATGCAATTAAACAAATCTAAGTCAATAGGTACGTTGAAATTCTTTCGAAGATTGTCCATATACTTTTTTAATCATAAACAGTTAGACAAACCTTCTAAATACACATTTATACAAGATCAAGCCAAAATTGGCTGTGAGTGTGAGAGACTATTACTAATAATTTGAGAATATCTGAAGAATAGTAAGTCGTAGGATAATAGTCAAGAATTCCAATAAAAGCTTATAATAATGAAAGGAATAAGAATATACATATTTTATGGTCACTTAATAGTTATACAATAAGAATATTCGTATAATATTAGTGCATAAGTTATTCCTAACAGTTATCATTCATTTATTCTTCGTCTGAAGATAACACTTCTCAATTAGCTTTTCATCATTACCCTACACTCATATTTAGATATGTATAGTTTACAAAAATGAAATTATATTATCAGAATGGGTTTTGTGGAGATTTTTAGAAATTTCACAAGTTGAAATCATGAATCAGTTGAAGCTAGACCACCATGGGAAACCTGGAAGCACTGGACGGCCGTTTCGTCCTAGTATGGGGCTCCTCAGCGGTGCACACCCACGATCCCGCACCTCGCGGGATTCGAACCCAGGACCTACTGTTTTCGCGCGCGAGCGCTTAACTATTAGACCACTGAGACGGCCGGCATCCAATGGTGTTAACGTCTAACTTCAACCAATCCACGAAGTTGGGCCACCGTACACCATTGTCTTCAGTGAGTTCCTATCTCACAACAGACTTGTTTGAACTCCACTGGTAATAATAATCATCGGAGTAGGTGCGCTACGTAACAATTGTATAGTGTCACAGTGATTGCATAGCTGGAATAAAGAGTATCATAATAATCCAAGTAATTATTGGATAAATCAAGCAGTTGCTACGTTGGATACCATTTGCAAAGAAGAAGGTAGCAAAATATTTTGATGAATGGTCAGTAATATAGTAGTTATTGTAAGAATCAATAGATGAATGTTGAGAATAAGTAAGATACAAAAAGTAGAAGAAATACGAAAAGAGTTTACTAAAGTTCTGTTACCAACTCACTCCTATACCGATGGTCAAGGTAATAAGATTGATTGTATAAACTTCTTTTGAATGCAATGGTTTGATTTGTGAACTTGAATACCAATGGTTCTAGCAATGTGCAAAAGGCGAACTCTTAAGCCATTGATTGAATATGGTGGATAATCTTAAAAGCTTTATTCAACTCAACTTGATGAGCTGTGTTCACCAAGTGAATAGAACTCTCAATCACTCTTACTTGTTTTTTGCTCAATCAAGACGGATGGTGCGATGAAGGACTTGGCGAATTGTACGACCTATAAAATTGGTTTAACAAAAGCGTTTGAATTGGTAAATACACATGGATGTGGCAAATTTAAATAGCCTGGTTTTCATTATAGAACGATTGTAGAAAACTACATTCACTTTGGTTGCACTAAATGTTTTCCGTACTGTATTTCTTAACCTTTGAATTACAATTCCTCTGGTAGCATTATTTGAGAATTGTAATTTTAAGGACAGTACTTTCTTCAAATCGGTTTATCAAAATATTTTGTTAGCGCCTTCTTTGCAAATTGGTCCACCAGGGTGCTTGATACCTGTGTGGTTGCGCCACAGGATTGAGCTGTACTATTCAGATTGTAGCGTTAAAGCCTGTACAGTGTCTGGTTCCTTTGTTAAACGGGGTTGAGCTGTACTGTTTGGATTTTTACATGAAAGTCCGGATGGTGTCTGGTTCTCCTGAAAACCAATGTAAAATTATCCTGGCCCACAAGGGTATATTATATATATTATATAACTTCTTTGCAAATGGTATCCAACGTAGCCAATGCTTGATTTATTGAATAATTACTTGGATTATTATGATCCTCTTTATTCCAGTTAATCAATATTACTTTTTATTCACTATGACATCATAAAATCGTTACGTAACGCAACTACTCCGATGATTATTATTTCCTTATTGTAACTGAGAAGAAATTACTTCTCTCCATTAATTTTTTCTCCACTGAAGATGTATTGGATTGGTTGAAGTTAGACATTAACACCGTTGGATACTAGTCGGCTTAGTGCTCTATAGGTTAAGCGTTCACATGTGAAACCGAATATCCTAGGTTCGAGTTCCACTTGCAGGATCACTGATGCACACTTCTAAGAAGTCTTATATTAGGACGAAATGGTCGTCCAGTGCTTCTATGAAAAGATGTATAAGTTAGGTTGTTATCTCTCCAATAAATAAACATCATTTTTAAAACGAAATTCATTTTCTATATTGTCCCTTATGAAATAGAATGAAATTCATTCTAAATAATGAATTAATAAACATAATGATTATTCAATAGAATATAATGCTATTTATCTAATGATCTATCAATTTCTAAAACCTTTTTTCTCCCTCTTTTTCTCTCTTTTTGTTTTCTCTCTAAGAAAATCTTATCTTTGTTATTTTGACCTGATTTTAAAACATCTTTATGTTATTTAATTTTGATTGGCTTGAACTAAACAAAGTATGAAAGTATCATATATAAGTATGGATATAATATTGATAGAATTACAAAAAAAGAAACAGATTTATATTGAACATCTTGTAGATTGTGATCATTATGCATAACTGTTCTCTTAAACTTTTGAACTAATTATTTTCAATAGTTGAGATTATGAGTCCATTGAAGCGAGATCACCATGAAAAATCTGGAAGTATTGGATGACTGTTTCATCCTATTGTGGGACTCCTTAGAAGTGAAAACTTTTACGATCCCGCCTTGTGAGATTCGAACCCAGAATCTGTCAGTCTCGCACGCGAACACTTAACTTATAGACTATTGAGCCAGCCGGTATCTAATTGTGGTAATGTCTAACGTCAACTAATCCACGAAATTGAGCGACAAATCAGCCATTGTCTTCAGTGAGTTACTATCTCATAACAGACACAGTTGAACTCCAATGGTCATTATCTTCGTCATAAAATTTCTTTAGAAGTTATTGTAAATCTACTTAATCAGAAATTTAAGTAATATTGTGATGTGTGCTGCTGATATCGACAGATATAAGTAGTATGTATTATCAATAGAAAGTGAAATGCTTAGTGGTGGAAGGTTAAGATAGAACAAAAAAAATGAGAACAAATAATGAATGATGTGGAAACAAAGGAACAATCAATTCTGAGATGATTGATTGACATGTTGCAAGTGGAGTATTTACTGTATGGTCCTCAGATATTCTGTAATTTTGTATTCAAATACATTCGATTGTCTTCACTTGTGTTCTCGTTCACTACAATACCATCTCATTGGTTTTTATGCTTTACATTTCATTTGTCATTTGGAGAAATTAACAGTGATTACCATAAAACCTATTTATCAGTTATGTTACATGATGAGATGAGGTGGGTTGGCGGAGGGGAATAAATCTAGTCACAAACTTCACTGGTTGAAATTATGAGTCAATTGAAGCTAGACCACCATGGGAAGTCTGGAAGCACTAGACGGCCGTTTTGCCCTAGTATGGGACTCCTCAGCAGTGCGCATCCACGATCCTGCACCCCGCGAGACTCGAACCCAGGACCCACCAGCCTCGCGCCAGGCCCTTAACCAACTAGACCACTGAGCCGGCCGGCATCCAATGGTGTTCATGTCTAACTTCAACCATAGTGGTCTAGCTTCAACTGAATCATGATTTCAACCAGTGAAATTTCTAAAAATCTCCACAAAACCCATTCTGATAATCCTAGTCATAAATGCTTATGAATGAATATGAATGTCAGCTAATTATTGTTTAATAAATTTTTCAGATAAATATTTTAAACATTAACAAGTTAAATGCTCATGAGGAAAACAATTTTTGTAGTATTAAATAGATTTTGTTCTGAGAATTACTTATTTACTTACTTCTGTTACCCCTCGAGGAGTATAAGCCTCTGACTATGAATCTCTACGTATCTTCATCTTGGGCTATCCTTTCCAGTTGTTGTCAAGTGTTATGATCTTGATGCTTGCCACTAATTCACAACACCATATATTTTTGGTGCCTGTCGCTTTTACTTTCGATTTGAGGATTTCAAAATAGGACTTGCCTCATGATGCATTTTAATGGCTTCCATAAAGTGTACAATATCCACTCTCAGAGTATTTTCTTAACTTTCTCCTCGATTGGACAGGGGTTTGCTCTTTACCACAGTCGGTTATTTTTCATAGTCTTTGGTCCATCGATCAGCAGTATTCATAAATACCTTTACTTAATCGAGCATGTTTGTAGTAATTATCCAAGTTTCAGCTCCGTGTATTAGAACTGTCTTGAAGTTTGCATGGAAGATTCTGACTTTGATGTTCATTGACAGTTGTTTTGAGTTCCATGTGTTCCTCATTTTTAAGAATGCTATCCCTGATTTGCTAACCCATTCCTTCACATCTACATCAGATTCTCCTTATTCATCGACGATGTTGTCCAGTTACGTTAAAGTTTCCACCTGTTCGATTAATTGTGATTTGAATGGTGCTCGTTGCGTCAAATTTGAAGATCTTACTTCTCCCCTTGTGTGTGTTGAGGCCTACTGCTTCATAGGCTGCTGCTATACTAACTGTCTTCACCTGTATTTGTTAGTGTATATGACGTAGAACAGCTAGGTCATCTGTGAAGTTCAAAACGTGTAGCTGTATCCAACATGTCCATTGTATTCCATGTTTCATCTCAGATGTGATAACAGGTCTCGTGTCTTGGTGCGAAATTCACTCATTCATCTGGCTAAATAGAGTTTTGACATTATAACTAATGTCAGTTCGTGATGAAAACTCTAACTGTAATTTCTAACCTTAACTATCAACTGTAAATCATTATTCTAATTTCTCACACTGGCTTATAACCTTCATTTGGTCCTAGTTATTAGGTGGATATTCTCAAGGTCACTTAGGTGTCATCCATAAATTATAGCCTCACCTCAAACGTTCGTCAAAGGCATCAAAAATAGGTTTACCAATTGGCGCGTATATTTTAAATAAGCATTTTGATACAGTTGGTGATTTATATGTTAAATAATGAAAATATCCTTGAAGAAAATTTTGAAACACAGAAATAAAATACTGGAAAAATGATGTTAAAAGTTACTCATTAACAACTACAATCGAATGGGTAAAGTGAGTAAAGCCCAAGGGACAAAGGTGAGTGAAGCAAATGGATTTTTGATTGAAAACACAATATATGGTATTACACAAATGAAATCGGGAAACTGAGATAAAAATGAAGAATTACTTCACAAATAAATGTTAGACACTATCACCATTGGATGTCGGCTCAATGGTCTAGTTGGTTAAGCGTTCGCGCGCGAGACCGAAGGCCCTGGGTTCGAATCCGGCGAGCGGGATCGTGAATGCGCACTGCTGACGAGTCCCACAATAGGACAAAACGGCCGTCCAGTGCTTCCAGGTTTCCAAAGGTGGTGGTCTTACATCAATCGGTTCGTGATCTCAATCAAAAACGTAATAATCTTCACAACCCCCATACTAATAATCTTGTTAGAAAATTGAATTTAATCAGGAAGGGAAAATTGCTTGAACGAAGTTTTGTGCTAAATGCTATTCGTTAGCAAGGTATACTTAAAATCTTTAAGAAATTAAAGTTCCCAGTGGGATTCAAGCATTCATCGTCCAGTAAAAAAATTGAAACATTATCATTGAACTATTGGGTTTAAGACTGACTTCCTGTGGGATAGAGACATTAGACTGATTGACCCTTAAATGGTGATCAATGTCATGTTTGTCTAGCTCTTTAGTGTTGACTGAATTCTAATGATCAATCCAGTCGACAGAAATCATTAGCTATCAGAGATCAAAATATTTCACACGATGTTTAATCACTTAGACTAATGGTCACAAATAGAATCCTATCAACACTAAAGGAATAGAGAAACATTATACTAGTCACTATTCAGTGCCTGATTAAATTAAAATTATGTATTCACAATTGATTGATCACTGGGTGGTGATC
Source organism: Schistosoma guineensis (assembly GCA_944470375.2). Lineage (NCBI taxonomy): Eukaryota > Metazoa > Platyhelminthes > Trematoda > Strigeidida > Schistosomatidae > Schistosoma > Schistosoma guineensis. The sequence continues at coordinate 4,986,442 of OX103892.1, read as the reverse complement.
AATGTCATGTGTGTCAGGTCGTTCTTAGTGAAGACCGGATCCTATCGACCAAGTTGCAATGTGGCCACTAGTCAAGGTGACTCGACATCGTGCGCACTATTTTAAGACAAGATGATGGTTGGAGGTAATCAATAAGAAACCCTGAACCCGGGTTTTGTGCTACTTGGAACTCGTCAGCAAGATGTACCTGTAATCTTGAGGGAACTGGTTGATAGCATTTGATCTGCACTAAGGAGGACCTGACATTGATCACCACCCACCGGTCAATCAATTGTTAATACATCTCAGTCCTACAGGAGGTTGGTTTCGACCCGGATAGCTCAGTGGTAAGGTCTTTGATTGTGAAGCTAGGTGACACGGGATCGGATACGTCGAAGAGCACCAGTTCCCTCAAGATTACAGATATATCTTGCTGACGAGTGCCAATTAGCATGAAACCTGAGTTCACGGTTGACCACTTCCAACCACCATAAAATTATGTATTATATTCGGTTACGTATGAAAGACATTATAAACAATTATAATCATTGATTGAGATTTGTTTTATAGTTATATCAATTTAAAGGTTGTGATTTTCTTTATTCTTCCATAAAGTGTAGATTTCAAATTAAGGAATGCTATTGTATACTATTAAAAAAAAACACAACTAGATGTATATCAGAAAGGGATTTTTGTGAATATTATAGTAATTTCAATAGTTGAGATCATGAGTCAGTTGAAGCTAGACCACTATGAAAAACGTGAAAGCACTGAACGGCCAAATCATCCTATTGTGGGACTCTGCAGCAGTGGACGTTCACGATCCTGCTTCGCGAGATTCGAACACAGAACCTATCGGTCTCACATGCGAACGCTTAACAACTAGATTTGTATAAATTCAAGCAAGAAATGCATCAGATATATAAATAGATTATGTATAATTGGTATTCATTACATGTTAATCTTCAATTTAGATATGAACAGGAAGACTGAACATCTCTATCATGATGAGGTGTACTTTTCTAGATTAGTGAATCTAATACACTGAAGTGTAATGTATTTAAACGAATTTATTCTACACATTTAGTTTATTAACGAATAATATAACCATACACTTCAAGCAACTAATGATTTTTCTCAACAAAAGAAAGAGTATCATGTGATTATGAAAAGGGGTAAGAAGATTCAATAAACAAACTTGTATTCTTGTTATGTAATATATTAGTTAATGTCAGTAGAAAGAGAGAGAGCTTCTTGTGATGTTTCAATCTATTTTACTAATGCACTTTTAATAAAATCCGATATCTATAGAATCACCATACTAATTGAAAGCTTACACTGGAAATGGAATTGATCTAGGGGGGGGGGTAACATAAAAGGTTTTATAACAGTTTGCAAACTGGTTTTATACAATAAGTTAGTGATTTAGACTATAATATAGTGATATTATTATTAGGAAGGTTTTGATTTATCCCCTTGTTAATATTTTGGACAGAATTTCGACCAGTGTTGCTTGGTAATGTGTACATTCTGAGCGCGTTAGTAACCATTTTGTCACAAGTTTCAAGAAGATCGACATAATCCACTCAGGATGCATATATATATTAACCAAGATTGATCAAAATGCAGTTCTGAATATCGATAACGGGATAATTCAAATCATTTTCAATCATATTATCAACATTATAATTGTTGGACAAGTTAGTGGCCACTTGGAATCGATAGCTTAATGGATAAGAATTTAACTTTTGAAGTAAAAGGTACTAGTTTGAAGTCTCAGAGTGAACATCAATATTGTAATGCAAATACGACCAGCTGATAAGTTCTGAATATAAAGAAACAGTCATCACAAACTATCTATTCATTCATAGTTATTTAAAAATCTGAATTCTTGATGAATGTAAATTAAATCGGTATAAACATAAACACGTTAAGATATTGCGTTAATCTCGTTGAATCCAGTCTTTAAATTAAAATAAATCCTTGTATGTATGAATAGTGATTGGAAAGGATTGGCCAGAACAGGGCTGGATGGCGAGTGTTGGTGGGCGATCTAAGCTACTCCACGAGGGGTAACGGGCGTAAGTAAGTATATCTTTTTTTCAATTGCATCGTGTCACGCACATTCATATCTAGGCTATAAAACAGAATATGAGTGTAGCGCCTAACACGATGGAAATATGATTGTGCATAAGACTTATTTAAGTAGCGATAGCAATCAAAATGAAATTAGCTTTACGTTCGCTTATCAATACAGTAGTGGCAAAACCACGACGATCAAGTTATTAAAACCGTATGCGTATTTTCTGTTAAAGAATTCCAACAGAAGATTAAACATGTGCCTTTAATGTCTTATTAACTGATAATTCTCTTATGTTGTTTAGTAATTAAAATTATCTCCAAGTTATTACAAAAACCTTAGAAAATGAGTTCACATAGTATTACTTTAAGTATACACCTTAACTAATGAATTAATTAACAGTTAATATTTTCAGAATGGGTTTTTGTGGATAATATAATAATTTCGATAGTTGAGATCATGAGTCAATTGAAGCTAGATCACCACGGAAAATCTAGAAGCATTAAACGGAAGTTCCATCCTACTGTGGGACTCCTCATCAGTGCTCACCCACGATCGTGCCTCGCGAGATTCAAACCCACGACCTATCACTCTCGCGTTGGAACGCTTAACCTCTAAACCACTAATCCAGCAGATATCCAACGGTGTTTATATCTAACTCCAACCAATCCATGAAACTGAGCGACACATTCACCATTGTCTTCAGTGAGTTACTATCTCATAACAGATCCGGTTGAACTTCACTGTTCACTGCTTCTCATTAGAACTCCAGGAAATACCTTTTGGAGACCGTTACTAGTGAGCATATGTTGATTATTATCAGAAGGAGGTTTTGTGGATAATATAGTAATTTTACTAGTTGAGATCATGAGTCAATTGATGAAATGACTGTCAGGTGCTTTCAGGTTTTCTATGATGGTTTAGGTTCAATTGACTCAAGATCTCAACTATTAAAATTACTATAATATCCACAAACCCTTTCTGATATTCAGATATGACAACTGATTAGAACCGTTGAATGTAATTTCTGTTATTCAGTTAATACGAAATAGATAAAATAGAATAAGTAGTTCAGGTTTACTTATTAATTATTAGTTGCCATGGGAATGCCAATTGTACTCCATCTCTCCTACTATTATTACTATTTGGATTGCCTATATGTTTAGCGCTTTGTGTTATGACTTTAAGTTGGGTCGATTTTTACTCTGTGCTAATTGTTGTGTCCTTGACTGGAAAATTAGAGAGCAGCGTACTTATCGATCGATTACAGTGACACGTAAACACGAACGGACGGCCTAGAGTCTCGATTGGTTTGCGCTTCCCTGTCTAGCCCAGTCAGTTGAGTCCAGAAGACAAGCCACAGCCTCGGAGATATGAATCATTATATTTCAAACATACTTTGTTTATATACCAATCAAGCATACCACATCGTACCATAAAATAGAAAACAACATTTTGTACAATATTCAACAAGTGAACAGATATCGACCAATAGGAAATGTTCATTTAAAGTCCAAGGACACCATTGGACTTAACATGATAATTATTGGTCTATTCCTCCGCATTCACAACACTTTGGCTGCTACTCTTTCTTTGTAAGGATTAAAGCCTTTTTGAAGGATTCTTGTGGCATTGAAATCAATTGTATGTAGGTTTTAATAAAAAAAATACTGATAACTGAAATCCATTATGCTAACTAAGCTAAGAAATACTAGTTCATGTTCAAAACTCAAGAAAATGACCGAAATTCATTAGACTTGGCAAAAATAAACATTTAACTAATTAACTAGACAAGGATTAGGAAAAAGAAACAAATAAATATTTTCTTTAAAGATGTTTTTATGGGAATCAGTTCAAATGATAGATGAATGAATTTACAATATAATGTGACAACTGTTCCATTAGTAACATTACGAAACAATTATCTACTGTTGTGCTGCGCGCTACTTATGCGGATAGATATAAGTAGTATGTAGCAGGAATTGTGTTATATTCCGATAAGCATAATGAATGATAACTGTTAGAACCTATTTCTAGACTATTACTGTGCCTATATTTTTATCGTATAATTGTTATGTAACTAAACGATTCATATTCATATACCTTTTATTATGAGCTTTATTTTACCCTATGAACTATTATTATACGATTTACCATTCATGAGTTATTCCCTGTTTATTATTCACTATCTCCCTCATACACAACCACATCTGGCTAATTCTTGTACAAATGTTGTTTCCTATTTTATGGTACGATGTGGTCTGTCTGGTTGGTATATATACCCAATATGTTTGAAATATATGGTTCATATTGCAGAGGTTGAGATTGGTGTTCTGGACTTAAGTGACTGGGCTAGGCAGGAAGCAGGACCAATAAGGACTGCAGACTGATCGTACTTGTTTTATGCATGATTGGTCCAATTGATAAATCACTGCTCTCTAATTGGCGGTATCATTACATTATACATTAGCAGGGTATTCAGGCCACAACTTATGGACACTTGGCGACGGGGATGGGATGGAATGCTAATCTATTGGGGTTTCCCCGCGTGGGAATAACTCATGAATGGTAAATCGTATAATAATAGTTCATAGGTTAAAATTAAGCTATTGATAAAAGGGACACGAACGTGAACCGTTTAGTTATATAGCGGTTATGCGATGAAAATATAGGTATAGTATTGGTTCACAAATAGATCCCAAAAAATTACCACTCATTATTCTTATCGGGACACAACAAAAACTTTATATATACTATTAGTAAACTAATGTTAATTTCTTCTACATCATCATAAATCGTCCATCAAAAGGATGAATAACAACTGAGAAGAATTATTCATGATAGAGTTCGATGAAGAATGCTGGTGGGTGGCTTATACTCCTCTATGAGGGATCACAGGAATAAGTAAATAAGTCCTATTTATTATCAAATATATTGAATAGTATGTTATGACGGAATGAAAAACCAAAATAAGATTGACTTACTCAATAATTCCGTCTTAATACAATGTGATGATTACTCCAACATAGTAGTTGTTCCTGTTTTCCCTTATGACATTTTATTCTATATAAAATACGATATTCTAATATGAATTATTTTTCATATATGTGATTTCATCTTAATCATTCATCAAAAAATGAATGAATAAACCAATATATAAACAAGTGTATTTCCGACTAGATATATCGTCGTGATTGCTCATGTTACCGGTCTACTTGCAGAATATATTTCCCCAGGGTACAGTTTTGGGACCAGTGTTTTCCCTCTTGTATGTAAATGACCTTCCTCGTGTCCTATCATTATCGGTCTTGCTATATGCTGACGATGTCAAGATATAGTGAACAATACGATGTAAGGATGATAGCTTAGAACTAAATGACCTGAAGAAATTATCTGAATGGTCTCAAACCTGACAGTTGCTGACAAATACTTCCAAGTGTGTTGTGATGCATATCGGTCATCAAGGTACAGATACATACACTATGAATAACACTGAGCTACCTGTCGTCCAGACATATAATGACTTAGGAGACATCGTTAGCCAAGACTTAAAGACTACTCCACACTGCCGTTCAATAGCCGCCAAAGGTTTTAGAACCTTATGGTCAATATGTAGGGCTTTTAGTCATGTCGACGCTAAAACGTTTTTGACTTTGTATACAGTGTTTGTATGTCCTAAACTTGAGTACTGCATACAAGCGGCTAGCCCCTGCTTAAAAAGACAGTGAGAAGAGCAACTAAGCTGTTTCCCGGAATAGCAAATCTTCCGCATGATGCTCGACTGGCTAAGCCAAACCTTTTCCTGTTGTCATATCGTAGAACTAGAGGTGACTTGATTACAGTTTTCAAATTGCTTAGTGATAAATTTGCACCTGATATGCCCTCATTTTTCTTGTCTTCAAAAGCAGAATTTACGAGGACACTCCAAAAAGTTCACAAGCCCAGAACAAATTACTTGTCAGCTGACTATCGACTTTCCCATCGAATCATCAACGAGTGGAATTCATTACCTTAGCAAGTGGTTGAGGCTTCATTCGTCGACTCTTTAAAAAAAAAAGTTGGATCAACTGAGAGACCACCATTGCCGGGACCAACACAGGCCATCAAGCCTCCTGTCCTTTCCAAACTTAAACTGATTTCAAATTTGAACTTCTCTCTCGGGTTAATTAGGCTGGGACGCATTAGATAAGCTAGTTTATTAATCTTTAGTCACAGATTCTTTATTCCATTCATAGATTAGATGAACTTGTAATCACTTCAAACATAGCACAATAATAATAATAATGATAATAATAATAATAATGAATAGTCTGTTTAAAAAATATAATTTAATTTAGTTAATCAAACAATTTCATATATTATATTATACTACTAATTTTCACAAATATAAATGAAATGATACATTTGATGAATACAAAGAACAAAGACATGGTGATGTTGATATTTCATTCAATCTAATAAATCTACAATAAATTTCATGTTTAATATTCTATATTATAAACAAATAGTTTATTTTGTCTTTATCATGATAAATTAAAAGTTTTGTCTATATATTTATATACTACTTATTTGTGTTAATTATCCTAGACATATTAACAACAAATTAAAAGTTTATATCTTATGTCTTATTTTTAATGTTGAAGATAGTCTATAAAATATTTATGGTATAATAACTATATACATTAAGATGATAAGGTTATTATTATTATTATTATTATTATTATTATTATTATTATTATTATGACGACTATAGCGATAATAAACAAGTCCATTCAATTAGACTGAGTTGTGAAAAAATAATTATGAAACATATTTATGCTATAAGCAAAGATGAATAATGACTAGTAGTGGAATTGAAGATGGGTGTTTCATACTATTTGGGACTCGTCAGCTGGATGTACTTGCATCTCATTAGCTAAATGGATAACGTGATAGGCTCGAGTCCCAGGGTGAACAACTGAGATACGGGTATATTCAGCTGATGAGTCACAAATAGGACGAAACACGCATCCTAGATTCCACTACTAGCCACTATCCATCTTTGCATCCAGTGCTTGTGAATTAAGGCTATATCGAGGCGATACACACAGTATGCACATATGCCAATAACAGACTGATCAACTGCAGTCCTAAACATCAATGGGAAGATTCAAACAAACAATATCAAGTGAATAGATTAAATTCATTATAATGATAGAAGAAATAAAGACGTATTATTCAATCACTGGCATAAAATAAGGTGCGTTTTACTTCTCATACATCACTCCATCTGCTATGAAACCATATATATATCATTTAGTTATGACTATCACTTGACAGAAAACCCCCTTGAGACGACATATTATTTAATCTTCCTGACAAAAATAGGGAACATTTGTAAATGAACTCGTTGAATTAAAGGGAATTAGTATCGAAAATGATATAGGGACTCATTTTTTGACTATATAGATGAAGTTTTAAATTACATTCCTAGTAAACTAATCATGATAGTTGCATAAATATTTTCTACATGAGTTTCATCAAATGTTCTAGAAAACAAAACTTGTTAAAAGCCTACGAACTTATTCAGTAACCAACCTGTGTACAACCATTCCTTACTGATCATGAACGAAAAAACAGTAATAACTGCATAAACTTCACTGAACTCATTACGAAACAATTTAATAAAGAGGATCACAAACAATTAATAAGGAATTATCAAAAACTGAAATTTTGAACTAATCATTTAGTATTATAAGGGGTTTTGTGGAGATTTTAGAAATATCAATAATTGAAATCGTGAGTCAATTAAAGCTAGACCTAGAATGGGACTCCTCAGAAGTGCGCATCCACGATCTCGCCTCCTGCGAGATGAGGAGTCCCATACTAGGACGAAACGGCCATCCAGTGCCTCCAGGTTTCCCATGATGGTCTAGCTTTAATTGACTCATGATTTCAACTAATAATCATTTAGTGTCAAATTCAGAAAGAATAGTACTAAGTGAATTTATACTTACGCTACTTACAAATTACGAGTAGTTATTATTTTCACACAAACTAATTGGTCATAAAATTTACAGTATGGCTGTGCATTTGTTTAAAACGTTTAGCTCCACCCTCAGTATTGTTTCAGAGGAAGTCATAGAAAATTCTGTCTGAAACAAAAGTGTACATTTTGGGAAGGAACAAAATTGTAGTGTTGAAGTACAAGATTGGGCCGAATCACACTTGTTTTTAATCCTAGGGACTACATTTTGTAGCCATCAGGCCCCATGACACATATCTAAATACTACTATCAATGTTAGCTAGGTGTTATGGAGACATTTCAGACCATTACTTTGAACAAAATAGATTAGCATACAGATATAGGGTTCACCAACTCATTATTTTGAACGTTTAATAATAGATGTTTTCATAATTCCGACGCTAAACTGATTAGACATAAAATATTTTAAACGGTATAACAGTAGTCTGGAAGTGCATAGTTTGGTGTCTAAGTAATCTGTGTTTCTAATATGTTCATTGTGCTAGGTGCTTGTAGGAAAAAGAATGTGATCAAAATGTTTGAACCTAGTTAGTTTAACAAATCCATATAGTATTTACCAAATTTCCTGAATTAATTTGGACAGTGTGATGTATTTGTATCTACTTTTTGTTTTAAAATTATAGTCCTTACATTAAAAGGTTACCGCGCAAATTTCCTTCCCATTCATATTCCCGCTATAACCACTGTTACTTAGTTTGTTAATCTTACTGTCCTAAAGTCGGACAATAGAAGTGGTTACTTCGTTACGGAAAATTACGCCTGCTTCGGTAGGTGGTCTGCTTAACCAGTGGGCCGGGAGCACTTCCTCCACCATCCCGTCATTTACAGCCCCAAATGCCCTGATAGGACCGAGAGTGGGAAGAGTCAGCTTTCCCTCTCCAAATGCTCTCACATGGCCATGTGCATACAACCACTAACAGAGAAGTCCTACTCGCTACCTTCTCGCAGCATTACTGTTGTTTACGAAATTGAGGACGAAAAGCGAATGTTCGACGCTTTGAACTGGTTAGTGGACACGGATAGTCCACCTAAGAGAGTTGGAAAATCCTCATTCCAAACCGATGATGTACATGGGCTTTATCATCCTAAGGAAACAAATGACATATGAACCAATCACTGGTCACCGGCTACAATGGGATTGAATCTTCTCATGTTGCGTGGGTCAGACCTTTATTTTGAAGGTTCGGGGTATGGCCCCTTAATAAAACCATCTGTTTCGGTTGAGACACCTGGGCAGTATCCCATCCCTCACACAAATCGAATGATTAATGTGGAGCATATCTATCTGGTGCCTCCTTGAATCAATGTTTATGTGGTTAAATAAATAAAATACTATCCTTAGGTTATGCTTTTTTTCTGCTTCAACTTGCCAAATACTAATTCTTTTATAAACCTTCAACTTCCTTGTTTTTCATAATGCTAGGGATTACTGTTAATAAGCTACATGTAAGTTATATAGTCCGCATATATCTAATTTTATAATAACAGAATATCTCAGTCGTTCGTAATTAGGAATTATTGAAGTCTACAGCCAACTTTATATATTGTCATACTCTCGAATTTCATTGTTTCTATTACTGAATGAATGAAATCAAACCAATCGGAATGTAGTATTAGATTAAGATTAGTACTTGTTTAAAAATGTCAATGTAAAGTTTTCTTTAATATATAAATATATCTGTAATGAGATTCAAGAAACATGTTCCTCATTTCTTGTTACTGTTCTAAAGTTTGAGGTATTTAGTGATTCTTATTTAAGTTATTACAATCTTCAACAAGTTTTTTTTTTGAAAACTGTGTTGGACCAACAAAATTGATTTAGTTTTGCGACAGTTGAGCGGTGTATTGTTTATTATGCAGGACAATCTGGCTACTAGGACCAAAAAATAGAAATGAAACTCCTTTTCTTCACTACAGTAATTACCCGACAAGATATAGACAGGTGAAAAGCATCATTGTCCATTTACCCATTTTGTATTTTCTGCGATTATAAGCTGACACTGCGTTCCATGACCATGTAACGTTCTGACTTCGACTATCACTGATACTATTTCTATAACTCAGCAATTAATTTTGATAATTTAAATCCGTGTGGTGATATGTTGCGTTAAGTTGAACAAAATTATATATATGAGCCACATTTTACGATACTTATCTCTATCCATATATCTGCCCAAAAAAAGAATCAAATGAACTAAACAAGGTTACGATAAATATAATAGGACGAAACGGCCTTCCAGTGTTTCCAGGTTTACCATGGTGGTCTAGCTTCAATTGACTCATGATCTCAACTAGTAAAATTACTATATTATCCACAAAACCTCCTTCTGATAATAATCAACATATGCTCACTATTAACGGTCTCCAAAAGGTATTTCCTGGAGTTCTAATGAGAAGCAGTGAACAGTACAGTCCAACCGGATCTGTTGTTAGATAGTAACTCACTGAAGACAATGGTGGATGTGTCGCTCAATTTCGTGGATTAGTGGAAGTTAGATATAAACACCGTTGGATATCTGCTGGATCAGTGGTCTAGAGGTTAAGTGTTCAAGCACGAGAGTGATAGGTCGTGGATTCGAATCTCGCGAGATGGGATCGTGGATGCGCATTGCTGAGGAGTCCCACAATAGGATGAAAAGCCCGTCCAATGCTTCTAGATTTTCTGTGGTGGTCTAGCTTCAACTGTTTAAATTACTACAATCTCCACAAAACCCCTTCTGAAATATAATTCAGTTTAGGAATAGTTTGTTTACCTTTAACTACTACAAAAATTGTAAGTAGCCACATTACAATCAACAACAACAACAACAAAATCCAGCTATCGATGTATTTTCTAGACAAATCAATCTATTCAATTAAGCTGATCATATACATTAGAATAATATACAAATATATTAACCAAATCATACGTAATAAACAAATAGATACTCATATAAAACTGAAGAAAAATGTAAAAACATACTACTAACAACATAATAAATAGATTAATTAATTAATGAATAAACAACTAACAATAAATAAACAAACAAACAAACAAAAAGAAAAGAAATTCATAAACACTACAAATATACACATAACCATCATTGATTGGAAGTAATAAAATGCACAATTGAGGAAAATGTAAGAAAGTCACTTTCTCATTGTTTCGTAAATATACAATTCGAATAAATTTATTTTTTTAAAAGAAAAACTAAACAAAAGAAAAAAAGAAAAAAAACTCAACAAATACATGAACTAAGAAAAAAGAGAAAAAAACTAGAAAAGGATAGAATGAAAAAGAATCTATTTTGTTGATTTACCTTATTGATCTGTAGGTTAATGATGATGATAATGACAAGAAGAAGAAGCTTTAAGATTAAGGCAGCTACACCATGAGAACCGACTAGAAGATGGACAAAAAACCAAAAGAAGAAAAAAACGAGAAACATTTCAATGTTGTACATATATAGATAATTATACTATTAAAATGTTAAGGATTAATTCCTAGGAATAATGTTAATCAACAATTGATATTATTGGACTATAGCGAAATATTACAAGTAAATTAATGAATATTGAATAATAATTTTTTTAATATTTAGTATACAGTCTACCTACTCCTGCTTCAGTTTGGGCACCCAGGCAGTATCAAAGCCCTCACACAAATCAATGATAACTATTACTCCTGCCTCATTGTTATTGTGTAGTATATATGTATTTGGGACCTCCTTGTACTAATGTTTATGTATTCGAATAAATAAATCAAGTTTATCCGCTTAGATTATACATATACACTACGTTGTACAAGATCAAACATGTGAGATTGGCATCATATATAGTAAACTGTTAAAGTGTAAGTAAAGTATAAATTACTGTTCATGAATGGTAACTTTTGAGATCCATTATGGACCAATACTATACGTATATTTTTTATCGTATAATTATTAATTAACCAAACTATTCATATCCATGTCCCACTTATTATGAGCTTTGTTTTGACCTATGAACTGTTATTACACGATTTACCATTCTTGAATTATTCCCTGTCTATTAACTACTACATCGCTCATTCATAGCCCATTTTGGCTAAATCTTGTAAAAATGTTGTTTCCTATTTTATGGTACGATGTGGTCTGTTTGATTGGTATATAAACTCAGTATGTTTGAAACAGAATGATTCCTATCACAGAGGCTGAGATTGGTGTTCTGGACTTAACTGGCTGGGCTAAACAGGAAACAGGGCCAATCTGGAATCTAGTCTCATACGGGTTTACGCGTCATTGATCCGATCGGTAATTCACTGCTCTCTAATCGGTGGTCACAAGTTATAACAATAAATTTAATTCGTTACTTTGTAATATTAATAACAATATCTCTGAAATTCAGTCTCACTAAAACTCTAAATCAACATCAAATTCATTATCACTATAGGATTGTGGAGATTGTTGAGTATTAAATTGATATCATGAATCGACCAATGTTCTCGAAGTTCGAATGAGAAGCAGTAATTAGTGAAGTTCAACAGTGTAAGACAGTTCTTCACTGAAGATGATGGAAGATAGCCATGCAATATCGTGGATCGGTTGAAATTAGACATTAACACCGTTGGATATCGGCCAGTTTAACGATCTAGAGGTTAAGCGTTCGCATGCGAGACCGAAGGTTCTTGGTTCGAGTCCCACATACAGGACCATGGATGTACACTACTGAGGAGTCCCATACAAGGACGAGACGGTCGTCCAGTGCTTCTAAGTTTCCCATGGTGGTCTAGCTTAAATCGACTTATGAATTCAACTATTAGATTGCTACGATATCCACAAATCCCATCATTCTGATAATTACGATACATATATCCTTGATCATAAGTTTTCGATTGACTCATTAACGATTGCTATACGATTTACTGTTTTTAATCTATTCCTAATTTATTATTCAGTCTCCCTTTCATACAACTACTTTTTGGCTTGACCATGTGTAATTATTATTTCTGCTTTTATGGTGTGATGCGGTCTGGTCTTCTTGTATATAAACTACAAAGAGACATTATTTGTTTAATTTGTTGTAAGTACTAAATTTTCAATAAGGACTATGATATTATTGACAGAACACATAACTTAAGGGATTTGTTTCTATCAAAAAAGTCATCATTTTCCACGAACCTTTATTAATGAGTACACGAGAAGATATGTTCTCATGGTAACTTGTGACAAAAGCAGGTTCATATATGTTTAATCGTTCTCATGCAAAACCTTTTGCTTATATGCAACATTTGATCCGGAATAAAAGCCTCTCAGCTTTTTAAAGTACACACTCTACAACCAGTTGATTAGATTAAGCACTGAACGTGTTTTTCGTTTTCTAACATTCCTGTTAATAAACCACTAATGGAAAGTCATGAACAAGATCCTCATGAGAAAAATTTGTAACTGAGAGACAGGATGAATGTTACAAGAGAGAGAGAGAGTGTGTGTGTGTATGGTTCAAGGATTCTTAGTAATCATCTCCAACCATCTAAAATCGAAACATCTTAATATTGAACCAAAAACACACTAGACAAAACAAAATACCAAAAAAAAAAAAAGAATTTCACAGTATGTCATCATCATTAACCGTTGGATGCCGGCTCAGTGGTCTAATGGTTAAGCGCTTGCGCGCGAGACTAATAGACCACGGGTTCGAATCTCGTGGAGGGCGGGATCGTGGATGCGCAATGCTAAGTAGTCCCATACTAGGACGGAACAGCCATCCAGTGCTTCCATGTTGTCTATGGTGGTCTAGCTTCAATTGACTCATGATTTCAACTATTGAAATTACTAAAATCTCCACAAAACCCCTTCTGATTATACTTACATACCAAAATTCTAACAAAAACACACCCCCCCCTTCAAAAAACAACAACAAACCAACACTTATTGACTACTTACTCACTTGATTTCTAATGAAAATTAAACAACGATAGAGAATAATTTTTCTTTTTTATAATTCAGTTGGTAATCATAATTTATCTGTAATAATATCTACTGTAACTGTTGAATTACAATAAGTCACTGGGATATTTTGAATGGGTAAATTTATAGTTTTGTCTTCTATTGAATTCTTTGAATTATCATTATTATTATTATGACTAGTAACAGTAGTAGTAGAAAGTATATTTTGACAATAGATTACAGCATCATGTATACTAATAAATGAATTATGTTGAATTTGTGATGATGTTAAATTATCGCTTATTAATACTGTATAAATTTGTGGATCACATATAGTGAATAATATACGAATATCTAATTCAGCATAACTTTTAATTATCTACAAAAAGTGGAACACAGAGAAAGATAGAGATATAAATGATAAAATGATGAATTAAAAACATATTCATATGATACAATTTACGAAGTAATTAAAAACTAGCCTCCAAATGCCCTGGTATGGCCGAGAGTGGGGAGAGTCAGCTCTCTCTCTCTCTCTCTCTCTCTCTCCAAACGCTCTCACATGGCCGTGTGCATACAACCACGAACAGGGAAGTCCTACTCACTACATTCTCGTGGCACGGATGTTGTTTATGAAATTGAGAGGATGAAAAGAAAATGTTCAGGGCTTTAATCGGATTGGTTGGCACGGAGAGTCCACCTATGAGAGTAGGAAAACCCTCATTCCAAATCAATGATGTACATGGGCTACAGGATCCTAAAGGAACAAAAGGCGTATGAATCAATGGTTGGTCATCGGCTACCATGTGACTGCATCTCCTGACGTTGCTATAATGCCTTGTGGATTAGACCTTTAGGTCGAAGGGTCGGGGTGTGCCCCCCTAAGAAAATCACCTGTTTCGGTTGAAGCACCTGGGCAGTATCCCATCCCTCACACAAATCGAATGATTTATGTGGCACATATCTGTCTGGTGCCTCCTTGTACCAATGTTTATGTGTTTAAATAAATAAATAAGCAACAATATGAATGATATAATAAAGTTATTATCATCTATATTAAGATAACTAGTCATAAAGAAGGCTCATTGTGGTGTGCTATTGATGTCGACAGATATAAGTAGTATGTATAAACAATCAAAAGCGAAAGGCCTGGAGGCAAAAGGTTGAGAAAATTGAAGAGAAGAGAATGAGAACAGAGATTGATTAGTATGAAAGCGAATGAATAACGAAGTCTGAGATGATTGATGGCTCTCAGATTTTACCAAGATATTCTGTAATATTGTATCAAAATATATTTGATTGTCCCAGCCTGACCAGTGGAGCTAATCCTTGTCGGGTAGAGACAGGTATCTACCTCAGTACAACGGAAGATGGTCGCGCAATTTCGTGGATTGGTTGATGTTAGAAACTATCACCATTGAATGCCGACTCAGTGGTCCAGTTGGTTAAGCGTTCGCGTGCGAGACCGAAGGCCCTGGGTTCGAATCCCGCTCGCAGGATCGTGGATGCGCACTGCTGAGGAGTTCCACAATAGGACGAAACGGCCGTCCAGTGCTTCCAGGTTTTCAATTGTGATGGTCCAACATCAATCGGTTAATGATCTCAATCAAGAAATTCATTTTTATCAACTTAAAATAAGTGTTGACGATACAACCCTGTCGTTAAAATATCAGCGATAGCTTCATACTTAAACCATACAACTTTGAGAGTGAAATATTATGATTAGGTGATTTATCAAGGTTTAAGTCATTTGAATGGGAACAATAAAAAACTATGATACACTTAAAATACTTAATGAAATTTGAGAATATTAAGACCTAGTGATATGAACATTGTAAGTGGAAAATCTTTAACACATCAAGAACTAATTAAAACTTTAGATCACTGAATAAGTGTTTGACAGAAGCTAAGGCCACTTCATAATGATGAAGAAATCATACTATGTCTACGTTTCGTGCTAGTTTATACTCGTCAGCAGAATGTACCACCAATCTTGGTGCAACTAATGCTCCCTCATGGATTCAAACCCATTTCACTCATATTAATAGGTTGAGAAGTAATCATTAAATAAAAATATACAAAATGAGGATAAAAAGGAGTATATAAATGACGTAGTGTAAAGGATTCCGATCACGTCCAAACTAATGTCTTACGTCATACTTCGTAGACTGCTCAAAACCCGAGGAAGATCGACTCTTGAAAAGCAGGCCGGTTTCCGTTCTGGTGGAGGATATATTGATCATATCTTCACCTTCCGCCAAATGTTAGAACACCGTCATACTTATTACAGACCAAAAATCATAGTGTTTCTTGACATTAGGGCTGCCATCAATTCATTGGATAGGACTGGTCTATGAGGTTGTCTGTTAAAGAAGAGTGTGCCAGAGAAGTTTATAAACATCCTAAAAGCCCTATATACAAACACCTCAGGTAGAGTGAGGACATACAACCACCTTTCTCTATTGTTCCATTCGAGCAGTGGGGTTAGGCAGGGTTGCCCAATCTCACCATTCCTCTTCAACTTTGCCATCAATGACATTCTGGAAACAGCTCTGGTGGATGTAGGTAATGGTGGTGTGGATCTGTTGCCTGGAGAAAGAATTCTCGACCTTGAGTATGCGGATGATATTGTCTTACTGTGCGATAATGCCCAAGGCATGCAATCCGCACTTAATCAGTTGGCAATCAGTGTCCGTAGGTATGGTATGTGCTTTGCATCTTCGAAGTGCAAAGTACTTCTACAAGACTGGCAGGATTCTAGTCCTGTACTCACCCTGGATGGTGAGCAGATAGAAGTAGTCGAGAAGTTCGTGTATCTGGGTAGCTGCATAAGTGTTGGTGGTGGCGTGAGTGATGAGACCGATTCACGTATAATGAAAGCCAGAGCGGCTTATGCCAATCTGGGCCACCTTTGGCGCCTTCGTGATGTTAGTCTGGCTGTAAAAGGTCAGATCTACAACGCGTCGGTGGGAGCAGTTTTGCTTTATGCTTGTGAAACCTGGCCTCTCCAAGTTAAGGATGTTAGACGATTCTCTGTGTTTGATCATCGTTGTCTTCGAAGGATTGCTGACATACAGTGCCAACACCATGTTAGTAATGCAGAGGTTCGGCATCATGTGTTCGGGTACAGAGGCGATAATTCAAGTAGTGTCACCATCTTGAAACATTTATTTCGGCGGATTGGACATGTCCCACAAATGTCAACACTGAGAATTTCACGTCAGACATTATTTGCCGACACTGGGACAGGTTGGAAAAAGCGAAGAGGCGGTCAGTGTATGACATGGTGTCATGGTATGAAAGCTGTACAGGAATGACTTCTATTGGTCCTTCAAGATTCTCTGGTTGGGGTCCTAGAGATGGTGCAACACAGTGGCTAGAGATGTAATCACATATGGTCAGTGGAGATCCTACTGTAACTTTATTTCACTTCATAAAAAATGGACGTAGTTTCTTTAACTGGAAGAATTCTTTCTGGTTATACCTCTGCTAACTGAACTGCCTCTCCCATTATTATTATTTCACTCTCATACACTAATTTTTATAATGAAGATAAAAACACTAGGTTGTCAAAAGGTATTCGAAAAAGTGAATCGTTCGGACGCCAATCTTGGGCTTACAGAGATATCAGAAGGTTGTGGATTTCCATTCCGAACATATTCGTGAGTGTGCACTGCTTAAGAGTCTCATAATGGGACGAAATTAGTTAAACGGCATTTTTTTGATATTTGATAGTTATAAATAGTTTCTGATGCAAAACAAAACAACTTCAAATCAACACAGTGTTCATAATATTGTTATGCTGAAAAATTGTCGCGAATTCGAAAAACTACGCATGAAATACAACAACTCAATAGTTCCAATTACCAAAAATAGCGGATGTTACAGTTATCTAAAATTTTCACAGAATTGACCATCGTTAATTCAACCAATGAAAAACTTACATCAGTAATAGTTCTCATACCAACAAAATCCAAATAAATCCATGATGATATATCTAAGATAATAAATTTCAATTGACCAGTAAGATCATCGTCATTTTTACTATCATTAATCTATTAGAAAATAGAATAAGAATTTAGAAAAACAACAAACTTTCAAATAATTATCTTGTTAATCTGAATAATACGAATAAAAACTTCTTTTGAAGATATCTAAGTAGTCTATTCAATAAGGAAATACATTCATTGAGATGATTAAGAATATCATTTTACAAGCCCTTCATATATATGAATTTTATCCCATTCAAAATATTTCCCATTTTTTTTATGGAGAAACATTTTTCCTATATCCGTTCCTGTCATTCTCAACATCTATCAAAAGTTGCCATTGGTTAGATCACTGAATAGTGACTGATGTCATGTTTATTTAATCTTTTATTATTAATCAAATGCTGTCGATTAAATTGTAATATGGTCGCTAGTACCAATGTCTCAATATCAAGTGGATTAAGACGAGATGTTAGGTGGTTAGAAACAGTTGATAAGATATCTTGTTTAACCTACGTTTCATGGTAGCTAGTAATCATCAGCAAAGCCTATCATTAATCATGACAGTGATCAATCAGTACCTCACTTATACAGAAGGTCAGTGACATCGTGATTAACTCAATAGTATATTCTCAGACTATTGAGCTAGTTCCAATCCAACAGAGAGCTTAAGTCTCTTTAAAATTCTAAGTATGCTTTGCTGATGAGTTTTAACTAACACAAAAAATTAGGTCAGATAGAATTTCCATTCTGATATGTCCAACTACTAAACATCTCACATGGTCTCTCATAAATACTTGGTCCTTCACCTTACCCATCATTAGATTATCTCAATACTGTCTATGCATAACCATTTAGCGTTTCAAACACAAAAAAGTATCATAGGAAACTATTTCCAATGAATGTGAAATGTGATCTAGTGTGATGATCAAGTTATAAGTTATAAAAATGCTAACAATCACTCTTCAATATCTCTATATACAGTGTAGTAATCCGTGAAAGCGTTTGAACAATATAAATGATTAATCATTTCTGTTAGTTATATGTATTAACAAACAACCTCAATAGATCAGTTCACGTATTTGCTAGACAGATAATGGTTCACAAATATTTGTCATCTTAAAAAGTGTTTTACTTAACATACAATATGATCATTTAATTCATTTCGCATTGTTTGTTTGAATCTTCCTATCGATGTTTAGGACTGCAATTAATCATTCTCATATTGGCATATGTGCGTCCTGCGAACGTCAAGATAGTTCTAGTGTACGGAGCTGAAACTTGGACAACAACTACAAACATCATCTAAAATGTATTGGTATTTATAAACAACTCTCTACGCAAGACATTCAATATTCGTTGGCGGGATACCATCAGCAACAACCTACTTCGCGAGAGAACAAACCAACTACCAGAAGAAGAGGAAATGAAGAAAATATGCTAGACATGAGTCGGACATAGATTGCGGAGATCATTAAACTGCATCAGGAAGCAAGCACTGACTTGGAATCCTGAAGAGAGACGGAAAAGTGGAAGGCTAAAGAATACACTGTGTCGGGAATCGGGAGCAGACATCAGAAGGATGAATAGCTCAGTGGTCTAGAAGTTGAGCATTCAAGTGCAAAACCGAAGGTACTGAGTTCGATTTTCGTGTTCGGGATAGTGAATGCGAAGCGCACCATTGAGAACTTCCATACTACAAGCAAACGGCCACTCAGTGCTTTTCATTGATGATCTAGCTAAGATGAGTTCGTGATTTCAACTGTAAAAATGCTACACATATCATTGTATAATCATTAGTGACTACAAACAACTTTCGACTTGGATTATTATTCACTTATATAATAATAATAATATAAAAAACAATTCGAGTCAACGAAACATGATTTGAAAAAGGACAGTTATTTGATAAAGCTAATAAATAAATGAAAGTACTTTTACATAATCCATGTTGTGTACTGCATTATATATTACATTAAATAAACTGATCACATGATAATACAAATTAACAAGGTTGCTTCTATAATTAAAAATATGTAAAATTTGACGTTGTATCTGTATATTATAAACTAATAGAGGGCTTTATAGATGCTGTTAAATTTTGTAGCATTGTCATAATTGAAATCACGTGTCGATCTAAGCTAGACCACCATTTAAAACTTCGAAGCATTGGATGGGCACTTTATCCTAGTATTGGACTTTTCAGCAATGTGCATCCACGATTCTGCGCAAGGTAGTCGAACCCAGGATCTTCGGTCTCGCGCGCAAACGCTTAACCTCTAGGACACTGAGCTGGTCGATATCCAACAGTGACTAACTTTAATCGGTCTGTCATCTTGCGCAACCCTTCATTCAATTTCTGAAGGAAACAGGTGTCTCACATCCGACACGAATTGGACTCCAATGGTCACGGCTTCTCACTAGAACTCCAGGAAATCTATCTTGAAGCTAGTCATTAGTGAACACATGACTATTAGCAGCATGGAAATTCGTTGAAATCACGAATTGATCCACTGCTAGCCATCATCCATTTTTGCTTATAATGCTTGTGACTTAAACAATATCGAGGCAATTCGTATAAGATGCACATATGTCAATACGTGACTAATCAACTGCAGTCCTAAATATCAATGGGAAGTTTCAAACAAACAATACACAATGCAGTCTTTACAAAATCTACACACACACACACACAGCATTTCAACCCCACTACTTCAGATTACAAATGCACACATTTTTCATATTCATCACCATACAAATAAACACAGTGATTTGTTATACAGAATCACCTTGACCAAAAATAACTTGACACGAACATATTCAAACTTTCCATGACCTTGTTTCCATTAAAAAGTATTCTACATTGTTTCCTTTGTACCATTTAAACTTGTGTTCATTTTATTTCGGTTATTTATTTGTTTACTCTAAAGGAATAACATACATTGTCACAAAACGTTAGAAGTACAAATTTCTAATCATTCGGATATTATAAAAAAACTGTAATTAATATTAAGAGGCTTGTAGTGGCATTGGACAATAACCACACAGTCCTCAAAGATGAACACGAGACTACTCGGTAAACAGATATTCAATATTTAACGCGGAGAAATACCTAACGATGGAGAAGGCGCGAACAAGGTGTTGAATTGATTGGAGTTGATCGAATGGCATGGCTCGGCCATGCAGGAGGGGTCTCTGCTGAATGTTACCTTATATCTTCTATTCATATTAAATATATTGTTCTTTTGTAGTGGCATTGGACAATAGCCACACAATCCACAAAGCTGTGAACACGAGACTACTCCAAAAACATACGGTGAGTTCCAGCTATAAGTTTTCTGCAATCATAAGTTCATTTTAGATGGCACACACAATTATCTGGATTCTTTCGATTGTTCTGATCAGAGCGAGTCCCAAAAACCTCAACAGCATCAAGCACCCTGGAAGTGATTGCCATACTGCATGTTTTATTCTGGATGCTTTTGGATCATTACTACTCCTCACGAATGGCGTTATATATGTCGTTCACTGAATAATCTGATTTTCAAAAATAATCCAGGCGAGTTCAACTATTTTACTTAATGATTTTTTGTACTTAACATATATATGTTTTCCAGTTACTTTTGCCATAAATTTGTAAGTGTCCCTAGGTTAAATGCAGTAACTTCTTATGGAATGTTTATAACGCGTCATATTCCTGCTTGAAGTTTCACAAGCAGTCTTAACTTGGAATTTATTTATCTGATCATGTTCATTATTTTTAAATTGTCATATACGTCAACAACCTGCTTGTCAACCTGGCCCGCACATACGTTACACTATATCTTCATGTCTTCTAAATTTAGGAATCATCTGAATCGCCTTTAACATTTATCAATAAACCCATTATAGTCGTTGTCGCTAATCGTATTTGGCTTTATGGATTGATTTATCATATTAGCAGCCTAAAATGCGAACATAGTTTAGATAATAAGATTAAAAATTTAGGTACTATTAACTTCACTAGTAAAATAACTAAATCCCTAGGTGGCTGTTGGCTAGACAAACGTTTAAAATCAAAACTCCGTAGCCTACTAGAATTAACACTAAACGAA
Source organism: Schistosoma guineensis (assembly GCA_944470375.2). Classification (NCBI taxonomy): domain Eukaryota; kingdom Metazoa; phylum Platyhelminthes; class Trematoda; order Strigeidida; family Schistosomatidae; genus Schistosoma; species Schistosoma guineensis. The sequence continues at coordinate 4,964,368 of OX103892.1, read as the reverse complement.
TATTTCTGAATTGAAATTTATAATTAAATTAGGCGTCTCGGATTCTTTAACGTTATAAATTTCTGATGATTTCGAATCACCTAAAGCAACAATACCTATTTTTCTACTGACTAATCCTCATTCAACACTATAACTAGTTAAACATAATAGTTTCAGGATATCGTCATAAAGCATTGTCATAACTTGACAATCACGTAATATGACTGATAAAGTTAATGAAACTAGTAACGAAATCGGTCAGCAAATTGACTTATAATTACCATTAAATGGTGTTGTTTTCTTGGTATCTTCATCCATCACAGATGATTACAGTATGTTTCTCTATCAGTTGCTCATTCAGTAAATATCTCAAAACCTTGTCAGTCTAATTGATGGTTTAGCGACACAATCATGCATGCAAATAATCAGAATAAGCAGTCGAGCAAATCTCCTGCAAACTGAAAACATCAATGTCGAATTTACCCCAACACTGACTAAGGTTCAAGCCATTATCATAGAAATGAGTTGGGAGTGTACTCCCCCTGGTTACAACTCATGTTCTCCCTGATAATCACATGAGCATCACTCACTATTAATCATCCTGTAAAAACTTATTTAGCTAAATACATTTTGCAGCACCACATCACTTCGTAATATGACCCATAGGCTTAACTGATTTTAATAACTTGTAACCACTATATCTCAATTAAATCGTATTCCGCCTTATGATAAACTGCATACTTGCAACTATCTTGTATGCCCAATCAGCCGGCAAGTATAAATATAAATAAATAGTCTATCGCAGATCAGAACATTGAGTCTAGAGCATGTCTCTTACGAACACACTCATGTTTAACGATTTTTCCTAGCTATCTGTCCAAAATCCATATAATTATCACTCATGTATTTAAATTTTGTTCTGATAACCGTTCATGTGTATTAGTAGTATTACTAAATTCTATCACGGTCAAGTAAAAATGAGGTTGAGAAAATCTCCCCGTAACTAAATAAACCGTATCAAACTAACTGGAACACTAGTTGGAATTCTTCTCCACGGTATACTTTTGTTCCTTCAGTTAGCCTACTAATACAGATGCAATTGGAATTCAACTCATATGGACAACTTACCGGCATAATCGTTATCCGATTTCATAATTTAAACCAAAACTAATACCAATATTAACATTTCTACAATATTCATTATTTTAATATTTCTAAACACAAAATAATTACTGCCTATAAGTTAATTTATTAACACGCATCGTTTTATTATTATTATTATTGTAATCCCATTTTTTATAGTTCAAATAATCTTCAACCAAATTTTCATTTTAAGCGTGTTAATCATGAAAGCAGATATTTTAAGATTATTACATGTATTTTCCGACCAGATACTGCCTTCTTTTTGATTTATCTTTCAGCTTATCAATACCCGGAGGACCTTTATTATCCTTGGTAACCTCCGGCGCGCGACGATCCCATCCAATTTGGTATCGAACCAACATCACGTTGATTCTGGTGGGAGAGTAGTGTAGTGGCATTGGACAATAGCCACACAATCCACAAAGCTGTGAACACGAGACTACTCAGAAAATAGATATTCAATATTTAACGCGGAGAAATACCTAACAATGGAGAAGGCGCGGAGAATGAATTGAATGGACTGGAGTTGATCGAGTGGCATGGCTCGGCCATGCAGGCGTGGTCTCTATTCATATTAAATATATTGTTCCTTCTCTAACCTAACCTTGTTCTTCATCATGTATTGGTAATTGATACGATACAGTGAGTTGGCGTAGTCGATGGTGTGACTTCCACGTAAGATCTTATAGATTAGGCAGTTATATCATGACGAATCTACAAATTTAGGATTAGGTCTATTATTAGAGCAGTACTAATATCATAGTAGACCATAGTTCTACACTTTCTCTAGCCTAACCTTGTTCTACATCATGTATTGGTAATTGATACGATACAGTGAGTTGGTGTAGTCGGTCTGACTTCCACGTAAAATCTTATAGATTAGGCAGTTATATCATGACAAATCTACAAATTTAGGATTAGGTCTATTATTAGAGCAGTACTAATATCATAGTAGACCATAATTCTACAGGCTTATGGTTATTCAATTAAAGAACAATTAATCTGTGATCTAGTGAAATATTGATGTGGAAACTTAAAGCACTTCTCATTTTAAAGAATAATATGATTTTGGAATAAAATACGAAACTTGGGATCAGGTCAAGAAGTTAATGACTATTGAACTATATTGAATTAAACATTGTAGTCTTTTGACATAGGTGACTATGAAAATAACTTGAAATGATGGCTAGAGGAATAAGGTAATATAAACAAAGATGGATGATGGCTAGCAGTGGAATTCAGGACACGCGTTTCGTCCTATTTGAGGCTCGTTAGTTAGATGCACCTGCACTCCAGAGTTGGAGCTAGTGGTACTGGGTTCGAGTACCAGAGTGAACATTAACTCAGAGATGCAGGTACATCCAACTGACGAATCTCAAATAGGAAGAAACGAGCGTTCTAGATTCCTCTGCTAGCCACCATCCATATTTGCTTATCATGCTTGTGACTTAAGACAATATTGAGGCAATCTGTGCAGGATGCACATACGTCAATAAGAGACTGATCAATTGCAGTCTTAAACATTAATGGGGAGATTCAAACAAACAATACAAAAGGAATTCAAAGCAATATAATGTTGAGGATAATCTCATTAGTGGTAAAATCACTTTCTTTAGCTTTCTGTCAATCTAGGATATAAACAATACTTCAAAATTCTTATTATACGGTTTTATACTAATGTTATACTATTTATATCCAGTGCATTTGGTCTAATGTTATCATTTTGAATAAGTTATATTTTGTTTCATTAACTTCATGTATTGCTGTGTTAGTAAGATATGTAACTAATTCAGCTGATATACACTTCTCTAAATAGTATATCGTACGGATCTGAAACTTGGATAACTACTACAACCATAATCAAAAAGGTACAATTATTTATAAATGGTTGTCTACTTATGATACTCAATATCTGTTGGCCGGATACCATCAGTAAGAGCCTACTATGAGGGAGAACAAACCAGCTTCCAACTGAAGAGGAAATTAGAAAAAGATGATGGAAGTTAATAGGATATACATTACGGAAATCATCAAACTGCATCACGAAGCAAATGCTAACTTGGAATCCTGAAAGGGAAATGGAAAAGAGGAAGACCAAGGAACACACTACGTTGAGAATTGGAAGCAGATATCAAAAGAATGAATAGTAAATGGAAAGGCTTGTCCACGACAGAGTTCAGCGGAGAATGTTGGTGGACGGCCTGTGCTCCTTCGCGAGGGTTGACAGGTGTAAGTAAACAGTATATCATTCTAAGTCACAAACTAGTGTTGCAATGTAGCCCTTAATTAACTAAACAACAACAAGAACATTATATTCTTGTTGTTCCGCTGTGCTACTTAAACTTGGATTAATTTTGATTTGATTATTTATTTACTCTGAAGAAGTGGCTTACACTGAGTTACAAAACGTCATAAAATCTTATTTTTCTACTCATTGGGATATTACAAATATAATAATTTATTTATGACTATTTCATGTTATTAATTTCCAACAATAACCAATAAGACATTCAAATATATTCACTGATAAGTAACTAATCTCACTTTAAACATTTCTAGGTTCTATTAATTAACACTACATATCATTAAAACAACAACAACAATAACACAGACACATACAGTAAACTCAATGCCAATCACACGTGAAGATTTGAATACCTATGCAATGGATTACTTGATATGAGAGTATAACCAAGAACATATACAATAGACATTATATAACAATTGTAAAAAGCGAAAACTGTCTTACATCCGTCGTAAGTTGTGAAATATGTGGAAATTTACCACAATCTTTCTTTTTATTCAACTTGACTCGTTTCATTACATTTTTAACAAAAGACAATCGTTTATGTCTATTATCTTGATACTGATTCAGATTTTCTTCATTAAGTTGTTGTTTTTGTTGTTGTTGTTGTTGCTTACGGTCCAATTGTTGTGTGATACGTTGACGTTGTTTAATCAATTTATGTGGATTAATATTGGTCATTTGATAAATCCAATTTTGAAAAGATTCTGAATTGGCATAATACAATGGACCACCATATTTTAATATAAGAATATTGGGAAGTTTTATAGCCTAAAAATGAATTATTAATATTAAAAACAAATTATTATTAGTTTTACGTAGAAATTTGATTTTAACATGGGTTGTGATATTTATCAATATCGGAAGTAGTTCAAATACATGCAGGTGACTATCAGGAGTTAGTAGCTAAGTGGATAACGTGATGGCGTTTGAAGCGAATGGTACTGGGTTCGAGTCCCAGGGTGAATATTAACTGTGGAATGCAGGCATATCTAGCTGACGTGTACCAAATAGGACGAAGCGGCGCGCGTCCTGGATTCTGCTGCTAGTCACTATCCATCTTTGCTTAAAAAGCTTGTGACTTCAGGCAATACCGAAGCAGTCCGCACAGGATGCACATATGCCAATAAGAGACTGATCAACTGCAGTCCTAAATAACAATGGGAATATACAAACAAAGCAACACCAAGTGAACTTATATGCTAACTAGGTTTAATAAAATATCATTTCTACTACAATCATAATCTAAGTATATCAAAAAAAAATTAGTTCAAATCACAAAGATAAGTTTTCGATTTAGGAATTCAGTAACTATTAGTCAGCATGGAGATTTGTAGAGATTGTAGTGTCTTGACAGTTGAATTCACGAGTCGATTTAAACTAGACTACCATTGAAAGCCTTCAAGCAATAGACGACCATTTCATCCTAGTATAAAGCTCCTCAGCAGTGTCCATCTAAGATCCCACACCAAAGGGACTCGAACCAAGGACCTGCGGTCTCGCATGCGGACGTTTAACCTCTGGACCACTAAGTCGGTTGCCATCCAATCGTGTCAAACTTAAATCGATCCGCGATCTTACGTAACCCTTCATCCATTGTCTGAGGTGGATATCTGTCTCACACTCGACAGTATCAATTAGCCTAGGGCAAAAAAAGACTGAAGGCTTTTTGGTCACGGTATTTGCAAGATAGTTCAAATAAATGTATGGTAACATCAGTGATAGTGCCTGTTTGTCTATGTAGAAGTTAAAAGTGTTTGTCATTAAGTCGTCAATTAAAATTTGTAGCAAATAGAAAACTAGGAAAAAACTTGATTAAACTAATTATTTAAGAGAAAAAAGTCTGCCATATATCAACAAATCCAATTAGGTAACGATATATGGAACCCAAGTATCATCCATCATAAATTACATATATTTTATGAATTCGATGACTTGATCTAACGACGCAGAAATTAAGCATTATAGTTAGGTATTAATTCCATTGGATAGCGACTAACCTATGCTTCTCATATCCACAATAGTTAATATGTTAAATGACTTTATGAGTATATTTATTCTCATGTTACATTGTATATTTTGCTAGAAGAAAAAACTTATTCTGCTGAGCATCTGCATTGCCTTAAATATCAGTTCAATTAGAGGGAAGGAGGATTGCTATAGATAGTGCGGTCTCATAAACAGTATTTATCTATCGATGCACTTTCTATATTAGTTTAGCAATCCATAAAGAAAATTCTCATTCGATGGTGGTTGGAGGTAGTCAACAGGAAACCCTGGACCCGGGTTTCGTGCTACTTGGCACTCGTCAGCAAGGTGTACCTGTAATCTTAAGGGAACTGGTGCTCCCTGGCGGATTCGATCTCGTATCACCCAGCTTCTCAGTCAGAAACGTTACCACTGTGCTATCCGAGCCGCGACTGACCTCCTGTGGGACTGAGATGTAATCACAATTGATTGATCACTGGGTGGTGACCAATGTCATGCGTGTCTAGTCCTTACTAGTGGAGATCGAATGCTATTGATCATGTTGCAATGTGGTCATTAGTCTAGGTGACTCGACACTACGGGCACTATTGTGAAATTAGATGGTGGTTGGAGGTAGTCGACAAGAAAACCTGGACCCGGGTTCTCATTCTAAATGATAAAAGGCTAGTTCGAAACATAACTAAATAAATGTTCAACATTATATCAACAATAAATTCTACACAAACAAATGTAAAACAGAACGTCAAGTTACGAAATCGATTAAAAGTTGAGTAATAAGCATAGTACATAATCTAATAATAACGTAATAATCTAGTAGTAGATAGGTAACTTACTTCGTCATATCTCTTTAAATCAACATAAATATTTGTGTTGGGAATTTGCCCAAGTTCATAATAATATGTCGATTGTGTACGATATAATACCGTTAGTAGGGAGAAACACAAACCAGTTAATAAACCTATCGGGACATCAATAAACACGGTGGCCATGAATGTTACAAGCCATATAAGCTTAAAGATTAAAATCAAAGAAGAAAAAAGAAATTACTAATATTTTAAAAAAGGTATTCAATCGAATAATGAATAGAATGATACATGAATTTGAGTATGGTATGATCGTACAGAAAAAAACCGTTTGACAAAGAAATTTATATACATCTATGAAAACTACTGATTCAAAATTTAGTAGCCCACATATTCAAATTATGATGGGGATTGTACAGTGTTTAGCTCTTTTTACTTTTCAATGATTTTGTAGTTCTGCTATGTTTGAAGAGATTACGAAATCGCCTAAACTGATGAATCGAAAGAAAGATCAGCGACACAACGATAAACTAACTATTCCGATATGTCCCTGCCACGCTAACTAGAAGAAGAAGATCAGATTCAGAAGAGGGGAAGTACATTATACAAGCAACCAAGAGTACGAACGAAAACAAGCACACAACTTTAACGTATATATATACAGTGTAGATATGTCCTTAGGAAACATCACGAAATAGCATATTGAAAGCGATAACAAACGAATGACATTTAGGGTCCTTCCAATTGGGGAATACAATCTGAAGGTAAAAATGGAGGCTGTTGCACTCGTAAACAAGAAATTCAAATTTCTAAAATAAAATTACAAAAATAAGATGTTCACTAAATGAGTTCTGATGATCTAGCGTACCCGAAAAGTTCTTACTTATTTATAATGCACGTTATGAAATTGTACAAAATGTCACTACAATATAAAGATGGTTCAGATAATAAATAGTAGAAATAAAAATAATAATTGTAATTCATGCAAAGGAAATAATTGCAAAAATACTCATGTACACCACTTACCATATCATATATGGAAACACGATATAATGCACGTAAATCCATAATTTGTAAGAAGATACTTTCAAGCGATACGACAATAATTGATGATAAGATACACTAGAAACCATCATGAAAGTATGTCAAAACAATAAAAAAACACAGAAGAATACAAGTAAATAATGAACAGTTGATTGGCAGTAATAATCTTTTAATATAAACACCCAATATATATATATATATATATATATATCAGTCAGCTACAACGTAGAACCAGACACATATATGCATCGGTCCAAGTTGCCATACCTCATCAGCACAACAAGATGAACACTGAATTCATAGTAATGAGTTCAATGGTGGTATTATATTGAAGAAAGATTGTATATAAAGATATAGTATAGGAAGAAAGAATCAGTTTGTAGAAAGAAAGATATAAATCAATTTTAATCTCATCGTTTAACGGAAGACAGAGAGTGCATACACCGATGCCATTGTGACCGATTCTGAGCCATGTCACGGAGTCTCCAACCATTGGTTACGATAGTCACGCGGACCCCAAAGAAGTATATATATATATATATATATATATATATATATATTATTGACATGCGACTGACCTCATAATTGATTATAATTTAAAACAACTTTCATAGTGGATTATTTATTGATCAAAGTTCTATTCATTATTTTAACAGTTTTAAGATTAACTTATGAGTTCAACTACTAAAAATGACTACAATCACCACAAATCCCCATCCTGATAATAATCATGTGCTTACTAGTGACTAGATAGATTTCCTGGAGTTCTAATGAGAAACTGTGACCAATGGAGTTCAGTCGGTGTCGGGTGGAGACAGTTATCCACCTCGCAATGGATGAAGGTTTGTGCAAGATCATGGACTGATTGAAGTTAGACATTAACACTATTGAATATCAGCCAGTCCCGTTATCTAGAGGACAATGGTTCGCGCACGACCGAATCTATTGGTTTCGAGTCCCTTTAAAGCGGGATCATGGAGTCTTATACTGAGATAAAACAGCTATGCAGTACAAGTTTCATTTGCACTAGATTACATAATTTAAATAAAAGGATCATTCAAAAGAGTTTATGAACTATGGATATGAACAAAAGAACCTTAATGAATATGCTAAATAAATAAAAAAAACTACATACCTTTGGAACAGTTTGTAAAAATTGTCCAATCACAGTAATAACAAGTAAAAGAATACAACAAGAAATCAAAGAAGCAACCTATTCATTTAGTAAAAAAAGAGAAGAAAGAACACTTTTGTTTAATAACTGATAAATAGGAATAAATAAATAAATTAGCTATGGTGTAATGATATATGTAGAGCTGTGTATCACACCAATAGAGTGTAATCTCTGTATTTAGGTTGAAGTTCAGCGATGTTTATTGTTTGTGCCCATAAATTCCGTTTTACGGCCGAGGGTGGGGAAAATCAGCTCTCCCTCTCGAAATGGGCTCCAGGATCCTTAGGGAACAAATGGTGTATAAACCTATTGTTGGTGACCGGCTACCATGGAACCGCATCTCCTCATGTTACTCCACTGCCTTGTGGATTAGGTCTCTAGGTCGTAGGCTTGGGGTATGGCCCTCCTAAGAAAATTACCCGCTTCGGTTTAAGCACTCGGGCAGTATTCCAGCCCTTAGACAAATCGAATGGTGAAGTGTAACGCATATATATTTCGTGCATCCTTGTATCAATATTTATGTATTTAAATAAGTAATAAAAATAAATGACTTACGTCATGTTTGCTTAATCCTCTGTGCTGATTAAATTCTATTAAGCCAGGTTTCATACTGGTTGAAACTCATAGCTAAGGTTTACTTGAAATGTTTGGCAGACCGATGTTAACTGTGGAACTAGAACGGGTGTCACCTAGCTTCATAGCCTATAACGTTAATACTTAGCTAAACGGTTCAAAACTGACTTCTTGTAGGAATGAGATATCTACAATTGATCAATCACTTAGTAGTGATGACAAGTGTTGTGTTTGTTTAGACCATTTTATAATGATAAGCAAATTTTATTAATTAAAAAGTAAACAAAAAGGGGAATATTTTGAAGCAAATTAATACTGAAATCATTTGGAATATACTTGAAATTCAAAGAAAATGAAGTTTGTTTAGAATAAGTATTTTATTTATCTACAAGTACTGAGGTGTTCCTCAACACAGCTTTGATTGATACATAACTTAAATTTTGACTATGATACCTTTGACCATTTTGATTTCATCATAAATAGTAAGGTGAATTGTCATATCCAGAGCTTAGATTCTTATTATGTCGCTAGAACAATCTAAGTCGAAAATGAGAAGAGAGGAGACAAGTGAGAAGGAATGCTTTTCCAAACAATGTCATTTATAGTACAGAACTGTTAGGTATTTATAGTTTTAGTAAAAAAGAAATCATTATTATAGTCCTGTAATCCACATACAGGGGTTATTAGCATTTGTTCGATAGGGAAGCTACACGTAGTTTTGAATAATAATTTTTTCTGGTTAGCGTTTTTTTAGCGAGTTAGTTTTCTACGGGATGGGGTCGCTAACCCCATGCCCAACCCTCCTCCTTTATCCGGGCTTGAGATCGGTAGTAGCCCCCGGAGGGACTCCAGGTGCAGTTAGGAATATTCTTCAAAAAGATGATTGGATGGAACATCTTCGGCTCTTTCTGAGCTTCATAGAGCTTCCTCGAGCTCACCCGTGGACCGTCCTCACATGAATATTTCAGTTTCATTCACTGGCAGATTGATAAGTCAGATATTCCAACAATATGTCCTTAGAACAAGTCGAAATTCAAACTTCTAAGACACACTGACGTCAGGTTATATACTACGTAAGGTTCATAACAATTAATAACGTACTGTACAAACTACATATTCGACCAAATCTAGGTTACTGAAATTTTACAGTAAGTAGTATTCGCATTAATAAAATTAGGTTGAAATTTGTCCATCGGCGCCTTATAATTCATATTCTTGGAAGTTATTATACTTAACACTGCACATTCAGATGCATTAAGCTAGGACTTGATCGTTCATGGGAGCGCCAAAGTCCTCGGTCCCAAGAAAAAGCTTATCTGTAGACAGTCTGCGCAAGACTAAACAAAGGAAAGTAATGACAGAAGTCGACAACAACTGAACAAAAGCAGAGAAAGTCAAGACATTTGCTAAATATACAGAAGCAAACAATCGAGTGAAGAACTGTATTAGAGTTGATGAACGGAAAGATATAGAAGACCTGGCAACTACAGTAAAAGTCTCCAAGAAGAGGAAGAACTATATGATAGAATGAAGAAGCTAGCAGAGAAATATAGTAAACTAGAGTGACCGTACAGAAACGGAGAAGGTAAACCAATCCCTGAGGTTTGAGAGCAATGGAACAATTGAGAAGAGGACAATATAGAACATTTGAACAAACTAGCAAACCCACCGGACATCGATGTAACACGCATAGATCTCTCCATAGATAATACCCCAACTGGGATAAAAAGAAACTAGCGAAGCCATCAGCTAAGTTAAGAATGACAAAGCACCAGGACCAGACAGATTACCAGCTGCAGTACTAAAGTCAGAAACAAGGGTAACAGTAAAGATGCTCCACATTCTCTTTAGAAAGATTTAGGGAAGATAACAAGTACCAAAAGACTGAAAACAATGATGTGTTATCAGGATATCAAAGAAAGATCTTGGCGAAGATGAGAACAACCAAGGGATCATACTGTTATATCCGAGCGAAGATTAGATCACGAGTAACTTCTGAGACATATTAATTGACTAATCTTATCTATACATTCTAATGGTATAACTATTCAATAATTAGATTATGTATATTTATATTCCTCTTATTATAAGCTTTATTTTGACCTATAGTTTATTATTGTACGATTTACGATTCTTATTCTATGTTCAGTTTATTGACTACTGCCTCGCACGTTCACAGTCACTTTTTGGCTTTATTGTGTACAAATGTTATTTCCTATTTTATGGTGCGTTGCGGTCTGTTTGTTTGATATATAAACACAGTATGTTCGAAATATATGATTCGCATAGTGGAAGCTGGTATTAGTGTTCTGGACTCAAGTGGACGGGCTCAGTCAGTCAGTAACAACGTAGACGGGCTACGAGGACATGGAAGCAATAACGACGCCAGGCTGCTCATACCGGTCGAACGTCATTGGTTTGACACAGTGCTGAGATTGTATAAGTCGTATTTTGATTGGTGGATAAATCACGTGATAAAAAGCCGGACATAAAGTCACAACACATACTACCATCCGTTCCAAGAATGAAATCTTTCAGTGTTTAATATACAGTAATCTTTATAGTCTTTTGAAATTGTCTTGAAGTTATTTTATTACTGAGCAGAAGAAACTTGATATATTAGAAACAAGTAAGAAAAACGGTATATCATTACAGAGTATCGTCTAACCATTTATAACATTGTTACATTACTTGTTTATCAACTTAACTACCAATAAAATTCAGTTCTCTAGAAGTATTTCTAATCCTGAAACATTATAGGTTATTAAGGTAGCTGATGAGAGCTATTAATATGAAATACAATAAGTCCATAATGTTCCGTCCAACTCGTTGTTGTTCACTTTTAATATCATAAAGAGGAACTGTGTGTATATGTGTACGTGTATTTATATGCATCAAACGTAGCACTTATATAGCAGCTCCCAAATGTTTATAATTATAGAAATTACATATTGACAAAATGACTAACTTGAGAACACATTCCAACGTTACTAGCAACTGAAGTCCGAGCCAAAGCACCAGACGAGGGTTGACAACGAAAAAATCCAGATATTACATTGGACAAGCCTAGTGCATTCAGTTCCTGTTTTGTCAACATAAAAACACACACAGAGATCAACTATTATCTGTATAACCCAACACAATACAAATACGGGGGTAATTTTTTGCCAATTATACAATCCTACCTACCTATGAATAATTATCACTACACGGAACATATATTGAACTATGGTGTACGTTAGATGGTGTCATCAAGTTACAATTTTCCACGTCACGAATCGACCACAAAGCACTTAACACAGTCATGTCGCTCTAGAATGAGACTCGTCGACAGTGAAAGCCAACTTTCGTGATCACGCTAACCACCATATCCTAAATGTTCAAGTTCCGTGACGAGCATTTAACCTTCAGACTACTGAATCAGTATCCAGTAGTTTACAATTTTAACCTTAATCGAACTCATTGAAATTCCCGAATATTATCATTGGTGATATCTGTCTCACGTTCGGAATGGTGAAGTACAGTAATCAAACAGGACAATTATACAACGTTTCATGATTTTCAGCGGTTTTCTAACCAAGGTTTAAACACCACGTGAAAATTTAGTCTTGTAACAATTATATATGTGTACTTTACATTTAGTCCAACAGTTAGGTTGTATAGTTTTGGTAAAAGTAGCCCCACAAAAATAATCGATCTACATAAGAAGAATTTAGGATGTAGTTTTAATGAAATAACAATATTGAGAGGTAAAATGTTTGTGTTCGAGGTTCAATTAATAATCCGGATGAAATCTTGAAGTAGATATGTCGAATTTTGTAAATAACTGCACAACTCGTACATTATTGTGTTAAACTATTTCAAGCACCAGATACATAAACTAACAATCCATATTCACATTATGATCAGGTTATCATCTACCTACGGAATTCGAGACGTAAAATACAACATAACTTTTAGTTATACATGTATTGTACTCCACCCTCCCTAACGACTCTTAATACAACCACCGAAAATTGAGAAGCTTCATCATGATGATACAATAAAGAACGTATAAATATTGAGTGAAATAGTTGGTATGTCATTGAGAAACATGCATGGAAGTTATAACTTTCGGAGAATGGAATTCAACTGTATTCAAGCACTTTAGAAATACAAAATGATGATAATATAAAAAGTCTCTTGTTAATTTAAATTCTTTGGAAATAATGCATTCTCCAGAATATACTAACCATGATGATTTTGATTAGAAAGACATAAATATTTACATGGAGTAAACTTGATGTAGAAATAATTATCGGACACAAAAATTGAGAATTTTCATTTATCCCAATCTAGATTTTCCTACGTGGCTTTTTAAGTTTTTTGAGTTAATTAGGACTGAAGTTCGGAGAATTTATTTTTAATTTATTTACTTAAATACATAAACATTGGTACAAAAAGGCACCAAGCACCATGTAAATTATTTGATATATGTGAGGGCTGGGATATTTTCCGGTTACCCAAACCGAAACAGGTGGTTTTCCTAAGAGGTCACACCCAGAGCCTTTGACCTAATGGTCTAAACCACAAGGTAGTGGAGCAACGTAGGGAGATACAGTCCCATAGTATCTGGTCACCGAAAATAGGTTCATACGTTCATTTGTTCCTTTAGGATACTGGAGCCCATGTGCACCATTGGTTTGGAATCAGGGTTTTCCAATTCCCCTAGGTGGATTCTCCGTGTCCACCAACCCGGTTAAAGCGCCAGATATTACCTTTTCGTCCTCTTAATTTCGTAAACACCACCAACACCGCGAGAAGGCAGTAAGTAGGATTTCACTGCCAGTGGTTGTATGCACGTGGTCATGTGAGAACATTTCGAGGAGATCTGACTCTCCTAACTCTCACCCATATCAGGGAATTCGGTGGCAATTTCAGAGAAGCAACATGTTTTTTTTCGGTGTCATTTAAAAACAATGAAATTATTCACAGCAATTTATAAGTAGCACAGATCAAATCGATATTTTTTTGAAGAAACACAACAATAAGATAATCTAAGTGGATGTTCATTATAATTAAACAAATTTATAAAAAATAAACAAATACTGAAGTCACATGGTTTAATTCTATCAAGTAGGCAAATGAAGATCGGATGATCAGCATAATCATATAGATATGGATATTAAAGCTAAGTGAATACAATCATTTACTGTTGTAAGAATAATGTCAAAACTTTTAGTTTCAGAAAAAGAAATATACAAAGCTGGTTACAATAGATTGATTACTAGGTAATAACCAATATCATGCATGTCATATCCTTTTTTAGTACATATCGAATTTTATCGATCAAGTTACAATGTAGTCACTAGTCTAGGTCGCTCGATATCGTATGCACTATGTTGAGATGTAAAATGGTGTTGAAAGGTGGTCGACAGGAAACCGTGAACCTAGGTTTTGTACTATTTAGCACTGTGTATAACCCAGTGATACATCGGTGAGACTAAAATTTATGGACAAACCAATCATGTATAAGATAACAGGTCTCGGATTTTGGCGCGAAATTTACTCGTCTATTCGGCTAAATAGATTCATGGCATTACAGCTGATGTCAGTTCGTGATGAGAACCATAAGTATAATTTCTTACCTTGACCATCAGTCAGTCAGTCAGTAACAACGTGGAACTTCATACCTACGTACATAGGTTCGAGTTGCCACACCACATTAGCACAGAGATACAGTTGTCGACTCAAATTCCGTAGTGGTAGAGGTAGTAAGAGTATAAGCAGTAATCGGAAACATTAGGGCTTGAAGATGTTATTCAAGGTGTATAATCCAGTGAAATAAATTTGGAAAGAGAAAAAAGAAAGTGACATGAAGAATTCAGAAGATTAGAATTTGGAAGAACACAAAGAGTGGATGCATTTGCGCTATTGCAAACGCTTTTAAGCCATGTCACTCAAGGTCTCTAAGCGTCGGTTGCTATCGTCTCTCGGATCTCAACCAGGTAGTCTAAACCTACCAACATGATTTCATGGATTTATGCCATGTTTTGGTCTGGCTGCCCCTAGCTTTCTTCCAACCTACTCCTATACCACTGAACATCGCATGTCGAGGCAGTCGGTCGTTGGGCATACGTAACACGTGTTCCAGTCATCTCAACTGATGAAGTTTCACTACTTCATCAATCGATTTTCCATCCTTACCTAGTACCCGTTTCCTAACAACTGTAGTACTTACTCGGTGGTCCCAGGATATACGAGCAGTGTTTCGAAGACACCTATGATCGAATACTTGTAACCTAAGAGTATCGACTGCTCTTACCGGCCATGTTTCACTGCCATAAAGTAGGACGGGACGAACTGCTGCGCAGTAAACACGTCCTTTGGTTGATAGACGGATATCTCGCCTACACCATAAATGGCGCAAATTGGCAAAAACTAGTCGAGCCTTCTGTATTCGTGCTGAGATTTCGTCACACACTAGACTGCAATGGCTGATGAGACTCCAAAGATAAGTGAAGCGGTCAACACGCTCAACTATCAACTGTAAATCGTAATTCTAATTCTTCACACATGTCTATAACCCCCATTTGGTTCTGGTTACTAGGTAGACGCTCTCAAGGTGAATCTGGAGTCGCTCAAAGGTCGTCCATAAATTATAGTCTCACCGATACATCAATTGTAAATACATCCCAGTTGCGGCCTGGATAGCTCAATGGTAATATCCCTGACTGTGAAGCTGGCCAACAAATAATCGAATCCACCAAAGAATAATATTTCTTTCAAAATTACAGATACAAATTCATCAAGAGTGCCAAACAGTATGAAAACCTATATCTAGGATTTCCTGGACTACCTCCCACCACCTCCATACAAACTTGTTGTCATCTATATTGGAATCAAAGGATTTGTGTTCGATATACGATAGAACAAGTTTATTTTATTAGACAAGGTTATACATGGATTCTTGAAGCAGTAGACAAGTGATACTATCTTAGTTTTGGGCTCATCTTAATACTTGAAATCTAACATAGAACTTTGGGTTTCGCGACGAGTGAGATCTCCCCATGTGATAAGCGCAAGCAGATTGTATATTGAAACATGAGCTACATTTTAATTGTTTTCGAATGCTAACGATACTTTCCAATGATTGAAATCAACATAGATGGTGTAAAATTTGAACCTATAACTTAACCCATTATGAAAAAGAACTGGTAGCTTTTTGATTGAGATCATGAACCGATTGATGTTAGACCACCACAATTGAAAACCTGGAAGCACTGGACGGCCGGTTCGTCCTATTGTGGGACTCCTCAGCAGTGCGCACCCACGACCCCGCGAGCGGGATTCGAATCCAGGGCCTTCGGTCTCGCGTGCGAACGCTTAACCAACTGGACCACTGAGCCGGCATCCAATGGTGATAGTTTCTAACATCAACCAATCCATGAAATTGCGCGACCAACTTCCGTTGTACTGAGGTAGATACCTGTCCCTACCCGACAAGGATTAGCTCCACTGGTCACGGCTTCTCACTAGAACTCCGAGGATTCCCTCACGAAGCTAGTCACTAGTGAGCACATGTTGATTACTAGTATAGGGGTTGTGGAGATTATTAATGATTAAATCATTATTCTTTAAGGAACTTTGAGTTATAACAAGTTATTGAATGTATTCAATATATAATCGAAGTTTTCACAAATGATTTTAAAAGTAATATATGAATAGATATTTAAATAAAACATACTTGAGTATAACCAACATTATAACCACCTTTCTTTGCATATAATTTAACTAAAGAAATTGTTGTAGCTAATGAAACAAACGATACAATGATTGATTCCATTAAAACTTCTGGTACTAGTCGAATATCCGGTAATACGGGTGATGGTAAACTTTAGAATATAAAAAAATAAATTAAACACTATTTTAAGCCAAAAGTGAAATATGTAACTCATGAGTTAAAGTTAGTTCATAGTTATATAATATGCCCTTGTGGATAAGGGTAATTTTATATTGGTTTTTCAAGAGAACCAGACTTCATCCAGAATTTCGCGTGACAACTCGAACACTACAGCACAATCCTGTTTATCAAGAGAGCCAAACACTTCCCAAGCAGTACAGCTCAGTCCCGCTTCACAGGAGACAGGCTTTAACGCTACAATCTGAATAGTACAGCTCAATCCTGTGGCGCAACCATACAAGTATCATACACCCTGGTGGACCATTCGCACCAATCATATACACATTTACATCACATGTATAATTATTTCGATCAATGATAGCGTGAATCAATTATGCACAGCACGAACTTGCCAAAGTTGACCTATTCCGCTTACACGACAGTCAACCCACTAATGTTAGCAATGGTGACATGCCTTACAATGTCCCAATGACAATGGCCCTTGAGAACACTGAAAAGCAACCAGTAGTTTAAATGAAATCGGTTAAGCAGCAAACCAATTTTGTGCATGAATAGTCAGCAAAACTTGCCAAAGTAATACCGAACCATCCATAATATGAATGGCGAACCTCCAGTCTCATATGAGACCTTCAGCTCTGCATAACAACATATATAATATGTAACTTGTTACCGAAACATTTAAATGAATACATTAAAACAATGTAATGCAACTCATTTTAGAAGTACAATGTTATACATTCAACTTTAAATTATATTTTATGTAAAAACTAATTATACTACTTAGCTGCTAAAACCAAAGTGGACGAAGAATGAGGTTTGGAGCCTATAACCTTAATAGATTAAAGAGGCATAAATATATCATATGCCTAAACTTACTTCCTATTTTAAGGTCAAAGAGCAAATGACAAATTATAAACATAGTATGCTATTTGAAGAAATTGATTATGCACTTGATTAAGGTCTCGTATTATGTGTCCTTATCTCTTAACAGGAGGAATAATCGTATACATATTTATGATATGTGTGTATTAAGATTAGTTTCAGTAATTAGATCTCCTTATAAATTACAGTCATCATAGTAGGTTTGGTTTAAAGTAGGTAGTATATATTGTAACCATATCAGATAGTAGAATACTACAGATATTGTTATTGAAATTTCAGGCATTTTTATTCATTCATATACATCTTATTCTGAAGTTACATGCAAAGCAGTTTAGTGGATTAGACTGTTTCTAAGTTCATATTCTTCTAGCATATCATGTTCTCCTTACTTATATACCTGGATTAACAACCTTATTGAGAAAATATATATGGAAGCCATTTTTAAAACTATAGGAAAAACAAAAGATAATTTCATAGAGATTTCAATCTATTGAAAGATCCGACAGAATAACAAGATGAATAACAAATACAAACTTCAAGCTTTGGGACTGCACAAAAGAAATTAGACCATCAAGTTACCATAGGATGATACACATAACTAACTGTAATTAATCTGTAAAAAGGTCAACTTCATTCAATGCTACTATTGATAGAAGGCTTAACTGTCACATTTTCAGTTCATTATATCCATGTGGTGAACTTTTCAAATGATTACTAATATAACTAACTCATATTATCCTATTTTACAAAAATCAACATTCAAATAGGATTGGTTAAACACAGGATATTTTTGATTGTTAAATAGATATATATTTCTTTGATGATTTTAATTTTGTTGATTACCCTGAAGAAGTTCAGATAAGTTAGTTGGACGAAACGTTGGAATTATTTAAATTTGATATGAGAGAAAGAAATCTCTCAGTATGTTGTTACTGACTGACTGACTAACACCTTAACAATTTACATGGTTGTAATAATCTTACTGGGTAATTTCTTTAACCTTTAGACTAACCAGTAAAATTACATAATCACTTTTATTACAATTTTAGGTTGTTTATATATATAAAAAAGGGGATACAGTTTAAAAGTTGTCTTTTAACATTTTTGCACCTTAGTGAAACATAAACTAATAATAATAATAAGAGGGAAGCAATTATATTTGCTGTCGATCCTTATGTTCTAGTTTCAGATAATAAGAACTAGTTTCTTTCATCTTTTCAAATTTATTATTCTGATATATCAGAAGGGAATTTGTGGAGATTTTTCAATTGTTGAAATCATGAGCCAATTTAAGCTAGACCATCAGGTAAAACCTGGAAGCATTGGACGGCAGTTTCCTTCTAGTATGAAACTCCTCGGCAGTACGTATCCACGAACTTATTTAGAAAAGTTCCTTAAATCACAGCGAAAATACTTCACATAAAATGGAATCCGAATTGTCTGAATGATAATGAGGGGTTCAGGTACAACTTAACCTGTATACAAAACCTCTCATGCACCAAGTGTCAACACAAATATGGTGAAAACGTTTTTTCGCCACATCAATATATGCGATTTTTAGAAACTATAGACTTATGAATGCAAAAGATAAGTGTTTGAAACAACACTGCACACATGACAGTAGAGATGATAAACTGTATGTCTCAATATCAATAACGTGCGAATAAAACATTCACAGATGAAATATATATCTGCTCCAAAATTCAGTAGCAATGATTTACTGGATAACACTATGACATTTGAAGTGAAAGTTACTATGTTAGAGTCACTATATAAACATCAGTAATGGGATGAGGTTGGTACATCCAGCTGACGAGTGGCAAATAGGACAAAATCAACATCCTGATTTCCGTTGTTAGTCACTATTCAATTTTAATAAGAACCTTACAAATAACGTCAATAACAGTGTATATTACCACATATATAAACACAAAATATATTTCATTAAAACACACCCTACAGGAATTTCACCGACAATCGACACCCCATAACGTTGATTTAATAGACCAAATTTTGATATAACAGTACCAGCAGTAAGCTAAAAAGATGATAAATAGGTTATATCAACCATAACAAAGATATAATGAAATAGTCATTTAATATCTTACTCTTAACTACACCGACTACATAGATTTCACTAAGTTTAAGAATTTCCAATATATGGATAAAGATGTTCCGGTGGAGAAAATGTTCTGTTTGACGATATCATTTTCTGAAGATGTACAATCGTATGTAGTAGTTTACATGTAAAATAATGGAGTTTTATAAGTATCATCAAAGACAATCAAACTTATTCAAATAGAAGTCAATGAAAATGAAGTGATGTTGCACAATATAATCAAGATTATCCAGAGAATTTATGCATTGAATATAATAATTTATAAATGGGAGTATTATTTCAATGTAATTAGAGTTTTTAAGTATGACATGAAGAGAGGGTTGCATAATCATTAACAGTTTAAGTTATTTAATAGTTTTGAAAGGAATAAAATGTGATAACCCATAGAATATAAACTAAAGACAACAGTCTACTTTATAAAGAATGAGAAGGTAATATTCAACACCCATATTTTGTGGAATTCAAAAGGAAGGAAAGACCATGGAAGAATAAGGGATTGAATATGGCTTTTTTTACACAGAGGTCGAGTTTAAAATGGTGAATTGCTATAGCCTCAGCTGTGTACAAATTCCTCATTCAAACCTTTTTTGAGTCGGTTTTTTACTCTGAGGTGGATTTTAAACGACCCACGTGGTGGGCTGTGGCCCAAGTCAACCATGTACTCAAGGACAGAGCTATTGATTGGTTTGCATTCCCCTTGAGATGGCCGTGTAGGATACTTACTTATGTCTGTTAACCCTCATGGAGGAGCATAGGCCGCTCACTAAAATTCACCATCCAACCATGTCCTGGGTAATCCTTTCCAGTTGCTATTCATTCTTCTGGTGTCTGCTTCCACTACCCGACGCATTGTGTTCTTTGGCCTTCCCCTTTTTCGTTTCCTTTCAGGATTCCAAGTCAGTGCTTGCTTCGCGATGCAGTTTGATGATTTCCTCAATGTGTTACCTATTCACTTCCAACATCTTTTCTTAATTTCCTTTTCAGCTGGAAGTTAGTTTGTTGTCTCCCTCAGTAAAGCCATGTAGAATAGTGCTCAAATATTCATTTATTGAGTGCACGCTTAGTACGGCATATAAAACCTGCTCCATAAGACGAGGTAAACTTATAAATGCACGTTGAGGTGGCCAAGAGCGGCAGTTTATCCTTGAAAGTTCCATGAATGAGTTTCCTGCTGGAGAAAACAGTTCGAATCTCTGCTGAATAAAAAGTATTTCTCAGGGATCTAGACAGTTTGTTCATTAATATATCAACTGCCATATCTCCCCTGAATTCAACGTTCAAGAATAAAATTTACTTCACTAGTGTGGGAGTACTTCTAATTTGACGTATTGCTTTTAGGTTGCCATCAATGAAATTGAATAGTGAACCATTCTCTAAGTTTTCATCCGGCTATATCTAGCTCATCATCAACTGTGCCTTTAGTGCATATTCGTCCGGCTCTTGAAGATAAAGAATGGATAAAATTTCTCGTCCTGCTCAGCGGCAACCAACTCTGGGAATTCGTATACTGCTCTTTATAGGTTGGCTTTCTGTACACCAATCATTGCAGAGACTCACTTGATCTTCATTTCAGTAGAACATCAAGAAGGTGGAATTCTGAATTCAGCTCCGATTCTATTGTGAACGTAATCGAGTGGTAACAATTATAACTGAGACGTATATACAAACAATTACCACTGGAGTAGTGAAACGACGAATGCTAGAACATCATTAGAGACCTGGAAAAAATTAGACACTCATTTCGTCCTAGAACCTAACTCTTCGGTAGTGCGCAACCACGATCCTGAAGACGAGAGTCGAATCCAATACCTTCCGTCTCACGTGTGAACGCTTAACATCTAGACCACTGAGCCAACGGCCAAAAGTGTCAATATACAACTTCAATCAAGCTACGGTATCACACAACCGTATTCCATTTATTTAGGTGGGTAATTGCCTCACACCTAATATAGATTATATCCACTGTTCATGACTTGTCACTAGAACTCCGGGAATTTCCTCTCGAAGCCAGTCATTAATGAGCACATAACTGTTATCAGTATAGAGAATTTGTAGAGATTGTTGAGTTTTATTGAAATCATAAGCCAATCTATGTTAAGCGTTCGCATGCTGAACCGAAGGTACTAGGTTTGATTTCAGCATTGAGAGTTGTGGATGCTCACTGCTAAGGATTCCTATACTAGGACGAAACGACCGTCTAGTACTTCCAAGTTTTCAATGGCGGTCTAACCTAGACTCGTTCATGATTTCAATGAAACTCAACAATCTCCACCACCCTATACATACGTTTACGATTGATTCGATTATGTTCACTTAACATAGCTAAAATGAAAGGCAAGAAGTTTCCCAGATGACAACTGTATCCAAAAAATCAACATTAGGGGCTGTATATTTATAAATTCATAATTATAGCATCATTATTGACCGACACAAGGCATACAGGAATAAGTTGTCAGTGAATTAGACAACACTATATGATAACTAGTTCACTATTACATCGATTACGGTCTAAATATATAACATAGACCAATTTCAAAACGTCATTTAATAAAGGGTTATGAAAATTAATTGTAATGTATTCACTAACAATCAATATAAAAATATCATGTGAGTGTAATTCATAAACATATTCGGAGATATCTTATATAGGATTAATTGAGATTATAGTCATGATAACAATGATAATAATGTGAATATCTAGGAGATTTATTCATTTAAACACAAAAATATTAATACGGAATAGCACTAAAATATACATTCGCCACACAGAATTTATGTGGGAACTGGGTTGCTGCCTGATTGACCAAACCAAAGCAGGAGGTTTTCTAAAGGGGCACTCTCTGAGCATTTGGCCTACATTGGCGCACCATTAGAAGGTACGGATCCTATAGTACCCGGTGACCAACAATAGGCTGGATCCTGGAGCCTATGTGCAACATTGCTTTGGAATCGTATTTCTCCAACTCCCCGAGGTAGATCCTCTGTATCCACCAACCCCGTCTAAGCGCTGGACATTCGCTTATTGTTCTCTCAATTTCGTAAACAACACCCCAGCCGCGAGAAGGCAATAAATACGAAATCCCTGGCAGCGGCTATATGCACATCGCATATGAGAGCATTTGTAGAGGAAAAATAAACACTCGTCACCTATGGCCGTTCCAGAGCATTTGGTGGAAAACGAAGTGTTTCCAAGTTAATTATAATAGTAGTGATAAGAAATGTCTAGCGTTGATCTGAACTCTAATGGAATAAACATAGGGAAATTCGGAACTTCCATAACGTTTTCAGATTATTATCCACATTTTTTATTGTTTAAATAGTAGATAACTGTATTATTGAATTTATATATTCCCCTTTATTGTAAGCTTTCATCGGATTTACTAACTATAGCTATATGTTTTATTGTCCCTTAGTTATTGTTGATTAGTCATGTGCTGTTTGTTTCTAATACTTATAGTATAACTGTGACTGAAGTATAAATTTTTAATGGGTATGTTGTATGATCCGTTATTTTAAGTTTATTATGTATGCGTTTTCAGTCATGATTAAATTGAGAACGATAGCCAACTAATCTGCGTTTTCTGATTACTTACTGAGTTAAGAGGAGTGCGAGGACCTAAAAGCGTGCTATTCGTTCGTCGGTGTGTCAATCGGTAAATAGATCACTAATCCTATTGAGAATATAGGTGATTGTTGAAATTCAGATTGATGGATTTAACATGTAGTAATCGGCCAATGTACATAGTGATATATTTCAACGGTTAGCTGAAGTGGTACAAATCCACGATATACAGAAAGCGATAACATCTCAAAAAACCTAAATTTTAGCGAATAGTTTCATAGCAGCTGGGTGCTAAGTTAATGTAATCCAAACTTTTTCAATGAAATATAACTAAATATCAAAAGTATCGGATATGAATAAGTACATGATTCTCTGGTTAACTGTATATTGAATAGTTCATCCAATCATATTAACAATATTGAAAGTAAGTACTTGCTGTATTGCCCTATAAGACATTTGATATGTAAAGAAAAGTATGTTTACAATAAGTAATTATCGCCTCTGATCAGTGAATTTTTGATGAGAAAACGAACAATTTTATAGATGATATCAGTTAAACATGTCACAGCATGCATGAAATGTAAAGAAAAGTAAAAACAGAAAGAATAAATATTTGTGTTGACAAAGTTGACTGTTCATGAAATATTCAGATAAACTAAGATTAGAACAAGTTTTCATTGTAGTTTAACATAATAAACGATTGACTAAAATTTACTTATGACTAATTAACAACAACAAAAAACTAAACATGGATTGGTTGAAGTTACATATTAACGCCATTGAATGCCGGCCGGCTCAGTGGTCTAATGATTAAGCGCTAGAGCGCGGGACCGATAGGTCCTAGGTTCGAATCTCGTGAGGCGGGATCGCAGATGCACACTACTGAGGAGTCCCATACTAGGACGAAACGGCCGTCAAGTGCTTCCAGGTTTTCTCTGATGGTCTAGCTTCAATTGACTCATAAATTCAACTATTAAAAAATAAACTTACTTTCTCAAACTTACCACAATTAATTCAATTGGAATTGTAAAGCGTAGTATAGCTGAAACTTTTGGATTGATAAAATGTTTAAAACACCATATAATTGTAATACATATCATTGATATTAATAATGTAACAAGATTAGTTTCTTTGATAATATGAATAAAATTATTAATTATCTAAATAAATAAACAAAAATAATACATGATAAACAAAGAATAAAAAAAAAGAATTTCTCCATAGAAATTTTCATAAAAAGAATTCATCATTGACTTTAGTCACCAAGTCAATCAGTCACCTATAGTGTACGATCGGGTACATATATGCATCGGTCCAAGTTGCCATACTTCAATAACACAACAAGATCAACACTGAGTTCATAGAAGTAGTGAGTTCAATGGTGGTAATATATAAAAAGAAAGATTGCATATAATGATATAGTACAGGAAGAAAGAATTAGTTGGTGGAAAAAAGATATAAAGCTACCTCCCGACCGTTGTTGCTACCTTGACGTGGCGGTCGCGCTTGCCTATCGTGATGAAGCAACCAAGCTATACTGACTGGAACAACTGTTCCTCAAGGTCGTACCACGTCAGAAAGGTCGGTTGAAGAGCGGTAAGACTAAAAGCAACAAACCCAAGGTTTGAAGGCGAAGTCGTACTGGTGACTGTAGAGAGGTGTGACAGCAGTAAGGTGTTTCCTTCAGAAAACCAGCATGACAGCGATGCTGCCTTCCCACAAGGAGGGGTGAGGTTAGAAAAGGTCGATCCTAAAAATGCACACCTCCCCTTATCCCACGGATACCCGTCTCCGGCGGTAAGGTCTCAACAAGTACGGAGCTAACACAAAAATCACCCATAAAAAGGTCGTGTGTGACCGACCTCAAGCAGTTGTCCCTTGGGCACTGCGGTCACGCTCTCAGGTCACAAAGACCACTTCTAATCCGATTTCCTTTTCAGATACCTCCAGAAGAACCCTTCCACGGTGTGGGCAACCGGGAATTGATAACCGCCCTCATACCTCTAACAGCACTCAAGACCACTGTATTCATAATCAACCTCCGTCTTCAGTTCCTATTATTCCTCCTACATCGACTTCAAACTTTAAACTTCTTTTTTCGGCTTCCCCCTCAAGTGTCACCATAGCCAACGATTCTATTGCTCAAAACACTCAAATGAATGAATCTACCGTTATTTATCCTATTGAAATGATTTATGAACATTTAGTTAATTTGAAGTTACTATTCATAAGAATAAATGGAATAATTGTTATGATTTGTTATATCTGAAGAACATAAATATATGGGTAAGTTCCAGGAGCTATCTATAAACTGAAATGAATATTCGTCAAGATAAGAACGAATAGTTTGATAGAAATCGAGCGCCGAGCATAAAGAAGTCATTATATGTGAAAATTATATTTCAAATATTCTCAGCGATTGAAATTTAACTAATTCCAACGTTTCGTTCAGTTAACTTGTCTGAACTTCTTCAGGGTAATAATCAAAATTAAAATCATCAAAGAAATACATAGCTATTAACCAATCAAATCTATACTATATTTATCCAATCCTATTTGAATGTTGATTTTCGTAAAATAGGATAAAAGGAGTCAGTTAACTACAAATCATGTGAAAAATTCAACTAGATGGAAATATCAGTTTACGGGTTGTGGAGATTGTTAAGTTTTTGACTGAAATCATGAACCGATTGATGTCAGACCACCATTGAAAACCTGGAAGCACTGGACGGCCGTTTCATCCTATTGCAGGACTCCTCAGCAGTGCGCATCCACGATCCCGCTCGAGGGATTCAAATCCACAGCCTTCAGTCTCGCGCTCGAACGCTTAACCTACTGGACCACTGAGCCGGCATTCAATGGTGTTAATGTTTAACCTTAACCAATCCACCAATCCGTCGAGTGCTTCCAGGTTTTCAATGGTGGTCTGACATCAATCGGTTCATGATCTCAATCAAAAACTTAACAATCTCCACAACCCCTAAACTGATACATGGAAATAATTAACTGAATAATAAATTGTATGTGTGTGATTGTGTAGGTATGTATGTATGTGTGAGAATTAATCATTGATATTCAGTGGTAATATATGAAGGAATAAATAAATAAATAAAAGTGCACGTTCAAGATTGAAAAATGGTTTCTGAATCATCGATGTGCATGTCAAATTTAATAATCGAACAAATACATAATTGTATTTTATAAGCAAAGATGGATAGTAGCTAGCAGTGGAATCCAGGACGCGCGTTTCGTCCTATTTGGGACTCGTCAGTTGGGTGTGCCTGCATCTCAGAGTTCATGTTCACTCTGGGACTTGAACCCAGTACCATTCTCTTCAAACGCCGTCGCGTTATCCACTCAACTACTGAGTCCTGAGAGCCACTTGCTTGTGCAATGGGGTTAATTTAAATTCACTTGGTATTGTTTTACTTGTATCTTCCCGTTGAGGTTTAAGACTGCAATTGACCATTCTGTTATTGGCATATGTGCATACTCTGTGTATGCCTCGATATTGCCTTAATTCACAAGCTTTTATAAGTAAAGATGGATAGTGGCTGGATGGATATCACTCAAAAACTTTCAAACCTTCAACTAAATGTTGGTATTGTGGCGCGTGACACATCAAAAATTTGCCGGTTTAAAAAGCGTAGATGCACCATATGCATACGCATAAACCAGTATGAACAGCCTAGAGTCAATTCTGAGTCTTTGTTAATTCTTCTCTCCTAGCCCTACCCGTCTGAGTCCAGAACACAATCTCAGCTTTCACTGTATAAATCATGTATGTCAGACATACGCAGTTTCTATACAAGCGAAAAAGACCGCATCACACCATAAATATAAATTAACAATTATACAAAATCGAGCCAAAAGTGGTTGTGAGTGGATGAGACTGTAACTAATAAATTGGGATAGTAAGTCATATGATAATGATCAATAGGTCAAACAAAAGCTTATAGTAAAAAGGACGGTATTAATTTCGACCGCAACGCGTAAACGGGCACTGCCGAGGAGTCCTAAACTAGGACTAAACGTCCGTTCATTGCTTCCAGGTTTTCAATGGTGGTTTAGTTTAGGTCGACCAGTGATTTTAACTGCGAAAATACTACAATCTCAAAAAATCACCTAAAGTAATTTTCATTTACTTAGCGGAAGTCGTTTTATATGTTACACACTATTTTATTACTAGTTTCTCTTAGTCTAAAATATTGAAGGAATAATTCTTGTTTCCGTAAATCTATGTTCTTTCCAGTCACTAATTTTGAGAGGTAACCTCTTGAGTCATAGTGAGAAGCAGTGGAACTCAATTACGTTGGGAGGGAGCCAGCCGTCTAATAACAATTGATTAATACTGTGAATTAAGAATGTTAACTGTTGGATACCAACTTAATTGTTTAAATGTCAAGTAGAGGCAGTTAGCATCAAAGGTTTTTGAATTCGATTACAGTCATTTAGAGAGTTCCATACTGAAACGAAACAAATTTTAATAATTACCTAATAAAAGTCAGTATTCAGATATGGAACTTCAGAATACCATTTAACTAAAACTCCGATAATTGAAATGTACTTTTAAGTAATAAGTCACAAAATGTTATTTCAAAGACCAAGATATGTCAAATAAAAACGGTCATATATTTTGAAACTTACATAAAAAACACGGAAAGGTCCTGTAGCACGATTTAACCGTATACCAAATAATCCATTTAATTGACTAGTGAACACATGAACAGCAGATGCACAAGTAAAGCCACTTAATAATGGTTCCGATATATAAACTACTAGTACACCAAGACGAAGAATACCCAAAGCGACCTTGAAACCAGTGATCAGAAATCCGAAAACATTGAAGAGGAAAAATAAAAAGAGGATAAAAATTCAGTAACGAGTACATATTAAAGATGGATGAGTAATTTTAGATTTGATAACTTTAAAATAAGAAAAACTACAATAATTTAATAACTACATCATTTTGTATGGCAACAATTTATGAAGTCATTAACTTAAGCAGAGATGGACAGTGGTTAGCAGTGGAATCTAGGATGAGAGTTTCATCCTACTCAGGACTCATCAGCCCGATGCACTCTGCATTGCAGAGTTGATATCCACTCTGAAACTCGAACCTAGTACCGATCACTTTAAGGACTATCGCGTCATCTACTTAGCTACTAAGTTCAGATAGCTACTAGTTTGTGCAGTGAAATGGATTTTAATTCATATGCATATACATCTGGTTGACGAGTCCCAGACGGAAGGAAACGCGCGTCCTGAATTCCACTGCTAGCCACCATTCATCTCTGTTTAAAGTGATTGTGACCTAATGACAATATCGAGGCAATCCACAAAGAAGGAATATATACCAAAATGAGACTGATCATTCGCAATCTCAAACATCAATGGAAAGATGAAACAAACAATATACATATGAATCAAAAGTCACTAACTGTTTATCCGAGTGATGTTACTAGGTGTACACCACATGCTTTTATAATCTATGTGATAATGATTCAAGATGGATGAAATAGCTAGAAATTAGTCGCAGTGTCGTATACGGATTAATTATTCATCCTACCAGAAATATAAAGTTGCAATATTACTTTATTTCTTTTATTATACTAGTTCACTCCTTCATTTTGAACCAAATTCTTTAATATTAATCCTATCTTATCATCACTGATAGAATTAGTATTAGTTCGACACATGCGCTACTTATCTTGCTAGTTGCATCTCGTTCACTTTATTTGGTGTGAAAAAGAACAAATAAAAATCTGTCCTCGATACTAACTTGGTTACGACTGACTGACATACACTTCTGTCTATATAGTCTAGTGAAATCCACTGGTATTCAGATCAATTGAGTTAAAATAGACACACTGACATAGATTCAATCACACCAAAAGTCTTCAGGAAAAAAAAAACAATAGTCTAGTTCATTAGTAAACGTGAATATCCAAGTCGAAATTCCTAGTTTGTACCTTTATTATCACCAACAAGTTACCTGATGGTTAACCTCTGATTTGTTAAAAATATATAAAGGTAAAGTTTAAATCTAATTGCCATTGTAATGAAAGAAGTCTTGCATAGCGTTAACCAATTTATTATTATGTAATATCACACAGTGCATTTGTAAAACATGAGCATAATACATTAAATACACTATTCGCACATCTTCATTGAGTTTCCCCATAGAAACTCTGTCTTTCATTCTTATTTTTATTTCGACTGCATTGTGTTTTCCTTTCTTTTCTCTTTATTTTCCACTTTTGTTTGTAAGAATTCTACTCTCAATTACTGATACATACTACTTATTTGTCCGTACAAGTAGCATACATCATGCTATAGCTTTCGGAAATCGTAATAAGGCAGAGTTAATTTGTCTGTTAATAAATTTGAATGCATTCATTTTATCCATTGTTTATCACACGTCTAGCATTTGGCATGTTATCGAAGTACGAAGTCTGTTTTATCCTTAGAAATGTACACTTTAAGGTATATGTTCAGCAAAATGTATAAAATTCTGATTTTTTGCTTTTGTATATGCACATATAAACTGATACATACAGTCGTAGGTGGAATGTGACGCGTATTTACCTTTGTTCGCGTTACTGAGCATCGCGTTGTGTTTAATGGGAAAATACTTTTTACAAATCTGCCATTAGTCCTTGATTGATTCTTTTGGTGACTTCAATCACGTTCGAAAATTAATCGTATAATTATGTTTCGTTTCAAGTTTGTAAATTTTCATTTTACTACGGTATTCAACAATGTATTTCAGTCTAAACATTTAAGGGCAGCCATTTTCTCGAGGACAACTGTCTACTACTGAAAAAACTTCCCCTCGAGCTTCTTTTCCTGGCTCAATGGTAGAGCGTTCCCATCAGCCCATATTTAAAGTTTATAGATCAAACTTTTAAATATTGCTGACCCCAGGTTTATTTCTGATGTATACTAAGTTTGTCAGGTTTTATTATTTCTCCAAGAAATAGAAAGAATTATTTCATTCACCTTTCATTGTGCATTCGATATCACGATGGACTTTATAAAATTTTCGAGTGCCTCATTTATTTCGTTACAACACACAAAATGTAGTCTCATTGATAGAAGACAGTAATTTTGTTCTTTCAAAATTTTTGACGAAGATATCGTCAAGGACTGGGCTTTCCATCTGTTTAAGCTAGAAATGAATGTGTTTTGTCCATAGTTTTAGTAACTGATTGAGGTGAGAATACAAATTATGGACGATCTTTGTGCAACGCCAAAAATAACTTTGGAATGTCCACCTATTTATTAGGGTTAAATGAGGATTATAGATTAGTGTGAGGAATTAGAATTTACAGTTAGACGTTAGGATTAAGAATAAGATTTAATTTTTTCATCACAAACTGACATCAGCTATAATGCCAAAATTATATTTAACCAACTGAGTGAATTAATTTCGCACCAAAATTCAAAACCTGGTATCTTTGATTGGTTCGTCCATAAATTATCGTCTAGCCAATACATGGTAATTAGCACAAACAATTATCTTCTGTTCTAAGACCTCTCCAAGTTATTTAGTAACTTTATTTTACGATAGTGGAGCTTTATACTCGTTTGAACATTCGGCTTTGAATTTATTTTGATCTTTTAGAATTATAGTGATTTTACACATATATTTTTATGTACTCATCAACAAGACTTCATAGCATCTATCTGGTTTGATTAGTATTTTGGAAGTTCCTCAAGGAATTAAAATGGGCTCTAGTCATGATTGAATGAAGGTAGTAATGTAGATGGCACTTGCTAAGAAAACTAAAGTCACTAATTTTGGTTCTAAGTAAGAACGTTCGTGGGCGCTAATTGATGAATTCCCATCCACTTGCCATTGGTTTGTAATAGTTCCCTAATTCATACAAATTTAGAATCTCAAAAGGGAATCAGTTAAATAGAAAGAAAAATTGGGATTCCATTGGTGATCAAGTATTTGAAATTCATAGGAATAGATTTTTCAATGTTCACTATAAAATATATACGTGATAATTACCATAAGATTATAAATATAAATAACTTAAACTCACTTGAAATAATCCAGTCAAAATACAAACTGTTATAACAACAGTTAAACGAAAATCATCTATTTGTTTTTCATTAAAAATATCATATTTTTCTAAAGAATGATTGTTTACATCGAATAATGATGTTAATCTATCAACAGGATCAGCCGTTAAAAGTGAAACAACAGAAAATGTACCTATAAAAGTATAGAATTTCAATGCATTTTATATGGTAAATAGGTGATATTGAAAAGAAAATTTATTTATATTCTATGATCTTATAAATCGTCAAAAAATAAAATATCTTATAATCAAATTGGTTGAAGTTAGACATTAACACCATTCGATGCCGGCCAGCTCAGTGGTCTAAAGGTTAAGCGTTCGTGCGCGACACCGATAGGTTTTGGGTTCGAATCTCGTGAAGCGGGGTAGTGGGTGCGCACTGCTAGGGAGTCTTTTACCAGGATGAAACGACTGTCCAGTACTTCCAGGTTTTCCATGGTAATCTAGCTTCAACTGACTCATGAATTCAATTATCAGATTATGCATGTAATAATTATGCAATGGCTAGGAGTACAAAAAGGATGTACAACAAAGACATGTTTGTAAAAAAAAACAACCATTCGGAGTATGAAGCAGTGAAAAAAAAATGATCAGAGTGAATAACTTCTTATCGTGTCTTCTAAGATCTAGTATTCCTTAGATATACCTATTTTACTTAACTAGTCCCAGATTAAAGCACGATTTGAAAACAAACAAAAATATATTTCAGAATTCAAAATAATATAAGTTGATGTAGTAAGGACGTTCATGTATTTATAAAATTTACATAGGAATACTCCAGTGATTTTTCCAGATCATTTGGTAGCGCTGATTAGTTTAATAATAAACCAATCATTAGCTTTCAACTATAATATGAATGAATCACGATTCCATCCTGTTAACAGTTTTAATCCCTGTTTCAGTTTGGTCACCTGGGCAGTATTCCAGCTCACACACAAATCGAACGATTTATGTGGCGCATATCTATTTGGTGCCTCCTTGTATTAGGGAATGATGGTAAATCAGTCGATGAGGTTATGAATCTTCATCGACTGAGATGGTTGGGCCACGTGTTACGTATGCCCGAACACCGATTACCACGACGTGCAATGCTATCCGGTATTAGAGATGGTTGGAAGAAAGTTAGGGGCGGCCAAACCAAAACGTGGCATCAGTGTTTGAAGTCACTAACTTCTAGTCTGAGCCATGTTGGTAGGTGAAGACTACTTGGTTCAGGTCCATGTGATTATTGTAACCAATGGTTGGAGACTCTTGGTGACATAGCTCAGAATCGATCACAATGGTGTATGTGTATACACTCTCTGTCTTCCCTTAAACTAAGAGATTAAAATCGCTTCATATCTTTCTTTCTACGAACCAATTCTTTCTTCTTGTAGTATATCTCTATATGCAATCTTTCTCTTATATATTACCACCTTTGACCTAACCACTGCTATGAATCCGGTGTTCATCTCGTTGTGCTGATGCGGTATGGCAACCTGGACCGATGCACATATGTGCCTGGTCCTACTTTGTAGCTGACTGACTGACTCACCTCCTTGTACCAATGTTTATGTGTTTAAATAAATAAATAAACAATTTTAATCACCAGATCGTGAGTTCAACGGTTGGCTGATGTATTCGAGCTCAAATAGCTCAGTAGTATATCTAACTATCATTAAAAAAAAAGTTGTCGCTTAAAGACGGGTTAATTAATTTCTACTAGATAAACAAATCATATTCATTAATGAGTGATTATGAATTAACAACTTGGTTACAAATCATTTTATAAAGTTCCAAAATCAATCGATGAAAAGTCTAACATAAATAACCAAATGACATAAACTCTATTATAATTTAGAAAAACAAACATGATAACATAAAATGTAACCAAAATATTAAAGTTATTTAATTGATCCTTTTATGTAGGATTATACTTTCAAAAGTAGTATTAAAACCTTTATGATAGACGAAATTTATTTTGTGTCAAATTTTCTATATTTAAAAATCTTAATGACATCTATAAAACATGAGTGATGTATATCTTTGATCGGTTATAACCATCCCACTGAACTTTGAGTATTGAATATAATACAATACACAAAATGGTAAGTAGTAATTGAATTAGTATCCTTAGATATATCATCCCTTTTATATTGACGTGACTCAGTTAAATAAAAAGGGTAATGTTCAAAAGTCCCAATACTAACCGTTTTGAAAAGAAGTAAAGGGTATAATATATTTATTGTCCAGGTATGAATTCGTACTCGACTTTAAAAAACATCACTTATATATGAGGACTAGTGCAAATACTCAGCTGTTAAAATCAAAATTTAAGAAGAGCATCACATTTCAGGTCTATAGGTTGAATTACAAACCCTTTATCATTGACCTGTTGTTCAGCAAGAATATGTTACAATCGGTATAAGTGAACCATGGAAAAGAAAGCAATACTGAGTGATTATCACGAAATGTTGAGTATCAGACAAAGTTCATGGAAGTCACAAGGTCAAAGCCCCTTCTGGCAATCAGACCAACAATTAATATAGGTACACGGAAAGTCCATACAATATGGGGGATCTGAAGGATCAGTCAAATAGCTGTGGAGATGAGCAGATACAACATGGAGGCTTTCAGCATAAGTGAAACCAATTAGACTCAAGCTGGACAGAAAACATTAGATTCAGAAGAGAGGCTGTTGTACTCAAGTCATCAAGAATAAAATGCTTTGCACACACTGATTTGCACTGATGATGTACAAAGAATCAAGAAAAGCATCCATAAGATGAAAGTCTCATGTATCCAAAATCGTGAATGTATCCTCCAAAACAAAGTAGAGGACCACAATGAATTTTATCCAATGCTATGCCCCTACCAATGGTAGTGATGAGGACAATAAAGATCAGTTTTATGAGAAGCTACAGTCGATCGTACAGAAGTGCTCAGGAAACGCCTGACAACCATGATGGAGGACCTAAACGCCAAAGTCGTAATGGACAACACAGGGTATGAAGATATCATGGGACGACATGGACTGGCAGAAAAGAACAAGAATGGTAAGAGATTTACAAACTTATGTATATTCAACAAAATAATTGTAAATAGGATTATATTCCCCCACAAACGTATAAACAAACGTACATGCGTCTCACCGAATCACATTACACAGAACAAGATCGATCATATTTGGATCACAGAGGCAGATCCATGGAGGATGTGAGAACAAGTAGAAAAGCTGACATGGTTTCGGATTATCACCTGGTGCTTGACACGATGGAAATTGAAGCTTAAAGAGCACTGGACAACTGGAGAAACAGAATTACAAAAGTTTAAAACAGCCTTCGAGATAATGACAAACTGAGAGAATTCAAAGTACCACATAGCAACATGTTCCAAGCTTTACAAGATCTACTCAAATAACAGGAATCTACTATGGAGAACAACTGGACACATATCAAAGAAGCACTAACTTCAACGTGTTAGGAGGTCCTGGACCGCAAGAAGCGTCATCATGAGGAAAGATCTCTATCGAAATCATGGGCCAAATTCAAAGAAAGAACAACAAGAAGACAGCAATAAACAAAAACTGAACAAGAACAATGAAAGTCAAGGTACAAGCTGAATACACAGAAACGAACGAACGAGTGAAGAGCGTTAGAGCCAACAAGCAGAAATACGTGGAAGAGCTAGCAAAGACAGTGGAAAAAGCTTCAAGAGAAGGTAATATGAAACAATTATATGACACAATTAAGAAACTGGAAGGGAAATATAGTAAACCAGAGAGACTAGTCAACAACAAAGAAGACAACCCAATCACTGAAATTCAAAGACAGAGGAACACCTGGGTGCAACACTTCGTGGTGCTCTTAAATAGACCAGCCTCATTGAATCCACCGGATATCGAAGCAGCACCTATAGACCTTCTTATAGATAACACACCAATGATTAAAGAAATCAGCAAGACCTGAAAATATACCAGTCGAAGCACTAAAGTCAGGCACAGACGTAACTTCATAGATAATCCACGTTCTATTCAGGGGAATTTGGGAGGAAGAACGAGTGTCAACAAACTGGAAATAAGGACACTTTATCAAGATCGTCACCAAAGAAAGGGTATCGTTTGAGCACGTATGAGAACTAGAGAAGCACCACTTCACTATAAGTACAACAGGTTGTCACTGAACCGGATGAAAGATTCAGTAGAGGCCCAACTTGGAGATCAACAGGTTGGATTCCGTATAAATCGGTTGTGTCCAAACTAAATTGCGATCATGAGAAAGCGTTTGACAGTGTGTATGGGAGAACCTTAGTAAACAATATGGTGTATCAATTGGAGACCGGTGTTTGACAAGGCTGATTACTCTCACCTTTTATCTTCCTACTGGTGACTGACTGGTTTATGTAGATCTCCACAACTCAGGAGGAGCATGGAATACAATGAACAGATTGGGTACAGCTAGACGATTTGGACTTTCCGGATGACCTAGCTATACTATTCCATGCACAAAAACAAATACAGGTGAAGACAGCTAGTATGGCAGGAACATCTGCATCAGTAGGCCTCAATATACGCAAGGGAAAAAGTAAGATAATCAAATACGACACGCTGAACACCAACCCAGTCACATTTGATCGAGAAACTCTAGGACAGGTGGATACTTTTACGTACCTGCATGCAGATGTAAAGATAAGGTTTGGTAAAACAAAGACAGCATTCCTACAATTGAAGAACATATGGGACTCAAAACAACTGTCAGTCAACATCGAAGTCAGAATCATCAAAACGAACGTCAAGACAGTTCTATTGTGAGGAGCTGAAACTTGGACAACTACTGCAACCATCATCTAAAATGTATTGGTATTTATAAACAACTCTCTACGCAAGACATTCAATATTCGTTGGCGGGATACCATCAGCGAAAACCTACTTTGCAATAGAACAAACCAACTACCAGACGAAGAGGAGATGAAGAAAATGTGCTGGACATGAGTAGGACATAGATTACGAAAATGATCAGATGGTATCACGAGGCAAGCACTGACTTGGAATCCTGAAGAGAGACTGAAAATTCGAAGGCCAAAGGACATACTGCGTCGGGAATCGGAAGCAGACATCATAAGAATGAATAGCAACTGGAAAGGATTGTCCAGGACAGAGTTGGGTGGAGAATCCTGGTGGGCAGCCTATGCCCCTCCATGAGGGGTTATATGCATAAGTCAGTCGACTTTTTCTTTACAAACAGCCTAAACGAAGTTACACCCATTCGTTGTTTGAAAACTCAGTCTCATGAACTTATGATGAATTCCATTTAAAAAGCTTATTTTCACAGCTTTAATGATATTGCTTGTATGTTATTTTATCAATCATTACAGTAAAACCCTATGGTGTATTATTGAAGTGTTATACCTCCTCATTCTACTTACTTGTTTTACACTTTAGATGTGAACATATACAAAGCTTTTAGTTTAAACGGTTAGAGTGTTGGCGACAATGAGTTGTTGTCTGTCAATGTATAGAGCGAAACAATCGAAAAATATTACTTTCAATAACTACTAAGGATAATGATAGTTTGACCGAATGATTAAAAAGTATTGAATTATCAAGAATCCAGCCGTTAACTGATAAGTTACGTGTTTGCGTCACTACATATGAAGCATGGCTCAGAGCTGAGTATATAAAAATGTTTATACTGATTTATCTATCTAAAAGGTCATTTATAGTCCCAATAATTCAATGGTGACATCACAGAATATGAATCTAGGTAGCGTGAAATTAAATTCCAAAGGAAGCATTAATCTCATCTAGACTACAAGTAAGCCTTCTCAAGCAATGTCGAATAACACAGTTTCCTGAAAAATACCTCCAACTACCTAACATCAACCTATGCTTGGTAAATGACTTTATTAAAATGCTAAAAAAGCCTACCTATAGAGACATGGCGTGAAGTCCCAAAAAAGAAGTAAATCAGAGCAGGAAAAAATGAGGTGTACAATCCATTGATTGGTTTTACTCCGGCTAAAACACCATATGCCATTCCTGTGATTTAAGAAGTTAGACTCAAACCAAAATACCAAACCTTGGGGTACATGGACTATTGAAAGTGTTAAGCCAGCAACCAGATCTGATAAAAATGATTGTAGGTTGTAAAAAGGAGCCAAAACAGAATAAAATGGGAAAACAAAGGATAGGAGGCTGGCGAGTTTCGAACAAGTGCATTTTTTCAAAATCTTATATGGCGAAAATGATTTTTGTACTTCTGGCGATTTAGGATAGTGTTGTAGAAATTTGTCCATAGTATAAATTTCACGAGTTATGGAATATTTTCTTTCCAGTAGAGGATTATCAGCATCTTCATCACTAATTGACATCTAAAAAGCTTAAAGATAATGAGTGAATGAGATTACGAAAACTCAAAAAAACAATGGTTATATGTAAGAAAACTATTTATTGGTCTATCAAGAAAGGAAGTATGCCGAAAAAAGTAGGACTATGCCAACACTTTCGCATAGCCTTCATCTGAAACTACTTATTACAATCTCCAAATATTTACCTACAGCGATTCCAATGTAGCAATTTCCAAGTCCTTTTGAGAGTACATCAATGCATATAAATGATAACAGCCACTTATGCGATGCAGCTTACTGAAATTCTGTGTGCCCTACAGTTTTAGTGGGTTTGTTAATTAGTGTTTAGAGTGATCAGCTTTTAACCCACTTCAATTTGGAGAGTACAAGCTCTTGCCCCAAAACCGATCGCATATCCCTATAGTAAGACACGTCAGTTACACTGTTAAACTAGTAACTGACGGTTGGTCTTCTGTGAAGCACTCAAGAATTTCACTAAGTCATGAAGATCTAAACAAAATGATCACCCTTTATGCCTACATAATTTGAATCTACCCTTTAATGAAAAGAAGCTACGAATTCCAACTCAATAGTCCAGGGTTTTAGATGTATTACTAATTAAAACATCTCAGACACGAAATACATGAATGAACCAACTATGGAAACTGCACAACAAAAAGCAAATCCATAACTAAATTCCGAACTACAAACGCGCGAATAAATACTTACGGACAAACATTTGGCTGCAACAATTTTAATACCCACCTACTTCAAATAAAAAGCATATATGTGAACATTACTATCACTTAACGCATTGTAAGACATTTGCACTTAATCACGGTATATAATAAAACGAAAATATGAACAATTTGAAAAACATTTTGGCGTTTTTTCACCAAATTTTTCTAGTATCTTATAAGTAAAACTCTTAAAAGACTTAAATCAAAATACTTTGCTAAATTATTTAATTGGTCTTATCTAATGTCTGCAATTACTTGAAATTAAACTGTGAGCACCAAATACGCATTTCACTTTTAAATGTGAATCTAGTAGTACAACGAGTTAAGACCTAACCAGTGAACCAAAAATAGGAACACTGAAAGATTAGGAACAAATAAGAATAGTTAATATGCCCAAGATGTAAGTTATAAGAAAGTAAACTTCGGACTTAAGTACATGATTCGGTATTAAAGATCAACGATGTGTAATGTGAGATGTCATTTACAACTTTTCACGAACTGAGTGTCATTTCCCCTATATCCGATGAATGGAACTCTAGCATATTTTTATAAAAGTCTCACGGTTCTCAACATAACAAATTAATAAGTTATTTTGAGCAAACAACAGAGAAGGCAAAATTCTTAAAAGCTAGAAGACTACAACGACCTTATCGTGGCAAATCAAATAACAGCACATATCAGTCTAATGTGAGTTAAACATAAATGTATTGAAAACAACGTAATCTCCTAACATCGCAAAGTCGAGAAACACAAATGTGCCGATCAACAATTATGATATGTGTGTCAATGAAAAAATCACGAACTAACAACAGCAAAGATTCATATTCCGTTATGCTAGATATAGTTTGAACAAATTGATTGACGGAAGATATTGATTAGCCTATATATCAAAAAATCGAATGAAACAACTTCAAAGATAAAGTTCAAAAACATGGTGCCAAATACAAATAAAACGCGGATAATATTTTAGAAATTTTTAAGCTAATAATAAATTTAATGATCAGTGTACACCAAATAACAGTTCTAATAGACTTCATGGGCATATGGAGCACATCTCAAATCAACGAACTCACCAAAAACAACACTTGAAATACCGCGAGATTTAAAGAATATTTACTGAAGTAACCAAACGCAGAGTTCATAGGTTCATATAGTTCTGCAAGAAATGGAAAACAATTTTACTCAAACAGTTTCCGTATCAAGCAGTGTATCGCCGATATCGTCAGACATAGAAAATATGTATATTTAACAACAAAGAAAGAAATATTAGTATATTATTAACAAATATTGTCCTGAGATTCATCCTGGAATTCAACTAGGAAGTCATCTATACCACTTGATGTGACACTTAGCTTAGTAGCTGTTTAATAAACTGCCAAAAAGTGCTCGGGGTATTCTTAGTTATTGAAAGCTCAGCTCTCAGATACCTATGCTTTAGTTGGTTCAGACCTGATCGTAGGATATCAAGAATTCTTGATCCAGTTCAACTTGGTAAAATTCTAGAGAGGAATTACTTAATTTGTACGCGTAACCTAAATTATGACTCAGATGGACTGCTTAAAGTGTTGAAGGTAAGTCCGATGTTTTTCACCCAACTTTGAAGTCAATTCTGATGATCTTGAAATGTCAATTTAAATTTTCGGTCGTAAAACGTCTCTCACAAAGTTTCACGTCACCAGCGAAAAGCAATTAATCAGATGACATTTGGTGGCGGATGTCTTTTGTACAAATTAGAAGGAGAAAAGATTCGTGTTCATAATCACAAAGGACCGCACCAAGATATTATGTTGCCTTAAAAGTCGAAAAACTAATCTTTATCTGAAAATGTCGATTAGTGTTTAGATGAAGATGGATTATCTGATAACATGTAGTCGAGACTGACTTCTTCATTTGCCAGAACTTTTTCGTAGACACATCAGGAAAAAGTTGATCTTGCTCGACTAATTCTCAGCATTCATGTTACATGTCCTACGTGTTTGCTTATGATCTCTTGGGTCAAAAATGGTACTAGTGTTGATGAAGGACGAAGCAGATATTTTAGAAATGTACATTAGGTCAGGCGAATGTTAGTTTTGCTTAAGTACCGTCCAAGTCAATCTGGTCAGATGTGTCAGTAGACTAACCTTATAACATGCGACATGCCAAATGTAGAACGTCATCATCCTATTGTATCAGTGTGACTCATAACCTTTATTCTTTCCGATAAAACACACAATACTGGTCGGTATGTTCGTGCGTTCTACCAAATGACTTTGATTTCTTTAATTATTGTATAAATCAAAATATTTTGATGTTTAGGGACAAACAAAGTTTAAAGCCAAGTTGTCTTTGTTCAGACTACAGCTTTCACATAGACAATTACTCTCCATTATCGCGTTTACAGCTCCATTAGAATATCCGTAGGACAAATTTAATCCTATCGAGAATACTCCTCATTCGTAACGTGTGTTAATGTAATAAAACCAAGTTAGTCCGAGAATCATATATGGACAGCTTTCATTTTATATGCATATTAAACAGGATTGTTTAAATCAGTTAATCTCTCTGACGGTATTTCATGAATGTTCATGATTTCTTCTTTTCAGTAATCTTTTAGTGGCACATTCAAGTCAGCTGGGAGTCTTTAGTCAACGTTTGTTTATTGATTGCTGACTAAAAAGTACGTCTGTAGTTTTTGTATTTCCTGCCGTTCGATCAAAGTCTAGACCATCTGCATCAGTTAATAAACCGTAACGACTAACGGCTTCTGGTGTCAGGGTACAGAGGGTCAAAATTTAAAACATAACACAACACATGGGTTGTTCTAACGAGCAGACAGTCGTAATTATTCGTTCTTCTTGAGTGAGGTGTATCGCTCACCTTATTCCTCACACGTCTTTAGCTTATTTTTGCCTGACTATAAAGATTGAGCCACGCCTTATCAAACTAAGTTGGGTTGTTTATATTCTTCGCCTCGAATTTCTTATTATCGGTCAAGCGCAACGAGTTTATAAAACTCATTCTCGTTTTTTGTATCTAATTCCATCTCAAATCAAGTCAGTAATTACATATGAGGGTAGCTGGTATATATGGATTGTTAGCATCATCTTTTGGCTAAATTTGAGTTACATCAGTGGGCCATAAATAACTGAATATGTCTATAACGAGTACTTTTATTGGCGCTAGCCGGATAGCCATAAGGAAATGAGGAAGTTAACAACAGGAAACATTAACCTAGCTGCTGTTGAAACCGTTGTCACATGTAAACCACTAGTTTGGTTACGAAATGCGTTACAGACGATAAAGGAAGATCACGACGAGGTATAATCTTTGACAAATTACTCAGTTCAATCATAGAACTTAAGTGAGGATAACAGTAGCCTCATAAGCAATACTACTAAATTGACTAGCGACAATGGGGAACAAATAGAATGTCCTGTTAGTTGCTACACCACTTAGATAGGAAAACCAACAAGTTAGAATGGGCTCCATTCCTGACACTTGCGATAAATTACTGCATTACTGTATTACTATTTTCATGAATCCAATCAATCAGTGAACTACCTATATACTGGGACGATGAATTTTAACACAAGTTATAAAATATGATCGATATCGTTGCGACTTTATCATGTGATTTACCCGCCAACTGAAATACGAGTTATTCAAACTTAGTACTGTATTAAATCAATGACGATCGACCGGTATGAGCAGTTTAGCGTCCTTATTGATCCTTTGTTCGCCTATTCCGTCCACTTGAGTCCAGAACGCCAATAACAGCATCCACTATGTGAATCATTAATTTCAAACATATTTGGATTATTTACCGTCCAAACAGACCATATCTCACTATAAAATAGAAAATAACATTTACACAAGACCAAGCCAAAAAGTGGCTGTGAACATGGGTGATGGTAATTAGTAAACTGAGTGCAATATGAGAGTACAAAATCGTATAATAACAATCTATAGGTCGAAATGAAGCTTATAATAAAGGGAACGTAGGTATATGTAATCTAGTTACTGAGTAGTTACACAATAAGAATATATATGATATCAGACCATTATTAGATTCCAAAAGTAACCCGTAATTTAATCTTCACTAGGGTATAACAACTAGTGAGCTGCAGAAATGCAAGTCTGTCTTGCATCGTAATTTAAAAGTTGACATCCAATGAGAGGTAGTGAAAAACACCGATGTATGGGCATTCCAGCACAACCTGAAAGCCTTCTTAAGCTAGACTTAATTGTGATTATGCTTATTCAAACAGCTAATCGTCTGCAACATTTCGAAATTACAAGACCCAACATGCATAAGATGCCAATAACATTAAATATTTACCAACAGACGTTTATATACCCACATATGCACAGCCCCACTTAGGTCCATGTCATGTCATTTTGTACAGATCCCAAGCTCTTAAGGTCTAATCAGACCTGTAAAATGACGGACAGCATACCAGTTCTGTGATTTACCGTGCTTAGTAGGATTTGACAATGTAGGTCCTTTTAGTTGATTAAACTATGCAGTATGGGATACGGAGGATTGACTTCACGTATCCTCTCTTTCACCTTTAAATAGGTTAGGATATCTCAACAGACATGACAGTTGAGCGTAAATAAAAAAGAACAAATCTACCCACTGGGAGCCCATTACAGGAGGAAGTGATGTCCGCATCTTCTGTTGATTTACTTAGGAAGCATCATACAGCAAACAAAACTTAATAGGGTTGAACCAATAAAATGCCTCGGCCCTTAATAGACTGGCCTGAGAAACCACATATCGTCGATATTAGCTGTATTAAACTCCAAAACGAATGACCTGCCTCATTATGTAGAATTGTACATTTGACCGCCTATTAAGACGAAGCGAGATCTACTAAACAATGTCTACCGAACACACCAATCTACACTTGAGACTGCACAGGTTTCAGCGTAAATTTGAAAAATAGACGGCCGTATGCTTCGGCACTTTGCCAAGACTACAGCAGTAAATAACCCCGTCGTACCTAGTTGACTTAAACATTCACCAATGATTCAGAACAAGTGAGTCTTACTGCAGCCTAACTATCTAGACTTCTGTGAGGTATCTGACTTTCATTTCATCCAACCTACCTCATACTCAACATAACTAGTTTCAAAGTTATACACCACACCAATTCTGCATACAAATAGAAAATACTCACTAATCCTACCCTTAACCTTTGGAATACTTTTTCGAAATAACTGGTCACCTAATGCTGTCGAGTCTAAGAAACTTATGAACTGTTTTCGAGCAAACCAAGGGAGCAAGAAGTAGCAGCATATGTTCTCTAAAGTCCTGCAAATACCACGTTTGTCTGCTGTTTATTACTGATTGAATCTTATCATGCAAGATTTAATTTGCCAATTGACCTCAGTGACTCGATATCGTCTAAAATGTTCGAAGTTAGGTAGCGAGACGCAGTATGGTTGAAATTTAGGGTACTTGATAGCCACTACTACCTGATACCTTCAGGGACTCGATTCTTTGCTTGGGATGGCAAATTCAACCCCCAGAATAGTGTACGGACAACTCATTCTTCTCAAACTACGACGAAGAAGTTGCCCATAGAGTTTCCTAGTTTCTCAAGTGACTGATATAAATTTGTGATAAAAACAATTCAAAACTAGTTACACTTCACACAAACCTCTCATGACTTATTCGATCTAATCGTTTCTATAAAACAGTTAAAACAACAGTGTTAGGGATAAAATAATAATTTTCATATGTATATTTTGTTTCAAATAGGTTAAGGTGATGAA
The DNA here is from genome assembly GCA_944470375.2 of Schistosoma guineensis. NCBI lineage: Eukaryota > Metazoa > Platyhelminthes > Trematoda > Strigeidida > Schistosomatidae > Schistosoma > Schistosoma guineensis. The sequence continues at coordinate 4,919,972 of OX103892.1, read as the reverse complement.
ATATGATTTTGTGGGGATAAGAACATCACACTATAGTATCATTCTTCATATTCATCTTTTATTGACTTCTCACATTAAAAAAACATATCTGAGATGGTTACAGAACTAATTGCACAAATTTGAAGGATGTGTAGAAGAGTGATAGAGTAAAAAATCTTTAACTATTGACTCTCAACCAAACTGACCAATGTATGCGAGAGAAAACAACAACAACAAACAATGGAAGTCAGTATGCTGGATGGGCAATGACTATTTGTTGTTGTTGACTGTTGTGGCTAATTATTTTATCATTCTTTTAGTTGAGAGTGAGACGAAGAATGAATCATTGTATCTCCCGTCGGTGGTAGTGGTTGTTGTCTTGATTGATTTTTCACTCCTGATTGTGAAATATATGAGGAAGAGGAGGCGGCGGCAGCGGTGGAAGCTAAAGATGGGTCAAAAAATGATTGGAAATGTGGAGTGGTTCGCCAAATTTCTATTAAGTTTATTTTTCAGTAAACCGGAAGAATTATTCAGAAAAGGAAGGAGATAGAGAAAATAGTCAAAAGTGCACCCAATTTTAAAATATTTCATTTTTAATCACATCTTTATAATGTTAAAAGTTTATTGATAGACCTATAAATTAATAAGATGCATCACAACATAAAGGTCGATAACCAACTAATCTTGAACGAAATAAAAATGTAATTCAAATTACTGAAACCAGTCGTTGAAGCCAGTAACAATCATAAGTGGCACGCATCATAATTAACTGATAAGCTGACAATTGTGATGCCCAATTAAATACACATTAACGATATTTTTCAATAATAACACACTTTTATTGTATCTTTAATTGAAATATGAACATATTCGTCTGCAAACATGTCTCTTATTTATTTTAATTACAATGTCAACTGAAATTCTAGTTACGGTACATATTCAAAATATCATATGTATTTAGTGACAAGTATCACATTACTTGAATTCCGCCTGGAGCCGCTTTAAGGCTACTGCCGGTCCTAAGTCTGAATAAAGGAGGAGGGTTGGGCATGGAGTCAGTGACACCATCCCGTAGAAGAATAACTCGCTAAAAAAAAGCTAACCAGAAATCAGATTATTTGAAATAGTCGATTTCCTTACATACTCACACATGAGACGAACCAATAAGATTTGAGAGAACTAGTGTAGAATTTTGGCGTGAGACTTATTGAACTATACGATATAGTAGCATTTCGGCATTAGACTTGTTGTAAGTTCATAGTGAAATCCGTAACTTTAAATGTTTACACTAATCTACAACCCCCTTTTGATTCTAGGTGAATATTTTCAAAATCATTTTGGCATGGCTCAAAGGTTATCCATAAATTATAGCCACACCTATTCACTTTTCTTGTTGACAATAAGCAAAACATTTTGATTTTTAAGATATGATGACTGTTTTAAGAAAGTTTAAGACTTGACTGATTGTACAACTGAAAGTATTTCAAGTAAAAAAGCGATCAACTGCCTTCACCCAATATTTATGTTCCAAGGTGTTCATTAAACTATTAATTGGGGTTTTCGATCAGACCAATTACTAGCTCCTTGCCTTAAAGTTTACATGTGTTACTATCGCTACCAAGGTCAAAGGTTAACTCGTTGATACACATATTGGTCCTTAGTTGAGATAATGAGTCTAGACCACCATGGAAAACCTCGAAGAACTAGACGGCCGTTTCGTCCTATCGTGGGACTCCTCAGCAGTGTGCATTATGCATTATAAAAAATATTTCTGTCATACAGGAGGAAAGTTAATGACGATATAGTATGAGTAAACGCTATTTGTATCCCCAGATAATTGACTGAATATAGCAAGTTACAGCATATTAATTTCCCTAGTAGCATAATTTCACTAAATACAAAGATTCTATCTTAAGGATTTAATTTTGTAGTTACAATGAACTACAATTAAGTATTACATTACTAAATTAGTAAGCGTAACGAGCATAGAAAATACTAGATTATTACAACTAAAAATCAATCAAATGAATTCATTTGACTGGTTAATACCAATTATCCATCATATTACACTGAAATAACTTGACAACCGAGAAGTTATTCATCTGTCTATTTAATTTTTGATAAGTGTAAGTCCTATTCCGCTCATTTATTGACAGTGATGCATGTAAGAATGTAACTTTTAATGGAGATTTCATTTCATTCCCTAACTTTAACTAAATTATATTGTTTAACTGGTATGTTAGGTATGTGCTGGATTGATGGGTTCACAAAAAATAGAAGTGAATAACTTTATGTACTTAAAATGAAATCTCTAATGAAAATTACACTTTTACATGCAACACTCATTTATTAAACAGATATAAAACTGATAGAAGATACTCAGTAACGCATTATCATTAGTTGAACGCTTAAAAAAAAGACGGATAAACTTATGTCGAATCACTAGTGGTAATTAACAAATCATCTCAGCACGGATACAGAAGGCTCGACTAGCTTTCGCCAACTTGCGTCATTTATGGTGTAGGCGAGATATCGTCGACCAACCAAAGGACGTGTTTACTGCGCAGCAGTTCGTTCCGTCCTACTTTATGGCAGTGAAACATGGCCGGTAAGAGTAGAGGATATTCGTAAGTTACTAGTATTTGATCATAGGTGTCTTCGAAACATTGCTCGTATATCCTGGGACCATCGAGTAAGTAACGCAGTTGTTAGGAAACGGGTACTAGGTAAGGATGGCAAATCAATTGATGACGTAGTGAAACTTCATCAGTTGAGATGGCTGGGACACGTGTTACGTATGCCCAACGACCGACTGCCTCGACGTGCTATGTACAGTGGTATAGGAGTAGGTTGGAAGAAAGCTAGGGGCGGCCAAACCAAAACATGGCACAAGTCCATGAAGTCACTGACAAGTGAACTGAGTCATGTTGGTAGGTGTAGACTACCCTGGTTGGGGACCGCGAGATGACAGCAACCGATGGTTAGAGACCCTGAATGACATGGCTCAAAATCGTTTGCAATGGCGCAGGTGCATCCACTCTCTGTGTTCTCCCAAACTCTAATCTTCTGAATTCTTCATGTCCCTTTTTTCCTCTTTCCAAATTTCTTTCACTGGATTATACTCTTTAAATAACATCTCCAAACCCTAATCTTCCCGATTACTGCTTATACTCTTATTACCTCTATCACTACGGGATTTGAATCGACAAGTGCATCTCTGTGCTAATGTGGTGTGGCAACTCGAACTGATGTACGTACGTACGAAGTTCTACGTTGTTACTGACTGACTGACTTATTCTTCAGAATAATAATGAAGAACTATACTGTAAAGATGATCTTCAGGGAACTCATTAGAAGTAAGAAAGAGCTTCGTACATTTTGAGTAAAATTTAAACAACAATAAAGGATAGATTATCGCTTCACATTACAGCTAATTAAAAACTGTCTATATCTAGTTCTCAATGTGTCTAATTACACATTGAGCAAACTTGATATGATTCGAGGTATATTCAAAAAATATCTGTGTAGATAAAAATGATTAATCTACATTAATTTCAACTACTAACTCCAAAACCTTGAAGCCCATGTAACTCTAGCTAATAATCTTAACACTGTTAATCTTAATACATGACCCTAATCTGTTTTCTACTATTATAATTAACAATTTATTGATCATATTGAAACCAATTGTTTATTTTTAATTGAATTACTTCTTAATATAAATTTGCATTTAAATAAACACTAATTTCTTCTGATTTGTCAATACATTCCTAAAAGTCATCGAGATATTATCCTACCTTTTGTCGACTAATCTAACCATTAAGAATAGTTGTTGAATTATCTAATCTGGATGATATTTCCATTATTCGTTGAAATAGTCTCATCAGAATCTAACTTAAAAAGACAATAAAATCTCCACAAGTAAATCATCTAGCTCAGAGGATACAAATGTTGTTAAAGTACAAAGAATATATATATTTCAATAGTTGAGATCATGAGTCAATTGAAACTAGACCACCATGGGAAACCTGGAAGCACTGGACTGCCGTTCAGTCCTATTGTGCGACTCCTCAGCAGTACGCATCCACGACTCCGCCTCGTGGGATTCGAACCCAGAACCTATCAACCGGGTCAGTTGTAAGATAGTAACTCACTGATGACAATGGTGAATGTATTGCTCAATTTCGTGGATTAGTTGAAGTTAGACATTGACACCGTTGGATGTCGGCAGGCTCAGTGATCTAGTGGTTAAGCGCTCACACGCGAGACTGACAGGTCCTGGGTTCGAATCTCACGAGGCGGGATCGTGGATGCGTACCAATGAGGAGTCTCGCAATAGGACGAAACGGCCATCCAGTGCTTCCAGGTTTTCCATGGTAGTTTAGCTTCAATTGAGTCATGGTCTCAGCTACTGAAATTGCTACAATCCCCACAATACCCCTTCTGAATATATATATTTACAGTAGGGTCATCAATAAAGTAAGCAACTAATTAACCCAACAATGGTAGAATTTACTAATACTATACAACACATTATTTAACATAATTTGCAGATATCTTAATAAAAGCAAAGCTTACGTTCAAGTAAATCTGTAGATGAGATTTGATTATTTTTCACTGTAGAATCTAAAATATCAAACAAATAAAAAGCGTAGAAATAACATCTTATTAATAGTTCAACTGGATTTGGTTTAATTAAATTATATAAATCAGTATAGGGATTTGTAGAGATTGTAGTATATTCACATTTAAATTCATGAGTTGATCGTCATTGAAAATCTGGAATCACTAGTCTAGAATTTAAGCGTTCGCGTGCCAAACCAAAGGTCCTGGGATTAAAGTGCATTTGGTGCAGGATCGTAAATGAGCACTATTGTAGAGTCTCGTACTAGGATGAAACGACCGTCCAATGCTTTCAGGTTTTTAATGGCGATCTAGCTTAGATCGACTCATGAAAACAAATCACTTCATTGATGATAAATATATCTAAATTGCAAAGTTCTCATAGTCATTCTGGACAATTTTATCAACATTTATTTCATCTACAATCAAGTTGTTCTAATTACAAAAGTGTGAAATCAGTTCGATCTCATGGTTCTATTTATAGCTAGTTGTCTATGTAGGTTCTATTTCATTTGTTTGTAATCAAGCTGATTATTTTTTTTCGGTTCCCCTTTGACTATGTGGTTGATTAAAATTTTACACATAGGCTGACAGAGTAGAACTACATTGTATCATCGATGGATTGTTAATCGATTTGAATCAAAGTACAAAGTTTGTTGAGACAACAGTAGGATCTGAGAAAAAGTGTTCATTAGTTAGAGGTCGTTCGAACAATACAACCAACTTGAACTAAGAAATAACCATTTACGTAGATTGTGTTGATAATGTTATCCCCGGAATGATACTGAATATTCTGTAATTCAACTATTTAACTCAGAAAACTCGATAATACCAAAAGTATCCACCTGAAACTCATATATTCTGCCTCGTAATGTTCCGTATCACAAAATCTTTAAGACACAATAGTGAGTACAGTAGAATAGGATATATTTTACAATTAACTAGATAACAAAAATCCAAATGTCCAAAAAGAACTAGAATGTTCAAAGAATTATTATTATTAATAATCGGAGAGAGGTTTTTGTGAATATTATATTAATTTAATGGTTGGGATCATGAGTCAATTGAAGCTAAACCACCATAAAAAACCTGGAAGGCCGTTTTGTCCTATTGTGGGACTCCTGAGCAGTGCGCATCCACAATCCCACCCCGTGGGACTCGAACCCAGGACCTAATGGCCTCGCGCGAACGCCTAACTCGCGAGCGGGATCGTGTATGCGCACTGCTCAGGAGTCCCACAATTGGACAAAACGGTCGTCCAGTGCTTCCAGGTTTTCTGTGATGGTCTAGCTTTGGTTGACTCATGATCTCAACTATTAAATTATTATTATCAAATAAGTTGAGAACTATCTTAACTATAAGTGGAAACACAAATGTATTTCGCGTGAATACAAATCTAAAATAATGCAAGATAACAATAAAAAATCAACCGATGAATGATGACAGTTTCGGTGATAAATATGCTGATACACTGCTAGGATAGTTTTAACATTTTCTGTGCTACTAACCACAATGTATATGATAAGTCTGAGTTATTTATTTTCTTAAAAGTATGATATATTACCTTGTGACTGTTTAACATTAATGATTATTTACCTAAAAATAATTAATTAATAGCCTATTGATCATTTCAATCTGATTAGAACTAGTAAGTTAATGTTTGATGAAATCTTCGTACAGAACTTTTAAAAATATAGTGAAATAAGTAACATAACAATTCAATGGATTAGATCCAATGTTGAAATATGTGAAGTTGATGAATAACACATCTCGAAACATCACTCAGAAATAAAGAAAAAAACTGATTAAGTTAAGAGATACAATAATGACCATTGGATTTGCTAACTGTTAGTCTAACAAGTTTAAATTGATGAAAACTGAAAATTTAAGATAATATGGATTCGAAGAACAAAAACAAATGTAAGTGATCGTAGTCAGTCAGCTACAACGTAGGACCAGGCACATATATGCATCGGTCCAAGTTGCCCACCTTTATTAGCACAACAAGATAATCATCGAATTCATAGACGTAGTTAATTCAATGGTGCTATTATATAAAAGACTGAATATAAGGATGTAGTACAGGAAGAAAGTATTAGTTCGTAGAAAGAAAGATATGAAGCGATTTTAATCTCTTAGTTTAAGGGAAGACAGAGAGTGTATACACATACACCATTGTGATCGATTCTGAGCTATGTCACCAAGAGTCTCCAACCATTGGTTACAATAATCACACGGACCTGAACCAAGTAGTCTTCACCTACCAACATGGTTCAGACTAGAAGTTAGTGACTTCAAACACTGATGCCACGTTTTGGTTTGGCCGCCCCTAACTTAATTCCAACCATCCCGAACACCGGTTAGCATTGCACGTCGTGGTAATCGGTGTTCGGGCATACGTAACACGTGACCCAACCATCTCAGTCGACGAAGATTCACAACCTCATCAACTGATTTACCATCATTCCCTAATACTCTGCGTCTAACCTCACTTTTACTTACTCGGTGATCCCGGCAGATGAGAGCAACATTTCCACAGGATCATGGAGCCCAAGTGACCACTGGTTTGTGTTAGCGGGACAGAAATTTGATTAAAGTATGTTCCATGCACGATTTTGTTGGTTGTTGGCTAATTCTTAACCAACCACCGCTGGTCGATACTTGGAGAAGACTCTAGAATCTTCTCATGTAAAAACTATAAATATACTAACATTTTTCTTATTCTAACTCTTATTTCCATCTACCCTTGTTATTTGAAATATAATTTATTTTCTGTTTAACCGTGTTCTGATCTGGGGCCTTGTCGAGTGAATTGGTTTTCAGGAATACTAAGCAACAGGAATAGCTGGGTTGTAATAAGAGAGAATTATAACAGTTTGGAATCATGTTTCTCCAACTCCTTAGGTTAATCCTCTGTATCCGCCAACACGGTTTAAGCATCGGATGTGCTTTTATCGCCCCCCCCCAAGTTTCGTAAAAATCACCTACCACGAAAAGGCGAAAAATACGACTTCCCTGGTGGTGGTTATATACGCAATGCTATATAAGAACATTTGAAGAGGAAGAATGTACTCTCCCAACTCTCGGTCATAACAAATATTTTTTTAATGAGTTACCTTCCCCTATAAAAAATTAAGGTGAATATGTATATTTGGAAACTTAGTAATTTATCCAAGAAAAAGCTCTACCGGTCTTCCAAAATAACCAGGGATCAATAAGCAATCTATGTGATATATGTTTCATAAAAGCAAGGGATAGTAAAAATGGCTAAAATAGTGATATTTTAACAATAGTTTTATTAGCACAATAGGGTTTAAGAAGATCGTCAGATCTTGTAGTTTACATGATGGACTAACTGAAGCCTTACACTTACTAAAAGCCAGGAAGCACTGCACTGAACGGGTGTTACGTCACAGCATGTGGCTCACCAGCAGTGTGCGTCCTCGATCAAGACCTCAAATTAAAGACTACTGAGTTGGCATCCGATATTTGACATTTCTATTCAATACATGGCACGACCATCATCAAGTGTCAGTGGTGGGTAAATGCTTCTTTCTCAGAACGATTGGACTCCACTGAGTTCAATCTCTAGTGAGATCGTGAGTGAGAACTTCTGAGGAATGCCATCAGTCAGTAACAACATAGAACGTCGTACGTACGTACATCAGTTCGAGTTGCCATACCACATTAGCACAGAGTTGCAGTTGCCGATTCGAATCCCGTAGTGGTAGAGGTAATAAGAGTATAAGCAGTGGTTGGGAAGATCAGGGTTTGAAAATGTTATTTAAAGAGTATAATACAGTGAAATAAATTTGGGAATAGGAAAAAAGAGACAAAGAGGAATCCGGAGATTAAAATTTGGGAGAACACAAAGAGTGTATGCACTTGCGTCATTGCAAACGATTTTGAGCCATGTCATTCAGGGTCTCTAACCATCGGTTGCTGTCATCTCGCGGATCCCAACCAGGGTAGTCTACACCTACCAACATGGCTCAGTCCACTTGTCAGTGACTTCAGAGAGTTGTGCACGTCGGGGCAGTTGGTGGTTGGGCATACGTAACACGTGTCCCAGCCATCTCAACTTGATGAAGTTTCACTACTTCATCAATTGATTTGCCATCCTAACCTAGTACCCGTTTCCTAACAACTGTAGTACTTACTCGATGGTCCCAGGATATACGAGCAATGTTTCGAAGACACCTATGATCAAATACTAGTAACTTACGAATATCCTCTACCCTTACCGGCCATGTTTCACTGCCATATAGTAGGACGGAACAGACTGCTGCACAGTAAACACGTCCTTTGGTTGGTCGACGATATCTCGCCTACACCATAAATGACGCAAGTTGGCGAAAGCTAGTCGAGCCTTCTGTATCCATGCTGAAATTTCGTCACACACTAGACCGCAAGGACTGATGAAACTCCCAAGATAAGTGAAGCGGTCGACACGCTCAACTACTCCACTCCCTACCATTAGTCCAGTGGTCGATGCAACCCAATCCTTAAGCAACATTTTGCATTTCGAGGGAGAGAATCGCATCCCGAACATGCTTGCATTGTTGCTTGGAGTGGTCAGAAGACTATGCATTTTGTCATAGTCTTCACCAAATAGAACTATGTCATCAGCATATTCTAAGTCAACAAGTGAATCTCTTGGTAGAAGTTCAACCCTTGGAAATTTAGATGAGGAGAGTGTTATCTCTAAAAGTACGTCAATGACAAAGTTGAACAAGAATGGGGAGAGTGGACAGCCCTGACGAACACCACTTGAGGTAATCAATTCTGATGACAGTTCGCCATAAGCTCTCACTCTACCAGTTGTGTTCGAGTAGAGAGCCTGTATAAGGTTAATGTACTTCTTTGGTACTCCTTTCAGTGACAAACATTGCCATAGAACCTTACGATCAACAGAGTCGAATGCTGCCTTAACGTCGAGAAATACTACGATTGTGGGGCGTCTGAACGTGTGTCTGTGTTCTAGAACCTGACGTAGTGTGAATATCTGATCTATACAACCACGTCCAGGTCGAAAACCAGCCTGATTTTCTCTAGTCTGCTCTTCACGAGCTTTAGTTAGGCGTCGAAGTATTATTAAAGCTAATATTTTAGACACTATATTAGTCAAACTGATTCCTCTGTGATTGTCACAAGAGGACTTTTGTCCTTTATTATGGACTGGCACAATCAGTGATTGAGACCAGTCAGATGGGATTACGTCCAGTTCCCAAATTCTACCTAGGACCTCAGTTAATCTCATTGCTAATACTGGACCACCATCCTTAAAAATCTCAGGAGTGAACCTGTCAGGGCCTGCTGCTCTCCCACGCTTCAGATTTCCTATAGCTTTTTCAACTTCATAAAGAGTCGGAGGACCTAAATTAACTTGCCATTCAGGTTGACTGGAGATCGTGGGAAACCGAAGTGTGGCTGAAGGCCAGTTGAACTGATCCCTGAAGTGTTCTTCCCATCGATCCAATCTCCTGGATTGAGAGTGTATAATATGTTCATCTTTTTCAGAGATAGTTTCGCTAACAGTCAGTTTCCTAATACCGGTTTCCTTAACAAGTCTGAACAATTGTCTGCTATTACCTATTGCCGCTGCCTTTTCCATCTCTCTTGCTTTCGCTACCCACCACTGTTCACGATCATTGCGTAGGCTTCTTGTCAGCTTGCGCTTAAGCTGACTCCGCTCTTCGTTATGTTCAGAGCCAGATGGAATGAGTTTTTGAGCCATGCTTAGACGAAACATCTATTGAGTGCTTCTTGGTTTTGAATGGTTATTTAGCTATAGTCGATCTGTGATTTAAACTACAAAACAATCATTTCAATAAGCAATTGAAACTATAACACAACAATGCATGTATTAATTTACTTGAAGATGATAACCGACTGGATAAAATGGCGGGATCGTCGAGTTGCCATGTAAATGAGGAAGCTTGAAAAAGAAAACAAAAGATTATGTGTATAATTTAAGTTACGTAATGAGACAATCGACATAATTCAAATTCAGTGTTATAGTATGAACAAGATAATAGAAGTGCCTTCCCTAGTTAAAAACAAAATACATTCACAGAATAGGAAATATATAAGCAGGCTTGATTGATGTGTCAATACTTCAAGATTCCATATAATTCATTAAGTTTTGATACTTTCTTCATTGATAACAATATAAAATAGGTAAAACAAAATTGTACTATTGGTAGCCGAACTTTTGGTAATACTAAGTTCTTTGAGCTAATAAACTGATTGAGAAGCTTTAATTATCATTCTGAACAACAGTATAATGATAAACGCTGTGCAATCAAACCATTTCGGTTTAAAGAATGCAACACCATCAAAGGTATCCATTTGAATTGTAAATCATCGCCATCAGTATCCTAAATATTACAACAGACGAAAATTAACAGTAAACAAAAGTATGTCAACCTGCTTTTCTTTCTGTTTTATTATTTATGATCCGGTAAATATTTGCTACAATAAAAGACATGAATAATGTGTCACATTTGGTATACAGTCTATGACATTACTCTTTCATATCTAGAGTAAATCACAATGTTTTCACAAAGATTCAATATTTCAATGAATCTAACCAACAAAGACATGGATTAACCGTTAGGGAGACGCCTTTCCACAGAACCTAGATGAGAAAAGTAGATTTAGGGGCTATTCATTATTGTACAGATTCTGAAACCTAAGTGGACTACTACTAGTTTAGAAGCAGGATTTATCAACTCCATTAAAATGGAACGTTCATATATACCGAATTCGTTTAACCAATAGATAGTTCTAGAAAATAAACTGGTCAAGGACGAAATAACATTTACACAAAATAAATTAAATGATTATTAGAGCTATAAGAGTAGTGAATATTCATAATAGCGTACTTGAAGTCTGGAGAAAAAAAAACATTTAACAATAAAAGAAATTATGAAATTATATAATTATCAATTTCCTTGGCCAATATACACGAATCAGTAAATAAATATGAAAAAAGAAGTTATTTGTTAAACAACCGAATACAACCTGTAAATTATGTAAATCAGTAAGAGATTATAGTGATTAAATAGTTAAATTCATAAGTCGATATAAGCTAGACCACCATTGAAAACCTAGAAATATTGATTGGCCGTTTCGTCTTAGTATAGGACTCTTTAGTGGGATCGTAGATGCGAACTAATGAGAAGTTCAATACTAAGATGAAATGGCCATTCAGTGTTGCAAAATTTTCAATGGTGATCTAGCTTACAATGACTCACAAATTCAACTAATAAATTTTACACGTATCTAATTTTGACTTCTTGTAAATTCTAACTCTTATTCGTCTTATTTTATAATAACTGTAATAAATTACAACGATTTAGTCAATATAAGAGATTAGATTAAAAATGAGGTTATAGGGTTAGATCTTAAAAAAAAGCATTCATACAGACATTATCATGATAACCAATAAATTTTTAAGATAAAGATAAAAAACGGTGGGAATATTAATTATGGACGACTTTTAAGTGTCGCTAGACTGACCTTCAGAGTGTACACCTAATAACCAGGACCAAAAAAGGGTTATAAACCTGTGTAAGGAATTAAAATTATGATTTACATTTGATGGTCAAAAGTTAGAAATTAGATTTAGGGTTTTCATCATGAATTGACATTAGCTACAATGCGGGAATCCTATTTAGCCAAATGGATGAGTGAATTTCGAGCCAAAATCCGAGACCTATTATCTTATACCTGATTGGTTCGTCTATAAATTATAGTTTCACCAGGAAAAATTAATCAATATATACAATGATTGATAAACGAAAGAAATTAAAGATAATTACTAATGTGAAGATCAAATTAGGAAAGATGAACTATGAAATTAGCTTTTGAGAGAAAGATATAGAATAATAAGAGTATCACAACTAATAGCTTATAGAATTCTTTAAAACGTTAGCTGAAATACTTATCATAGATCAAAGCATGAATTAAAATGATTGATTAGTAGGTTATTTATCTTAAAATGAATAGTTATCTTGAAAGTCTATCTTCTATGTTTATTAAATCTACTTGACCTAACAATAAATCTCTAAACATTAAACGTCACATTCATATTTACTGTTTTAGACGCAAAAATAAACTTTAAACAGAGTCAGTCCGTCATTAACAACGTAGAAATTTGTACATACGTACATCAGTTCAAGTTGCCCCCAAATGCCCTGGTACGGCCGAGAGTGAGGAGAAACCGCTCTCCCTCTAGAAATGCTCTCACATAGCCACGCGTATATAGCCTCTACCAGGGAAGTCTTACTCACTGCCTTCTCGCACCACGAGTATTGTTTACGAAAATGAGAGGACGAAAAGCGAATGTCCGGCGCTTTAACCGGATCCCAAACTGATGGTGCACATGGGCTCCAGTATCCTGAGGGAACAAATGGCGTATGAACCAATCGTTGGTCACCGGCTACCATGGGACTGCATCTCCTTACGATGCTCCACTGCCTTGTGGATCAGACCTTCAGGTCGAAGGCTCGGAGTGTGGCCCCTTAAGAAAACCACCTGCTTCGGTTTGGGCACCCGTGTAGTATCACAGCCCTCATACATATCGAATAAGATTTGTGTGGCGCATATGTATTTGATGCCTTCTTGTACCAATATCTGTGTTAAAATAAATAATAAATAATAATACCACTTAGCACAGAATCTTAAACAGAACTTATAGTAATAAATATAACAAGGGACTTTTTGTCTAGCTACTAACTCACCCCCACCAACTACTCCTGAATGAAAAGATAAGTATTTATACTTGCTTTAATCGACAATGATAATTTTCTATTGTAACCATGAATCTCATAACTTCTGGTAATAAACGATACTCTTACATTTTGACAATTAAAAAAAAATATATAATTTACTTTCTTAGTTGAACCAATGCTACATTGTAAAATAGAAACAAGACAGAAAAAATACTAAATGTGCGCCAAAATTAATTACCTGAATTAGTTGAAGTAGGATGGGAATCCATATCGGTTAGGCCTGTGTTGCAGCAGAAACTACTATTATTAGTAGTATTATTATTATTCTGAAAAGAAAAGCCGGAGAAGATTCTATAAGCCATTAACACTGAATATATCAACAGAATTATTAAACTGCAAGAAACTCATTAACATAACTCACTAACATTACATTACAGTGCAAATGTACAACACTTTGAAATTGCCTTATAACATAATCAATCTATTATATAAGAAGTGAAAAGTCAGTAGTTAATAAACGAATCAGATGATAAATCATCTGTATATAGTTGAGATTAATGCGTTAGTATATGTAATCCAACTATTAATCACCTACCTTTAGCAAAAAAAAGGCAAAAAATCAAAACTAATTTCAATTAGAGATGTAAAGCATTGAACACCGATCTGGTGGTTTTTAAAGCAAAGTGCACACTAAGAAACTTCAGGGTCCTACATTGGGCCCCTGACAACGTCATGTGTACACACTGCTGAAGAGTATCATACTAGGACGAAGCAGCTGTCTGGTGCTTCCTAGTTTTCAATGGTATTCTAGTTTATGACGAATGTGTTCTATGAACATGAATTTAAAGAACGGGATGAAAGAGAAAGTATAATGACACAAAAACCTACTTATAATTTTTCTTGCTGTTGTGATGTTTAACTAGACTTGTTTTAAAGTTCCAAATTAAATTTGCCTGCTCATTACACTACAACAAGCAATTAACACAATCATATCTTATCTTTCAAGAATCTGAGGTTAAAATATTATTAGGAATTTTCCTACTCCTAAAATGACCAATAATAAGATCCATTCATTGACCTTCCAAAACACTGTGTAAATTCGCTACTGATCGATCATTCAACATAAAATGCAACAATGCCATCCGTACATTAAAAAAAGATACTTGTTGGTCTTTTACTACTACAGGGTAGTAAAATGCTTTAGAAAATAACAAAAATAAATACGAAAGTGTCATTTAACTACCTGACAATAATTAGTACTAATGTTGAAAGAGAGTAAGATAATATCCTCATGTAAGTACAATTACCAGTCAGCTATAAATCATACATTTTTGTGTACAGGTTTAGGCAATCATACTTGGACGAAAAAATATTGAGAGACATAAATTTAAGCTATTAAGTCATAACGGTAGTAACAATTTATATATATATATATATACATAAGATGTTTTTTGAGTGTCGCAGTAGCAAATTTAACGACTGTATAAGGAGTGTGATGATGTAACAAACTAAAGTCCAATAACTTACTAAGTATATCGAGATATTAACCGGTTCAGTACAACCGATGGGAGCTCCTAAACATAAACTACTTTCTACGCAACACTTATCAATAAGATGTAGATAGTTATGAGAAAACTGATGAGATTAGAATAGGCATTACCCAGTTTTACAGAGATATTTGCACTGAACTATTTTAACTGTCACTGCCTTTATGTAGAACTGAGATTATTACATTACGAAACACTAACATGTAGTGTTTATTTGTTTAGGCAACTTGATATTGACCAACATTTTACCTGATAAGTATTTTTGAAGCCAAATTTCAGAATAGGTGAAATCTATACAACCCATTCTTCAAAATTCCAACTATGAAATAACAAGGTGATACTTCACATCACTTTTATTTTGAACATCCTAGTAACCTTGACATACGGAAAAGATATATATGATCTATAGTCGAGTACATGAATTCAAAATAGGTTATTGAGTTGCACTAATTTAGAATGATGATGGGGTTGCGCAAAATCGTAGACTGATTGGAGTTAAACATTAATACTTTTGGATGCCAGTCGGCTCAGAGGTCTTGAATTAAGAGTTCATACGCGGAACCGAAGGTCTTGGGTTTAATTTCAGAGTGAGGGGTGGTGCTTCCAGGTTTTCAATGTTGGTCTAACTAAGATCAGTTCGTGATTTCAGCTGTTAAAATATTTTGTAGTTTTTGTTGGACAAAACCCGTAGTAATATTTCTAGAACAATGTGCATTTTACAATCATGCTTTAATAGTTAAAGGACAATTTTCAGATGTGCTGAGATGGAAGATGGTTCAAAGATAACGGACAATGTAACTTAAAAGCTGATCATATAAATGCATATTTAGTGGATGAGTTACGATTGGAAGCAATGATTATTTATCTATCTAGAAATAGACCAAATCATAAGGAAATGTGTCTAAATATTATCAAAAAAATTCATCTATCTACGAAGTTGGACCGAATTTTGTACATATCAGCCATGAAGAATGAGAATTAAACACAATCAAAGTCGAAGTTTGATATGAGAATTCAAATTTGTAAAGTGATAATTTGAATGACAGAAATCTTCATTAAGGTTTAGTATAAATTCTAAAAAACATTATTAGCATAAGAGGTTTGTGGAAGCTGATGAGCTTTATAGTTAACATCGTGGACGGATCTTAGTTAGACAACCATTCAGAATCATAGGGGACTTGCTGGCAGTTTCTCTCTAGTACGTGACTACTCATTGACTATGATCATACACGATCCGACTGTAGATCGAATGTAAGCTTTCAGTAGTTTGACTGTTAAACGCTCGTTACGAGACCTGGTGCTCCTGAGTCTTATTCCCGAAGGGGTCGAGAATAAGCACTCTCGAGCAATCCCATACTAGGGCAAAACATGTATCCAGCCTTCCCTGGTTTTCTTTTTTTAATTTATTTCAATGCATAGATATTGGTACAAGAAGGCACCAAATACATATGCGCCACACAAATCTTATTCGATATGTGTGAGGGCTGTGATACTGCCCGGGTGCCCAAATCGAAGCAGGTGGTTTTCTTAGGGGGCCACTCCCCGAGCCTTTTCCACTGCATTTGAATTGGCCATATGGTTTGAGATAATAAAAGTTCTCTCAAAAAATCGCGCGTTTACAGCATATGTAATAGAATTTCTACTCGTTTTATGAAGATGAGAACGAAAAGCTTTACTTAGTGTGTGTGTGTGTGTCTGTGAGGGGGTTGACTTCAAACGTTCCAAATTAATTAAAAATACTAATCTCAAACGCTTTTAGCCTAACCCGTAACTGATAGAAAAACAAAAACCTGTTTAGAAAGTCCAATGAATAATTTGAACAGATAGATTAATGCTCTATAATTCACACAACAAACTAGACTTAATAGGAGGATAATCGCCAAAAATAATCCAAACTACAAACATACATACACACACACACACTTCGGTAAACGCAACGAAGTATTGAAATTGCCAATGACTAACATAGATATTCACTGTTAAAAAAAAAGTATATCTCTATGTATTAATGAAACAATTACAATATAAACATTTTAAAGCAAATCACACAACAACAAAAATTTTTTTTAAAGAAAAACCAAACAAGAAAAAACAGAGGACACTTACTACACATAGAGTAGATAGTAATTTTGTTTTTTTTTCCGAACAAGAGAAAATAATAATAACAATAGAAAGAAATCAGTGACAGTATCATAAGTGGTTTACAAATTAATATTAATAATAATAATAATAATAACGATAATAATAGTAATGATAATAATAATAATAATAATACAACTATAACATAATGGGTTTTGTGGAGATTTCTAGGAATTTCACTGGTTGAAATCATGAGTCTTCAGGAGACACTCCTGGAGTTCTAGTGAGAAGTCGTTACTAACGGAGTTCAATCAGGTCTGTGTTATGAGATAGGAACCCACTGTAGACAATGGTGTACGGATGGCGCAACTTTGTGGATCGGTTGAAGTTAGACATTAACACCGTTAGATGCCCGGCTTAGTGGTCTTGTTGGTTAGGCGCCTGGCGCGAGACTGATAGGTCCTGGGTTCGAATCTCGCGGGGGACGGGGTCGTGGATGGGCACTGCTGAGGAGTCCCATACTAAGACGAAACGGTCGTCCAGTACTTTCAGGTGGTCTAGCTTCAATTGACTCATGATTTCAACCAGTGAAATACAACTATAATTATTTATAGTAGTACAGAATCAATAAACTGGAACGAAATGAAAGCTACCAATCATAAATACATTTTTTTCTAGAAAAAACAAATGTGGGAAACATTAGTATACTAAAGTGTTTTGTTGGACAGTCACCACCTGATAAGAGAAAGAAAGAGAGAGATCACTTTTATCTAAGTTATACAAATAGTAAGAGTAGTAACCAGTATGATAAGATTTGTTATCGTTTTTAGTCATAATGTTTATACAATTTCTAATACATGTAAAAACTGAACATTCTTTAGAACAAATACACCTAAGATTATCAACATCATGTTTGTTAAGAATAATAATTTATTGGATATAAAGAAGTTATGAATTCTAATAGAGTTTTGTTCTCTGAGCTAGGTGGTATGGTCTTGGAGCTTTCATCATTCTTCTGAACGACATCGTCAGCACAAACGTCTACCTGAAGTTACCGCTGGTGATGGTGACGTTCAGAAGAACGATGAAAACTTCACGACCAAACCATCCAACTCAGAGAACAAAACTTCATCAAAATCATCCACCTGAGCTACAAATCTTCTCAACCATCTCAAAATTATGAATTCAATAGAGATTTATTGTTTTCTACAAATTGATCTGTATGTCGTTAACAATTTAAAAGTATGAAATCTTGTAATTAACAACTTGACACAAATTATCCCCAATTGAAATATTTTAAAGACACTTCACCGATATCATTCAGTCGAATTACAAATCATCGTCATTTCAATAGACCCCAAATGCCTTGGTAAGGCCGAGAGTGGGAAGAGCCGACTCTTCCTCTCGAAATGCTCTCAAGTGGCCACGTGCATACAACCACTGACATGGAAGTCCTAACCACTGCCTTCTCGTGGTGGGGATGTTGTTTACGAAATTGAGAGGACGAAAAGCGAAAGTCCGACATTTTAACCGAGTTGGTGGACACGGAGGATCCACCTAGGGGAGTTGGAAAACCCTCATTCCAAACCAATGATGTACACGGGCTCCAGCATCGTAAGGATACAAATGGCGTATGAACCTATTGTTTGTGACCGGCTATTATGTGACTGCATCTCCTGACGTTGTTCCACTGCCTTGTGGATCAGACCTTTAGGTCGAAGGCTCGGGGTGTTGTCCCTTAAGAAAACCACCTACTTCAATTTGGGAACCTGGGCAGTATCCCAGCCCTCACATAAATCGAATGATTTATGTGGTTTCCTTGTACCAATATTTATATGTTCAAATAAATAAAATAAAAATCAATAGATCTATTACATAGTATCATCTGCAGTAAACCAATGCATTGCTTTAGTCTTTTTCAAAACAAACATACTGAATTTCAAATGTCATATATGCAAGAAACGTAATCTAAAACTCTATTTCAATTATCATTATTCTAATTTTTAGTCTTTTAGTTAATTGGTTAAACTTTTAATTAAAAACGACATTCCTTTATTTTCCTATACTTTTCTTCTAGGTATATAGATTTCATTTTGAAGTTTATCTTAACACGTTATGTAACTTTCTGTTTTAATAGTTAGTTAATTTCTGTCAATTTCCTATGAAATGTTTAATTAACTTCGTTCTAAAGTTTTATAATAAAACGTCGTTTTCAAATGGGAGTTGAAATAGCCATAGCTGCTTCAAACTGAGGGACAAAATCTGGTAACGGATTCAGAAAGCTCGGTTAGCTTTGGACAATTTGTCAATGTTGATGTAGAACAGATATCCGTCTCATAACCAAAGGATGAGTATACCGCATAACAGTTAGCTGTGTTCTAGGTTATGGTTGTAAAAAACAGCACTTAAAAACAGAGGATATTTGTAGTTTACTAGTATTTGATCAGCAATACTCTCGGAACATTGCTCATGTATGTTGGGGTCACCGAATGAGCAATCTTGAGATTAAATGTCAGGTACTAGCCAAAGATGGCAAGTAGATTCATGAAATTGTGAATCTTCATAGACTTATATGGTTGCCGAATATATCACTTATGTCTAGCCACCGTCTACATTGACGGGCGATGATGACTACTGTAGAAATAAATATGAAAGCTAAGGGTGACCAAATCAGAAAATAACATCGGTTCGTAAAGTCAACGACTTTTGAACTAAAGTGCAGGCAGGTGCAAACTACCTGGCAAGGGTCCACTGGGTTAGCGTAACCAATAGTTAGAGAATTTGGGTAAAATTGCTCACAATCGTTCGACATGCTGAGGCTGCATTCACTCCTCGCCTTTTCTAAAATCTCAAAAAATTTGTTTATTCGTTCTTCATATGTTCTTTTCGAACCATATATGCCATGTGCAATCTTTTCTACTACCACTAATACTGGTCTGACATTTCACTTTGCTGACAAAGTGTGGTAACTTGAACAGGTGAAGATATGTTCCATGTTCTAGGTTGAGGATGACTGACTGGTTAATATATCAATTCGACATTTGTAAAGCAGCTCCTATATTTTGGGCTTAATTATTATAGAGTGAACTAGTCACAGAATAAGGATACGTGTATTAGTCAATGAATTGAACCAGAGAATCATAAAAGCATTTGTATTCTTGCTGAGAGGTGTTAGCCACGGACACATTGGGACTCGTAAGAAAAATGAAGTAGTTAAACCACTCAACTAGTCTTCAACTTATGATCATTTTATGCATTAAGTAGGATCAATCTTGAAACAATATTTTGCAAACATGTATATATTAATCAGTCTAATGGCAACAGGATACATTAATACAATAAATTAAAAAATTCTATGAATAAATCTATGGATTGCTAGTTTATATAATCACAATCAGTAAGTCACACATTCAAATTTAACTTCAAATATCGAACACTGATCATCTAATGAGTACTGTAATT
Organism: Schistosoma guineensis; assembly: GCA_944470375.2. Taxonomy (NCBI): domain Eukaryota; kingdom Metazoa; phylum Platyhelminthes; class Trematoda; order Strigeidida; family Schistosomatidae; genus Schistosoma; species Schistosoma guineensis. The sequence goes on along the minus strand of OX103892.1, from coordinate 4,899,541 downwards.
ATATAGCTTTATGAATAAACTTGGATGCAGTTACTGAATTAAAGTAACCGCATCCATGGTAGTATTTATTTTATTGTGTTAATGAAGTATGACAAAACTTGGACCGATGCAAATATGTGCCTAGTCCTATGTTGTAACTGACTGACTCGTTTGGCTTTTGCCAACTTACGTCACCTATGGCGAAGGTGAGATATCCTTCTATCAATAAAAGGACGAGTACACTGCGCGGCAGTCCATTCTGTTTTAATTTACGGCAGCGAAACGTGGCCATTAAGAGTAGAAGATACTCGTAAGCTACTAGTGTTTGACCACAGATGCCTCAGAAATATTTCTGGCGTCTGCTGGGATCACCGGGTAAGTAATAGTGAGTTTAGACGCAGGGTATTAGGGAATGATGGTAAACCATTTGATGAGGTTGTGAATCTTCATCGACTGAGATGGTTGGGCCACGTGTTACGTATGCCCGAATACCGATTACCACAACGCTCAATGCCGACTAATGTTGGAGATGGTTGAAAGTTAGGGGCGGCCAAACCAAAACGTGGCATCAGTGCTTGAAGTCACTAACTTCTAGTCTGAACCATATTGGTAGATACAGACTACTTGGTTGGGGTCCGTGTGATTATTGTAACCAATGGTTGGAGACTCTTGGCGACATAGCTCAGAATCGATCACAATGGTGTATGTGTATGCACTTTCTGTCTTCCCTTAAACTAAGAGATTAAAATCGCTTCATATCTTTCTTTCTATGAACTAAGTCTTTCTTCCTGTACAATATCCTTATATGCAATCTTTCTTTTATATATTACCACCTCTGAATTGACTACTTTTATGAATCCGGTGTCCATCTTGTTGTGTTAATGAGGTATGGCAACTTGGACCGATGCATATATGTGCCTGATCCTACGTTGTAGCTGATTGATTGACTGACTAGTTACTGAATCGAATTGCCGACAGATAACGATAACAATTATAGAGAGCTATTTATTATTATTATTATTTTAAAGGAGTATAACGATCTATCCCTATAAGAAGTACAATTCATGTTGCTGTTGGTTTTTTCAAAACAAAAAAAAAAATTCGCGCTTTCAATAAATAGTAAACACTGAACAAGAACACCAGTGGGGACAACCGAATGTCAAATAAAAAAAAGAGTAAATAATGTAGGATGTAATCATTTCAGATGTATTATGTAATCATTTTATTGTATATAAATGTTTGAACATGATTTAAATAAGATTGAAAGGTTAATCGCTTCCATAACGAGTGGATTAATGGATATACAATTAATCTAATAAGATTTACATCGTGATAATACTACTTATATGTATTAATCTTAATAGAAAAAATAATAATAAAAATATTAATCATGTCAAAATATTGAAATGTGACAGACAATATTAATGTATACAGTGAAAATCAAAGTTACTAATGATAATCTGAGTTAACATTGATTATGTTACAATATTTATCTATCTCACAGTTTGAAATCATGAGTCGATTGAAGCTAGACCACCATGGAAAACCTGAAAGCACTGGTGCAGGATCGTGGATGCGCACTGCTGAGGAGTCCCATACTAGAACGAAACGGCCGTCCAATGCCTCCAGGTTTTCCATGGTGGTTTAGCTTCAATCGACTCATGATTTCAACCTGTGAAATTTCTAAAAACTCTCTACAAAACCCATTCTGATTTATCTATCTGTTACAAACTGGATATTTAGTGGGTTGATAAGAGTAGTTCTACTTTATGCTTTAGAAATTTGCCTCTTTTATAGATTCTATCAAAGGTGATTTCAAAGATTTTTTTTGCATTCAGTCGCAACACCATGTAAGTAAGTAGTGTTTGGGAATAATGATGATAATTTGATATGAGCTTCCCGATCGCTAAACACAGTATATATTGTATAAAGTTAAGATAAATGTACTTAACTAACCGAAATCTCTCCTAGTTTTCTTTCTTAGTTGCATGACATTACATAAGAAATCTTATATTTGTTCATTTATTTAGTGGCTGTATGACCTTTCTGTCTATTTCCATTACAAAATTATCGTCTAACTTCGTGTGAAGTGTTTTTCTGGTTCTCAGAATACTTTATCCCTTATAGCTAAAATAGCATATACAGGTATGATGTTATAGAAGGGTTATGCTATATTTCGCAAAATGATTACAAATCAGAAATGTAGGTCATTTTTTCTGACTAATTAGAATGCAAGTATTGTGCACGTAACAAGACGTAATAAACCCGATGGAGAATTGTGGATACACATTCCCGAATAGTTCCAATCTAAAATGAAACAACTATTTAGTGTAATATTCTTTCTTATGCTTCTCTAGTTGATATTCGGATTCATGAAGACATTTATTCTTAAAACATACAAATCTGCACTACTTAAGTGAACATTCATTTATCCTTTTTATTATTATCAATGTAGGTATTCTGGAGAAAACAACAAACATGATTCAGATTTCATTGAACCATGTGTAAATATAGAGAAGCAACGATCAATAGGTAAGTAGATAGGTAGATACGAGGTAAATGAATGCCATGATCTGGTGTTAGAATGAAATAATTTCAATTAACCAACTACTGAATGAATAGAAACACAGAAACTGCAATGGAATTTTATGATAGCCATATATATTATGACATATTGATGACTAAAGTTACGAAACACCAACTACTGACTTTCGTTCTGTAAATTCACAAATGATATGTTTATCACAAGTCTGTGTGTAGTGAGCTCAACTTGGAGAGGAACTGAGTGTTTACGTGTCGAAAGTCATATATTGCGAAAACATAACTGTCAAATACAGGACGATCACGGTATACTTTAAATGGTACTATCTCAAGACGAAAATTAGTTAAAACAAAAATACGAAAACAAACTTCGAAACAAACATTGCAGACAGCGACGAAAACAGTACTTAAGAGCCTTCCAAAGCAGGCAGTGAACCTCATCATGAAATTTAAAACGTGGACAAATATCAATTTGCAGTGAAAACCCATGATGCTTTTAGTATATACGTAGTATATTTGAACATTAATTATGATTCCACAAAGGATAATAGATAGTCAAATTATTTTTTTATTTATTTTAACACATAGATATTGGTACAAGGAGGCACCAAATACATATGCGCCACACAAATCTCATTCGACATGTGTGAGGGCTGTGATACTACACGGGTGCCCAAACCGAAGTAGGTGGTTTTCTTAGGGGGCCACACTCCGAGCCTTCGATCTGAAGGTCTAATCCACAAGGCAGTGGATCATCGTGAGGAGATGCAGTCCCATGGTAGCCGGTGACCAACGATTGGTTCATACGCCATTTGTTCCCTCGGGATACTGGAGTCCATGTGCACCATTGGTTTGGTTTGGGATCCGGTTAAAGCGCCGGACATTCGCTTTTCGTCCTCTCATTTTCGTAAACAACGCCCCCGCCACGAGAAGGCAGTGAGTAAGACTTCCCTGGCAGAGGCTATATACGCTTGTCTATGTGAGAGAATTTCGAGCGGGAGAGCGGACTCTCCCCACTCTCGGCCGTACCAGGGCATTTGGGGGGATGAAAAGCCAATATCCGACGCTTAAACCGGGCCGATGGATATAAAGGATTCACCTAGAGGAGTTGGAGAAACATGATTCCAAACAATTGGTGCACATGAGCTCGAGGATCCTAAGGGAACAAATGGTGTATAAACCCATTGTTGGTGAACGGATACCATGGGACTGCATCTCAAAACATTACTCCACTATCTCGTGGATTGGACCTCTAGGTCAAAGGTTCGAGGAGTGGTATTCTAAGAGAACCACCTGCATCAGTCTGGGCGCCCGAGTAGTATCCCAGCCCTCACACAAATCGAATGAATTGTGGCAGATATATATTCGGTGCCTTCTTATACGAATGTTCATGTTTAAATAAATAATAATCAATAAATACTCAATCACAGACAACATGGAGCCTAGGACAAATTTGCCTTAGACCAAGTTGTCATTTCGCATTACTATGGCTAGATGAAATAAATTAGGTGAATAGTAAAGGAGTAGAAACTTTAAAGAGAAGACTAAACATTGATAACATGGTTGGAGATGAAAATATGAAAAGCTGTGTATGAAGTATAATACCAGAACTGAAGATCTAGACGATGGTAAAGGGTAAATGCATCTGTGCTATTGCGACCGGTTCTAAGTCGTGTCACTCCGTGTCTACAAACAGTGATCATGGTTATACTGCAGACCTCAACCAGGTAGTTCATGTCTATCATAGTTCACTCCAACGGTGAATGTCTTCATGGAATGATGGCACCTCTTGATTTGGTCGTCCTTAGCTTTTTCCAACCTATTTCTACGTGAGCCAACACCGTTAGTTGATGTGGGAGATAGTTGAAAATACATAACATGTGTCCCAACCATTTCAGTAAATAAAGGTTCACGACCTTACCAACTGATATATCATCTTTGCTTAGTTTTATTTATTTGAACACATAAATATTGGTACAAACGGGCACCGCGTACATATGTGCCACACAAGTCACTTGATTTGTGGGTGGGCTGTGATACGGCCCGTGTCTTTTGAGAAAGTAGCCAACAGTAGACTGATATTATTTTCTGATATGGTTATTTATATGGTATTCTAATTATCTTGTTAATAACAAACTTTGTATTAAGAAATCTAAATTTAGTAAATTCATGATATTCACCACGAATACTTTAAAGGAACGAATAGTGAAAAGTAATATTTGAAGGGCAATAATAAGTATAAAGGGCATTCAGAAAACAAGTACCTTCAAAATACTGTCAATCAAAACTGACATACAAGATTTAAGAAAACTTAGAAGAGAGAAGACCTGCTTAATAAGTAATTACTAGGTATTTGGAGAAATGTGAGTGGTTTTTATCTTTATCTTTTACGCTTTCTTGGTACAATTTCCGTGATGACGTTAGGAAGTTCCTCGGTCATCATTTGCTTCTGTATTTCTGAACATATAGTCCAGTCAGTTTGATGGAATGTACAAGCCTGATTGGTACAGTACTAGTATAGAATTAAGTGATAGGTCGGGCGTCTAGGCACAGAAGAGAGTCGTTTAGGTGGCCGATGGGGACTCGTTGGTCGCAGGTCAGATAACGGGGACCGTCTACTGCAACTATGCACAGACCACAACCTGTTTCTGGCTAGCACTAACTTTCGGCACAGTCATCGCCGATGTGCCACCTGGCGTCCTCCCTCTGCATCCCAAGCCTGGACTCAGATTGATCACATCGCGATCAGCTACCGCTGGCGTGGTTGTGTAAAAGACTGCCGCTCCTTTTGGAGTACCTATCTGGACTCTGACCATGCCTTGGTCTGCGCCAATCTTGCCTTACTTTTCAGTGGACAACGAAGTGAACGCCATCAACGGATTGATGTTAGCAAGCTGGTTGCAACTTCTGTTGCAAGTAAGTATCGAACCGAGCTAGCCTCTAGGCTAGCTACCACTCCACCGAAAAGTATAGATGAGCATTGGTTGCAATTGCATGACGCCATGAAAATGGCGGGAACAGTCAGTTGTGGGTTTGCGAAACGTCCCGCTTTTAAGCACTGGGTTTCTTCTGGTTCCTTACAACTCATTGAAGCCCGTCGGTCTACTCCGGGTGACCGTGAGTTTGACCATAAACGAAGGATGTTATGTAAGGAAATCGGGCAAAGCTTGCGTAAGGACCGAGAAGCCTGGTGGTCGAAGCGTGCTAATGAGCTGGAAGCAGCAGCTGCATCTGGTAATTACCGGAAGCTCTTCCAGCTCATCCGAGCCACTGGCAGCAAGAAGTCTGGTGTGAGTGAAACAATCTGCGAGGATGATGGGATGCCAATCACTAACATCCATCGACGTCTTGGACGGTGGGCAGAATTTTTCGAAGGGCAGTTCAACTGGCCTGCTGCTCAGGCAACATCAGTCAGACTGTCCTGCCCTCCATGGCCGGTGACGACTGATCCACCAAACTAGGAGGAAGTCCGCAAGGAACTTCAACTCTTGAAGCGATACAAATCACCTGGCTCAGATGACTTACCTCCGGCTCTTTTTAAAGATGGTGGTGACTTTTTGACTAAGGAATTGACGACGTTGTTCACAAAGGATTGGGAACTAGAGAGTGTGCCAACGTCATGGAATGAGTCGATAGTTGTCCCTATCTTTAAAAAGGGTTCACGTCGTTCCTGTAACAACTATCGGGGGATAAGTCTACTTCCGATTGCGTCCAAGCTATTGGCTTCCGTCATACTTCGTAGGTTGTTCAAAACCCGAGAAAGATTGACTCGCGAGGAGCAGGCTGGTTTTCGTTCTGGTCGAGGATGTATTGATCATATCTTCACCCTCCGCCAAATGTTAGAACACCGCCATACTTATCAAAGGCCAACAATCGTAGTGTTTCTTGACATCAGGGCTGCCTTCGATTCGTTGGACAGAACTGTTCTCTGGGATTGTCTATTGAAGAAGGGTGTGCCTGAGAAGTTTATTAACATCCTAAAAGCCCTATATAAAAACACCTCAGGCAGAGTGAGGGCATACAACCACCTCTCTCCATTGTTCCATTCGAGTAGTGGGGTTAGGCAGGGTTGCCCAATCTCACCATTCCTCTTCAACTTTGTCATCGATGACATTCTGGAAACAGCTCTGATGAATGTAAGTAATGGTGGTGTGGATCTGTTGCCTGGAGAAAGACTTCTCGACCTTGAATATGCGGACGATATTGTCTTACTGTGCGATAATGCCCAAGGCATGCAATCCGCACTTAATCAGTTGGCAATCAGTGTCCGTAGGTATGGTATGTGCTTTGCACCTTCGAAGTGCAAAGTACTCCTACAAGACTGGCAGGATTCCAATCCTGTACTCACCCTGGATGGTGAACAGATAGAAGTAGTCGAGAAGTTTGTGTATCTGGGTAGCTGTATAAGTGCTGGTGGGGGTGTGAGTGATGAGATCAATGCACGAATAGTGAAAGCCAGAGCGGCTTATGCCAATCTGGGCCATCTATGGCGCCTTCGTGATGTTAGTCTGGCCGTAAAAGGTCGGATCTACAACGCGTCGGTGAGAGCAGTTTTGCTCTATGCTTGTGAAACCTGGCCTCTCCGAGTTGAGGACGTTAGACGACTCTCTGTGTTCGATCATCGCTGTCTCTGAAGGATTGCTGACATTCAGTGGCAACACCATGTCAGTAATGCAGAGGTTCGGCATCGTGTTTTCGGGCACAGAGATGATAATTCAATTGGTGTCACCATCTTGAAACACCGACTTCGGTGGCTTGGACATGTTCTCCGAATGTCGTCCCAGAGAATTCCACGTCGTGCATTATTTGCCGACTCTGGGACTGGTTGGAAGAAGCGGAGAGGTGGTCAGTGCATGACATGGTGTCGTGGCATGAAAGAAAGCTGCAAAGGACTGGCGTGTGTTGGTTCTTCACGACTCCCTGGTTGGGGTCTGAGAGATGGTGCAACACAGTGGCTAGAGACGTTATCAGATATGGCTCAGAATAGAAGCCAGTGGCGATCCTGCTGTAACCTTCTTTTACTTTCTTCATAAACAGTGGTTGTGTCTCCCTTACCTGAAAGATTTCTTCCGATTGTACCTTTGCGTTCCCTGATTACTAGCACATTACCTTACACCAATCTCTTCGTTATTGTTCTCTCTTTTTTTGTTGCGCTCCTTAGCTTTTTTTTTCTTTGTATTCCTCTCGAATTTTCATTGTTTTGTGTGGCGCATATATATTGGCGCTCCCCTGTACCAATATTCATGTGTCCAAATAAATAAATAAATAATAAGTGATAGGATGAGTTGAATAATGAAACTTTATACTAACAACTGTAAGACAGTTAGACATAATTATACACTGAAAAATGTTTTCCATATCTTATTTTGGCTTTGCAGCAGTCAGACGGATCGAGACAGTTGAAATGCAAACTAGCTATATCCCATCATTCACTTTATGTGGACATGTATGGACTTAGTACGCTTGATTTTGAAGTTATTAAAGAAGATTAGATAAGGAAAGGTTATTTTAAAGAGTGCGCCAAAAGAATATGATGAGTAAACAAAGAATGAATAATAGAAGCTAGTGATCATTGACTGATACGAGAAAGAAAAATACTACCTCTTTCTCATACATTCCAATTTTATTATTTTTGCTTGACTTTCCATTTTATCATCAAGTGTTAGAGTAACATTAATTGAATAAAATTATTATTATCCAGTTTTGGCAAACAACGCATATCACATTAATTTCTCGCCCGTTTGAGTAATAGATTGATAAAATGATCTCAACGATCATTATCGGATTAATCAGTTTTCAAAGTATAATTTACTTTTTTTATGAATGTGATTTCGGTCAGAATCAATGAGCTACTAAAGTCAGTACAGTGTTCAAATCAGTAACGTCTCAAACTATGGCTTACATATTCTCTGACTAGTTTTTTTGTACGCATTTGTCGTGAATAGGAAAATCGGAAGAATTTATGGTGAAAAAAATATCGAGAAGACAAAACTGCTGATAGAATGACAAATATCAAATAAAAACTAACCCTTGAATAAGTAACTGAGAATCTCGAATGAAAAATTCAACCACATTGAGTATACACTCTTTGAACCCTATAGAAATCACTTTTGTGTTTAAGTGTCGTTACAAACTTATAAATAAGGGTTCGTCCTAAAACAAAAACTGATTCTAGCTTGCTATGATTCATCAATAAATCGTATTCATAAACAGAAGAAAATATATTTGGTATGTATATCAGAGATGATGAATAAATACATCTTGGACGATAATCGATTTGTATTATTTTTAAACAAATTAAAAGAGCTATTCTTATCCCAGACAACTTGTTTTGGTTATGACATTTTTGAATCGATCTAGGTAAAATTATTAACAACTTTATTCAAAGACAAAAAGAAGTATAAATACAAAAGGATACTTACTGTGCTAAAGGCCATCTTCTGATGTTGTTGATAGTCATTGCTATTAGGTAGAGAACACATTTTAGATCCATATTTTCCAAAAGTTAATGTGTTGGACATTGGTGCTAATGAACTTGAATAAATAGAAGCATCTAAAACCTCACTTTGTGTACAAGCAAATGGTATATTGACCCTAGTGGACCACTGATTAGGATTATGGGCATTTATATCTAAGAACCCAGAGGATTGATGATAAAGATGGTTAACAAACTGACTGAAGTCAAACATAGAAGCTGAAGATTTTGTTGAGGATTTATCATGTGTTCCAGTTGATTCATTATTATTCATACTTGATTGGGAATTTAAAACAGCATTAAATATGTTTGTCATGAACTGACTAGATAAGTGTGGAGGTAAATCATCTTGTTTTAATGCGTTACTAATATCGGGTAGCACAGCAGGAATGGACGAAAATAAAGTGTCTGAATAGATAGCATTGTGATCGGATACCTTTTTAGCCTGTATCCAATTATCAGTTATCATCAATTTTTCTGTAGAGCCTGTAAAAGGAAGACTACAAGGAAAAGCACACGACTGTAGCAACGATCCATTTGTGCTACGTACGTTGTTGCTATATCCAAAGCTTTCAGGACATGAGTATGATAATTCTGGATAATTGGAGTTTAATATATCTGTTTTAGATGTCAAAAACTGACCATCCGAAGACTGGTCGTGACCTTGTACAGCCTCTTCAAAACCCGGAGGAGGATAAAGATTAGAGAAAGTATTTGGACTCACGTTAAATGACTTGTTTGGATCAACATGGTTGCTTCTGTTATGTGATACTATATTAGAGTACCAGGAACGCAGTTTTTCAGCTTGTGCAGAATTGAGACTAAAATTAGCTTGAGGAAGCCTAGTGTCTAAACTTGAGGATTGTGGTTCACTTGGACAGTGAGAAATGCCAACTGAAGATCCATTGGTTAAGCAAACACGATGACTGAACAGAGGTTCAGATACATTAAGACGTGAAACTTCAGCAGCTAAAAGTTCAGCTAAACCTTGCTGAGATTCTCGAAAGGGGTCAAAATCAATATCTGCGGGTTCATCTCCTAATAGAGGTTGGATATTTGAAGAATTCTCTGGATTTGGACGACACCATGTACGATGACAGCCATTACTGCTGGTACAAATAGGCTCAGTACGTGTAGATACTTGATTAGATGGGACAGAGCGAGGCAACAAAATCCGATTCTGGGTGGGATTATGGTGCCGCACATGGTTACCTTTAGTTCCTTCTACGTATGATTTATCTGTATTTGTATTTTCAGACGAATTCTTGAAATGAAAAGTACCAAATGAGTTTTTCCCGAGCTTTCTAGTTGGATAATCTGATGATGAAATTGATGACGAATGATTCCAACTACTCGGTTTGTTAGAATTATTATAATTTAGTTTAGATTTATCAGCCAATGAGGTATCGGAAACTGAGACAGCATTTGAATTATCTTTATTAGTATGCCTTAATTTACGAATCTCCTTAAGTGATGCACTTGTTTGATCAGACTGTGTAGTGCATCGATCTGAAACTTGCACCCCCGAGTTTTCTACAGACAGCATGGATGTGTCTTCAAATCTGAAGCGATTACGTCCATTTGAGTAGCTGCTTGATTCACTGGTATGAGGTACTGAAGCATCATTGGGACTTGAGACAGAAGAATCTAGTGAACCTAAGATAGTTGTTTCTTCCTTTTGTGAATCAAGTGAATATGATTTAGACTGACAGAAATCTTGCAACAACTTGTTCATGTATTCAGTATGTTTTCCAGCTTGCATTTCTTCTTTAGTAAAACTAGCAGCTGAATCACCGAGTTCATGCAAGTACATGCATTCCTTGAAACAAAAATAATCGTTTGTGAAAAATCAAAATGGCATGTAAGTTAAAAGACATAATCTTGACGAAGTAATCATGACTTAAATACTGTGATAAATGACAAAGCCAGCTATATATTCAATACTTATGAAGCGTAATCATAATCAAAAACGCTGTTAGGATGTGAGTAGAATGACTTTAACGTAAACTACCTCGATGAAACCTGTCTTACCTAGTAAGCATAACAATAGGTTTGTGAACCAATAAACCGTATAAAATAAACTACTTTAAACCTCTATGTATTGAAAACACTCAGAAAAAAGAAATGAAAAGGTTAGACATCTCAGCAAACTAAAAATGGTAGGTCGTTTCGAGATATTCATTTTTTGATACTTCTAAGCATTTTAAAAAAATATGAAGGACTAATTCGTCACAATAGATGATATAAATATATATATATTCGGATGTTAGATAAGTTGATTTTTATCATATCCTCAGTGTATAGTCTTCCTCACTAACAAAGCTACCATAATTATTTCGACTTTTTATTTGCCATCATGTTAATTTCATCTTATTGCACTGATTTATTTTGAGAACTTGGGTTAATGAACATTTACCCCAAGGTCTGTAAATGATTAAAAGACTGAGCAGTTAATTTGTTATTAATCACACAAGTAGCAATCGAATGAACACGCAGGTGAAACGACTTTAACTTATTTCACACAAGGGAAGTGAAAAGGGATACCAGTTTTAGGTATCAGTCAGTCAGTTACAACGTAGGACCATGCACATATGTGCATCGGTATGATAACAACTGTTATTTATCCTTTTAGGAAGATCGAGTAGTAAAAACAGGCTGAAAATTAGCCGTAATTCATGAAAAACCTCAATGGAGATTTCAAGAACTTAAGTAAATAGTAAATCACATTTCTGAAGTTATATATATAACAGTAATATTTAACCCGTTTTATAAACTAATTAGTTGGTCTAACCGCACAAAACAATCGGATCAGGATCTAACGGAAACACTTAAATCATTAACGGAACGCACATAACAAAATGAATGCCTAATAATCAATAAAGTCATTTGTTATTAGCCAGTCTGATTGATGTTTTGATGATGGTATCAGTGGTCAATGGAATTTCCACTACTAAACAGAATTTGTATATTGTTACATGGTTTAGTAAACATGCAGTCTAACGAGTGTGACACAAAAATGGACAGCTTGACTAAATGTAGGGGTATTTTCGCTTAGCTTCTAAATGGCTGATGACTCAGCTGAACAACTTATTTTTATATTTAAAAACCTCGATTAAATACAAAAAGTGGCAATCCAACCAAAAAGTCTGTGACTAAGAACAGAGAGTTGTTTGTTCATCTGTTGGATCAAACCGTTTACTTTTAGAAACGGCTTGCTTACTTTCTTAGAGAGCTAACTTAACTATACTTGCATGTGACAGGATACTTTAGCACTATTCAGAATATTATAAAAACTAAAGACAGAACAAAATGATCACGGTAATCTTTAGTGTTCAACAAAAAGCTGTATATTCTTCTTAGAAAATTACAAAGATATGAAGCGTAGGCAAAATACTGATACAATATCAAATGAAATTGCTGGGTACACAAAATCCCAGTCTACGAGAAAACCATAAAATTTAAAGTGTGGAAAGTCACTTCAAGTTAACGAAATGGATTATTAAACTACTTAAACCTCCACATTCTACCCATTGATGTATGAAATATTTTCAATAACTTGAAAACATGTAGCAGTAACTACAAAATCCTTGTTAACTTGTTTCGTGAGTGGCTTTTTCAGTCAATGTATCATCAAACAAATTTGTATTGAGTCAAGTTGCTAAATCTGGGTAGCTTTTTGGTGGTATTAGAGCGGCCGGACGTAGTATTGTACAGACTTATCGAAAGACCGAAGTTTTGTTTGGAAACTTCGTTAAAGAATGAAGTATTCTCTATATAATCGTTTGATAGGGTGCAACACATACAGTTATACACATAACATAATAAAGTTGCCAATCTTACGTAAAGTACAGGATGTTTGTAGTAAAAATAAACTTTATAAGGAGTTTACTGAACCTTGAATTTCCTACCTTGAATCAAGTGGCGTAGATACAATTAGTTTATATCCCAACTAAACAACTACATTCTGTTCAGAATCAAGTACTTTGTCGAGCACTCAGTAAAACAACATCACATAAACAAAAATAACCTAACACAGGATGTCAACGAAATCAGGAATAAAGTTTACGGTACTAGCTTATCATCTATTTTAAAACATTTTGATGAAACGTACGTTTTGGTGATTATTTCCCAAGCGCTTAAAACTGTGTCAAAACAAGAAAGAACTGGGCAGACATTTTTTAAAATATGTAAAGAAAAATAGCGGACGATAAACTAAGCAAATGACACAATCTACTGATTTTACAAGAGTTAGTACGGTAGTTTCTAACCATTCGCATTTCGAAGACGACTTGTTGGGTTTATAAATTTTTTAAGCATATGAGAGAAGGCTGACAAAACTAATACCCTGTATCCAATCTGATTAGTAACCAACTGCAATTGAGAGAGTAATGACAGTTACACGGAACTATTCACAAAACCATGCTTTAAACGAGTATGAATGATTTTTAATTACAGTAATAGATTGCAATCATGGAACTCACATGTTTGGTGCATTTCGTGCCCCTTAAAAACTGACTACAGTACTTTGTAGTTCCAAGTGATACACGGATTGGTCTCCCATGTAAAGTGCTCTGATTAAGATCCCTTATAGACCGCATGGCATCCTCAGCCCGATAATATGTTATATAAGCACTAAAACTAGGTTGACCCTGAAAAGTTCGAGAGAGAGAGAGAGAGGCGATATAAGCAATTTGCAAAATACTCTTAGGACACAAGTTTGAACACAGTCACCATCATTCATTAAACATACCTGTGGTCCACCGAAAGTTTGGTTTTGATTAACTTCCACTTTAAAAATTTTCCCATAACGACCGAAATAATTCTGACCTTTAAGTATTTCCTTATCCTTTGAGATCCATGTAGGTAAACCGACCACAAATATCAGATTTGGCTGAACAACTCTAGCCAACAATATCATTCTTTGATAAAAAATTACCTTAACTCTGGGAGGATTTTGAGCATTTCTGGATTAAGCTTTGTCTTCTTTATATAATCCTTGCGTCTTCTACTAGACCTACAACGAGATTCCCTAGGAAACGAGTAGATTCCAAATTCATCACTTACTCAGTCTCTGAAATAGGTTTGTAAGATGCCGGTTTTTCTGAATTATATTCCTAAACAATCCTATACAAGCTGCTGAGCCTTACCTTTCGACAAGCTGGACAAAGCCCATTTTCCTCGTTAATTATCTTAGCCCAGCAAAACCGGCATACCTAGTCTTTATGACGGGATAACTCATTTATTTACCTGGTACCGGCAATCACACGGGTAAAATGAGATGTCATCTGCCTCCATCGGTTCCATACATAAGGGGCACTTAAGAAAGGTCAGTTAAACTAAACAAGTACCATCTCCTTCTCCTCCGTGCACATTAGGATTAAATTATAATCCCTACTCTGAAGATTAAAAATAGTGCCTTCAGAACTTTTCGTAAGAAGCGCTCCCTTTTAGAATAATTTGATATGTAACCAATATCCAATCTAAATATTCTGGTGAATAAGTGATGTAGATACGATAACTTCCAGATTTAAATTAGTATTTACGGAAATTCTGAATGACTTTGTAGATGAATTTCACCATGAGGTATTTTTGTCTCACACGATTCATGAACTATATGGCTTTATGATGTAGAGGTAAATAAATCCCCAAAATAAATATCTCTGTAAGTTGTCGACATTAAATGCTGACTACATGTTTTAATGGACTCACCTAGCTGAAGGCGCTCGGTCATGCATCCGCACCAGATCACTAGTGGGAACGCCATGCTCAACAACTCCTGCAACCGCTAGTCAGATTAGATCAGAGGATCCTCGATAAATTGATAGCTTATCAAATATATCTTCAAACCTCCTCACTTCTGTCTTTTGATTTCACTTGGTGGGTACGCTTCATATGGAAGGTGTTTCCGGTTAAAGCGTTGTCAAACTCCGAATACCTGTGGCTAATTTAATGGAAAGTCTGTAGGACCAGAGCAATGCCACTGAGTCCTAGCCAAACCACTCATCAGCCAGATCATTGAATGTCCAACACTTTTTCTGTCTTCATCAAAGTCAATGAGGACAAATAGGCACCAATTAACGGCTTCCTAAATACAGGCGGATGAAGTAGTTTTTCCTCCCTGTACTTCTGCTAACAGTTAATACTAATATGTGATGTCGCCTACTGAAACTTTTTGTTCCTGGTTATCGTAACAGGATAATCAGGCTAAGTATTAACTGGGGGTTGTGGCTATGACACTAGCTAAGAGGTCGTACCATTCCCGTCCAACTCGAATAGACTGACGTATTACATGTGCCGATGATTTACAAGTCAATTTTGCATAATAAACCTTCAGTGTGTAATCACGAACATAGTCCCAAGAAACACGACGTCTGGTAAAATGGGTTTTATAGGTTGATAAAATACTGCTATGCTACTGACATATCATGTGGACTCAAGTGATCACTTGCTACCACATAACTAAACAAAAACGATTACGGCTAAGATTAGTGTAGAAAACAAAAGTTTAGCGGAAGACCAACTTGAGCATCAGTCGTAAACTAACAACCACTCCCACCACTAATCTTAAGAACTAAGACATAATATTACTTGTGGTCTATTTATCTGGTCATCAGATCAACTTAAATACACCATACTGGCTGTAGTTGATATTAAAAGATCAGTAACTTGTGTATTCACTTTATTGTACCAATATACTGACTGAATCAACAGACTACTAACGAGTTACTCTTTTTTCTGAAAATAGGAAAATGTTTGGTTCAGGTTAACGTTTGCAATGCTAAGCTATCTTGCTGTTTTGTCATCTAATTGTTGAATATTGGGCAAATCTTTGTAACGGTTGGACACACTTATCCGTGTAGAGAGTTGCATCACATCTCTTTTAATGAGGGAGTGCAGTATGTCGTATGTAGCAAGCAGTTCTGAAATGAGTATACCCATTTAAAACTTGATTCAAACTCGGAAACCTCGAAGCATAGTGCTCATTGAAGATGCTTGTTTTTCTATCAGAGCAAGACATTGTTCATCAAAAATGTTCTTGGTCTTTTGTCATTTGTGGATAGGCTGACGTTAATAATGACATCGTGATCTAACCACGAAACAAATGAAATTTGAAAGTGTATAAATCTTCATCAAAACACATGAAGTTCATGAAGTGTGACATCTTACATGGTAGAGGGCCTGTGAATTATGATCTAGGTCGGTATTAAGAGCTTTTATCTTTGCTAATAAAGTGATAAACCCAGTCCTAAAATTTTAAATTTGCCATGACGCGACTACATAATCTATAACATCTTACGTGTTAGTTCTATCATTATATATACAGACTCATCCTGTTATGACAGTCAGCAATGTGATGTTTACCACTTCTGAAGAACGCAGTTGTACTGACGACAGAATAATATATTTAATGAGAAAAGAAGTAGGTTACATAGTGTGACCATAATTGCATAGCCGATCCATGCTATACCAGTTAGTTATTTTCGTGTTCACCATTTTTATCTTTAATTGTTAAATTTTGGATGTGGATCTCCTGAGTTATCGTATGTTCGGCTTCAAGGATCGTAAGTTTCAAAATCAATAGAGCTACAGACTATCTGTATGAGAATGCAAAGCCTGGGTTCTTTTATCTGAAGACACGAATATGGCGGTAATTGACTCAACATTTCGAGATACCAAGGTGCCAAGTGAAGGGAAGTGGAGTTTCATAGAGGTATAAAAATGAGGGACTCTACTTCCAGAAACTTTTTGAGGTTCCAATTCCAAAATCACAAGATTCCTCAACAAAATACCACGGAAAGACTACAAATCAACTTAATAAAGATGAAATAAATTAAAGTGCCTTCACTATTATTACAAAATCTACAGGTATTCTACAACGAACAAATGAATCGCAACACCATGATTTTCAGGCTGCACTGAAATAAAGTCAAAAAGGGCAAATCGCAAGGTAAACGGTACGTATTTTCTTCAATAACCAAAGTGAACTAGATGCGTAGCCGAAGTCATTGCAATAAATAACTCCAGGGAATTAAGGCCTAAAAAAATTTATAAATGTCTGAAGCACATCTGGCCTTCTCTCCTTTCATTAATGAGCAATAGGCCACGCCAATCAATGTTAAATAATTGACATTGCATGAATTAACAATAGCTGCTGAAGGAACAAGTTCGGATATAACCGAGCGTTCAATGTCATTGCGATTAGTAACAAGGGTGGAACGCTGACAATTATTAAAGAAAATTTTAAGAAGTTGGCTGAGGTTCATTTTAAAAACTATTAGGTATAAGTATAAGGGTAGATGAAAACATTTACTTTTGGCCGTGAAAATTCGTTAAAATAATCATACGGTTTGAGGGACTGAATGGATTCCTGGTGGTTGGGCCTTAGAAGCTATCCCCGTCAGGCATGCATGGGTAAGTGATACACTTCGAAATTTTTGAACACCAATTTTCATCATCTATGGGATAAAATTCATGGAATAGGGAAGCTGAAAGTCCTAGTGAAACCAATCGATATAACTCTGGAATATAGGTTGTCATGACTAGGTCATGGTAATAGAGGGATTTCGGTTCTCTTGCTATGGGTGCATAAAAAGTAGGCTGATAACTTTTATGATGAGTCACTCCGTACGACAGCGCATATCCAAATCTACGCATTTTGGGTCAAGTCAAGAATCTTATTTGTTTTACTTTGTAATCACGCAACTCCGCCTGTAGCTCTTATACGGTTACTGCCGGTCCCAAGCCCGGGTAAAGGAGGAGGGTTAGGCATGAGGTTAGCTTCACCATCCCGTAGAAAACTAACTCACTAAAAAAACGCTTACCAGAAAAAATAATTCAAACCATTTTAACTCTGCCCTGAGAGTTAGAAGGTTTTCACTTAGAAGAATTATGACGCCTCATGGTGAAAGCCAGGTTACTTCGGAAGCCACGAGGCCGATGCCCCTTCTAACAACCAGAGCAAAAAATTTTATAGGTACACGGAACGTTCGAACAATGTGGGAAACCGGGAAGACCAGTCAAATAGCAATGGAAATGAGGAGATACAACTTAACAGTACTGGGAATCAGCGAAGCCCACTGGACCCAAGCTGGACAGAAAAGGCTAGCTACGGGAGAGATGCTGCTATACTCCGGTCACGAAGAGGAAAATGCTCCACACACTCAGGGAGTCGTTCTTATGCTGTCCAAAGTAGCACGAAATGCACTTGTAGGATGGGAATCTCACGGATCCAGAATCATCAAAGCATCATTCAAAACAAAGAAGGAGGGGATCACAATGAATATTATCCAATGTTATGCACCCACCAATGATAGCAACGACGACATTAAAGATCAATTCTACGAGCGGCTGCAGTCAGTGATAGAGAAATGCCCAAGAAAGGACCTCACCATTCTAATGGGAGATCTAAATGCCTAAGTCGGATTAGACAACACTGGATATGAAGATATTATGGGATGACATGGACTGGGAGAAAGAAACGAAAATGGAGAAAGATTTGCAAATCTATGTGCATTCAACAAATTGGTCATAGGAGGCACAATATTTCCACACAAGCGTATATACAAGGCTACATGGATCTCACCGGACCACACTACAGAGAACCAAATAGATCATATTTGCATTAACAAAAAATTCCGAAGGACAATGGAAGATGTGAGAACCAGGAGAGGTGCTGACGTAGCTTCAGATCACCACTTAGTTGTAGCCAATTTAAAACTGAAGCTAAAAAAGAACTGGACAAGTGGACAAACAGCAATACAAAGGTTCAATACAGCCTTCCTTCAAGATACTGACAAACTCAATGAATTCAAGATAGTTCTCAACAACAGGTTCCAAGTCTTACAAGATCTACTGAAAGAAGAAGAAACTACTATGGAGGACAACTGGAAAGGCATCAAGGAAGCATTAACTTCAACGTGTCAAGAGGTTCTGGGCCTGAAGAAACACCATCATAAGGAATGGATCTCTATAGAAACTCTGGACAAGATCAAAGAAAGGAAGAACAAGAAGGCAGCAATTAACAACAGCCGAACTCGAGCAGAGAAAGTTCAAGCACAAGCTGAATACATAGAAGCAAACAAACAAGTGAAGAGGAGCATTAGAGCCGACAAGAAGAAATACGTGAAAGAACTAGCAACGACGGCAGAAAAAGCTGCTAGAGAAGGAAATATGAAACAGCTTTACGATACAACGAAGAAACTAGCAGGGAAATACAGTAAACCAGAGAGGCCGGTCAAAGACAAAGAAGGCAAGCCAATCACCGAAATTCAACAACAGCGTAACAGATGGGTAGAATACTTCGAGGAACTCCTGAATAGGCCGGCTCCAATGAATCCAGTGGACATCGAAGCAGCACACATAGATCTTCCTATAGATGTCAACCCACCAACGACGGAAGAAATTAGAATGGTCGTCAGACAAATCAAGAACGGGAAAGCAGCAGGACCCGACAACATACCAGCTGAAGCACTGAAATCAGAATCAACCACAAGCATGCTTTATCTTTTATTCAAAAAGATTTGGGAGGAGGAACAAGTGCCGATGGACTGGAAAGAAGGACACCTCATCAAGATTTCAAAGAAAGATCTGAGCAAATATGAGAACTACAGAGGCATCACAATACTGTCAGTACCACGGAAAGTCTCTAACAGTGTTGCTGAACCAGATGAAAGACGCAGTAGACGTTCAACTTCGAGATCAACAAGCTGGATTCCGTAAGGATCGGTCGTGCATAAACCAAAATGTGACACTACGGATTATCGTCGAACAATCAGTTGAGTGGAACTCGTCACTATACATCAATTTCATTAATTATGAGAAGACGTTTGACAGTGTAGATAGGAAAACATTATGGAAACTTCTTCGACACTATGGAGTTCCTGAGAAGATTGTCAACATTATCCGGAACTCATACGACGGACTACAGTGCAAAGTAGTGCATGGAGGACAGCTGACAGACGCATTCCAAGTAAGGACCAGAGTCAGACAAGACTGTCAACTCTCCCATTTCCTCTTTCTTCTGATGGTCGACTGGATTATTAAGACTTGGATACCTGAGGGGAAACACGGCATACAATGGATAGCTCAAAACCAATTAGACGATTTGGACTACACAGGTGACCTAGCCCTCCTATCCCATACACACGAACAGATGCAGATAAAGACAGGCAGTGTAGCAGCAGTCTCTGCATCAGTAGGCCTCAGCATACACAAAGGGAAAACCAAGGTCCTCAAATACAATACAATACACCAATCCAATCACTCGTGATGGCGAAACTCTGGAAGATGTAGAATCCTCCGCATACCTGGTAAGCATCATCGATGAATAAGGAGGTTCGAATGGAGACGTAAAGGCGACAATTGGCAAAGATTTATAAAAAAAGGAAAAGACTTAATCAGGCTTCGAAATAACCACACAAAAATAAGATCGATGGCGGAGAGTAGATATCATGAAATGAACAGCCAGATCCATCGAATACAAACAACTTACGTATTTTATGATAATCATCTCTCAGTTGTCCCTAAAGAGCTCGATCTAAAACCAGAGGGCATGAAGACCAACTCGAAATATATTCAGATGGGCAAAGTCTAAAGCAGCTTCTTAGTTCGACTAAAATCAGCTCTTAAAAAAGTCCAC
The DNA here is from genome assembly GCA_944470375.2 of Schistosoma guineensis. Lineage (NCBI taxonomy): Eukaryota > Metazoa > Platyhelminthes > Trematoda > Strigeidida > Schistosomatidae > Schistosoma > Schistosoma guineensis. The sequence continues at coordinate 4,878,908 of OX103892.1, read as the reverse complement.
ATCGGAGGTCAAAAACCTATGTAGGTTCCAATGATTTCTCGTTAAGAGTTACTCTCATCTGGAATGCCCTCCAAACCGAAGTCATCACAGACTCATCAGTGTATAGATTTCAGAGGAGACCTGGTAGCTCATACTCACTCATGGACAAACCGTGCCTAATGCATCTCTCGCGTTTTATTTGTAATAAGCGTTATCAAGTTCTATCAATTTATTCCGATCACATCTCTCTACCTCCCTTTAGTATCTGAGGCCTCGAAAATTTTTTATCTATTACTTTATGACCGACCATCCTCCTCAATGACACTGTCATGGCTACTGGTTACAGAAATCCTATTGCTCTGAGACAAACCCATCCACTCATATTACAGAATATACAAGACCACAAATAGTGTAAGTTACTGGAAACAGTACAGTTGGGTGGCTGGACCCTAAGGTATTTTACGTTACCAAAGAACTGGAATAGTGACCAAACATCATGGAGCAGAATCAATTTACAAAAGCTTTAAGAACAGGAAGTACTACCTTAACATGATTCGCATTTCTCGAAATTTTTATGTCCTAAAGTAACAAAAGTACCAATTTTGATCAAAAATTCTATCCTGAGTTCAACGTTCTCTCGATTATTTTGTTTTTGAGTTCCCTCCGAATTAATAGTTAACCGTTGTTTTACGATTTGGATTTTACAGCTTCTCACGTAAAGTGGCTAGTTTGGATACAATTCGTGTTTCTTCAATCCATTTTTTATCCGGTTCATCCAATTTGTATCACAATTATAAACGTTTATCCCAATTTTTTCATAATTTCTACCTCACAATGTTCACCAAGAACAAGTGTAAACGAACCGGTTCCCGTTTCCAATCACCCCTGTTATGCAATGTGAGATATGTGAAGGGTGGTTTCACGAAGTATACTCAGACCTTACAGGAACTACTTGCACAACTCCATAATTCAAGTCGCGAGTGAAAACATGGCATATGGGATATGAATCCTGATAATAAATTGAGCAATATCATCATTCTCCTGATAAGTCTACGAGACGTATGTCGGAAAACCCGAAAACAGTCAGTCCCTAGGCGGATAAACAAACAATGACAAATAGGTAGGTAAAGAGGAGGGTTTTTGACGACGTCACTATTGACGGACCTATTGCCAAAACAGGTAAAGATTTTCTTTAGCTCAGTAATGTCTTAAGGTCAGCGGTGTTAGACTCTCTCAGTAGATTTGTATCCTTCGACACACTCATCAAATGCGACTGCGTTCCCGAAACTTCCAACCGTAGGCTATTGGTTGCACGTCAATAGAGCTAAAACAAACCGAAAATGATTATCGACAATCCTCCGTAGCCCATGTCTTGTAAGAAAATCAGTTAACTCACCAGCCTGCAACCTACTCTAAAGCTTGTCCAACCAGTTCGACAAAACTACGGGAATACGGATCATATTCTGACTGCTAAGCAGAAAAGACCCAAACTCGTCGTACTCAAAAACATGGGAAATCGGTCGTTAGTGACCGCTTTGGCTCTCCTCTAAGTCTGGAGTGCAAAAACAACGGGACACTCAGAGATGGATTAAACAAAAGTCTCACCTTTCCGAAGTTGAGCCACCAACAGTCCCACGGCTTACTCAGGAGGAAAGACGCCAAGTACTTAAACCACCCAACACCCTTAGTGTAGCTTTCACCAATACTGCTGACATGGAGGATATTCTGCTCCCTATTCACTTGATGAAATCAGAAGGGTATGTGCTGCCTGATGTACCATATTTTGAGCGCAATCTCATCAGGGACTTCCCAGAAAACTCTGGCGAGCTGTTTCTTCGCGGAATAAAATATTGTGCAGGGCAACCCAGAAAACACAGACCCTGATATTCCAGACTGTGTTATTGCAGAGTAAAAGTTCATAAATCGGTCCGTGAAGCTCAAGAATATATTAACCCAACGAGTGGCGCGATTACCCAAGAAAAACGGAGACATTAGACCTTGGCCAGATAACCTTTCTCTTTTTTCAAACGGCGGCTAACATTCTCGGTGCATTTCATGTCACCAGGATAAGGATACTGACTGGAGCGCACATTTATACAGTCAGATCACATAATGCTAGAGTCGAGTATAATACCAAGTCGGAACCGACTATTCCACACGTGAACTATCAAGAACAAGAGGAAATGAGTAGGTGACAGGGACCAACCACTCGGAAAATCCAGTGTAGGTGGGTTACCTGTTCACTGACATACGGCTCATCCAGACATACAGGACGAGGGCACTCATGTATTCCTCATAGAAAGGGTCAACTGCCTATGTATGAATTATGACAGTTTGCAGAGCAAAATGGATAGGTTGAGAAGACTAGGCAACGTTAATAATACTCAGTTAATAAGAGTATCTGAAACGTGGACGTCTGCTTAGGTTACGGATCACGAAATGGCAATATATGACATGTCTTTGTTCCTCGATTACAGAATAACTTTAACGAAATGCAGGCATTTTTTTGCCCGCGGTCCCGTTTGGTTGCACATTAAGTTTACGCGTGGGAAGTTATCAATCTTGTTGGATCTGTATTGTGCCCAGTGAGACTATCTAACACCTCAAGACATGTAGCTGTAGTTCTCAGTAGAAAGTTCACTGCTGACACGGAGTACGACAGTCGGATGCTGAGGAGATTATCCAGGTTTTAAGAAACTCCAATTTTCATAAAGTCAACTTCTCTGGATACACTTACAATGAAGATAATAAATTTGCTGACGCCAGATTCTTCAACTACACTGAAGATTCTGAATTAATTGGAAACACGAAAATGACAACTCGGTGGAGAATCAGTCAGACTCCGTTGCGCCTAGAATACATCTTCACAAATTGAGTGTTGCTAATTGGTTACGCCTCAATCAATACCACCCTGGGGAAATGCTATCACTCCACCATAGTCTTCAGCTTAATTTGCAAAACTGAGCCAAAATATCCCGTTAACAGTAGGTTTTGGACTTTTAGACGGTTGAATGTGTCCGCTATAGGAGATAATCTACAGTGTATGGAGTGGGAAGACTATCCTCAAATTGATGTGGACGCTCACTGGGATATATTACTTCACATGAATCCTAAAGGCTGTAAACCAATCTGTTCAGTAAATTGTCCGCAAAAGTTACAGGTAACCTACAGCCACGGGGAGTCGCATACTTCAAACGTTTCAACTTAAAAAGTACTAGAGTGTGGAATATAGACAAACTACTTATGACAACACATATGGATAGTTAAAGGAACCAATGAACCTATACACCAAGGCTCAACAAAGAATAGAATTCAGTATCAGATTAAGCTAGTCGATGATTTTGTCTCCAATTGTAAAGCTTAATCCATCATTCAGCTCCTTTTCGACAAGCCCAAACCAGAGATTCAATTTGTCAGGTCCTAATTGCCTAAACAAAAACGACGGTGGTGCTGCCGATGCACTGGTAGAGCAGTATTTTCAAACATTTTAACTGTCACATACAAACTAAATTGACGAGAGCTTCACTTGCAATTCAACAGGACTTCCAGAGGTGAGCATGAGAAATAACTTTGTGTATCAGAAATTGCAGTATATGAACAAGGTCATTTCTCGTGGCTCGAATGTGGTTCACTGTGCCATACAGAGAAGCGAATTAAATCTTGGCAATATAGCTTAATGTTTTCAAATTCTCTAAACCAAATTATGCTCCCAGACAATTTTCAATGAGGTTGACGCAATGGACCTTCAAGTCACATACTGGTAATACATTTCGAAATGCAGTCGAATGTTGTGGAAACTTCAGTGGATGGTAATATGTGCGATTAATTGCTATCTATAAACTTTTTTTGATCCCGAAATACTTTCTGAGAGGACAGCACCTGCATAGCCACCAGACTGACTGCGGTGGGTAGATGTACATTTATTCCTGATCTCAAGAGATAGGCGAATGTCATATACCTTGGTCTCTTAAAAGCTTTTGATAATGTTAAATATAAGTGCTTCATTAGGTATTAGGTCATAATAATAAACCGATTAACTTCATACATGAGCAATCAACATTTTAAAATAAGGGTTGACTTCACATTTTTCAGGTTACAGAATATATTTGTCGGGTCCCTTGTGGCTAAGAACCAAAGTCTATTCTCTTTCTAATTTATATAAACGACTTCCCTCACCAAGTGTCATCTGATTAACTACTTTTCGCTCATGACGTGAAACTTTATGGTAGAATTTTATGACCAAGATGATATGTTGACATTCCAGGATGATCTGACTCGATTTGAAAGTTGGGTGGATAACATCGGACTTACCTTCAACACTTCAAGTAGTCCATCTGAGTCATGCTTTAGGCTAAGCGCACAACTTACGTAATTCCCCTCTAGAATTGTACCAAGTTGAACTGGATCAAGAATTCTTGATATCTTGCGATCAGGTCTGTAACAACTACAGTACAGGTGTCTGAGAGGTGGGCTTTTAATAACTAAGAGCACCCTGAGCACTGTTTGGCAGTTCCTTAAACAGCTACTAAAGCTAAGTGCCAAAAGATTCAGATTCAGATTTGTGTAGTAAGGACAGAAGGCTTACGGCCTATGTTATTCCTTTTCTAGTATGCTTCTGTGAGTGTACAGTCTTCTCTTGAAAGAGTCAATTGAAGGTGCGGACACCACTGCTTCAGGCAGCAGGTTCCAAGTATTGATGACTCGGTGTGAAAACCTGTATGCCACGGGTATTTTGTTCATTCTTGGCTTTTCTACTAGCCTGTTATGTCCTCTGAGGTGTCCCGATCTAGTGGGAAGAAAGAGAGAATAAGTTAGGTCCGAAATCATTTCTCAGTATTCTGTACATCAATATTAGATCTCCCCTTAGTCTGCGATAGGATAGAGTAAAGAGGTTCAGTTTTTCAAGCCGCTCTTTATATGATAAACCTCGGAGTTCCGGAATTGCACGCATAGCTGCCCTCTGTACCTTTTCTAGTATTTCTGACTCACCTTTTAAACAGGTGCTTGCAGCCTGAACACAGTTCTCTAACTTAGTTCTCACTAAGGATGTGTATAATGTAGTGAACATGGTAGTATCAAGCTTAGTGAATGTCCTTTTTAAAGCCCAGAGGGTCTGAAACCCATTAACTGCGACCTCCCGGCAAAGGGCCGTCGTCTTAAGATCATTACTCGCTGTCACCCCTAGGTCCTTATGAGACCGGACTACGGGTAATGACACATCCCCTATGTTGTACGTATTAACCTTTGAATCCCCCAAGTGCATGTAGACACACTTTTCCGAGTTGATAGGCATTAGCCACTCTTTAGACCAGTTTGTCATATTATTTAAGTCCGCCTGAAGAGTAAATGCGTCTTTGTCTCCAGTTATTACTCGCCAAATTTTTACATCGTCAGCGTATAATAACATTGGAGACTGTAATATACTTGTAAGATCATTAACGTACATTATAAAAAGTAAAGGACCTAAGACGGAACCTTGGGGTACTCCACTAAGTACTGGTCTCCAGATGGAGCACTTGGAATTTATTCTTACTTTTTGCCTACGACCTACTAGGAAATCCTTAATCCATTTTAAAAGAGGTCCGGCAATACCAAGGTTTGCCAACTTCAATAGCAGTCTATTAGTTGGCACCTTGTCAAAAGCCTTACTGAAGTCTATGTAGACAACATCCACTGAGTTTCCGTTGTCTAGCGCATTAATCCAGAGCTCCCTAACTATAAGGAGGTTCGTTGTACAGGATAGACTCCTTCTAAAACCATGTTGTGCCATGTTCAGCAAGTTATTGGTTTCCATAAATGTCGTTATGGTCCGTTTGATTGTTCTTTCCAGTATTTTAATTACAACACTGGTGAGGCTTACGGGTCTGTAATTTGATGGAACTTGTCGTAGACCAGTTTTATGTATGGGAGTGACGATTGCGTCCTTCCAGTCCATAGGTAACACACCTTGGTCAAGTGACATTTTGAATATCACAGTCAGTGGGGCTGCGATATATTGGGCAATATGTCTCAAGATTTTAGGGTGTAATTCATCTGGTCCTGTTGACTTTTCCATGTTTAGGGTGCTAAGAGCCTTAAGCACATCGTTTTGGTCGAAGTCCACGGTGAGCAGCTGGTTTGTTGACTCTGCAATTGGGTCTGGTTCTTTCTCTAGAGGAGGTTCCTGAGTGAAAACTGCCCCAAAGTAGTCAGCCATAACCTCAGCTTTTTCCTGATCTTCCTCTATCATTTCAGATTCACTTCCTACTTTAATTAGGTTGGGAATCCAATGATGAATCCTTGTTCTGTAGTTTATGTACGAGAATATCCTCTTGGGCTGCTTGAGTGTAGATTCTGCCAGCTGCATTTCATATTTTCTTTGCGCTTCCCGAATTTTAGTTATACACTCGTTTCTTATCGATCTGTAGCGTTCCATCGTACCTGCTGTGCCAAGGCGGATGGCAGCATCCCAGCATTTCTTCTTTTGTCTTAGTAAGCGTCGAATGTCCCGCCCTATCCAGGGATGTCCGTGCTTCTTTTTCTTCGGGACAGTCCAGGGTATGTATGGTTGAGTTACCCTATTGTTTAACTGCCTGAATAGAGTCCATGCCTCTTGTACTGATGCCTTTGAGTCAATTTCCCAGTTCTCAGACGATGCTGCGGAGTTAATTGCTTGCATATCTGCCTTCCATATGTTAGGACGGGCCGGCGCAATTGTTTGACAAGCAATCTCAGCCATGAATTTGAATAAGATGACTGCATGGTCACTTCTCCCAAGTGGTGGGAGAAAAGCCGTTTGACCAACGTCATCACCGTGTGTGAAGACTAAATCTAAAAGAGAAGAGTTTCTTAAGTCGTATCTTGTGGGATCTCTAATGTGTTGGAATAATGCTAGTCCAATCGAGGTTTCTAACAGTTTGGAGTCGAACGACGATATGGATGACCCTACTTCTAAGTTAACCCAGTTTATATATGGTGCGTTAAAGTCGCCTACTACAAGGCTTTCACCGTTGTTACACCAGGACTTAAGTTTACTAAGGAGAAAATCATCTGCTACACAATCTGGACTGCGATAAACTACAACTAATTCAATATCTTGCCTTCGGCATTTCAGCTTACATCTCACCAGTTCACATGTCCCTGAAACATGTGCTACTGTCTCAGCTAATCTTACGGTTAGGGTACTTTTCGTGTACACAATAACCCCGCCTCTCCTTCGGTTTAATCTGTCAGCCCTGCTGGTTATGAAACCAGTCAATTAGATTTCACTATCTAATACTTCTGACGTTAACCAAGTTTCCGAGACAGCGATAACGTCCGGTTTTTCTTTATCCACCACTGACTTCAGCTCCGTCATTTTATTTAGTAGGCTGCGAGCATTTGTGTAGCACACTTTTAAGTCTGTGGAGAGCTTTCCCTTGCCACCCAGAGAGGCTTGGGGATCGTTTTGCTCCGAACTTTTACAATCTGAAAACCCTTAAGAACGAGTTTTCTTTCACCGTTTCGGCGACGCTCGTTTATTTCCGCTTCTGCAGCTCTTCTCTTAATACGATCAGCTAGGCTGAGGTCTTCACGGACATATATTCCGGATCCAATCAGTTTACGTGAATTACTTAGAATCAGGTTCCTTTCTTCCACCGTGTTGAATGTAACCTTTAGGAGGCGGTTTTTCTGAGGACTTTCGGAATCCACCTTTTTTCCTATTCTATAAAGCTTACAAATACTAACTCCTGAAACTGTATCTGGGAGTAGTTTACTTAATGATGTCTTAATATGATTGAGATCATGTTCAAATCTTGTCTTTGGTTCAGTGTTTGAAGATTCTCTTATCTTATGAAAAATGACTGATCTCTCAGAGAGATCTATCTTTTCACGCGGTGAGGATTTTTCTTCTGATAAAGTCCCTTCCAATGTCTTGCTGACCAGCTGCGTTTTGCCTACAGCCTTTTTCTTCTTATTTTTTTTCTTTTTACCGGAGTCCATTTGTCACCACTCAGAACAGCCACACCTGGACTATGTGGGACGGTGACAGTTTTATCCGGATCTTCTATTTCGACTAGAGGTGTATGACCGCCGATGTCAATATCAAGCGACACTTCATTTCTCGTTAATGTCAACGGAGATTTCACGTTCCCGTCAACCGCAGTCAGGTGTTTAATGGGTCCAGTAGCAGCACTTACTACACTGACACGTTCTTCATCGTCAGTGCTCCTGTTATCAGTGCTTCTGCCATCGTTTTTCTTGCAGGCCAAAGCCAATAGGCCCATAGCCTCCTGTATTAGTACCTTTTTATCCGTACAGCAGAACATACAAAGCCAATGCGAGTTAGGCTTCGAGCATCTTTTGTAAGCCGTCGGACTTAGTCGTGTACACATTTTGTGGTACCACTTTTTACAGTCGACACACTGCATTCCCTCCTCAACGGAGAACAAACAATTTGGTTGACCACATTTGTGAGTCTTACCAACCATTGTAATTCGATTTAAAAGGTTTAAAAACAAAAAATGATAACAATGTGAACACAAGTGTTAGTCAAGGACTAAAAACAGGTACTCAGGACAAAACTTAGCAAAAATTTCAAACTTTAACCAAAGAACTCTTAGTTAAAGTAGACCAAGAATGCTTTTTAGTGCAATAAGTACCAAAAGCAAGTATAATCGCAACAAGTACAAAAATCACTGCCCTTTTTGAAACTCGCGCCTTGAAAAAGATACATTTGCAACAATACCTAGAAATTAGTGACACGAAATAGCAAAATGGTTCATAATCGCACCTTATACTCATTACGATAAGTTGAATTTTAAAATTCTTTGTCTCATGAAGTGGTTTAAGCGACATCTCATGAGTCTTTCAAGAGGAAACTTGATATATAATCAAGGATTCAGGAAGGTATTTGTTAATAATATACTGATATTTGCCTGAAGATATCGGCATTCCACCTCTAAATGATACAGAAGGCGGTTAAAGGGAGGATTTTTCTTTTCACTTAACAACTAATTGAATCGTTTGAACCATTTGAGCTCGTAAATATTGGACATTGCATCACGAATCCAAATACGCGGTCTGATTCCCCAAGCTTCGGTTGGACTAAGCATGTTTCAGGTTACGCGTAGGTCTTTAAGTCTCAGTCGCGAGTTAACCTTGTGGAATGCATTTCGACAATTTTCGTCCACACCTGTTGCTTCTGCTGTAAGACGAGATTTATAGTAATTCCCTTTACATTCAGAGTTTGAAAGATATAATGGCTGACCTAGTACCTAAAGAACAAGCAAAAGTAGCATCTTTTAGAAAGGAATACGGTTCCACAAAAGTCGGTGACGTTACTGTCGATATGGTTGGTTGTGACCTTTTCTAAATTGTACATGTATAGATGTATGGCGGTATGCGGGGTATCAAAGGTTTAGTCACCGAAACATCTGTACTGGATGTTAATGAAGGGATTCGATTTCGTGGTCTTTCAATTCCAGACTGTCAGAAACAGCTTCCAAAAGCTCCTGGTGGACATGAGCCACTTCCAGAAGGCATCTTCTTTCTCCTACTGACAGGAAAAGTTCCAACCAAAGCACAAGTGGATGATATTTCGAAAGAATTCGCAAACCGAGCTGACCTCCCATCTCATGTTCTAAACATGCTAGATAATTTTCCATCATCTCTTCATCCTATGAGTCAACTGATAGCAGCTTGTGCCGCTCTAAATTCAGAATCAAAGTTTGCACGAGCCTATTCACAAGGCATCAAGAAAAGTTTGTATTGGGAGGTGAGCATTTTTTAATGACTTATACATTCCCTGTAATTTTCGAAGTTGTTGATTTAAAGTAGACGAATGGAGATAGCTTCCTGTCATAATCTGATGTATATTCAGAGTAATTAACATGGGCTACTCATAACTTACAAAATTGTCATGCATTATTTAAGAAAAGGTAGGGGTTCTTTCTAAGGTTCTGGAGATCTTGCACTTACTTCATGCATGTTTTTTCGAGTTACCGATCATCCCATAGTTCTGTGTTAAGAAGGGTTTTGTATTTGGCAATCTGAGCTGTTACACTTGTCAAATTCTACGTTAATTGACTGACTGCTTATAGGTAATGTGTTTTTATGAATGTGACTAAGTATATGTTCACATACCAAGCTCTAAACCATGATGTGAAAGTGACATAGTTGTTAAATGTTGGATGATTTAACTATAATATCGCATTTTCGAGCTGGTGTTGTCATTTTTGAATTTCCTGAGGTTGATGCACAATCGGCCGGAATTTCTAGCCTGTTATAATGATGAGTTTATGTTGTATTGTAGGCCAGGAAAATTTTATTGTGACTGGTCAGTTCCATATCATGACCTTTCTTTGTTGCCCCTCATTTGTGATAACCCACATTCTCGTGCTCCCTACTTGTGACCTGCTACGAAGGTGTTCTAGAGTCCAGATGATCATTCCTCATCGTTTATTGGGTCTGTTTCAATAAATGGTACTCGTAACTTCACACGTCAATATAAAAATGTGCAGTCATATAAAACATCTAGATGTAGCATTGTTTAGTGCAACGACTGCTCATTACATCAGATAATGATATAGCTATCTACTACTAATCGCTCATATTGTTTGTCGGTTGTTTTAATAGTACGTTTACGAAGATTCTATGGATTTGATTGCCAAGCTTCCAACTGTGGCTTCTATAATTTACCGTAATTTGTACCGGGATGGTACTTCTGTAACTGCTATCGACTCTAATACGGACTGGTCCCATAACTTTTGTCGTATGCTTGGTTATGAGGATCCTGGATTTACCGAAATGATGCGTCTTTACCTAACCTTCCACTGTGATCATGAGGTAAGCCACGTTTCGGGTGTTTTTTGATTGATTTTCTATTACTTAGCGTTTCTGATGACCGATGCTGTTAACAGGTCATGGGCTTAGTTGATGTAACCCGTTTTCCAACTACCGAACTGTAAACTTAAGGATGTCAGATGTGATTATAGAAATTTCATAGATGTTTTACTATGGACTAGCTCATGTCTCACATAAAACTCTCATCCATAGTTTGAAATTTTGTGTCAGGTAAACTGCCTTGAGGAGAAATCGTCTAAAAGTTCCAGGTCCTGATAAAAGTCAGCTGATCTCTGTATATAAGTTTTTCGAACGGTATGCTATTGTTGTTTATCACTGGCGTTAGCATAGCTAAGATTTATACAATCAATATTTTATATTCCCAAAGTAAGCAGTGCTGCCGCTACTCAAAACAGCATTTGTTATTCCAGAAACCTATGTGAGAATATGTGGTCATACACGCCACCGGTTATTTGATTCTCCCAACTAATGTTTACTATGATCTTCAGGAAGCTTTTCCTTAAAAACTTTCGTTTGCTACTTTTATTTCATTGGTCATCACCAAGGTATGTGTTTTGTTGCTATTTTTTCACTTTCCCATATTTATTTACTTGCGAAGTAAAGAAAATTTGCAAGTTCGGGTAAACGTTCTTAGACGATACAATGCACTAAAGCTGTGCAGACGTGTTTACTTATTTGTATACATAAGCATATGATAAAGTAGATATTGCATTGCTTAAAACGTCATTCATCCAGTCAGTCAGTCAGCTACAACGTAGGACCAGGTACATATGTGCATCGGTCCAGGTCGCCATACCTCATTAGCACAGCAAGATGAACAGCGGATTCATAGGAGTGGTTAGGTCAAAGGTGGTAATATATAGGAGGAAGATTGCAATAAGGATATAGTATAGGAAGAAAGAATTAGTTCGTAGAAAGAAAGATATGAAGTGATTTTAATCTCTTAGTTTAAGGGAAGACAGGGAGTGTATACACCGACGCCATTGTGATCGATTCTGAGCCATGTCACCAAGAGTCTCCAACTATTGGTTACGATAGTCACGCGGACCCCAACCAAGTAGTCTGCATTTACCAACATGGCTCAGACTAGAAGTTAGTGACTTCAAGCACTGATGCCACGTTTTGGTTTGGCCGCCCCTAACGTCATTCAACATATATCGAAAATCCTCACAAATAGTGTACTAGTTTTATCAGTTGTATTTACCACTTCTCAGTCTAATAATAAGTATCAAACGGATTCGCCGTTTTACTTGATTCTCCTATGATATTTCGCTTTAAATAATGCTTTGATAATAGATGTCCATGGAATTAATTTATCTTCTTAGTCTTGATTCTAAGCTAAAAGATGCATTTTTAAAAAAGGCTATGTCGCTAGTATTAACTTCAAAAGTCATCGTAACTTATCTAATTCCTCGCATATATTGTTAAAAACGGTAAATTTAGGTCATTTAGTCAGTAGATGTTGTGCATTCTTTGTATGCCATAAACTTATATTTTTTTGTACTTTTTCAAGACAGAACCTGTTAAGATCATGTTTTTAAATCACACTGAACTATACCTAACGTTCTCGGATCTAGATCAAACTGTAATATAATAAATTACTGAGTTGTATTCCTGCTCCTTCCCAGTACCACTAAAAAAGGTTTTATTTTGCAACTTCATTATTAGGGCGGTAATGTTAGCGCACATTCCTGTCACTTGGTGGGTAGTGCACTTTCCGATCCATACCTTAGTTTTGCTGCATCTATGTGTGGCTTGGCTGGACCTTTGCATGGATTGGCCAACCAAGAAGTATTAGTCTTCCTGAATAAAATGCAAGAGAAAGTCGGCAAAAATCCAACAGACGAACAAGTTAAACAGTATGTAATGGATACGCTTAATTCCGGGCAGGTTAGTTCTATCACTTTTATTAGTCCCCCTTTTGGTTTTTCCGTATAACAGATTAACAGTTAAAAAATTCCTATATTTCAAATGCTCGGTTGATTCATTTTCCTATATGTATTTATCTTTGTCCCCTTTTCATGTGTTTTAACGTAATTTCCACTTAGATCATCACAAGTGTACTGCCCATTTTAAATTGTAGTACTATGTACTGATTTTTGTGTCTAATAAAAGTAACCCGCACCGATTTCTTAACATTTCTACTTGAAGTGCTTGGGAAAAGTTTTACAGTGGTGATAACTCGAAAGATTTCTGATAGCTAATTGGTCTACATATGCTCGTTAAGCTGTCATATTTATACCCCAGAAGATGCGAGGGTTTTAGTTTACAAAGCTATTTCCGGATTGAGGCAGTATGAACAGTGAGAAAGTCGATATGAAATGTGATAGTATTCCACAGACTGGAATCTTTATAAGTAAGAAAGTGAGGTCTTAGGAAGTGTGGAAAAGTTTATTGGGAACAAAAATAGTCAATTGGTTTCTGAAAAACTGTCATTGTATATTCAGGTACTTGTGGGAAATGATATTTCTTTACTATTTACATTGTTAGGAATTATGTTTATCTTGAGGAACTTCATAGCAGTAGACTAGGATTAATGGTCCGATCGATGCGAGATTTATGGAACCTGATAATTTTGGCTTTTGTATAAAAGTGTAATTCACATCAACTTCACAGTAAATTGCATCTTTTACGTAACATGAGAGTCTAGATTTACTTGATTGGTAGGTAAATACTATTGAGCGTATTCCAGAAAATAACGCATAAATTAGCATTCATCTAGTATCAGTTACTCTTTAAAATTGTCGTTAAGTTCGTTTCATGGCTGTATTTGTAATTGAATATCAGGGTAATACTGGTACATTCTTGAGATTTAGACGTTTAATTTTATTCAATCTACATTAAATGCTACCTGAAGGTATATATATCGTGATGATTCCGATAGTTACAGTGATTTAAATTAATAAACAAAGCCATGCTCGTACGTTTGTGTTTTTTTGCGGCTTAAACATGTACTTCTGTTGTATATAGCATTTGACTTTTACATTCATTAGATTTTTTTCTACTTAGTGATCTTGTCACGTCTGTTCTTTCAGGTCATTCCCGGCTATGGTCATGCTGTTCTTAGAAGAACGGATCCCAGATTTACTTGTGCACAAGAATTTTGTGAAAGGCATTTTCCAAATGATCCTCTGTACAAACTAGTTGCTCAATTGTATAAAGTTGTTCCTCCAGTCTTGACAAGTCTTGGCAAAGTTCAAAATCCATGGCCTAACGTGGATGCACATAGTGGTGTATTGCTTCAGGTGAGGTCAATTTCTATTATTGTATTGGACATGTAAATTTCAAAATTCGTCCTTTTTTGTCACCGAATAGGTTGAGTTTCACTTTATTTTTCCAAGTGTTTCATTTATCTGGTGATTCATATCCTCTAGTTTTTTTTAACATGATGAAGTATGGAATTAATAAGACTGAGAATTTCAAAAACGAAATTCATATCAAACCACTCTAGTTACTGATTTCTTGAGTTATATTTAGAGAAGTACTAAAAAAGAAGTGTTGCGACTGGTATTATCTCCAAAACAATCGTAATCTAATCCATTTTTATGGAAAAATTACAGCTCTTCATATTCCTTAAAATAGTGGACAGTATGTTAGATGGTTGCTCTAAAGTCTTGTCGTTGGCCATGTTTATTTAAGGTTGTAGGTAGGTAGGTGCCAATCTTCACCATAAAATTATGAATTATAACTTTTTTATTCTCCAAAAGTTAGATCTGATGTAAAGACCAACGTACTGTAGTATTATTAATGTATCCTATTAATGTGTGAGACGATCTTGAGTAAGCTTTTATATCACTCCAGTCCATGAAAAGCTGATGGGATTTATATCACTTTAATATACACCGTTCTTTCATATATAACGAACGTATCGTAAAAATAGCATTACTAATCTTAAAATGATAATGTTATATATCACTTTAACGAATTATTGTTAGATTAATAATTAAGTCTCGCATTTTCTCTAAAGCAACGAAGTATTTAGTCTTGGATTGGGTTAACAGGTCGTTCAGTCGTACTATACTTTCATCTGTAATCTACTCTTTATTGAATAGTATATTTCACATTTGCTCAACTGTTACGCCTGTGTAAATTACGTTTATAAATTTGCGTTTTAGTCTTCCCATCTTCTATATTGACTTGAATGACCTATCTTAGAATATCGGTAATCACAGGTATCTGGTTAGACAGGATGTTGGAAATCTTTTAATTTACTCCTATATTAGATCAGTTTCGTAAGCCGTTACTGATAGAATACAATGGATCATTGTGTAACATATCCTTATACACAATCTTTCTTTTATATATTACTACCATTGAAGTAACTACTTCAATTAATTTGGTGTTCATCTTGTTGTGCTAATGAGGTATGGCAACTTGGACCGATGCATATATGTGCCTGGTTCTACGTTGTAGCTGACTGACTGACCTATCGATTAACATTCTCTCGATAATTTTAACAACTAAAATATATTCACAACGACATTATAAGACCTACTCATCCGCTATAGCTACTCAAGGTGATAAAGCCTAGTTTGTAGTTTGGTTTATGTTCGTTAATTAATTGAATTCGAGATTTTTCTGGCTTTTTCAAATTGCAATATAATTTTCATAGTAAAGAGTTTTTTCATGAATACTTCAGAATTGCTCATAATTATTGTGATTGTTTTTCAATTCTATTTTAGCATTATGGTCTTACTGAAATGCAGTATTATACAGTTCTATTTGGAGTTTCTCGAGCATTAGGTGTTTTAGCCTCGTTAATTTGGGATAGAGCATTAGGCTTGCCAATTGAACGACCCAAATCTTTATCCACTGAAGCATTAATGAAACTGGTGAATGATATTGGACGTAAACAAGGTTAAATATAGTTTATTCAATTCGAATCCATATCTATTCTTATTGGACATTTTCAGTAAGGTTATTTCTCCACTTTCTAATATTTTCCACTTCAAACTTAAGAACAAATCATCTTAATAGTTAGTCAAAACTACTTTTTTTTTGTTTTATTCTCCATCTATATCTTACTGCATAACACAATACATATGGTTAATTCTTTTAAGTAGAAAAGAACATTTTAACAACTCATTCACAATTGTTTATGTTTTGTTTGTTTTATGTAATTGTAGAATTTACCTTTTAACCAGTTTTAGTATTCTTAAAAATGATGTATATTCATACAGGAAATATATATTCATGTAATGAAAGTATCTCTTTTGCTCTTCCTTGTTGCATTGTTTTCCCATTGTTTTTCAGAAAATCATATTCATGTGTCTAAGTATAATTGTTTGTTTGTTTGTTTGTTTGTGTGTGTGTGTAACTGTTGAGGTGATTTTCTTAAAGGGGGAAATTCATTAGTTATCAAAATTACTATGTCATATAATTCATTACGAATCCTTCCTTTTGGATTTCAATGCAAGTGTAGACTGATATGAGTTGTAAGCCTACAACTTAATAATTGAAAAATAAAGTATTTAATCATAATTAAGTTTTCAATGGAAAATTGTGAATTCGTTTAAATTGTATGATTTGAACAACTAGATTTCTTTTAATCTATACAACATTGTACTTCTAAGTCATCAGTATAAATGTTTGATATTGACGTATTACAATGTTAAGTATTTTTTAAAAATTATTTTATCTTAAGAAACTAAATATCAGATTTTACTTGATGGTTTTAGTTTACTGGATATAAGATTCATAGTTCATGTGGTTTCTGTCAATAGAAATATAAAACAGATGGAAGAATGAATTGAAGAACAAAATGACTGAGTATTGATTCTCATCATAATCATCTGTTAAACATTTAATTCATATCTAAGCAATTGTGAAAACCTGTAGATATTGGTAGCACCCTTGTTCTAACTATTTAGTATTCAGAGTTTCATTCTTACCGGTGCTCAAAAACACAGATTAAGCGGAAATACGAAGTAAACCTTTGTAGAAAGTGTCATTAGCAATAGTCGGAAACAGTAGTGTTCAAGACATTGGGATAACGTAGCTTTATACATACATACATACATTATTTGAACACAAACATTGGTACATGGAGTCACTAAACACATGTACATCACACAATGACAATGAAGCCAATAGTAGTTATCATTGATTTGCCTGAGGGCTGTGATACTACTCGGGTGCCCAAACCGAAGCAGGTGGTTTTCTTAGGCAGCCACTCCCTGAACTTTCAAGCTAAAAGTCTGATCCACAAGCAGTGGAGCAACATAAGGAGGTGCAGTCCCGTGGTAGCCGGTGCCCAGTAGTTGGTTCATATGCCATTTGTTCCCGCAGGATCCTGCAGCCCATGTGCACCATTGGTTTGGAGAACCAGGGGTCTCCATCTTTACGTGGATCCTCCGTGTCCACCAACCAGGTTAAAGCACCGTCCATTCGTTTCTTGTCCTCAATTTCGTAAACGGCAATAATGCCACGAGAAGGCAGTGAGTAACACTTCTCTAACAGTGGCTGTATATGCGTAGTCATGTGAGAGTATTTGGAGAGGAAGACCGGAATATCTCCAATCTCGGACGTACCAGGACATTTGGAACATATCGAAACGTTCAGACAAGTTAAAGACTTAGTTTGAAACCAATTACTGAAGGATTGAATAACTTTGGCTAAACTTGAATCTTACACCATTGAGTTTTGCCTGAATGAGACATTAACTTGAGGTATCTTACTCAATGGAATTCGATTTTGTGTTAATGTCACGGACCTAAGTTATCCAACGTTTATTCTTGTAGGCAGTGTCCAGTCCAGTGATTTCTGCAGTTTAAGGCATATGTTTCTAATAAATTTTATTCTAGGTAACAACTATTGAAGCTGTTGTTAGCGTTATATATTCGTCTTTTTCTAATTGGTTTACAGCTCACCATCAACTTTACAGTGATCATTCACTTTAATGATAATTATATGATCATTTTAGTATGTTAAACTGGTACCGTTAATCGGCTATGGTAAAATCGTTTTCTGGATTAAAAATTTTTTTGTGTAGGAATGTTCAAGTTGTACTACCGTCTGTCAAATCTGAGATCTGTATTTAACGACGCTTAGTTGAACAAATTGACCAGATCTCTTACCCATCAGTACACACCAAGTATCTTTTATGAGTGATGTTTTTCTCTTTATCATGTGATATTTTAGCTGAATTTATTTTGCTTTTGAGTTTATAAGCTTTTTATAAAATCTTGTGAATTTTATGACCCCATGGTTTGCCCAGGCTTACTATTCTCTGCTTAACCACACGTATACATTTTTATTGTTTCAGTTTGTAAGAAAATTTTAAATCTATGGATGACTGAATATTTAATGCATAATCTCATAAAGATTAAAATGATAGTGTTTTGCTTAGAGTATAGAATACTGTTGTGAGTTGAATTAAAATCAGTTACTTATGGTGTATTTTATTTCTCAGTGAAAGATAATACTTCAATTAGTAATCTCCAGTTGATCAGATGAGAAATATATTTAGAGAGAGAAAGAGAGAGACAGGAAGTAAAGAAACCTGTATAGTGTACTTTATGTTATAAATTCTATTTGTTACCGACAGAGAATGAATTCGATTCCGTTCTTTTTGATTTTTAAACTCACCTACCTCATCGAATAACTAAGAAGGTTGTTTTTAGCAAGTTTACTTATAAAGTATGAATTATCGCTTTACTACAACGAGGAAATCGTCTTAGAGTAACTTCTAACAGTTACTCTTGATTAACTATTAACATTACATATTAATAAATTAGTTGATGTGAGTAGCTTTAGAAGCATCGGGGTTCTGCTAAACAAGTGATCGACAGTTTTTATGTTCCTCTTGGATGTCTTCTTGTTGACTTCTTAAAAAAATAATCTGTAAGTGCTAACCGAAACGTGTATACATTCGTAGAGCACTTATGCTAAAATATTTATAAGTGACCGTATTATTAATTACCTTCATTATATTTCGTCAGAATTAGGTTGAGACAGAATTTTGAATGTTTATTGAGCTAATTATTTTTCAGTTTGTGACTGTGACGATTTCTAACTTTTCTATAGAGGTGATGTTGGAAATTCCATGCAACTGGTTTTCTTGGTAAAATTTTGTAAAGCAATAATACTGAACATTGTGGAATGAAGTAAAGTCACTTCATTTCATGTGCTGTAATTCATCCACATACGCGGTGATTTGTATGAATAAATAGAAAGTTTTACAATCTTAATTTTATATCTAATATGAGATATTCAGGCATGTTCTTTAAGTGATGGATGTTTTAAGCATGAGCGAGAAAGTGGGATGGTGACGTAACCGAGTATAAGAAATGTGGATGACTTCAAGCACATTAAATAAAATCAATTTCCTTCCACAATGTTTGTTTTTATTGTTTGGAACCTATCGACTTTTCGTTTTTATTTTACGAGGAGAGTACATCTAAAGTCACATATAGATTTCATTGAATCTGATTAAATAATATTTGGTTAAAACAATATTGATGCTGTTGTGATTATAATAATTTGCGTTTTGTAGTGCGTTCGTCAGTGGAAAACTAACATTTTCTCGGAATGAGTGACATACCAACGTTAGTTACATGAAATCTTATCCTCCATTTTAATCTAACTATTTGGTGTTCAGATATAGTTCACAAATGTATATTTACACTAAGTCATACGAACTACTTTTGTTTTACAATATCAATCATTTTTTTATGTGCTAGTCACGTGTTTCGAGGAGTTTGTACATTGTCATATTTCCGTTTCTACCAATAACCACATCTGATGTAATTTATGTTCTTAGTGCTAAGCTATTTTAACTAAATAAACATGATTTTTAAACAAAGTGTGGTTCGATCGATTTTAACTTGACCTTTTTTTCGGTTTGCCATTTTTTGGACAGTACAAAAATATTGCAACTTTTAAAAAGGGTTAGGATGTATCCGTCAATTTGTAGCTCATATGTTTTTCAATGTTTAATATATATGTGGTAGGATATATTTTCGGACATTTTTCTGTATAGTTAGCGAGTGAGAGTGCTGCCTATAAAAGTGTAATATTCACTGACGATTTTATTCCAAGCTCTAAATTTCACTTTTTCATCTGATGAATGCGTATACATACCAGTTATGTTCATAGGGAACATATGCGGATAGCCTAAGTTTGTTGCATTATAATTCTCAGTGGAAATTATGCTCTAATATGCAACACTCACTAAATAAACGTAAAAATCAGAAGGGTTTTTTATAGATATTATAGTAATTTCAATAGTTGAGATCATGATTCAATTGAATCTAGACCACGATGGAAAACCTGGAATCACTGGACGGTAGATGTGTCGCTCATTTTCGTGGATTAGTTGAAGTTAGACATTAACACCGTTGAATGCCGGCTCAGTAGTCTAGAGGTTAAACATTCGCTCGCGAGACCAATAGGTCCTGAGTTCAAATATGGCGAGTTGGGATCGTGGATGCGCACTGCTGAGAAGTCCCACAGTAGGACGAAACGACCATCCAGTGTTTCCAGGTTTACCATCGTGGTCTAGCTTCAATTGAATCATGATTTCAACCAGTGAAATTTCTAAAATCTCCACAAAATCCCTTCTGATAATAATCATCTGCTCATTAGTTACTAACTTCAAAAGATACTCCTGGAGTTCTAGTGAGAACCCGTTACCAGTGGAGTTCATTTATTTATTTTAATACACAGATATTGGTACAAGGAGGCACCAAATACATATACGCCACACAAATCTCATTCTATATGTGTGAGGGCTGTGATAATGTCCGGGTGCCCAAACCGAAGCAGGTGGTTTTCTTAGGGGGCCACACTCCGAGCCTTCGATCTGAAGGTCTAATCCACAAGGCAGTGGAACATCGTGAGGAGATGCAGTCCCATGGTAGCCGGTGACCAACGATTGGTTCATACGCCATTTGTTCCCTCAGGATACTAGAGCCCGTGTGCACCATTGGTTTGGTTCGGAATCCGGTTAAAGCGCCGGACATTCGCTTTTCGTCCTCTCAATTTCGTAAAAACACCCTCGCCACGAGAAGGCAGTGAGTAAGACTTCCCTGGCAGAGGCTATATACGTGTGGCCATGTGAGAGCATTTCGAGTGGGAGAGCGGACTCTCCCCACTCTCAGCCGTACCAGGGCATTCGGGGGCACCAGTGGAGTTCAACCAGGTCTGTTATGAAATATCAACTCACTGAAGGCAATGGTGTACGGTGGCGCAACTTCGTGGATTGGTTGAAGTTAGACATTAACACCGTTGGATGCCGGCTCAGTTGTCTAAGTTAAGCGCCTGGCGCGAGGCTCATAGGTCCCAGGTTCGAATCTCGCGGGTTGCGGGCTCGTGGATGTGCACTGCTGAGGAGTCCCATACTAGGACTAAACTACTGTCCGCTGCTTTCAGGTTTTCCATGGTAGTCTAGCTACAATTGTCATGATTTCAACCAGTGAAATTTCTAAAACCTCCACAAAACCCCTTCTGATAATTCAGTACTTAGTCAAAAATTAATCTCCAATTCTTTTATCACTGATCAGTTTATTTTGCATTTAACCAATGCAAAGGTTTAGTCTCCTATCTGTAAATAAGTCCAAATTCATTCTCATTTATTTTGAATAGAAGCGGAGTAAGTACTTTGATGGTTTGGGAACTTGGTTTGTAGTTATTGAGCTGTGAATTCAAATTCACATTAATGTGGTCTAAATAATTAGGAATTATCACCAATCATCGTACAAAATATGTAACTTGAAGTCGACTTTACGGGGTTTTACTTAAAAGAGAGTTTCCCTGATTATCGTAACGCTGTAAATAACATCTTGAAAAGCAGGCTTGACATGTCACAGTTTTTCAGCGTAGTTTATTTTATTTTTTTGCACATGACTTGTGATGAGTGAAACCCTTCTACTCAAATTATGTTTTAGTCATTTGTATCCTAATTTCTTTTTTGGGGGTGCATTTAGTTACGTGAAAATTCTTCAGATCAAGAGGATTTTCTCAACCGAATTGCATGCGGTGAAGAACATGTTTTTAATGAAGCATATGATACTGAATTCTCACCGGCATTTAATTCAAACAATACTAATCAATCAGTTTTTGATATTAGTAATGCTATAAAAGCTCGTCAACTTGGTATAGTACATGGTGTAAAATTGGCTTCAGAATTCGGTTTCTGTTATGGAATGGTTTTGGAAATTATCACTTCTAGGTAAACTCTCTTTTCTTTATTATTTAGTATAACTTTTGCAAATGTAAGCTAATCCACTTGGGTTTCAGCCTGACTGTTTATAAAGATTAGCAACTCCATTATACCTAACTTCCCAAACTGAATTATGTATATTGTGTATTAGAATCAACATAAAGCCTGGACTAAGTTTGCCCTCGGCCAACTTATCATATTGCATTACCACGGCGAGATGAAATAAATTAGGTGAATAGTATAGGAGTAGAAAGAATAAAGAGAAGATTAGATGTTGATAACATGGTTGGAAATGAAAATATGAAAAGCTGTGTATGACGTATAGTACCAGAACTGAAGATCTAGATGATGATAAAGGGTAAATGCATCTGTGCTATTGCGACCGGTTCTAAGTCGTGTCACTCCGTGTCTACAAACAGTGATCATGGTTATACTGCAGACCTCAACCAGGTAGTTCATGTCTATCAAACATAGTTCACTTCAACGGTGAATGTCTTCATGGAATGATGGCATCTCTTGATTTGGTCGTCCTTAGCTTTTTCCAACCTATTTCTACGTGAGCCAACACCGTTAGTTGATGTGGGAGATAGTTGAAAATACATAACATGTGTCCCAACCATTTCAGTAAATAAAGGTTCACGGCCTTACCAACTGATATTTCGTGTGACGACGGACCACGGGTGAACTCGAGGAAGCTGTAAGAGGCTCAGAAGGAGCCGAAGATATTCCATCCAATCACCTTTTGGAAGAATATTCTGGAGTTCCTACGTGTAGCTTCCCGATTGGACAATGCTAATAACCAACTTTATGCGGATTGGAGGACTGTTATGATGATTTCGTTCTTACTAAAAACCATAAATACCTGACAATTTGATACTATAATTGACACTGTCTGGAATCATATTCCTTTCATTAGTCTTCTGTCTTCTCATTGCGACTTGGAAGGGCTCTGGCGTTCTAATGCTCACGTTATACGCGGTATATCAAGAACAACCTTCTAGATATAACACATCATTTTTGCTTAGTATCTTATATCTAATCTCAACACTGCTTAATTGGTCGTCCTTCGATATACAACAAATGCATCAAAAACACCGATAAAAAATCTACGACCAATTGATGTTTAACTTTTATAGAACATCAGTTGAGGCACAGCTTTAACTCCCGGAATTATAGATTAAAAGCCAGGTGATTTCTAACCCAACTAATCTACAGTTCCACTTTTGCTAAACAATGTCTGAAATTTTATGAAATTGAAATACTTATTCACTGTCCGAAAAGTCATAAGAGAAGAGTAGAGATCAGGTGTGGTATTCGACAACAGATGCTTAAAGAACTGTTCATCATAAACTGTGATGATTAATAATAATAATAAACTGCTTCCTCATTAGTAACTAGTTTTGTTATGGTTTACTAAGGAGTTCACTGAAAACCTATCAACTTCAGGATACCTCAAAATACCCTCAATTTATTGCAACACATTTGTTCTATATCCGTTTACGTTGTTCAAGAAATCTCTGCAAGTTCTCAGAAGTTTAAGCTCTTCAGGCATTTTGTTTTCAGTTACCTTGACTTTCCACTTTTGTTTTCAGTATTTCCGAGCTTAACTGAGACGGTTGATTTACTTCAAACAATATGCTTTCTCCGTAAATAGCTCTTACCATTTCATGAATTTCCTTAAATTTCTTTCCAAGTTCCATCTAAAATTCGATTCCATACCTTTGTCCTATCTATATGTCTATCTTCATTGTTTGTAGAAGTAAAAAGCACTACTACTACTAGACTTTTTCAAAACATATGTCCGTAAAATATCAGAAGTCCAATTACTTATGTGTTCATGACTATAGCGGCCTTATTTAATCACATAAAAATTGATGCCAAGGGGCACTTTATATATATATATATATATATATATATATATATATATATACGCTACAAAAATCTTTGGATTTGCATGAACTAGGATAGTGCCCGGTTGCTCAAACTGAAGGTGGTTTTCTTAGAGGGACACTCCTATTTTTTTGTCCTAGAGGTCTAATTCACAAGAAAGAAGATTCAATCCCATGGTAGCTGGTGACTAAGAATAATTTCACACGCTACTTGAGCCTTTAAAATCCTGGAGCTCATTTGCACCATTGGTTTGAAATCATGGTTTTTCAACCGTAAGTCCACCGTGGCAGCCAAGCCGGTTAAGACATCATATATTCGCTTTTCATCCTCTGAATTTCGTAGACGACACCGCGTGCTGCGAGAAGGCAGTAAGTAGTAATTCTCTGTCAGTGGTTGTATGTGAGAGAGCATTTGGAGCGGGAAAGCATACTCTCCTCACTCTTCATTGTATCACGGTATTTGGATTGCATAATAACTTTCAATTCAGATATATGTTAAACAGATCCCTTTCAGAATTTAATTATATAATTTAATACTAATTTTTATTTTTATATTTTATTTTCTTCTACCAGACAACAATTTCCATATTCCAATGACATCCCCAATGATCATAGTAACAATAATAATAATAATACTAATCTCAATCTAACTAATAATACTAATTCTAATACTCAATTACAATTAGATAAAATGAAAAAAAATCATCAAATTTATAAAATAGCACAACATTTATATCAATATTTAATTGAATCACCAGGTCTAATTGAATTATCTAATTATCCACAATTAAATAAATCTATTCATTATATAATTGACGATGATGACAATAATAATAATAATAATGAAATATTGAAATATTTAAGAAATAAAATGAAACAATTAAAAAGTTTATTAGATATACATTCAATTGAAGAGAAAATGAATAATTATCTAACTTTTTAATGATTTCACCATCATCATCATCACCACCATCACTACTATTACTATTGTAGTGAAGGAGAGCACAGGTAAGGACAACCGAATTATTATTTAGCACAAAAAATTACAGAGTTACTTGGTAAAATAGAAAAACCATACTATAATACTTAATTTGCAAAAATGTTCAATAATTGTCTCAAACTTCATTGTTTTTGCATTTTTTTATACGAATTGCTTTCTATTCCCGTTCTTCCTTTCTTGATCTTCCCAATCTCCTGCTGCCAGACATTACATTGCTGACTCGCATTATATAGTACTTATATCAATATAAGTAGCACGCACCACACTACTACCACCCTCACCCGTTTTTTTATTTCGCTCTTTTTTTCTTTTGTTTTATATTTGTAAATATGGTGTATATTATAGTATTTTCTTAAAAGAAATTTGTATCCAAAATAAATACTAAAGATGAAAATTAGCAGTTAATGTTTAGATTATAATAATACATAAATTGGATAATGACTAACAATGGAATCTAAGATGCGTGTTTTGTTCTATTTGAAAATCGTTAGTTAGGTGTATTTGTATCTGAGTTGATGTTCTCTTTCGGACTCGTACCCAGTATCGTTCACTTCAAACGTTATCTATTTGGTTAGTGAGTTCAGCTTCTAAATGCTTTGGTTACAGCTGAGAGTGTGGGGTGAGTTAGCTCTCCATCTTGGAATGCTCTCACATAAACACGTGTATACAGCTACTGCCAGAGAAGTTCTGCTCATTGCCTTCTCGTGGTGGGGTGTTGTTTGTGAAATTGAGAGGACGAGTAGAGAATCTCCGGCACTTTAACCCGGTTGGTGAACACCGAGAATTTACCTAGGGGAGTTGGAAATCCCTGATTCTCCAAATCCACGGTACACATGCGCTCCAGGATCCTGAAGCAATAAATTGCGTGTGAACAATTTATTGGTCACTGGCCACCATCGGACTGCATTTCCTAACGTTACTCTGCTACCTTATGGATTAGACCTTCAGGTCGATAGCTCCGGGTGTGACCACCAATGAAAACCACCTGTTTCGGTCTGGGCACTCGGGCAGTATCACGGCCCACATCCAAATCAAGTAACTTGTGTAGCGCATAGGTTTTCGGTGCCCCTTTGTACCAATATTTATGTGTTCAAATAACTAAGTAAATTAAAATGAGTCCAGATGGCCACATCAACTCTGGTATACAAGTACATCTTGCTGACGAGTCTCAAATAGGACGAAATGGGTGTTCTGGATTCCACTGCTAGCCACCATCCATCTTTTCTCACAATGCTTGTGCACAAGATGCACATATGCCAATGAGTGACTGATCCATTTCTGTCTTAAACATCAATGGGGAGATTCAAACAACCAATACAAAAACGAAATAATTCCGAAATGTTCTCCCCATTATATTACATAATCACTTATATACATTGAATTTGTTTGAATTTATTTCTTTTTTTTAATTTCTCGTTTAATGAATAGTAAAATTTTCTTCTAACTGAACATAACTTTATCAATAGCCTATTTTGTACGATGATAATTGTTTGAAAGAATATATCGCTGAGGCTATTGACTATTTGTGTATTTCATCGACAGCTATGCAGCACAACTAAACAGAATGTTTTTAAAAATATTATGAATTGAAATTGTTCAGTGAAATGTCTTGGTTTAAGATATGAAGGGGGGTATATTAAGGCATTATCTGTAGTATTTCAAGTAAGCTGATGAGTGAATGTATATACATCATTGTGATTAATTTCGACTTATGTTGTTTAACAGCCTGTCCAACCAATAATTATTTGTTACCATTAAGGCCACTTTAAGAAATGGAATTATCCCCAATATGTGACCTACGAACGAAAACTGTCCTCACCAGGTATTCAGCGGTATAGTTGTCTAACTTCAACCCATCCACAATATTGCGCGTCGGTCTGGGTTGAAACCAGACAATAACACTGTAAGATTACCGGCTTAGTGGTCTAGGATTTCAGTGTTCACGAGAGACCGAAAGTGCTTGGTCAGAGTCCCGCATGTGAGACCATGCGTGCGCATTTTCACGGAGTCCCATACTAAGACGAAACGGCTACCTAGTGTTTCCAGCTTTTCAATAGTCGTCAAGAATTGGTGGGATCACAATCTTAGTGACAAATATACTTTGTGTTTATGGCGATAAAATATGATTTAAATATAACTAATATTTTGAAATAATAATAATGAACACACATGCTTTGATTTAATGAGTAGAGTTTTTGTGTTGTATATACCGTGTTTACTGAATTCTATGGTTTGTTTTAATGATAGTATATCAAATATGAATAATTATTGACCACAAGTGTATAGACTACAGTTTACCTGCAATGTTTATTTATGTTAAAATGACGGATCCCAGCAGTTAAATA
Source organism: Schistosoma guineensis (assembly GCA_944470375.2). Taxonomy (NCBI): domain Eukaryota; kingdom Metazoa; phylum Platyhelminthes; class Trematoda; order Strigeidida; family Schistosomatidae; genus Schistosoma; species Schistosoma guineensis. The sequence continues at coordinate 4,851,710 of OX103892.1, read as the reverse complement.
TACGTGTATAGACAAACACATTGACTTTTTAAGTTGAATGTCTTATAATCCGAAATTATTTAGAGCAGATCATTTTGATGACTATAGGAAATATATCTCATCACACAAGTTAACCACCAGGGTCGCATTATGTCTAATTAGATCGATTTTTCGCACAAAGGATTACCGTAAGTTTGGAAAGTGTGGGACAGTATGTACTGACACAGTAACTGAGTGATATTCTGTTTGCTTTTTGTCACTTGTAATAAAACAAACGAGTGATTATTGTTCCTATTATATGGGTGAGAAACGCCACCAGATGAACTCTCGTTTTACGTGTTAAAAATAATCGGATACTTAGTTATGTACTACAAGAGTGATCAAGATGTGAATGGAAATCTCCTCACACTAGTAAGAATATTAAATAACACCGAATATTAAATACATTGATTGAACTGTGAAGGGTAGTTTTGATTTTCTTCATCATACATTGAATTTAACTGGACAACCATTAGAAATCAGGAAGTACCGGACGGCTGTTTCATTTTAGTATGCGGATCTTAAGTAGCGATCATTCACGACACCACGTGAAGATGAACACATAACCTTTAGATTATGACAAGTTCTTAACATTAAAAATCCTGAGTTATCGTTCAATAGTTTATATTTCTAACCCTTGATTTTTTGAAAACCAAAAGTTATAATTAGATGGAAATCAAAGGATTTATACGACCAAACAATTTATTTATTTATTTGAACACATAAATATTGATACGAAGGGGCAGTGAATGTATATGCGCCACACAAGTTACTTGATTTGTCTGTGTGCCGTGGTACTGCCCGAGTGCCCAGACCGAAACAGGTGGTTCTCATTGGGGGTCACACCCGGAGCTATCGACCTGAAGGTCTTATCCATAACGCATTGGATTAACGTTAGGAAATGCAGTCCGATGGTAGCCAGTGACCAATAATTGGTTCATACGCCATTTATTCCTTCAGGATCTTGATGACCATCCCATGTGTACCATTGGTTTGGAGAATCAGGGTTTCCCAACTCCCCTAGGTAAGTTCTCCGTGTCCACCAATCGGGTTAAAGTGCCGGAGATTCTCTACTCATCCTCTCAATTTCGTAAACAACACCATCTGCTGCGAGAAGGCAATGAGCAGAACTTCCTTGGTAGTGGCTGTACACGCGTGGCCATGTGAGAGCATTTGCACAGGGAGAGCTGACTATCTCTACTCTTGGCCGCATTTGGGGGCACATATTTCCTATAAATATTTGTTTCAAAATTATTGTTCTATTTTGCAGCCAATCTTAATGTGTATATATTATACAACTTATAACCTACATGATCTGTTTTGTTTATTTTGCTAACATTATATTTGTTGTGACTTGAACTTGGATGGATTTTTACCCCGTGCCAATCGTTGTATCCTTGACTGAAAGATTAGAGAGCAGTGTATTATCAATCGGATCGAAGACGCGTATAACACGTAAGAACGACCTAGAGTTCTGATTGGCCCTGCTTCCCTGTTTAGCCCAGCCAGTTGAGGCCAGAACGCAAGTCTCAGCCTCTGAGATATGAATAATTGTATTTCAAGCATACTCTGTTTATATACCAATCAAACAGACCACATCGTACCAAGACAATATGAAACAACATTTAATCGAGATTTGGCCAGATGTGGCTGTGAATGTCGGAGGTAGTAATTAATAGACAGGGAATAACTCATGAATGGTAAATCGTACAATAGTAGTTCATAGGTCAACATAAAGCTCAAAATAAGAAGGACGTGAATATGAACAGTTTAGTTGCATAACCATTATACAATAAAAATATACGCCTAGTATTGGTCCATAATTGGATCCCAAAAATTACCATTCATTATTCTTATCGGGACACAACAATATTAAAGTTCATTATCACCATACAATTGTTTATTATTAATTGTCATTTCAGTTAAGATTATTGTTTGTTTTTTTCTCGTAATAATTAAAATGATTATTAAAATCAGTTTATGTACTGTTAATGATATTGAAATGTCATTTGTTAATAGATTATAATGAATGAATCTATTAACAATATTGTACTTTATAGATCAAATGAATTAATTTTATTTCTAATTACTTTCGGTTATAATCTGTTGATTTAGTCATAAATAAATTATTAGTTACTAGATGTATGAGTAAAGTTTGTTTTAGTTGGCAAGATTTTTTTCTACGGGAGTCAGTCAGTAACAACGTAGAACTTCGTACGTATGTACACCAGTTCGAGTTGCCACACCACATTAACACATAGATGCAGTGGTCGATTCAAATCCCATAGTGGTAGAGGTAGTAAGAGTATAAGCACTAATCGGAAACATTAGGGTTTGAAGATGTTATTCAAGGAGTATAATCCAGTGAAATAAATTTGGAAAGAGGAAAAAAAGATACAAGGAGAATTCAGAAGATTAGAATTTGGGAGAACACAAAGAGTGGATGCACCTGCGCACACCATTGCAAACGATTTTCAGCCATGTCATTCATCGTCTATAACCATCGGTTGCTATCATCTCGTGGTCCCCAACCAGGTAGTCTACACCTACCAACATGACTCAGTCCACTTGTCAGTGACTTCATGGACTTGTGCCATGTTTTGGTCTGGCCGCCCCTAGCTTTCTTCCAACCCCACTCTTATACAACAAAGCATAATACGTCGAGGTAGTCGGTGGTTGGGCATACGTAACACGTGTCCCAGTCATCTCAACTGATGAAGTTTCATCACTTCATCAATCGATTTACTATCATTACCTAGTACCCGTTTCCTAACAACTGTGCTACTTACTCGATGGTCCCAGGATATACGACCAATGTTTCGAAGACACCTATGATCGAACACTAGTAACCTTCGAATGTCCTCTACTCTTACCTGCCATGTTTCACTGCCATAAAGTGGGACGGAACGAACTGTTGCACAGTAAACACGTCCTTTGGTTGATAGACGGATATCTCAGCATGGGGTTGCTAACCCCATGCTCAACTCTCCTTTACCCGGGCTTGGGATTGGCAATGATCTTAGAAGAGCTACAGGTGGAGTTGATAATTTAAATTACCGACGAATCACTTCACGTCATTGTAATATGAATAGATAAATTGAGTAGAAATCTTTTTCTTATATTGAATTAATGTTAATATCTAGTGTTATTGTTATAACTTGTACTCTGTGTCCTATCAATTTATAACGTAATGATACCCCTAATTAGAGAATAGTGAATTATCGACCGAACCAATGACGCATAAAACCTGTACGAGCAGTCTAGAGTCCTTATCGGTCTTGCTTCTTGCCTAGCCCAGCCTGTTAAGTCCAGAACACCAAGCTCAGCCTCTGTGATATGAATCATTTATTTCAGAAATACCGGGTTTATATACAAACCACATCGTACCACAAAATAGGAAAAAAATTTGTACAAGATTTAGCCGAAAGCACGTGTGAATGTGGAAGATAGTAATTGGTAGACTGGGCCTAATTCAAGAATGGTAAATCGTATAATAATAGTTCACATGTCAAAATGAAGCTTATGATAAGAGAGACATGGATATGCATAGCTTAGCTACTTAACAAATATACGCATAGTATTGGTCCATAAATGGATCCCCAAAGTTACTATTCATCATTCTCAATGGGATATAACAGATATAACGGAATGTTTTTGCTACATCTGAATAAAATCTTGGTTTACCTACTTATTATATCCTGCTATTAGAGTTTATAATTTACAATTAACTACATTAACCAACATAATAGTAAATCAGAGGTGCACAGCTTATCTAGTGAACAAATTACTGTCCTTTGTACCATTGAGCCTCTTTTTACCGGGTTGTGATCTTTGATTGGATGCAAGGATGTGTGTGTGTGGATGTGGAAAATAAACTGTAAGAAAGAAGAATGTAAGAAAATATAGTACAATTACCTAGTTAATTACTATCAATATAGCACAATAGTGAAAATAACTCAATCTGGCTAATGAAATTGAAACTGTAAATGTTTTGGATCTTTTGTCTTTAATTTCCATTCTCTTACAAAATAATATACCTTATTCGACACTATGAAGTACCTGAGAAGATTGTCAACACCATCAATAACTCATGCAGCGGACTACGCTTGAAAGACGTTCATGAAGGACGGCTGGCAAACACATAATCGAGTCAATTACTAAACCTAACCTCTGCATACGGAAAATAATTTATGGAGACTCTGAATTTATCTTAGCCTACTACTTAGATAAAGACACTGGAAGTGGATAGAACATGCATTGTGGAAATAGTCAAACTGCATTATGAGACGAGCACTAACTTGAAATCTTGGAGGGAAACGAAAAAAAGAAGGTTAAAGAACATACTGTGTCGGGGATTGGAAGCAAACATTAAAAGGCTGATGAATAGCAGCTGGAAAGGATTGCTCAGGACAGAGTGCGATGGAGAATGCTAGTGAGAGGCTTATGCTCCTCCTTGAGAGGTAACAGGTGTAAGTAAATAATTCCTATCTAGATACTATTATCTTTATTTCAAAAATCTTTTTGTCTCTTTTTCTTTTAACAATTTTCAAACCTTGATTTTCATTAATATTTTAATTCCTACTTTGGATCTTATGTAACCTCTTTGATTCACCACCATCTATTTGCTATCAACTTTCTAATCAGTTATAAAACTTATACATTACTAGTGTAGAACCCTGATGAAGAACTAATTGAAAGGAAATATTTCCACACTTAACTTATATTTTCCATTGAAATCATGAACCGATCGATGTTAGACCACCATTGAAAACCTGAAAGCACTGGATGGCCGTTTTGTCCTAGTATGAAACTATTTACCACTGCGTATCCACGATTCATCACGGGGAACTCAAACCCAGGATACACAGTCACTTAACCTCTAGACCACTAAGCCGGTATCCAACGGTGTTAATGCCTAACTTCAACCAGTCCACGATAGTTCCCTACCATTTGTTCTCTTCGATGGGTAACTGCCTCACACATGATACGGCTGAACTCCGCTGGTCATGGTTTCTCACTAGAACTCCGAAAATAATTTTTCAATTTGTTATGGTTTATTATTTTGGGTAAAAACGGGTAAATTGATTAGGTAGAATAAAGTATTTCTACAAAACAAAGTCATTCTCATAATTCATCATAATATTAATAATACTTGGAGTTAGATCACTTTAAAAGTTGGTGAGAATGAATGAATAGAGAATAACAGATTCATTTTACCATGATGTTTTTCAATAAAGCACATCTTCACACTTATAAGAAGACTGAGGACGTAAACTTTAGACACGTATGTTAATAATCCAATAGTCTACAAATTCAGTTATGGTTGAGTGTCAACATCGTGTCAACTGTGTGTGTCAACACTGTGAACTACTATTTTCGTTGCAGTCTCATCTTTATGATTTCCTAATACTTTTAGCTACATGAATTGATTTATACTATGTTTGGTCCATATATACGGCAAATATTACCATTTATTAGCGCAATGTAGATTGAATTAAAGCACGTTTCATGCAGGATTATTTTGGAGCACGCTGATAAACTATAGGCGATAGTGGATACTTGGAGAAAACTGTAGAATCTTCTCATGTAAAAACTAAAAATATACTAACGTTTCTCCTATTGTGCTTCTTGCTTCCATCTACTCTTGTTATTTGAAATATAATTTAGTTCCTGTTCAATCGTGTTCTGATTCGGGGACTTATCTGGTGAATTGATGTCCAAGAATACTAAGCAATAGGAATAGTTGAGTCGCAATAAGAGAAGATTCTAACAACACTGTAGACCCGGATGCAGTTTCAAGTCTCACAAGAAGAATCTATTTTGTTAAATCAGTTAAAGTTAAATTATGGTGATGAGTGTCAAATCGTACAAAACTCAAGTTCATGCTTTTCAGGCGAATACCTTCCACCCTCTTTCCTCATCTAATTTGGGGACTTGTCGAGTGAATTAGTGTCCAAGAATACTAAGCAATAGGAATAGCTAAGTCGCAATAAGGGAGAATTATAACACCATTAGAATAGAGTCTTTGTCTAGAAAAAGAAAGATTTCACCAAGTTTTAAAAGTGTTTTGATCTCTATTAATCGATTTATGATTAAAAATCAACCGAATCACAATAAATCCATACACAGAACATCAAAATTAGTTAAGTGATATGTATAGTGCTATTCCTTCTAGGTTAATGGGTTTTAACTAAAAAGAAAAGAATATAACTTTTAATCTTAATAACAACATGACATTTCACAATAACAACAATGCCATGGTACAATCATATTTTACTTTCAATTCCATACTTAGCGTCAAATATCCAAAAATGACAACTGAAAGCAAAAGTACGTTGCAATTTATTCTAATGACTAATCATCGTTTGAAAAAAAGCATTTTAATGACCGATAAACACTGGAAAGTTATCCAGTTCTAGTTTTAAAGATCATAGTAGTATAAATTAAATAAATCTATAAACTTTTTGATTGATATCATGAATCAATGGATGTTAAACCACCATTGAAAACCTGGAAGCGCTGGACGACCGTTTCGTCCACTTGTGGAACTCCTCAACAGTGCTCATCCACTATCCTGCGCCAAAGGGGTTTGAACCCAGGGCCTTTAGTCTCGAGCGCGAACGCTTAACCTCTAGATACCTGTCTCTACCCGACACGGATTAGCTCTACTGGTCATGAATATTTTTTCTTGATGGCGTTGTATTCTTTGAGCTGGATCGTTTAGTCATGAAGATTTCATAATCTTTCAAAATTAAATCAACAGTGCATATTTTGAAGTAGTTTTTCCTATTAACCTGGAGTTTAATTGGTTGTTGTCCATTATTATAGTTGTTTACATATTTGTTTTAATTGTATTCTTCACTAACCTAATCTCTGATTTTGGATATGTTTATTGTTTTTTTCTATCAGCTGATAGTTGAACTGGATTTCTATGTTTTTATTGATTAACACATGACCGGAATTATGGATTTCTGGTTATTCTTTATATTGTCTTTAGAGTCTATGTTTATTGACTACACAATTGGTTTATCCTACCGAAGTCTTTGTTTATTACATTATAATCTAAGTTTATTTTAGTAATTTCAGCCATTCAGTTATGCCATCAATTTGATATATTAGTTATATTATTTACACTTCTATCAAAATAGACGGAATAACTTTTGATATTACAATTTCAATAGTTGAGATGATGAGTCAGTTGAAGCCAGATCATCATGGAAAACCTGGAAGCAGTGGACGGCCGTTTCGTCTTGTTGTGGGACTCCTCAACAGTGCGCATTTGTTCAAAACTAAACAAGCACAATAAACTCTTTTTTTGCTTTGTGTTATCATTTTTTGTAAAACACACAGATGACACAATATAATTTTGGATGTTTTAGTTAAAAGTGTTGCGTAACTTGCTAGAATTTACCGGATATTCATATGTGATATTTTTGAATAAGATTGTGTTATTGCTCGAGATATCCATGTAATTACAATTTGATTTAAATTAACTGAATATGCAAGAATATAGTATGTGAACCATTTAGATCTATTTGAAATAGTCATAGACTGATAATGTAATACAATAGAAATCATTAATTCTTTCAAGAGTGAAAATGTGAACCTTTACTGACGGGTGTCAATTAGCACGAACTCTAAGTCAATGAAGGTTTCATGTGAACTATTTTCAACCATCTAAATACAAGGTACGCTATATTGTACAAATTTTTACACTATACTTGTAAGTTGACACAATACTTTTATGGAACTGTGACGTTTTTTGAAACAGGAAGTTTATGGCAATTATCACTTCCAAAGGGTCTGTTATTTTACGTTGTTGATATCAAGGACTAGAAGCAATCTGTCCTTTATTTAGCACAGATCCAGGCTTTTGTTCTGTTCTGTCTGAAATAGCCACTGTGTTGTTTATATCTGGATATCTTATGTATATTTGATTACTCAACCATGACCTTGAAAATGTTCCTGAGTTTTTATTTTACTTTTTAATTTCATGGGCTAAACTGTGCCTCATAGTCCTATAGCATTACTTTGTCTAATATGTGATGAGTTACGTAATTTTTCATCAACCTAGCGAACTCAATAACCCTCCTCATTGTGTCATTCTGATTGGTGATTTTACAGGTCTCCATCTCGATCTAAAGGTTGTCATTATTATCTAACGTTTTGATATTCTCTGGATATTTTTGAAAGTATCTTGTTAGGATGATTTGCTCGGACGTTTACGTTTGGGGTTCAGTTGGTAGACTTTACACCAACTCAATTTTTTCAATATTTCATTTTCAAACGTGACGTAGCGCGTGACGACAACATATGAATGGGACAAACAGGATCCAAAAGTAAGGTAAATTCTAATTACGGTAATAATCTTGTACGGACTAGCGTTTCTATGATCTTTTCCCCAATTTCAAAGGTTATTGAAAGATAATTTGTGTCTTATGTAGAACTAAATAGGAACTGTATATACCTAGTTGATACTAAATTGATAAAATACCTCTTATGCGAATAAACGGATAATGTGAAATAGCTTACAAGCCAAACTGCAAAAATACATGCTCCTGATGCAGATCGTATCTGGAAAGACATGTTGTAATACGAAGCATATTCAAGGTTGCTTATGTGGCTACAAAGTGTTCTCCCATTTCAACTCCTAAACTTGATTATTAATTCCGATCTTTATAAGTTTACAAGCAGGACAGTGGGATTATAATCTATAGACGAACTAATCAGATGTAAGATGATGTCTTTCAAACTTTTATATGAAATCCATTCATCCATACCACTACAAAGTGCAATGAAGAACAAGAAGTATGTGTATGGCAGTGTATTTGTTAGTAAATAACAGCATGTGTCATGCTATGTGTGTGACACGCCGGAAGAAAATGTGTTCAATGTCATACACTTAAACAACACGTACAATCATTTAATGGTAAACGTACAGGCTATGAAAAACTAACAGAATGAATACAAATAACATCGAAAACCATTTACAAAATAAGCTTGTCATGCATATCTTCACATAGCTACCCCCCAGAGTGTCCGGAGGTAACACTGGTTATACTAACAACAACAAAAAGTTGTAAGTGTATGGTGTATACATGTATGCGAAGTAATATTTATGATAATAAACAAAAAGAAAAAAACGTGGAGATGGGTATGACATGCATGTTAGTAGTATACAATGTGGTACTGTACAAGGTAGCATGACTGTGAGAAACTGATCGACATTCAATGCAATTAACTACCTTTACGATTTTGAACAAAGCTTACATAAAAATTAAGGCAGATCAATATGAATCAATTATATTTCTTGGTTTTTAGTCAACTGATTACAACCATACATGTATTGAAGTGTAACGTTGTGGTATGATATCATGTGAAACAATTGACATTGGTGACTGAAAAGAACTAGAATCACAAAGCCACCGATAAAAACCTATATATATATATATATATATATATATATATATATATATATATATATATATATATATATATACAACTGTGGTCGAACAATTACGAGGTCATTTGAAAACAGAATGACGTCCGGAAACAGATAAGATTGATCGTATGATAATTATGGAAGTTATGAAGAGTCTACATAAGATACAATTTACTTCTCATTTATGACTGTTATTTGTTTCACAGGATATCATATATAAATACTGCCTTTCAATACATATATGTTTGTAATCAGCCGAATAGAAACCACGAAATGGATTTTTAATATGTACATTTCATGCATTCATTGGTTTGAACAGACAGTTAATGAAACAAAACAAAGAGAGGAAAGCGGAGCGGACTGGGAAAGGCAAATGTACCAAGTAAATCCAACCAAGCGTTACTTATTATTTATAGTCCGACTAAAAATAAGTTGCAAACATGATGAATAGGATTGTAGTGACTCATATTTATCACGAGAACACGACTGGTTTAATAAAAACAATTATTATTGTAACCAACTGTACCAGTGCTTGTTTTAATGTGCTTTTGTTTAACTGTGCTAATGGCAGCTATTTTGTGCTTCCATTCTTTTACTTACACTTCGATTGTAACTTCGCGTGAATTCGGTTACGTTCTGTAACCAAGCTTGTATCCTGGCACGATCTCGGTATCCTTTCGATGCCACGAGATCGCCAGCAAATAAACCTCGACTTGGTCCATTAATTGTCTTCTGATATTTGGCTTCTCGGAGATTTTATGGGTTTCTTTGGTTACGTTCAACCTACGCCTTCTGATTTACCTGGCACGTGTTTCTTGGTAGCGGTGTTCATAGTTAATCTCAACTCGATGCCACGCTACAGGATAAACAATCAGTACACATACGATATATATATGACTTAAGAAGATTGAATAGTTTCGTCTATCCAGAAACTAGAGAAGCCTATATTTGCAGCAGGGTATTTGTGAGCGATATTCAGTGGATCATGTTGTGTGTGTTTACAAAGCGAAACGGAAGGACGTAGGTCGTTTTTTAACGGCAATTTTACAGGCATTACTAGTAATTGTAAAAATTTTGAGAAATGATGGTAAATGGAAGTATTAACATAAGCTAATTACAGAATAGGTCTACTCTAACTATTCCCCACAGTCCTCTGAATACATCGTTTATGAATTTCTAGAAAGTGTGCTGCATTTCATAACCCAAAATGCAGCGCTAAAATTCGTAGAGCCCGCTAAGGGTGGTGTTAGCGGTTTATGGAATAACGTCTGAAGCCATAAGAATTTACTTGCCTGATTTAACGAAGTCGATTTTTGAAAAAAAAGCATTTGTACATTTTAAGGTAGCTTTCAAGTCGTGAATGTGCAGCAACAGGTAACGACCTGGATTGGTTTACGTATTGAGTAGCCAACAGCCAGTGTTTAGACTACAGTTCTTTTAAGGGACCATGTACGAGGGAGATATCCATGGGCCATTCGATGGCCAAATAATTCCCAAGTCTATCATCCGGTCGAATCCGTTTTTTGCCAACCTTAGCTTTCTGGGAGTAAGACGGCACGCTTTCGAGAACATAAGTGGTCCTGTGGTCGTGATGTACAAAATTGCCGGTTACACATGAAATGTTTAGTCGCGTTTGGTACAAGTCAGTGTATTTATCGAGTATCCGTTGATGAGATGGGTCGGTTATGTGCCACACTGTAATTCGGGATAATCGACCACTTGTTGTGGATGCGGAGGAATAGACCAATAATTATCATGTTAAGTCCAATGGTGTCCTTGGACTTTAGATGGACATTTCCTATTGGTCGATATCTGTTCACTTGTTGAATATTGTACAAAATGTTGTTTTCTATTTTTGTGGTACGATGTGGTATGCTTGGTTGGTATATAAACAAAGTATGTTTGAAATATAATGATTCATATATCCGAGGCTGAAACTTGTCTTCTGGACTCAACTAACTGGGCTAGACAGGGAAGCAGGACCAATCAGAACTGTAGGCCGTTCGTTCGTGTTTACGTGTCACTGCAGTCGATCGATAAGTTCGCTGCTCTCTAATTTTCCAGTCAAGGACACAACAATTAGCACAGGGTAAAAATCAACCACCAACTTAAAGCCATAACACCACTGAAAAAGGAAGCTACACAAAAAGATAAATTAGTGTTGTTATCTTCTGACCTGCGTTTGCACGTGTTGATAAGCAGATCATGGTGTTGTGACTTGTCTATACCAGCGTTTGGCACAGAAACATATGCAACGACGAAAATCTAGTGAATGGGTTCGCGTAAACCCTATTTAAGATACACATTTCCCCGAACGGTTTCCCGTTTACCTCCTTTAAGTTGAAGGACGGTTCCTTCGGTCGGTCGTTAGGATTTGCATAGAGAATGCTAACTTCTGCGACCGATTCGACGAAGTAGCGAACCGTCGTCATTACATCAATGATGTGCAACAGGTGGTCGTGTTTGCCAGCTACAGGTGCAGTTTGCGCGTGCCGGCTAGGAAGTTTCCCGAACGTTTGTTCGTGTCGGACGTCTCAAAGATTGGGAAACTGCAGGGTTTTCTGAGACTTTACGAAGACTTACCATACTTATTGTGGTACCAGCATCAATCAGTTTATCTGCATCTCGTGGTTTAAAGACGGATCTTTTCTGTAACGAACTTCGATGAATTTGGGAGCGTTTACGAATATAATGAATATTAAGATGGCTATAGAAAGTATGACAGAGGCTTGTGATGTTATTTTGTATTGTTTGAGATTTTACTTTGACGGATCAAACTTCGGCACTTGGGGGTCCTGGTGGTCTTCATAATCCAGCTTTCAGATGTAACTATTACATCAAATATGTTATATTGGTAGGAGACGAGGACTGTCTGCACCAGTTGGGGAAGCTTAGACAAGGGAAGTTATCTACCTCGTCAAAGGTCCGTTAACCAATGTTTCTCTCACTCACAGACAAATCTCTACTACTGTTACAGCTTGATGTTGTGGAAGGGTTGGTCTAACCTTTGCCTATCCGTCAGGTTCTTACGTTTAAGTATAGCTTTCTCAAAGTGGTATGAGGTTCTGAAACTTCACCAGTAAACATGCTAGGTGTGACACACCCCTCAAAATCGTGCGGCGATATCTTCGCTGCTTCAAGCAATTATACAGGGGGTTCTGTGATGTCGCGCTTGAGGAAATCAGCTTCTGAGTAGCAGAACCAGTTTCTATATTTTTTGTCCAGAATGGCGTGAGTTGAGAGGTGAGAGGCGAATGAGCCATGATATTAAATAGCCTAGGTCTCTGTTCTGTCACAGTGGAGATATGATATGAAAATAAACGCAGGGAAAACATCCGAAGATATACAAACCATATCACAATATGTGAAAATACAAATTTAAAAAGTGATGAATAATGTTCCAACCATAAACAGACTCATTGTCTACGAATTGGTGCACTAGATCACGTCGATCTCAATTCTAAAGAGGTCACGTGTGTTTATAGTTTAACAACGCAGTGCTCGTAACATCTTTGTTATCGCAGAAAGCCAACCCACACAAATCAAAGTCATAAGTGAAATGGTTGGAACATACATTTAGGAGGCTATCAATATTTCAAGCGTTTAATCTAAGCTGGCTGAAACTTGCAAGGGATATGTACCATGACGTACCCACTCGTGATCTTCTGAGGATGCGTGCCCGGGAAATTTCAGCTAGGTGTGTCCAGTAAAACTAATGAGATCAGTATCACTGTCCAAGTCTTACAGGTCTATTTATTAGGGTGATATTTATACCACTTAAAACAGACTGTCTGTTATACAAAGAAGAAGGACAACCAGTGAACAGAAGCTCACTGGAAGATATTATTTAGAGTCGCCTTCTAACATCAAGCATGAATGAAAAGAAATCAATAGGTTTATAAAAGTCAACCAGAAGGATAGAAAGTTTCGGAGGGTTAATTGAATTCTAATTATTTTTTAATTTAAGGCAAAGAACAAGATGAAGTTTTTGTTACTCGTTATCTTCCCTCGAAACAAAATAAATACTATGTACTAGTTTGTCTTACACATTTTGGATATTGGATTTTAGTATCCTCTACGACCTTGACGGATGGCTAACCTTGAAGATTATGGAGAGGTATGATTACCTGCTGAAGTTTCTGATTATTGGGAATGCAGCTACTGGCAAAACATGTTTGATGAGATGGTTCCTTGAGGGGAAGTTTAAACAGGATTCTTTACACACAATAGGTGTTGAGTTTGGAACAAAAGTGCTTAGAGTTGATTCAAAGTCTGTAAAGTTACAGATATGGGATACGGCTGGTATGCTTCATCTAGTAAACATAATTTCTTTTAGGTCAGGAGAGATTTCAATGTATCACACGCTCATATTATCGAGGTGCAGCCTGTGCGCTGGTAGTTTACGATATCACTGACCGAGAATCATTTAACGCAATTAATTCATGGATTTCTTCTGTTAGAGATTTAGCTCTTCCAAACCTGACAGTTATACTGATAGGAAACAAAGTTGATTTGGAAGCGAACTTACGTGAGGTAAGTGAAAAGACACCTGAGTTTGTCTGGCTGAAAGGCTATACACTTGGGTCGACCAAACAACTCTTCAATTAAGGCGCATGGATAAATGACATGTTTGCCAGCTTACGTTAGCTAGATATCGTTTATTCAAAGAGGAACAACGTGGTAGCTGTGTTCAATCGTCTTACTGTAATAGACATTTCCTACTAGGAATCCTGTTTTAATGTCATATACTCGGTAGAATCACCATATATTTAGGCAAAGTGTAGATATATCACCAAGAAAAATGTTCATCACATGTAAACGAGGACTATATATATATTTGCACATATTTAGTGCAGTAAAAGAATAGAGATGAGCTAGAAACAAAGTTAGTTCATTTTCAGGGTAGGCTGTAACTTCGTGAAATTATCATTCATTAAGGTCAGGTCACTATCGCTCTGGACACTTATTTGGTAACAACTACATAATACGACTATGTATTTGGTGCTCCCCTTGTACCAATGTTTATTCATTTAAGTAGATAGATAAATAAATGTCGGTACATGGACGCAGTGATATGATGTGGTGGGTCAACGTAATCCGCCGGATGATTAGAAATCAAGGGCAAGATTGCTGGTTAGATGATCAGACATTCTATGTACATATATAACATGTTGATACATAGAAGTTAGACACGAAATAAGATAGATGAACTTTATGGACGACTGAATGACACTAATTCGTAATTCACTCACTTTCCAATTAATAAACTTGACTGTCAGACATCGTATCCCTAAGGATCTTGCCCGTACAAATGTATTATAAAGCCCTACAGTACCTATATGTTGCAATCTTAAAATAACATCCTTTCATTAATTCGCAGCGTATATGCGGTTCATTACATCACTTAGGTCACTGAATTAGAAGGGAAACAGTGTGCCATTGATAATGGAGCTTATACATTTTTGGAAACATCAGCTAAAAATGGTTCGAACGTTTTGGATGCATTTACCGCTGCTGTTCGAAGTGTTCTAGAACAAATTCAAAATGGTTCTAACCCAAACCAAATGTCCTATCCAGTTGGAATTGGTCCTGCTCACTTAACTTTTCCTGGTTCAAACGAATCTGTTAACAGTACAAAGTCATCTAAGCTATGTTGTCGTTCTTAGTGTTTGTTCATTTTTGCATCACAGGTAAGTCCATAGAAATTTATAAATTGAATCTAACATGTTTGTGTTTACTTGGGTGTATTCAGTACGTCTCAACTGATTAATAGCATAGAATGATAAACGTGAAAACTTACGTTTTTCCAATTGGACTCTGAAATTTAACCAAATGTATCAGTTTATTATTTATTTGAACACATAAATATTGGTACAAAGGGGCAATATATATATATATATGTGTCACACAATAAAAATGAGAATGTGAAGTTCTAATAGCAAAAGTATAGCCACAAAGAATTCTTCCACTTAAGGAGGTCACGTCCTTTTTTATGAAAAAAGTAACATAAGGTTACAACAGGATACACGAACTTCTCAACTACTTCTATCTGCTCACCATCCAGAGTAAGTACAGGATTAGAATCCTGCCGGAAGTACTTTGCACTTCGGAGGTGCAAAGCACATACCGTACTTACGGACATCGATTGTCAACTGATTAAGTGCGGATTGCATGGCTTGGGCATTATCGCACAGTAAGACAATATCATCCGCATACTCAAGGTCGAGAAGTCTTTCTCCAGGCAACAGATCCACACCACCATTACATACATCCACCAGAGCTGTTTCCAGAATGTCATCGATGGCAAAGTTGAAGAGGAATGGTGAGATTGGGCAACCCTGCCTAACCCCACTGCTCGAATGGAACAATGGAGAGAGGTGGTTGTATGCCCTAACTCTGCCTGAGGTGTTTGTATATAGGGCCTTTAGGATGTTAATAAACTTCTCAGACACACCCTTCTTCAATAGAAAATCCCAGAGAACAGTCCTATCCAACGAATCGAAGGCTGCCCTAATGTCAAGAAATACTACGATTGTTGGCCTGTGATAAGTATGGAGGTGTTCTAACATTTGGTGGAAGGTGAAGATTAGATCAACACATCCTCGACCAGAACGAAAACCCAGCCTGCTCCTCGTGAGTCAATCTTTCTCGGGTTTTGAACAACCTACGAAGTATGACGGAAGCCAATAGCTTGGACGCAATCGGAAGTAGACTTATCTCCCGATAGTTGTTACAGGAATGACGTGAACCCTTTTTAAAGATAGGGACAACTATCGACTCATTCCATGACGTTGGTACACTCTCTGGTTCCCAGACTTTTGTAAACAACGTCGTCAGTTCCTTAGCCAGAAAGTCACCACCATCTTTAAAAAGGGCCGGAGGTAAGTCATCTGGGCCTGGTGATTTGTAACGCTTCAAGAGTTGGAGTTCCTTGCGGACTTCCTCTGCGTTTGGTGGATCAGTCGTCACCGGCCATGGAGGGCAGAACATTCTGACCGATGTTGCCGGAGCAGCAGGCCAGTTGAACTGCCCTTCGAAAAATTCTGCCCATCGTCCTAGACGTCGATGGATGTTAGTGATTGGCATCCCATCATCCTCACAGATTGTTTCGCTCACACCAGGCTTCTTGCTGCCAGTGGCTCGGATGAGTTGGAAGAGCTTCTGGTAGTTACCAGATGCATCTGCTGCTTCCAGCTCATTATCACGCTCCGACCACCAATAATAATGGTAATAATTATAATGTGAGTCGTTTGATTGTTAATCGAAGTAAGACAAGTATTTTCCATAAATATCGACATTTCATCATATTTGTGTGTATGTATTAGTGATTTTGTGCGATGTTCTAAGAAACAAATATAAGCACAAAATTAAATGTGATATATACTTTTTCGCTATTTCATCCTAGTACTCCGTTTTGGAATACTGATAATATATTCAAATTGTCTGCTTCCCATTAATCTGGTAATTTTCTCATTATATTGCTCTAACTTATCTTCATCCAGTTTAAAGGTTGGTGATGAGTTGGTCGTGTTAAATGAGATTTAGTGTATTGTTTACCTTAATGTTAACAAACAGCAGTGAACAAACAGTAGTCACGTCTTTAAATCAGTGGGGGGTGTAAGCATTTATTTTGAACGTTTCCTAATTACTCTTTACCATCACAACAGGTCAATGGGCGATTTTCCACAAGGCTTAATTTGTCAGATGGCTCCAATCACTGGTTTTTAACGTCCCACTTCCATACACCATCAAAACATAAATACTAACTTTCCGGTTTGATATAAACTATATATTTTTGGACCCCACTTTAACTACTTAAGCCTGTTACGTCTCATTAGGCTATGGGCTACCAACCATGGATCTCCAGTCATTTCTGTCTTAGACTCTCTTTTCCACTTATTTCTGGATATTTATTTACTTATTTGAACAAACAAATATTGGTAAAAAGGGGGACTGAATACATATGCACCATACGAGTCACTTGATTTGTGTGTGGGCTGTGATACTACCCGGCTGCCCAAACCTCAGCAAGTGGTTTTCTTAGGGGGCCACACTCAAAGCCTTCGACCTGAAAGTCTGATGCACAAGGAATTGGAGCAAGATGAGGAGATGCAGTCCCATGGTAGCCGGTGACCAATAATTGGTCCATAGGCCGTTTGTTCCCTTAGGATCCTGAAGCCTATATGCACCATTGGTTTGGAGAATCAGGGATTTCCATCTTTCCTAGGTGGATCCTCCGTGTCCACCAACCCGGTTAAAGCACTGGGCATTCGCGTTTCGTTTTCTCAATTTCGTAAACAACATCGCTTGCCACGAGAGAGCAGTGAGCATCACTTTCCTGACGGTGGTTGTATACGCATGGTCGTGTGACAGCACTTTGAGAGGGAGAGTTAATTCTCACCACCCTCGGTCGTACCAAAGCATTTGGAGGCTATTTCTGGATGATATTCACGATCTTGATCTCTGCCTTCAATTCACGGTTCAGTGTGTCCCCTGGTTTGCCTCTTCATTTGTTATGTGGTTTACGGTTTCCGTGTAGTGTATCCTATCCACCTCCAGCGTCTTTTCCTGATATAATCTTCAGCTCCGTACAATAAAATTGTATTGATGTTAGCGTTGAGAAATTCCATCTTTAGTCTTGGGTGGTAGTTCTCTTAAGTTACAGATATTTTTCACTTGCAGGAATTTTGGCCTTTCTTTGTCAATCCGTATCTTAAGCTGTGCATCATATTATCCTTACTTACCAATACTTTTTAAAGGCCTGTTTCTCAGAAAGCCGCCACTAAATTGACTGTCTTCTTCTGTATTTGTTGCTGTATATACGACAAAAGGGCCAAGTCATCTGCACTTAATTATCTACTCCTGTTACCCCTCGTGGAAGAGTATAGGCCACCCACTAGTATTCTCCACCGAACTCTGTCCTGGACAATCCTTTCCAGTTCTTCCCAGTTGCTATTCATCCTTTTAATGTCTGCTTCGAATTCCCGACGCATTGTGTTCCTTGGTCTTCCTATTTTCCATTTTCCTTCAGGATTCCAATTTAGCGGTTGTCTCGTGGTGTAGTCTGATGATTTCCCTAATGTATGTTCTATCTACTCCCAACGTCTTTTCCTAATTTTCTCTTCAGCTGGAAGCAATTCATCCGCGTATTTCCGCGTGTCGGCTCTAACCCTCATTCTTTTGCTTTTGTATGTCTAGCCTGTAGTTTGGCTTTTCCTGCCTTTGTATGCAGCTGACGAGAACCAACGAAATAAAGTGAATTCGTGCTATTCTGCTAGAATCTTTGTTCTTGCTCTTTTCCCTGCTATTGTTCGGCTGTTATCGACTGCCGCCTGGTATGGCCGAGAGCGGGGTGGGTTCGCCCTCCCTCTCGAAATACTCTCACACGGCCGCGCGTATACAGCCTCTGCCAGGGAAGTCCTACTCACTGCTTTCTCGTGGCGGGGGTGTTGTTTACGAAAATGAGAGGACGAAAAGCGAATGTCCGGCGCTTTAACCGGATTCCAAATCTATGGTGCACATGGGCTCCAGTATCCTGCGGGAACAAATGGCGTATGAACCAATTTTCGGTCACTGGCTACCATGGGACTGCATCTCCTTACGATGCTCCACTGCCTTGTGGGTTAGACCTTTAGGTCAAAGGCTCGGGGTGTGGCCCCTTAAGATAACCACCTGCTTCGGTCTGGGCACCCGGGCAGTATCACAGCCCACACGCAATTAATGAACTGAAATTTTGTGGCGCATATATATTTGGCGCACTCCTGTACCAATATATATGTGTTCAAATAAATAATAAAAGATAATGATCTTTAAAGTCTCAAAACTTTGCCAAGAGCTGTCTTGAAATTTCTAAGCTTGTTAACATCTCGAAGGAAGGCTTTATTAATTTTTTTAGTGATGCTAATTCATTTGTTTACTGCTTCTTCAGCTTCAGTTTTATCTTGATATTCACCGTGTGAAGATATGAAGATATTTCAGCTCCTCACTTTGTTCTTTTGTCTTCAATAAACATTCTGATTTTTCTGTCCGTGAATATGTGGTTCGTCCGTCTTTCCGTAGTTTGGTCTGGTAAAATCCATGTAATTTCGTGTATGAGTTTGTGGGGAGAAATGCTACCGTCTTTGGTCATGACGTTGAAACTCATCCTTGTCCCTTCCTACCAGTCCATGTCACCTCATGGTGTGTTCGTGCCCAGTGTCGTCCATTCTAACATTTATGTCCCTCATCAGGATGACCAGACCTCTTCCTCGTCATTTCTTTAGGGTAAACTTCAGCTTTTCGTAAAACTTTATTATCTCCGCTGCCGTTATTAGTGGGTCCTTAGCTCTGGATGACATTCATTTCAGTCCTTTCCTTTGTTTCAAAGGGTTCTTTGACAATTCTGAGGCCACATGTTTCCTATTCTATAAGCACTGTTCGTGCTATTTTGAAAAGCGTCAATGCAGCTCCTTGTTTGTGTGGGGACTTTTCTTTTTCACGACTAGGATACAACAGCTCTTTTGAAGTAAGTCTTTTCTGTCCAAATCGTGTCTAGTGAGTGTTACTTATTCCTAACACATCCACGTTGTATCTTCTAATTTCTGCGGCTATTTAAATGACACTTACGGTTTCTCACATTGTCTGGTCACTCTATGTACCTCTAGTGATTATTGCTTTAGTTATCCGAAGCGGGATCAGCCTCTTGGCTTCTGAAAAATCTCAGCCTTTACCATTAGCTGTCATGACTCTTATATGAAAAGACCCTCAACTTTCAGGGCAGCGTTTTTGTGAATTAGTCAGTTTCCTCTAATTAGCGTTTTATTGTGAAGCGCCTTCGTTTCGAGGTAGGGTTGCTAACCTTACCCCCAACTTCCCTCTTTTGGCTGGAGTTGGGGCCGGCAGTGACACTACAGGGCTCCAGATGGAGTTGAATCGACATATTAGCTAGCAAAACACTCAAGGTATCGTTTTATAAGCCTATTCTTACTTCTTATAAAGCAGTTTGTCAGTAATTGATATTAATTAGCATACCAAACCGAAATTTTTATAGATTGTGTATAAAAGTTGTGCATGTTTCCAAGTCATGTAAGCGTTGAAATGAGAAAACATTACTATCTAAGGTGCTTTCAGAATCCTAACAGGTGGTTCTCTAAAGATCAAAGTAATAACTAGTTATAGAGTCAGTGATCAAAGGTATCTTCCTGCTAACTACCTCAGTTCTTAGTATCCTAAATTCTGTGTTAAGTTTATCATCTGTCGAATATTATAGCAACGGATGGGTATAATGTTATAACTATGACGGCAGCTGATTAGAGGGTAGCGAATTATTGATCGGACTAAAGACGCGCAAACACGTAGAACGACCTAGGGTTCTGACTGGCCCCGCTTCCCTGTCTAGCCCAGCCAGTTAAGTCCAGAACGCAAGTCTCAGCCTCGGATATATGAATCATTATATTTCAAACACACTCTGTTTATATACTAATCAAGCAGACCACATCGTACCATAAAATAGAAAATAACATTGTACAATATTGACCAGTAGGAAAATGACACGTGAAATAAGCACTGACCAATAAGAGAATAATACCATCTCCAAGTCCAAGAATAGCATTAGACTTAATAGGATAATTTTTGGGATATTTTCCTGAATATCCCAACATATAAAAGACGGGATAAACAAATTGAGACTTGTCAACAGACTAAATTAACATTATATTGTATTATTATTATTATTATTATTATTATTATTATTATTATTATTATTATTATTATTATTATTATTATTATTATTATTATCAGCTTTATTCAATATTATATTTTTGGTACAATATAGAATTCTCAGCACAAAGTATTTCAACAAGTTTCCGTTTCTTTCTTCTTGGTCGGTCCTCGCGATAAATACTGAGTGATCGCCAGCTAGATGTTAACAGTCCAGTAAATGAATATCTAAATAATGTACATTCTTTTCGTTGTATATTGCCAGCAACAATATTCTCTTATTTTGAGCTTTTTGTAACTTTGACAACGAAAGGTTGTACACTTTTCAGAAACGCAGCAGAATAGGTTGTGCGATTAATAGACATAATTATATATTAAAACAAACAAAGATAGATAACTTGTCGAAATATCTAGATGGCAGGAACAGGTAGCCCAGATGCTCAAGCAGGCCGCCTTTTACACATCTATCTGCGGTTCTCTTATTGATCTAAGAAAATTAATTAATTATTTTTTAATGAATTAATTTTAACACATAAATATTGGTACAAGGGGGCACCAGATACATATGCGCCACATAAATCTCATTTTGTCTGTGTGAGGGATGTGATACTACCCGGGTGCGCAAACCGAAGCAAGCGGTTTTCTTAGGAGGCTGCACACATAGCCTTCGACCTGAAGGTCTGATCCACAAGGCAGTGGAGCAACGTAAGGAGATGCAATCCCATGGTAGCCGGTGACCAACGATTGGTTCATATGCCACTTGTTCCTTTTGGATACTGGAGCACATGTACACCATTGGTTTGGAATCAAGGTTTTCCAACTCCTCTAGGTGGACTCTCCGTGTCCACCAACCTGGTTCAAGCACTGGACTTTCACTTCTCTTCCTCTGAATTTGGTAATTAACATCCTGGTGTGAGAAGGCAATGAGTAGGGCTTCGCTGCCAGAGGCTATATACGCGTGGCATTTCGAGAGGGAGAGCGGACTCTCCTCACTCTCGGTCGTACCAGGGCATTTGAAGGCAGTCTAATAAAAAGTAATGTTTGTTGTCGTACTGATTAATATTTCTATCATAATGCTGGATTTATTTCTCAAACATAACTTCCATATCCTATCTTATTGAAAACCAATTATACTATATGTAACAAGCTATTTAATAGAGGATTATTCACCAGGATGATATTTCACTATTGTTTATTTAAATATATTCATATAAAGTAACTGTCATTGGAGATTGGGGGTGAAAATAATGCCCTGGTAAGGCAGAGGGTGGGGAGAGTCCGCTCTCCCTCTCATAATGCTCTCACATGGCCACGCGTATATAACCTCTGCCAGGGAAGTCCTACTCACTGCCTTCTCGTGGTGGGTTTGTTGTTTACGAAACTGAGAGGACGAAAAGCGAATGTTCGGCGCTTTAACCAGGTTGGTGGACACAGAGAGTCCACCTAAGGGAGTTGGAAAACCCTGATTCCAAACCAATGGTACACATGGGCTCCCTTATCCTGAGTGAACAAATAGCGTATGAACCAGTCGTTGGTCACTGGCTACCATGAGACTGCATCTCCTTACGATGCTCCACTGCCTTGTCGATTAAACCTTCAGGTCGAAGGCTACGCGTGTGTCCTTCTAAGAAAACCACCTGCTTCGGTTTGGGCACTCGAGCAGTATCACAGTCCTCACACATATCAAATGAGATTTGTGTGGCGCATATGTATTTGGTGCCTCCTTGTACCAATATCTATGTGCCAAAATAAATAAATAATAAAATATTGAATTGCATAATTTTGTGAGTAATCAGTTTGTGTATAGAACAGAATACACATATAAAAGTAGTGGTTTTATTGTTCTCTTTTCACTTCAAACTAATCAATCTAATTTGCATAAAGTATAGTGGCTTAAAAATCAATGTTTGCAAATAGCTTTATTTCATTGTTTGATTTCGGTTAAGTATCACTATCCTTTGCATATCGTTTAACTCAAATTCAAATACATGGAATTGTATCCACTAAATGTATCATTTTATCATTATAAATCATTATTATGAACTGTAATTATCGTCGTGTTACAACATTCAATAACAGTAATAATCGTATCTAGTTGTGAATCAAGATTCTACTCTTGCATAAAGTTAGACTCTGATGGTATTCTTTTGAGTGACAATGAATAATTCACAATTACCAACTATCTAACTCAAAGAACTCAATGCTAAGAACTATGTTTTTTTTTAATATATCAATCTTCTGTTTGTAGAGAAAAGTGTAGCTTTTCGAAAGAAATGTAGGTAGTATTGTAGAAATAATTAAAATTTTAAGAATAAGTAGTTTTAATGGAGTTTTATGAACGAACCAATGAGGTATAAGATAATAGGTTTCGGATTTTGGCGAGAAATTCGTACATCCATTGGGTTAAATAAAGTTTTGGAATTATAGCTAATGTCGGTTCGTGATGAAAACCCTAAATCTAATTTCTAACTTTAACCATCAACTGTAAATCATGATTTTAATTCATCACACAAGTTTATAACCTTCATTTGATCCTAGTTATTAGGTAGACACTCTCAAGGTTAGTCTGGCGTCGCTGAAAGGTTGTCCGTAAGTTAGTCTCATCGTTTTAATAGGGTTCTCTGTTTTTGATTGAGATCATGAACCAATTGATATTAGACTACCACTAAACACCTGAAAGCACTGGACGGCCGTCTAGTCCTGTTATGGGACTACTCAGCAGTGCACATCGACGATCCCGCGCCAAAGGGATTCGAGCCCAGAGCCTTCAATCTCGCGCGCGAACGCTTAACCTCTAGAGCACTGACCTAGTCGGCATCCAACAGTGTTCATGTCTAACCTCAACCAATCTACGAAATTGCGCGACCATCTTCCATTGTATTGAGTTAGATAGCTGTCTCTACTTGACACGGATTAGTTTCACTGGTTATGACTTCTCATTAGAACTCCTAGAATTCCCTCACAAAACTAATCACTAGTGTGAGTACATAGTAATTATCAGTATAGAGTTATGGAGATTGTTAACTTTTTGATTAAGATCATGAAATATTTAATTGTAAATCATTATCAATGAATTTAATGGTGTTTATTATAATGTTATTTCTTTTTTCTTTATTGTTTACAGTTGTCTTTTACTTTTACACATAAAGATTTTTGGGGATGTATGGTATTCTCAACATACGAATCATTATGTCTGTGATAAATTATTGATTTTCATGTTTATATAAATCATTTCTATATTTCATAAGCATATATACGTTCAACTGTAGATAGGTGATCAGTCTACTGTTCAGTTTGTTTTAAATGTTAGTACCTTTAAAAAAAAAGAGAATTATACAATTTCCTTTTTATTGGTGGCGGGGGGTGGGGAATCAATTGACTTCTGTTCATTCATCACAATTCACCCCCCCTTCTTTTTTTTTAAAGACTGTTCTTTCACGTTGTTCAAGAAATTTCTCTCCAATAATTGATTCATTGATTATTGTTTTCTTTTTTTTTGAAATAAAAAAAATTTTTTTCATTTTCTTTTATTTTTTTCTTCATTTTTTGTTTTTGTTTGTTTTTATATTCTGAGTTGATAAGATTGTTGTTATTGTTGTTGATGTTATCATGGTGATATATATATAGTTATAATGCCTTCCAATTAATATACTATTTTCAACTAATATCCCTTTTGAAATGTTAATATTTTCGTATTAATTGTATTAATCTGTATTGGGAACTATACTATTTAATCATGATCAGCCAAAAATAGGGTTTTAATAATCTCTATCTTAGTCTTTTTTTCCCAGATCATTTGGGTACGATTAAACTCAAGGCTCATAGAAATCACAATTTAAATGGTTGATTCTAAAAGATAGCCTAACGTAATCACAATTGATTGATCACTGGGTGGTGATCAATGTCATGCGTGTCTAGTCCTTATTAGTGTTGCAATGTGGCCACCAATCTAGGTGACTCGACACTGCGGGCACTATATATTGAGATTTTAGGTGGTGGTTGGAGGTAGTCAACAGGAAACACGATCGATAGCATTCGATCGGCACTAATAAGGACTAGACACGCATGACATTGATCACCACCCAGTGATCAATCAATTGTGATTCCATCTCAGTCCTACAGGAGGTTAGTCGCGGCTCGGATAGCTCAGTGGTACCGTCTCTGACTGTGAAGCTGGATGGCACGAGATCGAATCCGCCAGGGAGCACCAGTTCCCTCAAGATTACAGGTACACCTTGCTGACGAGTGCCAAGTAGCACGAAACCCGGGTCCAGGGTTTCCTGTTGACTACCTCCAACCACCATCTAAAATCTCGATAGCCTGACGTATTATATATATATATATATATATATATATATATATATATATATCATCGATCTTCTGGAGTAGAAAATCGAAATCCGAAATTCTTTTATCTTTTCAATAGTTGGGATCTTGATCATGAGCTATCATGGTGATTATCCAAATTTTGTCGAGGACTATTCAAGTTACGTCTCCAGATTAGTCGAAGTTTTATATCCACTATTATGTAGTTATATTTGAATCATAAATAGGCTTGTAAGTAGATGTGATAAGTTAACGCAATATCCAATGAATTTATATTTTGGCAAGGGGATAAATTATGTTAAACAATCATTATCGTACAAAACTATGTAAGTCATTGGTTGACTAAACTTTCAACAACCTATTCAAATGTGAGAATTCTATTTTAAATGGTTTCTCTTTAGAAATGAAATCCCCAAAAAATAAATAGAAACTACATTTAATCTTAGTTTAGAGCCATGAAGTATGGTCTGAAATTAAGAGAACGTGTTATGCTTATTATTACAATCAATCTTTGTTGATCATTATTTGATTTATGATGAGAATTAGATAAATCTGTCTTAGCAAAAGAGTTTAATTAGGATTTTATATAGATACTTTATTGCTAATTAACCTAAAGTTTATTATTTACTAATCATATCACAACAGAAAATTTGGTTTCGTAATTTTGACGTTAACGTCCATATATGACATGATCTTCAATTGGCTCAAAGTGTTCCCTTTTATATCAGCTTAAGGAGTGTAAATGAGAATAAAATTAAAAGGATAAAAATCTGCAACTTTAACGTGAAACTGAAAAGGAACTAATGAGAACTTTAGACTGTTCGTACTCGTGTATGCGTTATTAGTTGGGTCGTACAAGTCAACGTATCTAGATCGACAATCATATAAGCATAAGGACATAAGAAAAACCATACATTCAATTCTTCATTTACAAATCCTCTATAAATTATCTTGAATTTCACCGTTTTTTTCATTGCTATAACAAATACTTCCTGTTCCCGTTCTCTTGAATACGATCTTCCCAACCTTCTGCTGCCAGGCATTTCACTTGTGATTGGTGTTGTATACTACTTATGTCTGTTGACAGAAGTAGTATACACCACAGTATCTCAAAGATAACTGGTGGTCAGTGGGATCTTTTTCTGACGAGGATTATAATATCTGGTCAAATAAAAAGTATGTTGATTCGGATTTTGAACTGTTTCTGTAACGGAAATTTTTCAAAGCTTGTATCTCATTTGATGTTACTTACTTACGCGTGTTACTCCTAATGGAGCATAGGCCGCCAACCTGCACTCTACAATCCATTCTATCCTAGGCCTTCCTTTCTAGTTCTATCCAATTTTTGTTTATTCTCATGTCTGCCTCCATTTCTCGGCGTAATGTGTTCTTCTTTGGTCTTCCTCTTTTCCTTTGGCCTTGAGGATTCCATGTGAGGGCTCGCCTTTTGACGCAGTTGGTTGCCTTCCTTAATGTGTGTCCTATCCACTTTCAGCACTTCTTCCGGATTTCTTCCTCCGCTGGGATCTGGTTTGTTCTCTCTCTTAGTAGGTTGTTGCTGATAGTGTCTGGCCAACGGATCGGAAGTATTTTGCGTAGACAACCGTTAATAAACACTTGTGTCTTCTGGATGATGGATTTCGTAGTTCTCCAGGTTTCCGCCCCATACAGTAGAACTGTCTTGACATTTGTATTGAAAATCCTGACTTTTGTGTTGGTTGACAAACAGTTGTTTTGATTTTCAGATGTTCTTCAGTTGCAAATATGCTGCTCTTGCTTTGCTGATCCGCACTTTCACATTTGCATCAGATCCACCATGTTCATCAATGATGCTGCCCAAATATGTAAAGGTTTTTACATCTTCCAAATCTTCTCCGTCAATTGTGATTGGATTGGTGCATGCTGTGTTGTATCGGAGAACCTTGCTTTTCCCTTTGTGTATATTGAGACCTACTGCTGCTGAGGCTGCTGCTACACTGATCGTCTTCTTCTGCATTTGTTGTTGCGTGTGCGATAGAAGAGCCAGATCGTCTGCGAAGTCTAGATCGTCCTGCTGCATCCTAGCTATTCACTGTATCCCATGCTTTCCACCAGATGTTGACGTCTTCATGATCCAGTAGATCACGAGGAGAAAGAGAAATGGTGAGAGTAAGAAATCTTACATGACACTGGTCTTTACTTTGAACAAGTCTGTCAGCTGTCCTCCACGCACAATTTTGCAGTTTAATCCATCATAGGAATTCTGTATGATATTGCCTATCTTCTCAGGCACGCCGTAGTGCCGAAGAAGCCTCCATAGTATAGTCCTGTCCACGTTATCAAATGCTTTCTAGTAGTCAATGAAGTTGATCTAGAGTGATGAATTCCATTCAATTGGTTGTTCCAAGGGGTATGATATAATTTATTTTATTTTAGGAATGAGTCACAAACGACTGAGTAACAGATTAAGTTCTTACAGTTTGTTCTTAAACTGGCATTGTCATCATTTCCAGTATTCGGTACCAAAAGACTAAGTCATAACTTTTTGGGGGCAAAAATATAGTTTTCAATCTCACTCCTCCATTACGTTGATACCTATCCAATTTTACTGTTTTATGTATGCGGAGTTTACAATAATTTTGATTTTGAAGTATAGTAGGTTGTAAGCAGCTTGTGAAAACGTGACGAAATAGAGTGAATTCATGTCTTTCTTTTCAATTCTTTGTTCTTACCCTCTATGAAGTTAATAAAGCAAACCAAATGCAACCTATATATTCGTTCTATGTAACTATTCACCAACCTCAATGACAGTAGCCTACATTTGTCATTGGGGTTTTTAGATCAAAAGTTAGGATTGCTCCCAATGTGACAATAATCTTCGATCGTGGTAGTCATATATAGTTTGCTTTCTAAATGCCAAAATGGTATGGATATGATTTCAGGTGATATTATAATTAGCTAATTTAAACTCTAGAACGATTATAACTGGATGTTGTAGGATAACTTAAAAACTCGAAGAAACTTTTATTTCATAAAATGCTATGGAAAATTATGTTATCCTGTAAAGAATTCAATTATTTTTCGTAAGCTAGTCCTTATGTATCCTAACCAAGGGATTTTCAATTCAGTAAGTTGGACTAACAGGATTGGATGTGTAGCGTCATTTATCTTGGTAGCCAATTGACTAGTGGAATTCATTCAACATTAAGTACCGAAAACGCAATCGACTGATAGTACACATTAATGGTTTCATGTGAAGATTCGTTTATGAAAAAAAATAATTACCATTGTGAATTATTACCTGTTGGATACAAGGAAATTTTGCAAATATCTTTGTGAGTTTGCTACAGTCTCGTATGCGATCAAACATGTACTAAGTCAGTATTGCAGTAATTACCATTCTCAAATCGATTTTTAGTGGAACGGAGTACTTATACATTATTTCTGGCCAGTTTTTGACTTACTATTGAATTATTTGACTCCACAGACCACATCTCACGAATTCCTGAAAATTCATGTGGAAGCGTATAGACGTTATTAAGTATGGATAATTTGTGGTGATCCACGTGTATTTTTAAAGTTTACAGTTCCAACTCAATGGCTTAATTGTATCGTCTTACTAAGAAATATAAAGTTTCTGGGTCTGCTTGATCACCTGAAGTCATGCCGTAGCTGGACCCTGTTGATAAGTCCCACCTGGTTTTCATTCTATTGGGAATGTTAAACCCCAAAATACGATTTATTAGGGAAAAATTAAATGTAAAATCACGTATCGATTCAATGTAATTTTTGACTTTGGTATTGATTCATTCAGTAGAATGTTGGTTTTTATTGGTTCATATGATAGTTTATTCATTATGACAATTCTCTTATGTCCTTTATCAATGCCAGTGGTCGAACTTGATAGATTCAAATAAAGTAAGTATTGGCTAGAAAGTTACTGTGAAGAGGCGGTTTACATTAAGTTACGAAACTCCGGGAATACAATCTTTCTACTCATTGGGATATAACAAAAAACCTTTTAGAGTGTCCTGGGTTGAAAGCAAAAAAAAATGAACTTTAGTATTTTGGTGTCTAAGTATCATTAGAGGTTTTTACCATGATCTTACAATGGTAATTCAATTGATGCTAGTTGATAATGTAAATTCCTTTGAAAAATCTACAAAAAGACATACCCATCTAATTGAACATGTTTTACTGAACCTTTTCTTGTTTCTTTCACTAAAGAATACATCAGAGTAAGCGATTATTAATTATTAGGGTGTAGTTAATTGTTTTTATTCTGTCTAATGTAATATAAATTGTCACTAAGTAGTGTTTATGAAATCAATAAATTTAAATATTCTCTATTAAGTCATCGATTGAACATTGGAAAATATAGGTACATGTATTAACCACTAAATAGTCATGGTGATTACTTTGATTCTATTTGTATGTATTCAAGAAAGGATGAACAAGAAGACAGTAATTAACAACAGCCGAACAAGAACAGTGAAAGTCAATGCATAAATTGAATATACAGATGCAAATAAGCAAGTTAAGTAGAGCATTGGAGCCGACAAGTAGAGATACATGGAAGCAATGACAGTGGAAAAAGAATCCAAGAGAAGGAAATATGAAACAACTATATTGCACGATGAAGAAACTGGCAGGGAAATATAGTAAGTCAGGGAGACCGGTCAAAGACAAAGAAGGCAAGCCGATCACTGAAATTCGAGGACAGAGGAACAGATAGATGGAACACTTCGAGGAACTCTTAAATAAACCAGCCCCATTGAATCCACCGGATATCGAAGCAACACCTATAGACCTTCTTATTAGTTATCACACCACCGATGATGGCAGAAATCAGCATGACTATCAGACAAATCAAGAGCGGGAAAGCAGCAAGACCTGAAAATATACCAGTCGAAGCACTAAAGTCAGGCATAGACGTAACTTCATAGATAATCCACGTTCTATTTAAGGAGATTTAGGAGGAAGAACGAGTGCCAACAAACTGGAAATAAGGACACCTTATCAAGATTATCATCATCGAAGAAAGGGGATCATCTGAGCACGTATGAGACCTAGAGAGGTACCACTTCACTATTAGTACAACAGGTTGTCACTGAACCGGATGAAAGATTCAGTAGAGGCCCAACTTTGAGATCAACAGGTTGGATTCCGTATAGATCGGTTGTGTTCAAACCAAATTGCGATTATGAGAACGCGTTTAACAGTGTGTATGGGAGAACCTTAGTAGACAATATGGTGTATCTGAGATCATCGACATCATCCGGAATTCATACGACAGACCACATTGCAAAGTTGTGCATGGAGGATAGCTCACAGATGTATTACCAGTGAAAACCAGTGTCTGACAAGGCTGATTACTCTCACCTTTTCTCTTACTACTTGTGATCGACTGGTTTATGTAGATCTCCACAACATAGGAGAAGCATGGAATAAAATGGACAGATTGGGTAGAGCTAAACGATTTGGACTTTCTTGATGACCTAGCTATACTATTCCATGCACAGAAACAAATACAGGTGAAGACAGCTAGTATGGCAGGAACATCTGCATCAGTAGGCCTCAATATAGGCAAGGGAAAAAGTAAGATACTTAAATACGACACGGAGAACGCCAATCCAGTCACACTTGATCGAGAAACTCTAGGACAGGTGGATACTTTTACGTACCTGGATGCAGATGTAAATGTAAGGATTGGTAAAACAAAGACAGCATTCCTACAATTGAAGAACATATGGGACTCAAAACAACTGTCAGCCAACATCGAAATCAGAATCATCAGAACGAACGTCAAGACAGTTCTACTGTGAGGAGCTTAAACTTGGACAACTGCTTCAATCATCATCTAAAATGTATTGGTGTTTATAAACAACTCTCTACGCAAGACATTGAATATTCGTTGGCGGGATACCATCAGCGAAAACCTACTTTGTGAGAGAACAAACCAACTACCAGACGAAGAGGAGATGAAGAAAATATGCTGGACATGAGTAGGAAATAGATTACGAAAATGATCAGATTGCATCACGAAGCAAGTCGTAACTTGGAATCCTGGACACAAAAAGAAAACAGTAAAACTAAGGAGCACATTGCTTCAGGAATTGGAGGTAGAGATCAAAATGATGAAAACGAAAGAAGTGTAAAGTATTGCCCAGGACAGAGTTTGATGGAGAATGACGGTGGACGGCCTATGCCTACGGCATTTTTGTTTAGTGGGTAAAATTGTTCACTTGTGTGATATAGTTTATTCATAAATGAATTGATTATTATACGTGAGAATTATTATTCATTATTGTTTTACGTTTATTGTAGTGTTTAGTGACAAGGTTTGCATTTCTTGAACTTCTTACTTTGTGTTTGATATTATATGGCGTTAAAAGAGTTCATCACTAGAAATTCTAATATTAGGATAAAATAAGTTACCTTAATCAATGAACTACATTATGTGCCATGAATGATCAACTAATCCAGTAATGAAAGGAGAATTGAATGAGGTAATTTGTTTATTTGAACACAGGTAGAAGGAGGCACCAAATACATTGCGCCACACAAATCTCATTTGATAAGTGTGAGGGTTGTGATACTGCCTGGGTGCCCAAACCGAAGCAAGTGGTTTTCTTAGGAGGCCACTCCCAGAGCTTTCGACGTAAAGGTCTGATCCATGAGGCAGTGGGGCAACTTTAGGAAATGCAGCCCTATGGTAGCCGGTTACCAACAATAGATTCATGAGCCATTTGGTCCTTCAGGACCCTGGAGCCCATGTGCAACATTGGTTTGGAGAATTAAGGTTTTCCGACTCCCCTAGGTGGATCCTACGTGTTCACCAACCCGGTTCAAGTGTCGGACATTCGCTTTTCTCCCTTTCAATTTTATAAACAACACCCCCACTACGAGAAGGTAAACCACTTGATTTATTTAAAATTACGCGATATCTTTATAAAATATGAAAATCATTTATTAAATACATCTTTTGTACATCTTCCTTGAGTTGTACTTTACATACACATTCATTCTTTCAATTTTGTTGTTATTACAATTGTTCTCTTCATTTCAATCTTCTGCTGGTAAGCATTCCATTTTCAATTTCTGCTACGTACTACTTATATATTTCGGTATAAGTAGCTCATACCACAATATAATTGTTTTTTAGGGGCATTTTTTACTATGTTACAGTAATGTAAGGAAACAACAGCTCGGTCTATATCTTGAATGAACTATTAGCTTGGTTTAATAATTAATCGATTGATTATTGAGTAGTGATTAGTGTTATAATTTTCTGGCTCATTAAATATTGATCAAATTCTGTCAGTCAGATTACATTGTGATCACAAATTTCAATATCATTTGCACCGTGTTGTTACTGTTGGGTAGTTGGACCTAATTGGTAGGACAGTTATTAGTGGGATACAGATTTGATTAAAGCACGTTCCGTGCATGATTATGTTGGTGCACGCTGACTGGTTATTTCTTATCCAATCGGCGCTAGTGGATACTTGGGGAAAACTGTAGAATCTTCTCATGTAAAAGCTAAAAATATACTAACGTTTCTCCTATCGTGCTTCTTACTTGCATCTACTCTTGTTATTTGAAATATAATTTAGTTCCTGTTCAACTGTGTTCTGATTCGGGGACTTATCGGGTGAATTGGTGTTCAATGATACTAAACAATAGGAATAGTTGAGTGGCAATAAGAGAAAATTATGACAACACTGTAGACTCAGATGCATTTTCGAATTTCACAAGAATGATCTATTCCCTAAAAACTTCAGTTAACTCATTATGATGAGTTTTAAATCGGACGAAACGTAAGTTCAAGCTTATCAGACGAGTACCTTCAACCACTTCTTATCAAAAAGACAATTCTTGATTTCACTTGGTTAATAATCTTTAATGATCATAGAAAAATAGTTTTATGATTAGAGTTGGTTTAGTTTAATGACAGAATAACATCGTCAAAGGGATTATACAATCGCTTTAGTAGGATCAATCGAAAATGTTTTAATTCATCAGGTTACAATGCAAAATAAATTATGTAATGAAGACGTTTTTAGGCAAATACCTTTTCAATGCTTCTTTGTAGTTTTTCATGTAGGGATTAGTTCATTGGTTAAAGCATATGACTTTTATTTACTGTGTACTATGTTCGAAACCCACTTTATCTAATTACAAAATTAACCTTTACCATCTGGTCTTTTATTACTACTAGTAAAGTCTGAATTCAGTGACCGAAATTAGGCCTTAATCCTATGTATAGTTGGTTAGTTCCAATAGTGTTTCTGGTTGCTGTTTTTTTCGGGTGAACTGAACTTGACATGAGAGAAAACAATTTATTTATTGCATTTCAGATTACCTTGGGCTTCTGGAAATTTCTGGGACCTTTCTAAACATAGTAGCAGGGTAGGTAATCTTCCAGTCAGAAACGTGACATATGACTCTGTACTTTCTAATTGTTTCTGAGGAACTTCTATTGAATGCTGATTGGATAAAATGTTTCTCAGAGTTTTTTAGGGTCCCTTTGGGATTTTTTTCGAAGAATTTCCTAGGTTTCTCCAACAATTTAGAGTAGGGTTTAGAAAGTTATTGGTGGTTAATCCAAAATGTGTTTTCGGTTTATGTAGTCAGTAATTATTGGTTTGAGTCAGTTTAGTAGTTTCAGGTTATTTAATCATAGTCGGTTTAATTATCATAATCAATTGTTTGAGATGGTTAGCAGCAAACCTGAGAGTTGGTCACAGTAGTGCACTGAAAACTGACTTTTCTTTTGGAATCATCTCTATCTCCAGTGTTGTTCTCTAATCTTAATAATACTACTAATTTTTCTATTATTTTCACATTCATCATTATAATTTCATCTCATTATAATGATATAGTATGGTAAATATAACCAATGTTTGCCAGGTTCCATACTGTTGATGACTGACTAAATGATTGAGACTGTTTTAACATATAGGGAAGTTCGACATTTTGATAACACTACTAATCAATCCTTTGAGTAGTACGAGGCTATAATCTTGTCTTGATAAGTGAACACTTCACAATATTCCAATGATCTAACCTATGTAACAATCATGCATATGTAACAACATCGACTAAAGTATATTTTCCTTTCTAATAGAAAATTCATTTGATACTATGAATTCTTTTCGTAACAAAGAGTTCTTAGCACAAACATTACAATATTATAATAGATTTCGGTTTAATATACATTGAATTTGTAATCATTTAAGAAGATATTGATAAGTCTTCTAATTAAATGTTAGATTCGGTTTCCTAAGCTCTCTATTAACCCACAGGGTAAATCTACACAATGACTTGAACACGAGAGAAATACGGAAGAAACGCTGTACTCCAATGGTTTGTTTATGTACAGGAATTCTAGGGTATTTTTAAAGTATTTTAGATGGCCTTGAGCTTCTGGAAATTTCTGGAACCATTCTATACACAGAAACGCCACGTGTGATTTTTCACTTTCTGGATGTTTCTGGTAAAATTTCTATAGAATTCTGTTTAGATAAGATGATTTCTCAGCGTTTTCAGAGCCTTTTATGGCATTTTCCAGCTTGATTGCTCGTATCTCTCATACATCTTCAATGGAATAGTTATTTTTAATCAGGCAGCTTTTGCAAATACCTTTTTACATCTATCATATGTAAGATGCATGAATTTCAATATATTCGTTCATCGTTTCATCAAATAATAGCCAAACAAGAAAATATGTCAAGAGTTTGAGTGCTTCGATTTGACATCTTATAAGTAGCACGTCTAAACCTACAATTATCATTTATAATCATTCATTTCAAATCAATTTACAACTAAAAAAAGTAATTGCACTATTTATTCAGTTGGAAATTAGTTGACCTAAATCTTTAAACAGATCGCATTATCATAGCTAAAGTGACCGAGTTTTCTTAATCACAAATTAATAATATACCTAGAGAATTGTATCTTAATTTATAAGTCATGTTGTGGTGTGTACTACTGATGTTGATAGATATAAGTAGTATGCATCATCAATAGAAAGTGAAATGCCTGGAGGCAGAAGGTTAAGAAGATCAAAGAAAAGAGAACAAGAACAGAGAATGATTGATGTGAAAAAGAAGCAACAGTCAAGTCTCAGACAATTGATTAATACTTTACAAACGAAGTATTTACTGTATGGTTCTCAGATTTTACTAACAGGTTCTGTAATTTTGTATTCACATACATTCGGTTGTTCCCACTTGTGTTCTCGTTCACTACAAGAGTTCTTTAATCATCCTATAAATTGGTGATAAATTTCATGACCTTCATACGATGTTGGATGACATTCAATTAAATACTATCGTTAGGTATTTATTAGATTTATCCTAAGTCTGTTTCAATTTAACACTGAGACTTGGAGTTTTGTACAACTGTTGATTCATCGCTATTCAGTGATGTCTGATATACGTTACAAAATTGAAAATCGCATGCTCATTAGTTTAAATGAAATTCGATAATATAAATAATGATGGAATCTTAAACGTTAATGGGAAGATTCAAACTAACGATACTAAATGAATATAAACTTCACCCTATTTCACAAGCAAGTGGCTAACAGGACTCAGTAGCTAAGTGAATAACGCAATGAAGTTTGAAGCATAAATTACTGGGTTCAAGTCCTGGAGTGAACATCAACTCTGAGATGCAGGTATATCCGGCGGAAGAGTTCCAAATAGGACGAAACGCGCGTCTTGGATTCCACTAGTAGCCACTATCCATTTTTGCTTATAATAATGGACACTGACTGAAACAGAAAGTGTGTTTAGCCATAATACGTGGATTAACCCATCTATGTTAAGAAAATGACTTTCAACTTTTTTCGTGGAACTGACAAATAAATCAAATTTATTGTGCATTACATAAAAAGCATGGCAGATTGGTTGAATTTAGACATTAACACCGTTGGAATTCGGCTCGGTGGTCTAGTTGGTTGGGAGCCTGGCGTGAGACTGACAGGTCTTGGGTTCAAATCTCGCGGGGTGCGGGGTCATGGATGCGCACTGCTAAGGGGTCCCCTACTAGGACGGAACGACCGTCCAGCGCTTCCAGGTTTTTCATGGTGGTCCAGCTTCAATTGACTCAGGATTTCAATCGCAGAAGTATATTTATATATAGCGTTTGGAATGTTTATAATTGTTAGGAATAATTCTCTTTTCTTATTATCATCATATATCGTCACGAATGTATATTTGAACTATTTTAAGTCTTCTATGATTCTTCATAACATATTAATTTGTGACAAAATCATTTGTAAAACTTTGTATTTGCCTGTTATTGACATTATGGATTGAAACGGACCTGTCTCTGTCAGACTAATGTATCATAAACCGATAGGCATTTAATAATCAAATTCCTTAATATCGATGACGCGAAAACACAATCCCTTACTACTGTGTTTCTATCTATTCAATAAGTAAATAGTAATCTGAACGTTGTCGTATAAGACATTGGCTATTAAAATCCGAAATTAAAAGTAAAGAGGAATACTGCCAGTTAGTGAGCTACAACGTAGGACCAGACATATACATGCATCGGTCCAAGTTGCCATAAATAATTATCACAACAAGATGAACGCCGAATTCATAGAAGTAGTGTAGTGAACAAGAACATGAGTGGGTACGATCGAATGTATTTGGAACCCGCAGTTACAGAACATCTCACTAAAATCTGAGAACCATACAGTAAATAGTTAATTTTTAAAATATCAATCGTCTCAAACTTGATTGTTCCTTTTGCAAATATCAGTCCATCGTCTCAGATTTCATTGTTCGTGCATTTCCATAGCAATTGCTTACCGTTTCCGTTCTTTCCTTCTTTATCTTCTACTGAAATACATTCTATTTCTGACTATCGTTTTATACTACATGTGTGGATATAGGTAGCTCACATCATAGTAGTTTCTTCAATGGTGGTAATATATAAAAAGAAAGATTGCATATAAGGATATAGTACAGGAAGAAAGACTTAATTCGTAGAATGTAAGATATAAAGTAATGTCAGTCTCACAGTTTAAGGGGAGACAGAGACTGTATACATTTACGTCATTGTGATCGATTCTATGCCATATCACTCAGTCTCCAATCATTAGTTATGATAATTACGTGAACTTCAACATCACTCAGACTAGAGATACTGAGACATTGATCGATTCCACTGATCAATCCTAAATTAGATAAAATACTCGTTCTATATTCAATTGTTATAACCACAAACCCATTTCACTAAGATATAGAGTTTCCCCTCAGCAGTGCGCATCCACGACCCCGCCCCACCGGATTCGAACCCGGGACCTATCAGTCTCGCGCTAAGCGCTTAACTAACTAGGCCACTGGGCTGACATCGAACGTTGTTAATGTATAACTTCAACTAATCCACGAAATTGAGCGATACATCCACCACTGTCATCAGTGAGTTACTATCTCACAACTGACCCGGTTGAACTCCACTGATCACTACTTCTCACTAGAACTCCAGGATATATATATCTTGAAACCAGTCACTAGTTTCTTATCAATATACAATAGCTTTTTTTGTTGGATAACATCAATCAATAATATTCACAAGAATTAAACAAACTGTAATGGATAATATAAACAATTGAATGAAACAATAAGGAATACAATGAAAATGTACAGTTGTTGTTGTTGTTTTTGTTGCTGTCGTGTTTTTTTTGTTGTTGTTTTGTTTTCAAAATGAAGTGGAATTTTTAAAAAAACGTTTTTTTATTTTCATAAAATTTTTCAGCCCATTTTACATAAGGCATAGCAAATTGAAAATGTAATTGTTGACGTGATTTACGTAATATTGAATCTTTATAATAAAATCTATTCATTATGTAGAAGAAATAAAGAAAAAAAAATACAAATCAAAGTGATTAGAGAAGTAAATAGATGGTGAAATATAATTTAATGTTTAATTATTCTATGAATGAATAGAAATCAAATGAGTTACATTATTATCAGTAGGGGGTTTTGTGGATATTATAGGGATTTCAATAGTTGAGATCATGAGTTAATTGTGGGACTCCTCAGCAGTGTGCATCTACGATCTCGCCTTGTGGGATCCAAACCCAGGACCTATCAGTCTTGCGCGCGCGAGCGCTTAACCATTAGACCACTGAGGGTTCGAATCTCACAGGGGAGGCGGGTTTGTGGATGCGCACTGTTGAGGAGTTCTACAATGGAATGAAACGGACGTCCAGTGCTTCCAGGTTTTCTATGGTGGTCTAGCTTCACATGACTCATGATTTTAATATTGGACCTACATTATTATTGTAGTGTCTAGTATCCATGTGAAGTCTATATGGATTATTGTATCTTCTGTAGAGACTAATTTATTCATTCTTCTTGAGATAAATTTTAACCGATGAGACTGTAATTTATGGATGACCTTTGAGAGACGCTAAAGTGACCTTGAGAATGTTCACCTACTTACTAGGGTCAAATGAAGATTATAGATTAGTACGAGGAATTAGGATTAGAATTTACAGTTGTATGTTAAGATTAGGAATTAGATTTAATGTTTTCATCATACACTGATATCAGCTGAAATACGAACATGCTATTTAGATAAATGGGTAAATGAATTTCAAGTCAAAATTCAAGACCTGCTATCTTAAATTTGGTTGGTTAGTTCATTAATTATAGTCTTGCCAGCATCAATTTTTGTTTCTGAATTGAAGAGACCATTTTAAGTCATAAAATATTTTGTTATTTATTCAAAAATAATCATTTCCCACCGTTTTTTCTCCTTTAGTATTCCTCTCTGTCTTTTTCTCTTTGGCCGTTAGTTAATTCTCAATCAGTTTAACTTGCTTTATATTTGATGGGATGATTTTAGGTTCTACCATAGTTTCTAGAACGGCGGTAATATATTTCTGAAACGAGTGTTTGTGGAGATTGTAGTAATTCCAATAGTTGAATTCATGAGTCGACTTAAACTAGACCATCATTTGAAACCTGGATGGCGATTTCATCCTGTTGTGAAACTTCTCATGATTGCGCATCCACGATCCCACCTCGAACTCAGGACCTGTCAGTCTCGAGCGCAAACGCTTAACCTCTAGACCACTAAGCCGGCCGGCATCTAACGGTGTTAGTGTCTAACTTCAACCAATCCATGATATTGCTCAACCATCTGCCATTGTTTTCAATGAGTAACTGTCTCTACAATAGACATGGATGAACTCCACTGGCCTGGGTTCGAGTTCGGCATGCGGGGTCGTAGATGCGAACTGCTGAGGAGTCCCATACTAGGACGAAACGACCGTCCATCGCTTTCATATTTTCTATGGTGATCTAGCTTGGGTCGACTCGTAAATTCAATTATCGAAATTAGTATAATATCCACAAAACCCCTTCTTATGTAATTGTTATTTTTTATTTTATAGTTTGATACCATCTCATTTGTTTGTATATAAACTGTATATGTCTGAAATACATGATTCATACAGTGGAAGCTGATATTGGTATTCTGGACTGAACCGGCTGGATTAGGTGAAAAGAACCAGTAACTCTAGGCTGTTCTTACTGATTACCGTATCATTAGTTTGGCACAGTACCAAGGTCAAATAAATCAGTGTTCCAATTGATGATTTAGTCGGATTATAATCAACAAACCATTAGAACAAAACAGTAAGTTGAGTATAAATGAATACAATTAAAGAGTATAGGATTGTGGAGATTATTAAATTATTGATTGAGATCTTGAACCGATTGATGTTAGACCACCATTGAAAACCTGAAAGCACTGAACGGCCGTTTCGTCTCATTGTGAGATAGTAACTCACTGAAGACAATGGCGGATATGTTGTTCAATTTCATGGATTAGTTGAAGTTAGACATTAAAATCGTTGAATGCCGGTCTGCTCAGTGGTCTAGAGGTTAACCGTTCTAGTCCTGGGCTCGAATCTGCCAAGTCGGGATCATGAATGCACACTGATAAGGAGGAGTCCCACAATAGGATGAAACAGTCATCCAGTGCTTCGAATATAAATAAGTTTATTATAATTATAAATTATAATCTTCATTTACCTTATAGCTCTTGCCATTTTTTCATAATCCATTAATTTATTATTACGATAATAACCCCATTCTTTTGCTGCTAATTGTGTATTTACAATACGAAATAATCCAGTTGATTTATTAACCCATTGAAATGCACTATCTTTACTAATCTCTAAACTATATAATATAAATTGCCATAATTCCATTTGTTTATTTTTACATCGATCATGATTATTATGTGAATGTGAATGTGAATGGGCGAATTTCCGATGTTTTCTTGATTTGATTTTATTCATTGAAGTGGTAGATTGTTGTTGTATCTCTTTATCATTGGAATCTAATAATTCATTAGATAACCAAAGTGTTGAACGAAAATCTTTATGCATACGTCGTGTAATAGGATTAGGCCACCATGATTCATATTCATTTATTTCATTTGATGATTGTATATAATGCTCTGATAAAGGAGGTTTTTTTCGATGATGTAAATTAGTAGTAATTGAATGATAAGTAAACTTTTTACATTGATTATTTACTATCTTTTCATATTCTTTCTCCTTCTCCTTCTCCACTTCCTCGTCCTCCTCGTCCTCCTCCTCCTCCTCATCATCATCATCATTAGAAGAAGAAGAAGAAGAAGATGATGATGATGATGGTGAATAGGATCCATCTTGATCATTTGAAATTAAAGATCTATGCTTAAATTTTCGTTTATTAGTTCGATATTTTCTTAAACGTTTTTGACGTATTAAATTATTATAATATTCAGCTTCGGAACATGTTAATGTACTATCTGAATTATATTCATCATTATTCTTTTCATTATTATATGGGAGTTTATGTTCAATTTGTTCTTCTTCATTCGAAATGATCTCATTATCATTGAATATTGAATTCTGATTCAATTGTAAATGTTTATTATTCCGATCATAATTATGTTGAAATAATGATGATGATGATGATGATGATGATGATGATGGTGATGACAACGATGATGATGACGACGATGATGGTGTTGAGGATGATGATGGTGTTGAGGATGATGATTGTGATGATGACGATGATGGTGTTGAGGATGATGATGATGATGACGACGATGATGGTGTTAAGGATGGAGATGATGATGGTGATGTTATTGAATAATCAAATTTATTGATTTCTTCTGATGTAGATTTTAATGAATTAACTGTTGAAAAAATTTGTACAACATCATCCATACGTAAATCTGCATAAATTTCATAGAAGAAAAACTTTTTCAAGTAAAGAATCTTTGTCAAATATGATATTCTCTTCAAAATATAAGAGTATTCTTTTAAACAAACAATACTCTATGATCAAAGATTCCAATACACAAGGATGAAAAATAGAATTGTGTTTATGTAATCAAATATAATGACTGTAATACAATGTATGTAGGTGAAACATCAAGGCAACTGAATGTAACGGTGAAGGAATACAAATTATGCTTAAAGTACAATTTTAAATCTTCAGTTGATATAAGGAAACTCAAAAACAAATCAGCTATACCATTACACTTCATAGAATCAGGTCATAGGATTGATTTCAATAGCATAAAAATCCTTCAAAAAGGTGTTCATTCTTACAAAGAAAGACTAACATCTGAAGTCCTATACATATAGATAAATCCAAACAGTATTAATAGGAGTGATGGAATACAATCAGGTGTCCCATGGCAACTAATAATTAATAAGTAAACCTAAACTCATTCCTTTTCATCAATCGTTTATTATTTTTGAATAACAGCAATCACATTCAACGGTTCCAATCAGCTGTTTTATCTGAATATGTTAAACAATTCATTGGAACAATAAAAGTAACACAAACTTTCAGTGACAAATACATTCTTCCTCTGTATTATATGTTTTTCTGAAGATTCACCGACCAAAGGACAATATGTGAATGAATGAAATCTCTTCTCATACCACTTATGTATACACATTTTTCATTTCATACCACAAGTCTCTTATACACTAATGTAAATACCTACTTTAAACATTGTTCACGTTGATTGGATAACGTATTCAGTATACAGTAAACCAGAGAACTATGTACCTATTTATATTCCATAGTTTTGTTGTTTGATTATAGTTTCCTTGAAAAAGCTTGGACCAGATTGTCAGGTGAAAACACTGGATTTACTTCAAATTCATTCGCTGAGATTTTACTAATCTATATTCTACCATTTTAATGTATGATATTATCCATTTAAATGGATTCTATTATGATATTGTACCATTGGAAAAGATTATGTCAAATAGGAATATTACTGAAATTTAGACAGAATTATACAGCCGATTCTTTCTTATATTTTAACAATTGAATCCACGACTCAATATAAGTTAGACTACTATTGAAAATCTGGAAGAACGGAACGGCCGTTTTATTCTAGTATGAGACTCCTCGACAGTGAGCATCCATGATTTCTCATCAAAGGGGCTCAAACCCAATACATTCGGTCTCACGAGTGAATGCTGAATCGGCATCAAACTATGTTATTGTCTAACTTCTATCGATCTTGTATATCATATATATTGACATATGAACTCTTAATCATCCGTCCTGAACTCTTTATTCGATGACTTTGGTGTAAAATACTAACTCTTTTATCATATCCACTTGATAAGATTCATAAGCATACATTCGGTTTCGTTTTTAAATCCCACCTCTATGTGATATTTCATAAATGGATTTGACAAATTTGTATACATCAGGACTCGGTAGCTAAGTGGATAACGCGGTGGCGTTTGAAGCTAACGTTAGTGAGTTGGAAACCTAGAGTGAACATCAACTCAGACTCAAACACATCTATCTGACGAGTCCCAAATAGAACGAAACCCACGTCCTGAATTCCACTACTAGCCATTATACATCTTTGTATATAGTGCTTGAGTCTTAAGATTATATCGAGGCAATACGCACAGTATGCACATATACCGATAAGAGACTGACCAATCGCAGTCCTAAACATCAATGGGAAGATTCAAACAAACTATACCAAGTGAGTTGTGTACACATCGTTCAGAAATTTTTTTGAAAATGTTATATACTACTTAATGTTTTTACAAGTAACTGAAATGTTTTCTATAAATTTCATGGAATTCACATAGAATCTTTTCCATTGAAGTCATCGGGATTACGAATGCATATAATTACTGACAAAATCATATAAAAATTGTCAGTTTTGTTAATGATATCATCAAACTGAAGTGTTTGGTGATAGTAGTATCTAAAACTAACATTTTTGTGCATGTAGTAAAGTGAAAGAGTGAGAAATCTTATTCAACACTAAGCAGATCTAGTGAAGTGGAACAAGATTTAATTGAAAGTGTCTTCAATATTGTTCTAATTGTTTTTCAAGAGTGAATAAAGATCAAAAATTAGTTTCATTTTATAATATGCTGGAAAAACGTAATATTCAATTAGTGTTAGTTTGTGGCAAAGTCAAGCATCATGTTACCAACATCTACACAAAACACCTAATTAGCTGGGTGATACGGGATTGAATCCGTTAATGAGCATCAGTTCCCTCAAGATTACAGGTGCACCTTTCTGACAAGTGACAAGTAGCACATAACGTAGGTGTAGGGCATTTTGTTGACTAACTCCAATCACCATTTTATCTCAATATAGTACACATAATGTCGAGTCCCCTAGACCGGTGTGCACATTACAACCTGGTCGATAGGATCTGTACTAAGGAGGACTTGACATACATGACGATGATCACCACCTAGTGTTCAATCGATTGTAAATTGAATTAACAAGAAGTCATATGATTCTTGATAACTAGCGTCGATATTATTATTCTACAGTTTCATTATGAAATCGTGAAGTATGGAGTAGACTAATTCTGCAATAATAAGTATCACACTACATCATAGTTTAAGTGAAGTTGAAAATGTAGATTTGTTAAATATCAACTCATTGAATCAATGATATTTCATACCACACA
Organism: Schistosoma guineensis; assembly: GCA_944470375.2. Classification (NCBI taxonomy): domain Eukaryota; kingdom Metazoa; phylum Platyhelminthes; class Trematoda; order Strigeidida; family Schistosomatidae; genus Schistosoma; species Schistosoma guineensis. Next base: position 4,807,234 of record OX103892.1, on the reverse strand, counting down.
AGATTGAAATATGCTGGTTTTAATCTCACATAGGAACATGAGTCTAGTTAACATTAATTATACTATTTTCGATATAACTAGTAATTATTCATCTTGAGGGTATTTATCTTTCATGTATAGAATCTTCAGATTAAATAAATCAAGGCATTTGATAAATTACAGACAATTTAATTCGATAAATACGAGAAGAGTGATGAATTTCGGGAAGTGAAAGATTGGATCCTTCTAGAAAGTTCTAGTCAGAAATGTTTTCATCGTTTCAATTACTAGCACACTATTTTATTCATATGTATTGATTGTTTAAATCTTCCCATTAGTGTTTAGGACTTTAATTGATCAGTCTCTTTTGGTATATGTATATCTTATGAGGATCGTCTTAATAATACCGCTATGTTTTGAATATTATAAACTGAGTTAGACTGTGGCTAGCATTGGAATCCAAGAGGCGCGTTTCATCTCATTCGAGACTTGTCAGTTGGATGCATTTGTACCCGAGTTGATGTTCATCCGGGGACTCGAACTCAGTACCATCCTTTTCTAAAGCCACAGAGATATCCACTTAGTTATGAACATAGATAGATATTGGCAAATGCAATAGAGTGGATTTAAATGTATTCTTATCGGTTGTCCAAATATATCGATTGGTGTTTAAGACTGTAATTGAAAGGTAAGATCATCACTATTGACAGTTATATATATATATATATATATATATATATATATATATATATATATATATATATATATATATATATATTCTTGTTCAATAACAATATGTTTAGTATACTACATACTTGGATTGTCAGTAAGAATAAGAATCATAACATATCAAGTGCCAGTACGATAGAAGATAGAAAAATCCTTGTCTGTAGTCCATAAAAAGTAATACGTCCACAGTTAGAACAACTAGTAATTTTTGTACAAAATTCTATTCTAACATAAGTTCATTCGTATGCAAAATATCTTCTTTTACTAACTTATCTAAGAAGTAAGTATTTATAATACACGTGCATTATAATGAAGAAACCATACATAATATAAAGCTTCTGTTGACAAGATCGAAACGATTCACAGTTCCAGTGGATGTCTTGGATAATCTTACATCATATGGTCTGAACTATCTTAACATTATAAGTGCCTACTTCAAATGATAGAGAGCAATTTAGAACTAATCCGTAAGAGCTGTAGCGTATGTCATTTCTGTGTACTTCTTTAACAGAATATCTCATTGATTCCATTACTTTCGTTATATCTGGACGAGATTGAATGAGTGATAACTGTTAGGAATTACTTATGGACTAATATTATACGTATATACCTATTATATAACTATTAAGTAATTATATTATATGTATATTCATATTCCTATCATTATAAGCTTCCATTTAACCTATTGATTACTACTATATGATTTATTGTTCTTAAGTTATTTCCAATCTATCAGTTAGAGTCTCTTACAATTACGGCCACTTTTGGCTTGATCTTATACAATTGTTATTTTCTATTTGATGATATGATGCGGTCTGATTTGTTTGTATTTAAACTCAGTATGTTTGAAATATATAATTCGTATGGCGGATGTTGAGATTGATGTTGTGGACTTAACATGCAGAGCTAGACAAGAAAGGGACCAGTCGGTATTCTGAGTTGTTCATAATGATGTATGCGTCATTGGTTGGTTGTTCAAGTCAACCTATCTAAATTAGTAATCGTATTTCCCGAGAATCTTATAAACTTAGGACACAGCAACCTTAATAATCAAAGCTTCGAATAATTGAACTGGTCTCATCTCTTAAATATATAAGGTTTCCTCATCTTGATAAGTAACAAAGGTTTTAAACAAATGAATACGTCCATATTTTGTAATTTACATAATAAGATATTGTTTTTGGAAGTATATAAATCTTTGAACATGATTAAACATGTTTTCAGTAGTCTGTCCTTTGAAACATACAATTCTAATGATCTACAGCTAAGCTATGTAAAAGCTAATGAAAATGAATGTTCACAAATTGACATTATGAGTCGATTGAAGCTAAACCATAATGGGAAACTTGGGAGCACCGGACGGCTGTTTCGTCCTAGTACGCGACTCCTCAGCAATGAGCACCCACACCCCCGCCCCACACGAGGTTCGAACTCAGGGCCCATCAGTCTCGCGCCAGGCGCTTAACCAACTAGACCACTGAGACGGCATCCAATGGTGTTAATGTCTAACCTCAACCAATCCACAAAGTTGCACCACCGTATACTATTGTCTTCAGTGAGCTGATATCTCACAACAGACCTGGTTGGACTCCACTGGTAACGGCTTCTCACTAGAACTCCAGGAGTATCTCTTGAAGTCAGTCACTAGTGAGCAGATGATTATCATCAGAAGGGGTTTGTGGAGATTTTAGAAATTTCACAGATTGAAATCATGAGTAAATTGAAGCTAGACCACCATGCTGGCTCAGTGGTCTAGTTGGTTAAGCGCTTGGTGCGAGACTGATAGGTCCTGGGTTCGAGTCTCGCAGGGTGCGGGATCGTGGGTGCGCAGTGCTGAGGAGTCCCGTACTAGGACGAAACGGCCGTCCGGTGCTTCGAGGTTCTCCATGGTGGTCTAGCTTCAATTGACTCATGATTTCAATCTGTGAAATTTTTGAAATCTCCACAAACCCCTTCTGAAAATAAATGTACTAACAGTGAGGTGTGAGCTACTGATATCGACAGATAGAAGCAGTATGTATCATTAATAGAAAGTGAAATGGCTGGAAGCAGAAGATCAAAGAAAAGAGAACGAGAACAAAGAATGGTTAGTGTGGAAACAAAGGAGCAATCAAGTCTGAGACAATTGATTGACATTTTATAAATGAAGTATTCACTGTATGATTCTCAGATTTTACTAAGAGATTCTGTAATTGTGTATTCGAGTATATATTCCATTGACCCCACTTGTGTTCTTATTCATTACAACACGATAATAACTAGTGAATTACACTAAAGTATCTTCTCAATAATCAATTATTTCGGTGAGACTAAAATTTATGGACGAATCAATCAGGTATAAGATAACAGGTCTCAGATTTTGGCGCGAAATTCATTCATCCATTTGGTTAAATAGAATTTTGGCATTATAGCTGATGTCAGTTCGTGATGAAAACCCCCAAATCTAATTCTTAACCTTAATCATCAATCGCATATCATAGTTCTAATTCCTCATACTGATTCATAACTTTCATTTAGTCCTGGTTATTAGGTAAACACTCTCAAGATCACTTCAACGTCGCTCAAAGGTTATCCATAAATTATAGTCTCATCTTATTCTTTTTCTTATCTTAGACCTTATTAAACTATAATAATCTTAGAAGATCCATGAATGTATGAATGAAACTCTTAATTATTATTATTATTATTATTATTATTATTATTATTATTATTATTATTAATGGCTTTATTCACAGTTTCACTCATATTAGATAACTAAATTACTGACTTATGATTTTGACCAAAATCAGTTTAAACCCTACATCATCAAACTTACATATTGACTAGCTGATTTGCATACATACCCTAAACATTTATAAATAGCTAAGTATTTTGTCATTTAGCATTATTAGCTGAAGCAGGGAATAAATTGTCTTTTACCTTTTATCTTCTCAAGAATTGAAAATTAGATGTTAAGTTATTGGGAGTATGGTGAAAGTTCAGCTCATGAGTATTTGTGCTAATCTCATTATGTTAGGTTTGTATTCACTAATTCGGTTCGTATTTCTACATTATTAAATTCAATCAGATCATAACACTGTGAATGGTTGATGTAGAGGCTGGTACCTTATCAAGCTCACATGGGTTATTCTAACCTGTGAATAGATCAATCTATTTACTCTACTCATGACATATTTTTACTCTGTCATTTATTTGCTTATTAGTCCTGACTGTTTTTATGCAAGCGAAAGTTGTATACATTTCTTATCTTACCCATCACATGTCTGTAACTTCTTTTTGTCAGGCTATAAATACCGATTCACGCTTGGTTAAATGAATTTGGCTCAATTGCCTTCTCCATTGCATATCATTTTGCTTCGCTTTCTTAGCTTCATTCCTCAGATCAACGACTGTATGAAATATACTCATTCAAACTTCATTCTCGTATTTGACTTATTCAATTCCGTTTTTTGTTTACTAACACGAGTTAAGTCGACAATGACATACGACGATTGACGACATATATATTTCAATAACAATCATTCGATAATGATCATTCATTCGATCTAACTGGAGTCAGATTTTGGGCCACTAGGTTAATTCAACAAGGTAATGATGTATTATTGAATAAGATTATTTGATGACTTTGGTGGAAAATACTGACTCTTTTATCATATCCACTTGATAAGATTCATAATCATACATTCAGTTTCGTATTTAAATCCCACCTCTATGTGATATTTCATAAATGGATTTGACAAATTTGTATACATCAGGACTCAGTAGTCGAGTGGATAACGCGGTAGCGTTTGAAGTTAACGGTACTGAGTTGGAAACCCAGAGTGAACATCAACTCAGATTCAGACACACTCAGCTGACGAGTCCCAAATAGGAAATCATGTAATTTCGACCTCATCCACCAATATCTTGAAATACTGACATTATATTTTTTAGTACTCACTGGTGTTCAGTAGATTTTCGGCTGATCATTATCATTCACAGCTGAAATATTCAAATTTTAATTACTGTTTGACGTTTGAATGCCATTATTGCTTAGTCTTGATACTATCATTAAACATCACATCATAATGCATAACAAATCCAAAGATATGAATTTGCATATGATAACTAAATTGCTACAAAATCAATCAATTTAATGATAATCATGAGTTAATTAAAGCTAGACCACTATGAAAAACCTGAAAGCCCTGGACGACCGTTTCGTCTTCTTGCGAGATTGTAACTCACTTAAAACAGTGATGGATGTGTCGCTCATTTTCGTGGATTAATTGAAGTTAGACATTCACACCATTAGATGCCGACCGATTCAGTGGTTTTGATGTTAAGCGCTCAAGACCAATAGGTTCTGGATTCGAATCTCACAAGGTGGGATCATGGATGCCCACTGCTGAAGAGTCCCACACTGGGACGAAACATCCGTTCAATCTTTCTAGGTTTTCCATGATAATCTAAATTCAATTAACTCATGATCTCAACTATTAAAAAATTACTATAATATTCACAAAAACCTCCTTCTAATAATGAATAATAATCACTTACTAGAAACATCTAATGTATCCATCCAAGCTATATCTGTACTTTCCAATTGAGACTCATCTTCATTAAGATCATTTGAAGTGATCTTTGTTTGTTCCTTTATATTATTGAATAATTCTTCATCATTTCTATGGTGATTATCGTATTCATTTAAACAATAATTATGTGTCATTGTATAATCCATTGGATAAAACAATGATGGATCTAATGTATTTTCAAAATGATTTGATATACTTAAAATATTCATTGTTGACATATTGTTATCTATATTCATACATTCAAGTGATTTATCTGAAGAGAATGATTTTTGATTTGATAATAAATGATCTTCTATATAATTTCTTAAATCATTACGACTACATGAAAATGAATCAATGGATTCGGATGAACATGGTGAAGTGGATTGCCAAGCTAAATCATCCGGTATATCTGTGAATATTTCATTCATATAATCATTTGGTTTGTTTATATCATCATTATGTTGTGTAGTGTTTTCAGTTTGAGATAGGAAATCTGGAATAATATTGGTTTTTTTTTAAATAGAAAATATAGTGACTTATTAAAGGTAAGTTGAACAATCCATTTTGGTGATTTATTCATTTATTACATCATCAAAATGCAAACGTTTTATATGGGACTTATTGCACTGAATACATATACACCATATAAATCAATTGATTTTGTGTGTGATATATGATACTACCTGGATGCTTAGACCAAAGAAGGTGGTTTTCTTAGGGGGTCACACCCGGAGCCTTTGACCTAAAGATCGGATCCACAAAACAGTGAAGCAACGTGAGAAGATGCAGTCCCATGGTATTCGGTGACGAACAGTTGGTTCGTACGTCATTGGTTCTCTCAGGATACTGGATTGCAGGGGTACCATTGGATTGGAATCAGGGTTTTCCGACTCTCCTAGGTAGATCCTCCCTGTCAAATAACCCGGTTAAAGTTCCAGACATTCGGTTTTCGTTCTCTCAATTTCGGAAAAAAACAGTAGTTCCGCTAGAAGGCAGTGAGTAGGACTTCCATATCAATGGTTGTATACGTGTAGCCATGTGAAAGTATTTGGGGAAAGAGAGCTGACTCTTCCCACCCTCGGTTGTACCAAGACATTTTGGGGCAGAAGTAAACATTTAGCTTCGTTTCAAAATTTATTAACAATCGAATAATTATTTTCCTTAACATCAAAATATTAAGGTTTTTCGAATTCAGGTCTTACTGAATACTTCTTATTTCCATCCGCTTTAAAGAAAATGAATTCATTTGTTCTTTAGATTCCCTTCAACTAGTCAATATCTAGAAGAAACTTACACATAAGGCTATATAATAAAGTATTGATTAAAATAGGTTAATCATTCATAAGGTTCATTATTCATCAGATAAACAATTGAATACACTGGAGAGAGAGATGTAGAGAGATGTGGAAACAGATGATCACATTGAATCAAAGAGGTTTCCAAAGTAGGGAACTAATGATACCGATTAGGTAATTCTGACTATGAAAATGAATTAACCAGTATAGTTCAGTAAAGGGGGGGGGCAGTAGTTCAAATCTCAAATGATCATTGAGAATACTAAAAACCAAAGTCATTGATATAAAACAGATCATTTAAAACAATTTCTACCTCAGTCAATGTTGATAAAAGACATCCGTACATTATCTCTATTCCCTTGATTGTGACAAGTGTCTAAATGAAGGGGAACCATGAATGAATTGAATCTTACAGTTATTATCTTTACTATTACTATTTCCTTTCGTTAGTATACCAGTCAATTATATCAAACAGTACAAATATTCTCTAAATGTTTATTAAAAACCGTTAGGTGGTTATCAGGACTTAGTAGCTAAGTGGATAACGCGATGGTGTTTGAAGCGATCGATAATGGGTCCGAGTCCCGGAGTGAACATCAACTCTGGGATGCGGGTATATCTGGCTGAGTCCTAAATAGGATGATGTGTCGCGCGTCCTGGATCCCACTGCTAACCACTATCCATCTTTGCTTTCAAAGTTATGTATACCATTTAACTTACCATTGTTTATTATTTCATTTGTTTCACTTATTTCTTCTTTTTCATCTACTGACCATTGAATATCATCGTATTGTTTAAATAGACTACATTGAAATAATTCAAAATAATAAAAAGAAAAGAAAATGAAAGTGTAAATGATTTGAATTAACAGTATGATGTTGTAAAGATCATTAAGTTTTTGATTAAGATCATGAACTGATCAATGTTAGATCACCATTTAAAATAAGGAAACACTGGATGGACATTTCGGTTTAATGCGGAACTCCTCAGTAGTGCTCATCCACGATCCCGCGAACGAGATTTATATGACTTTGTGGAAAAAAGAAGCTATATTTAAATGTATTTGTTTACATAGCTTCTAAATAATTTAATGATGACTATATTATTTTTCAAATGAGTGTATAACACTAGCTAAATCTTTAATAATGGGATTGTGGAGGTTGTTGAGTTTGAATTGAGATTATAAGTCGATCAGTATTAGTCAACTAAAATCTGGAAGCACTGAACGGCCGTTTAGCTTTAATATATGAACTCCTCAGTAGTGCTCAACCATGATCTCGACGGTTCAGTGGTGTAGAGGTTTAGCGTTTCCACGTGAAACTTGGGGTGGTGGGTTCGTGTCTCTTTGGTGCAGGGCCATGAATGGGCACTACTGAGAAGTTCCATATTAGAGCAAAACGGCAGTCCAATGCATCCGTGTGTGTAATGGTGGTCTCATATTTATTGGTTCACAACCTCAGTTTATTTAATCTGCTTGACCATTTTTGTGAAAATAAGTTTGGTATAAGGGTGGATTTTTGTCGGGAACTGAAGTAATTCAGTGTACTATTGTAGATCGGGTGGTAACGGGTAGCTGTTTCCGTCTAGTATGGAATTTCTTATATCCATAAACTAAGGTTTTCAAGTTTTGTAGCTAAAGTTCAACGTTTGGAAAAACAAGTTATTACCCAGTACCGGTTGCTTCAAACGCCATCATGCTGTCCATTTATCCACTGAGCCTAGATAGCTACTTACTTGTGCAAATGGTTAGGATTATCCCGTTACTGACACTTTTAATTGAAATTTGAAAGTCAACTCTGGGATGCAGGGACCTCCAACTGACTAGCTCTAAATAGAATGGAACGCGCGTCTTGCATCCCACTGCTAAACACATTCCTTCTATTCTATATTAAGTTGTATGATAAAATCTATATCGAGGCAATCTGCACGGAATGGTCGTACGTTAACCATGAGTGATCAAATTCCAGCCAAAATTACCAATAACAGGATAATCTGAATCATTTCAATTCGATTTCGGTTTGAATAAATTTTTTTATATTTTGCTTAATATCATGAACCGATTGATGTTAGACCACCGTTGGAAACCTGGAAGCACTAGACGGCCGTTTTCGTCCCATTGTGGAACTGTTCAGTAGTGCGCATCCACGACCCCGCTCGCGGGATTCGAACCCAGGGGCCTTCAGTCTCGCGCGTGAACGCTTAACCTACTGGACCAGTGAGCTGATATCCAATGGTGTTGGTATCTGACATCAACCAATCGACGAAATAGCGTGACCATCTTCCATTGTACTTAGGTAGATACCTGTCTCTACCCGACACGGATTAGCTCCACTGGTCATGGCTCCTCACTAGAACTCCGAGAATTCCCTCACGAAGCTATTCACTATTGAACACATTGTAATTATCAGTATGGGGTTGTGGAGGTGGTTAAGTTTTTGATTGAGATCATGAACAGGGAGTAGACTAATTGAATGGATTGATCATCTTACCTACTTTGAAAACCTCACTAACCTTGATAGATTCTTGTGATTGATAAACTTTTGACACGAATACAGATTCTCGTATGAATTTTCTTGACGTATAAAGGAATTGAAGATTTTGTAATACTGATGTTAACATTATCGTTCATTGTTTGGTCCCTTAATAACAGTTATCCGGGTGTGAGGTAGTTATCTACCGAAGACAATGGAAAATGACCGCACAATATCATAGATTAGTTGAAGTTAGACATTTACATAGTTGTGCGCCAGCTCAATAATTTAGAGGTTAGTTTTCCGCACGAGATCGAACGACATGGGTCCGAATCCCGTGTTTTCAATAGTGACCTAACATTGGTCGGTTCATGATCTCAATCAAAAACTCAATATTCTCCACAATCCCATACTGATAATTATCATGTACTCACTAGTAACAAGCTTCATGAGGGAATTCTCGTAGTTCTAGTGAGACACCGTGATCAGTAAAACTAATACAATATCAAATAGAGACAGTTATCTACCTAATTACAATGAAAGATGGTTGCGAAATTTTATGGATTGGTTGAGGTTAGACATTAACACCGTTGGATGTTGACCGGCTCAATGATTTAGTGGTTAAGCACTCGTAGATTCTGTGTTCGAATCTCTCGAGGCAAGATCGTAGATGTGCATTGGTGAATAGTTCCACAGTAGGATAAAACGGCTATTCAGTGCTTCTTTGTTTTCAATGATGATCTAACATCAATCGACTCATGATCTCGATCATATACTTAAATAATCCTAATTTTTTAAAACGTTTAAATCTATAAATTATTGTTTTGTTATATATTTCACCTTTAAACATTAATTTCTATTAATTGAATCTATTACATATACTTGTAAGTTATGGATAAAATGTCTAGACCACCCATGGAATAGAGCTATGATAATGAACTTTGATAATTCACTATAGATTTTTTTTTCTCTTTTTTTGGTGGATGAAATAAAGATTGTAACTAGGTAATCAATGAACATTATCAATGTTTTCCATTCTCAGTTCCATGGATCAAAAAGTGGAAAATTATTTTTGTATTTTTTTAAAGAGTAAACAAACAAACAAACAGTGTGCTGGGTATCTATGTCATCTCAGTTTTGAACTGTAGAAAAAAAGGCTTTTTGATGGAGTTTTGTTCTCTGATCTGGATAGTTTGATCGTGACGATTATATCATTCTTCTGAACGATATCATCAGCAGAAACTTTAGGTAGCTATAACTTAACAAGGTGTTTCATGTGTGATATCTGGCCTATGGAATGAATTATTTCTAGTGTGACTTTTATTCATTAGCAACAATAAATGAGGATTTTGAATTACGAGCTATTAGTTCTTTTTTAAAGTATCACTTTCTATAAGAAACTCCTTCTGGGGCTACTACCGGTCCCATGCCCGGATAAAGGAGGATTGGGTATGGGGTTAGCGCCCCTGTCATGTAGAAAACTAACTCGCTAAAAAAACACTAACCACAAAAAAAAATAATTCAGACCATTTAAACTCTGCTCCGGGATTTAGAAGTTATGACGGCTCATGGTGAAAGCCGACTTCCTTCGGAAATCACGATGCTGATGCCCCTTCTGACAACCAGAACAACCATTAATTTAAGTACCTGGAATGGTTGTACAATGTGAGAGATCGAGAGAGTCTTCCAAAGTGCTCGCTTTCCATAAGACTTAAAAGTTTTATGATCATCTTTGGACCAGGTCATAGTTGTCAACTATCATGTGGTTTCACTTCCATGTCGAACATATTGATAAAGTGAAATTCATGTCGATAAGTTAGAATGATTAGAAAAGTATATTATCGCCTTATACAAATTGTGACGTAATTAATCTATATGAAATTTCTAGCCTGAATTATGTAATTTATATTAACAGATTATTAGGGATTATTGTAATTCGTCTTTGAATTCATACTATTCTACTGGTATCATAAGTTCATGTAAGTTACAATTTGATTAGTAAAGATTTTGATACTGAATATATAGATCACAACCAATATAAGCGATGATGGATAGTGACTAGCCGTTGAATCCAGGACACGCGTCTCCTCCTATATGGGGCTCTTCAGTTGGACTCAATAGCTAAGTGGACAAATTAATGGTGTTTGATGCGGACGGTACTTGGTTCGAATCCCTCAATGAACATTTATTTTATTTAAACACAAGGATGCACACAATATATATGCGCCACATAAATCATTCGATTCGTGTGAGGGCTGTGATGCTGCCCGGGTGCCAAAACCGAAGCAGGTGGTTCTCTTAAAGGGTCACACCTGAAGTCTTTGGCATGAAGGACTAATCCACAAGGCAATGGAGCAACGTCAGGAGATGCAGTCCCATGGTAACCGGTGACCAACAATAGGTTCATATGTCATTTGTTCCTTTGGGACTTTAGAGTCCATGTACACTATTGGTTTGAAATCAGGATTTCTCAATTCCCCTAGGTTAACTCTACGTGTCCACTAACCCTGGATTCTATTACTAGCCACCATCCATCTTTGTTTATTCTCCCTTCATTGTTAGATCATTACTCAGTCGTTCTTTGGTACTTGAAATCTATGAACAATTTATGATGTAATGTCTTTCTATAATTCTATAAACTCATATATTTACTTAATCATTATAAATATGATTGTACAGCTTCAAGAAAATGATATCATTAAGAAGAAGATTTTCTCCTCTCAATCACCTTTCTCTTCTTCTTCTTCTTCTTCTTCTTCTTCTCTTCCTCCTCCTCCTACTACTACTCCGGTTTCGAAAATTTAACCCTTGACGACTATTCGTTTAATGGATTAATTTATGTATAGTGAGTACAATTTTGTATGAGACGGCGGTTTCGTCCTAGTAAGGAACTTTTTGTCAGTGAACAATGCCGGACTCAAGATTTCAACCTATGTTCTTCTGTCTCGCATGCGAACACTTTAACTCTAGACTACTGATTCGGTATTCAACAGTGTTAATGTCTAATTTCAATCGATCCATGAGCTTGTGCAACCATTTATCTATTGTTTGAGGTAGATAATTGTCTCTACCCGACACGGATTAGTCCCAATAGTCATGACAGTCCAGTACTTCCAGGTTTTCAATGGTGTTTTAATAAAATATTATCCACCTGAAATCATTTTGTTTATTCTTTAGTGATAACTGAACTCTAGCATACCAAGTTGCAATATGACTACTAGTTTAAGTGATCAGGTCGGTAATAAGCTTTGATTAATATATAAGTTTTCATTCGAATTGTCACCTGTCAGGAATCTAAATGGAGGTTATAATCCTTGTCTTACTTAACTTTATAGTTTGAGTACTTATTACTAAGCTATTTGGATTGCAAATAGCATCCTATATGATTGAGATATTTACATCAAGTTAGCATTGAGTAACGGTCAATTTCGTGTTTGTCTATTTCGTTAATCCGATTGAATTATATATCTATTTTTCATTTAGGTCATGAATCGATGAATGTTAAATCACTATGGAAAACAAAAAAAAACACTGGACGTCTGCTTCGTCCTAGTATGGGACTCCTTAGCAGTGTGCATCCACGATTCCACAAGCGGGATTCGAACCAGGACGTTCTGTTTCACATGAACGCTTCTCCTTTAAGTCACTGACTCGACATTCAATAGTGCTAATGTTTAACTTCAACCGATCTGTAAAATTGCATGACCATCTTCAATGGTCTGGAGTAGATATTTGTCTCTACCTGACGTGGATTAATTCCACTGGTCACAACTTCTCATTAGAACTCTGAAAATTACCTCTCCACAACGTCGTACTGATATTTATTATTCAATTTGTAATAATAATCCATTCATTTAACAATTAAACTCAAAATAAAGTTCATTTATTGTACTCTAGTGATTATTTTAAACCAAAATACCTAATGATTCCTGTTTTCTAGATTACTAATAAAGATATTCTGATTGTAAGTTTTACGTATTGTGATGTATACTACTGATGTCGATAGATATAAGTAATCTGTATCATCAATAGATAGCAAAATGCCTGACGTCAAAAGGTTAATAAGATCAAAGAAAAGAGAATGAGAACAGAATGATTGGTGTGAAAACGAAAGAACAATGAAGTCTGAGACGATTGTTTGACATTTTGCAAATGAATCATTTTACCAATATATTCTGTAATTTGTCTATTCAAATACATTCAATTGTCCCTATTTTTGTTCTCGTTCACTACAATATCCCATTTCAAGCATGCAAGGATGGCGATTAGAAATGGAAGATGTCTATTTAGCGAAGTCCGAACTTCCCAGTCCTTTACAATACTGGTCGTATTTCGGCATATTTGATGGTCATGCAGGATCTCGCGTTTCAGAGCTTTGTGTAGTCAAGTTTTTAGGTGCTATTCTTAGCACAGAAGAATTCCAGAAGCTTAGTTTTCTTAAAGAGCTTAATACAGCTGTGGTCAAGAAAGACGTCATTAATACGTCTTAGCGTTCGATCGCGACCTAGCATTTGATGATTCCGATGAAAAGTCAGTTGTCCTCACCTATGTTCTCGTTCACTACGACCCTAAAATTTCATGGTTCATTAAAATCTCTTCGTCAGAGTTTAATATTGATCGATTTCAGTTAATCTTTTGGAAGAACTAGTTTCTTACTGGTTGAATCGTCAACAACAAGATATATCTGTGTTATGGTGATATATGATGTTCCCTATGGAAATCGAATTCATACCGCCCATTGTCAGATTCAGATACCCGGATTTTGAGCAGTCCGATTAGGAACTGACCTCTATGTATAGCTGATATGTTTATGCACTACTCAGTTACTCAATGGCAATTTATGACAACTTATCTAGTACTAAAAAGAGTTAGTAGTATGTAGACCAAATTATCAGTTAAGTATGTTCGTATGACAAAATTTAGCAAGTGTCCAAATTGCTTGAGAGGGTTTTTTATCTTTATATTGGAGATACATTCAGTAGACGAATGTCAACTAACAGAAGGCCTAGATTCAAACTTTAAACTGTTCAAAATCCACATAAACATAAAGTTATATAGTCCAGTGGTCAGCATGAAGCACTTGAAACCATAAAATGTTTTACAACATGATAACTGACTAGTATGAACTCGGTAAAACCTAGTAATGTCCATTGTTTAGAGTAATGAACTAAGACAAATAAATGTATCACAGTTTATCATCCTAATAAGATTACTATTATAGTGAACGAGAACACAGGCAGGATAATCAGATGTATTTGAACACAAAATTACTAGACGTCTCAGTCAAATCTGAAAATCATACGGTTGGGTGGTGGCCCAGTGGTCTGGAAGTTAAGGGTTCGCATGTGAAATCGATAGGTCCTGGATTAGTGGATATGCACTGCTGAAGAGTTCTATACTAGGATTAAATGGCCGTTCCATGCTTCCAGGTTTTCTATGGAGGTCTAGATTTAATTAACTCATGAATTCAACTAATAATTACCTGTTTTAGCGAACGAGTACAAAAGTGAATACGAGTTTACAGAATGCCTTATTAAGTTCTGAGAACTATAATGTAAATACTTCATTTGTAAAATATCCATCAATCGTCTTAAACTTCATTATTATTTTGTTTTTACACTAATCATTCTCTGTTCTCATTCTCTTTCCTTCTATGTTCTTAAACTTTCTGCCATTAGGTATTTCACTTTCGATTGATAAGACACATACTACTTATATCTATCAATATCATTAGCATACATCATATTCTCATTCAATAATTCATTCATTACAGAATATTCATTTAATCACTGATTTATAATTAGGTATTATTATTTTGAATAATCCCGCATTTTTTCTTGTTGTTGTCGTTGTTGTTGTTGAATAATCTACTACGGGTATCTTTGACCAAATCATTATCATTTAAACATATTCATGATTCATTTCTTAATAGATTTGAATGAAACATGTAAAATGATGGTTAAAGATTGTTCAACAATAGTAGATGATGAATATTAAATCTATCTAGGTTTTTCTGAGAGGGAGAGGGGGGCGGAGGGAGAGAGAGATGGAGAGAGAGATGCAGATAGAGGGGGTGAGTGGTTGGAAGTAGAGATGGATGAAAATATATATGTATATCTATAGGTTGACAACAATAAATGTTTGTCACATGTTGATATAAAATTGAAATTTTAATTTAATCAACATGGTTATGTCATCATTGAAGAATAAACTTTCTTTTTTTTCAATTTTTATCTTTTATCTTTAAATATTTACTTAGATCTTTATGTAAATACTTCACAATAATTCAGAATAAATATGTGATGATGATGATGATAGTGATGATTGAATAATGATATGCGTGTTTAAACACATTTTCAATTTAGTATTCATCATATATATAGGGTTAGTGATAAGCTAGACGTTTCTATGATGTGACTAGAAAGTTTTCATTGATCTGAATCATGTTTTTGGGATCGTCAGTCAGTCAGTCAGTCAGCTACAATGTAGGACCAGGCACATATATGCATCGGTCAAAGTTGCCATATCTCATAGGTACAACAAGATGAACACCAGATTCATAGAAGTAATTATTTCAATGGTAGTAACATATAAAAGAAAGATCGAATATAAGGATATACAGTACATGAAATGGTTGACAGAAAGAAAGATATGAAGCAATTTTAATCTCATAGTTTAAAGGAAGACAAAGAGTGTATACACTGACGCCATTGTGATCGATTCTGAGCCATGTCACTAAGAGTCTCCAACCATTGGTTACGACATTCCCACGGACCCCAACCAAGTAGTCTGCATCTACCAACATAGCTATAACTACAAGTTAGTGACTTTAAGCACTGATGCCACGTTTTGATTTGGCATCCCCCTAACTTTCTTCCAACCATCTCCAACACTAGTCAGCATTGCACGTCGTGGTAATCGGTGTTCAGGTATACGTAACACGTGACCCAACCATCTTAATTGATGGCGATTCACAAGGGGCCTTTACAAGGTTTATGTACTTCTAAGGTACACCTTTCAATGACAGACGCTGCCACAGAATCTCGCGGTATACAGAGTCAAACGTTGCTGTTAAGTCAAGAAAAACCACCATTGTCGGACGCCTATAAGCATGTCTGTATTTTAGAACCTGACGAATGGTGAATATGTGGTCGATGCAGTCACGATCAGATCTGAAACCAACCTGTTTTCCTCGTATTTTCAATTCACGAGTCTTTGTTAAACGCCTGTAGGGTCGTGGACGCGCACTGTTGAGGAGTCCTACACTAGGACAAAATGACCGTTTTCAGTGCTTTCAGGTTTTCAATGGTGGTCTTACATTGGTTGATTCATGATCTTAATGATTAAATTCTATGAAACACTAGGCTGAGATTTAATTCTCGTTTAGCAACTTCTGGAGTTCATTATTTTACACAAGAAGAAGAGTATGACACTTTTAGACCATATTTTTAACTTTAGTTGTTGTGTGTGATTAAATGACAATTGAGCTGGCCGGCATCTAACGATATTGATGTCTAACATCAACCAATCCATAAAATTGCGCAACCATCTACCATAGTCCTTAGATAGATATCTATCTCTATCTGACATGGATTAGCTCCACCGATCACAACTTTTCACTAGAACTCTGAGAAATTCCCTCACGAAACTAATCTAAAGGTTTAAACATTCACGTGCGAGACCAAAGGTCTTTGGTGCATGATTATGGATATGCATTGCTGAGGTGGACAAGACGACCGTTCAATTCTTTATGGTTTTCAACAATAGTCTAACATCCATCTATTCATGATCTCATGATAATTATCTTACTAGTTGTTAATCTATATCGTTTATTCAATAGTTTCTTTAAAGAATAGTCTCATCTATATATGATTCATACATTCAAATGTATTAGAATTTTCCAACTTGTACATACAAGTCTTAAAAAGAGAAAGAAAAAACAAACAAGAAATAAAACAACACAGTAAGGTAAATAAGAATAATAAAAAAAATCTGGTAAATATATGATTTTTCACTTTTCAATGAGAATCATTCATTTTGGCTACATTGACTAAACGATTAACCTTGGTAACTGTATGTGATAATGAAAAACAAATTACTTTATGCATGTATCTAATGTCATTGTTAAGTATACATATGAATCATAGCTAGTTTTTCTTATATATTAAGGAATATTCTTATTATTATGTAGGTTAATCATTTACATTATATCAGAGATTAACATATGAATAGTTGAATTTATGAGTCAAGTGAACACATAGACCACTATAGGAAACCTGGTAGCACTGGACGGTTGTTTTGTTCCAATGTGAAACTACTCAGTAGTAGTCATTTACTCTGTTGTTCGCTGGGTCTGAATCCAAAACTTTCGGTTTCACGAGTGAACGCTTAACCTCTAGACTAGTTTCATGAGGGAATTTCTCAGAGTTCTAGTGAGAAGTTGTGATCGGTGGAGCTAATCCATGTCACGTAGAGATAGGTATCTACCTAAGGACAATGGCAAATGGTTGAGCAATTTTACGGATTGGTTGATGTTAGACATCAATACCGTTGGATGCCGACCGGCTCAATGGTCTAGAGGTTAAGCGTTCGGATGTGAGACTAGAGATCCTGAGTTAGATTTGCTTTGATGTGGGATCGTGGATGCGTACTGCTGAGTAGTCCCACAATAGAATGAAGCGACCGTCTAGTGATTTTTTGTTTTCAATGATGGTCTAACATTGATCTATTTATGATCTCAATCAAGAGATTATTTATAGCCACAACAGAGCTGAACTAAAGACTTGATACTGGTGAGATTTTATCTATGGGGGGCAGTGATACAGCCAAAACGTTTTTGTGATTATAAAAAGGAAATATGACCATCAAACAAACCACTTAAAAATACGTACTGATCTATGTTGGACAACTATTGGAAGCTAGAAGTAAGGGACAAATGTCTCGTTATAGTGCGTAACAGCTCGGCAGTGGGCATTCATTTCTCAGTAATTGGTAAGCTTTCACACATGAGGCCGAAGGCCTTGGGTTTCGATTCCCGGCTGTGGGATCGTGGATATACGCCGTTGATCTGTTCCGTTCTAGAACGAAATAGTCTTCCAGTGTGTGTAGGCTTTCAGTAGTTGCCAAACGTAGATTGGTTCGTGATTTCAATTAAATTCGAAAATCTCCGCAAACTAAAAATAGTTTTGACCATTGTATAATGGTCAGACTTAAGTACCGGATTCCGAATCAATGGTCTAAAGTTTATAGAATGATCTAATGGAGACTCATATTTCTTAAGTCAAGTTCTATATTCAACAACAGCTTTAGATAACTGAGGAGTTACAAATTACGTAACTGCCTGAAGTCTTGTTTTAGATGCAAACAACCTTTAATCATATTCGGATTTTAATTTTTCTCCGGAGCTGGCAATGATTTCTTGTAAAGGTCTTCAGAAACTAGGATAACGCTAACAGTATTTCGATCAGTCAGTATTCTTTTTAAACTTTGAAGAGGGTTCCAATGAATAACAGATGATCACTTCACAGAAATTGACTTAAGTTAAATGATATGGGGAATCAAAAATTGATTTAGTAGTAAAATCATATTCTTCTCGTCAAGGAAGTTGAATTTTGTGGATTTGACCTCTTGTACAATTATATGGGTTTATAGAAAGAGGAAAACGTTACTAAGCTGTAGACAAATCATTTATCTGGGTGAACATTTAGCGTTACATAGTCTATATAAAGTCATCAAAGTCATGAATGACTATAGCGAATTAATCAATTGCACATCATGAACTGCATCTTCCCGCAGTGATTACACTTTGCATTTCTGTACTCTATTTTTACGAGAATATTTCTCCAGTAATATCATGTTGGTCTTATTGTAGTCTTAAGAGTATTCACAGTATCTGGATACCATGAGAGGTTATTCTACGTTAGGGATTAACTGTGAAATGTAATTTCAACATAAGCTGAAAAGTCACACTATTCCTTTGCAACTAAAGGAGACGATAATCATCGACACAAAGCACTCATGCTGATGTTGATTAACATGAATCACTTAGATACTAAAATATGACAAATATCTAGATGTTTATGATTCACATTGGTTATCCAACTACTATCAGTCTTTGATGAAATATATGTTCAAGAATTTCGCTTTACTTTAAATAATCACGAATAAATCAATTTCAGCATTGTACGGTGTTCTAGTCATGTTTAGGTTGATTAAACCATATCCGTTGAAACCGATTGGATTTTCGGAGATGGATTTCCGTTTAGCAAGGCTCACAAAACCATCGCGTGGATGTGATTACGTGAAAAATTTGATAGCTCCAGGTCTAGGCACGTGTATATCTTATGAGGAGCAATTATAATCTACATACACACCGTTAACACATAAGTTTTCACTCATGCATTCCAATAATATACATATGGGTATATTCACCCACCTGTGAAGGTAGATGTTCACCACTTTCTTCCAAGGCATTTGCTAGAATTGACTGTCACTTGTACAAAATGTTCGCCCATATACTTCATGGCATTCATATAAGCAAAGACACTCTTTCAAGGAGGACTGATAGTCATCTCTCCCTAGTATTTGCTACTATATTATTTTAAGCATTGTATATAAATATACACCTATAATAAATTCACTTGATGTTGTTTACTTGTATCTTCCCATTATTGTTTAGCACTGCAATTGATCAGTCCCCTGTTGGCATATGTGCATATTGTGTGAACTACTTCAATATTGTCGTAATTCACAAACATTATAAACAAAAATGGATATTGGCTAGCATTGGAATCTATAACGCACGTTTCATCTTATTTTAAGACTCGTCAACTGCATATACTTACACCTCAAAATTGACAATCACTCTTAGACTTGAACTCATTATTGTTCACTTCAAATATCATCACATTATCCAATTCACAAAATGAACCTCCTTAATTCCACTACTACTCACTATTCATCTTTGCTTATATACCTGTAATTAATTCATTCACAAATAACAGTTTTGTTACATCAAATGCAAATGAACATGTTGTTGTTGTTTCTAGAGAGAGAGAGAGAGAGAGAGAGAGAGAGAGAAGGCATCCGTTTTATGGTATCCTACTTTAATTTACATAAAATTCACTGTAAAACAGTGAGTCATATAACTTTTCTATGTAGAATGTCTAATGTATTACCATAGGCTATTGTTACCATTATACTTCATGTAAATTGTGTTTTCTTTATCTGGTTGTTAAAGAAGAAAAATATAAAATTTTAAGGTCAGTAACCTAAATATTATAACTTTCTATTTATTTATTTATTATCATAAATAGTCCAAAATGACATTTATGATATGGTCATAACCCTAACCTAAGGTCCAGGGATTCCTGTTCATTAACTCTTATCATTATCTCTATATAGTGCATGTAATATCAAGTTATATAGACTAGTGTCCATATTGTGACTTGGTCGATAGGATTTGATATGTACTATAGAAGGATATAATATACATGATATTGATCAGCACAAAAAGTCAATCGCCTCCTGGATAACTCAATGGTGATATCTCTGACTATGAAGCTGAGTGATATGGGATCGAATTCG
Source organism: Schistosoma guineensis (assembly GCA_944470375.2). Lineage (NCBI taxonomy): Eukaryota > Metazoa > Platyhelminthes > Trematoda > Strigeidida > Schistosomatidae > Schistosoma > Schistosoma guineensis. The sequence goes on along the minus strand of OX103892.1, from coordinate 4,786,618 downwards.
TCTGGGAGTATCAGTTCCCTGAAGATAATAGGTACACCTTGCTGATGAATGCCAAGTCGCAAGAAACCTAGGTCCGGGGTTTTGTGTGAACTACTTTCAATCACCATCTTAAGACAAAGTATTATCTTTATCATTTTCTAATTGATGATATTTCTCATTGACTGGATGAGTATGTAAGTGAATAGGTCAAATGTGAACGGTACTTTATATACCGAAATAATTACATTTCTTGTTCTTTGAATTAGTCATGTGAACTAGCAAAAAAATGTAAGTGAAGTTATGTTAACGAATACAGAGTAGGGTTATCTTTTAACGTTAGTTGTAACCTGGATTAGAACTGAAGTTACTACAACACTCTATATTGAGTGTAAGGCTGTGCATGATCACCAAGGTAGAGTGGATCTGTGATTTACTACTCCTGATTTTCGATAATTCTGGTTATTTCATGAGGAGAGAGCGTTATTTAACTGTACAACTCTCCACAAAATAATGAATGAATTATTTATAAGGTTTAGGAATATTAATAAGCATTATAGACCAAATTAAATGGAGTAGGCTGTAGACAATCAAATATTAAAACATTCTTATAACTGGGTCACAAATAAAAAGAGTAAATTATATCCAGTTTAGAGTTAAACGACCTAAATTCGACGAAGCTGTTAAAGGTGGTAGTCATGTGAGTAACAATGCATTTTACACTGATACACACTGGTAACAGGTTTTTATGTTTACTTATATATTTATTTGAACATATAAGTATTGATACATATGGTCACCGAATACATATACTCCACACAAGTCACTTGATTTGTGTGTGAGCTGTTATACCGCCTGGGGTGCTCAGAAGGTAGTTTTCATAAGGGTCACACCCGTAGCCTTTGACCTAATGGTGTAATCTACAAGACAGTGGATTAACGTTAAAAAGTGCAGTCCCATGGTAGTCGGTGACCAACAATAAGTTCATACTCGATTTGTTCCTTCAGGATCTTGGATCCTATGTGTACCATTGGTCGAGAGAATCAGGGTTTTCTAACTCCCCTAGGTGAAGAGCTGACTCTCTTCACTCTCGACTGTACCAGTGCAATTGGGGTTTTTTGTGTAAACTGTTACATCCAATATATATTTCAGACAATCAGTGATGAAATTGTATTTAGCGGGATATTTAAAAACGTAATTACATCGTTTTTAAATTCATAGGAAAATTTCGTATGGGTAGTTACTTTTAGTCTCAATTGTCTAACATGTAGTCAACCTTATAAATTTCTCTTCTCTGAACACTTTAAATCTTTGATTAAGAGAACAACTATAACACTGAAATACAATCATAATGCATTTGGCAATATGGATGATGATAAAACACTGATCAGAAATTGATTGATCTATGTAAGGAATATATCTTTGATCGTAACCAAAATGAAATATATGTGTAGTTTAGGACTGCAATAAATCATTCTCTTATTGATATATATGCATCCTGTGAAAACTGCCTCGATATTGCCTTAAGTGATATGTTTTATAAGCAAAGATGGATGGTAGCTAACATTGGAATCCAGAATGTATATATATTTTGTTCTATTTGGGACTCGTCAACTGGATGTATCTACATCCTAGATTTGATATTCACTCCACAACTCAAACTGAGTAATATTCGTTTCAAATGCTATCACATTATCCACTTAGCTATTGAATCCTAATAGTCATTAGCTTGTGCAATAGGATAAAGCTTAAATTCACTTTATATTGTTTATTTAAATCTTAAAGACCTGCAATTGATCAATCTCTAGATTCGAGTTCCAGAGTGAACAACATTAACTTTGTGATGTAGATAACTCCAGTTGACAAGTTGTAAATAAGATGAAACACACATTTTAAATTCCATAGTTTGTTACCATCCATCTTCATCTTTAGTTATGTTTTATAGATTCATAATAAATTTCAGAAAGATAAAAAGACAATTATGATTGTATATTGAACAATGTTTCAATTAAACTTGGCATGATATTTTTGTTGTTGTTTAAATCATACGAATAACATGAATTGCAGAGAAAAAAAAACAAAAAAAAAACTTTATCTCATTTAAAGAAAACATTTAACTAATTCTCATGAATAAAACTTTCACCTTAGAAACAAATCTGAGTTTTTTTTTTTGTTTTTTTTTTTCATGTTTGTTTTTGTATTTTTTTTTCTGTGAACTAGCGGAAAACTTTGAGTAATATCATAGATACACTCACATAAGTACTCGCGCAGGCACATACACACATACGCACACATACGCACACACAAACAAACAAACAAATATGCACAAACACAGGAAACACAATTCACCTCTTCGATATAAAGAAATAATAAATTACGAAATTCGATACATGCAACAATATGAATTCCAGTACTTTACACATAGAGATAATAGAACAAAGAAAATAGAACCGAACCGAACTGAACCGAATCGAACAGTTTTGAAGTTAGAGACTAAGTAAATGTGTTTTATTGTATAACCTAAATTGGTTAGCTAAATCTCTTTGATGTTTAGTTTTTTTTTTGTTTTGTTGTTGTCGTTGTTGTTGTTGATGATGATGAATTTTGTTTTGTTTATTTATTTTTTTTCTTAAATTTAAACTTAAAAAAAGAGACTGTCATCTAATAGAAATGAATTATGTTTGTCAATAAGCTATGTGATTAAGCAGTTATGTAATTTCAATGGTTTAGATCATGAGCAAATGGAAGCTAGACTATCATGGAAAACCTGGAAATGCTGGAAAAGCGTTTCCTCTTATTGTGGGGCTCCTTAGCAGTGGGCATCCATGATCCTGCTCCCAGCGAGATTCGAACTCAGGACCTGTCGGTCTCGTGTGTGAGCGCTTAACCTCTAAACCATTGAGCTGACCAACATCCAACGGTATTAATGTCTAACTTTAACTAATCCACGAAATTGAGCAACATATCCACCAATGTCTTCAGTTAGTTACCATCTCACAACAGACCTGGTTGAACTCCGCTGATCACTGCTTCTTACTACTATTCCAGGAAATACGTCTTAAAGCCGGTCATTAGTGAGCATATGTTGTTGTAGAATTGTACTATAAATAGATAATGAGAAATTTTAAGCATTCTGTAATGATCATTTTCTTGGTATTTAATTATAAGGAAGTAGACATTTTAAGCATGTTATGTAATTCGGAATAGAAGTCGAATTGAGCAAAACATTGATAAGATAGAATAAGAAACATTTTATTGATAGTTATATTCAAGTGTTCAAATTTAAACAAAACAGTAGGTAAGTAAATTTTAGCTGGCGATTATTGCGGTGTATACTACTGATTTCGATAAATATAAGTAGTATGTATCATCAATTGAAAGTGCAATGTCTAGAGATAGAAGGTAATGAAGTTCAAAGAAAAGACAAAGATAGCAGAGAGTGATTGATATGGAAGAGAAGGAGCAGTTAAGTCTGAAACAATTGATTGACATTTTGCAAATGAGGTATTTACTGTATGATTCTTAAATTTTGCCAGGATATTCTATAATGTTGTATTCAAATACATTTCATTATCCCCACTTGTGTCCTCATTCACCACAAGACTTATGCTATTCAGTAGCATTATTGGTATAAATACTGAGAATAAGATAAATGGATGGATTTGTTCTTATCTTTCTGGTGGTGAACAGTAAACTATTTGTAAAGGAGAGTGTTACACTTCTTTATTAACAGAAGTTGGTGTAGCTCAAGAAGCCGCTTTTTACTCTTTTCATTTCAGAGTTTTTCTTATATGGTCCAATATCTTGAAAGAATGAACATTTTTCAGTCATGAAAAGTGATCTCATCGTATGCGTACCAATTTCTGACGTTTATCTTTACTTTGTAATGAATGAGTCGTTAAAGAGCATTATGAACGATCTCTCATTACTTCCAAATATCATTGGTAGTAAGATTAGAACTATCTCGTTATTGATATTCTGGACTGAATGATTATAAGTCGTTGCGACCATATATACATCTTTCACGAATTACTACAATATACCTATATTATCATGACTTATTTGAAATAATTGATTCGTGGTTAACAATGAAATCTAGATTGAGCGTGTTAGCCAACTCGACTGAATTGGACCTACCTCCATCTCATTGTTTATGTTTATATTAGGACTAGAACTAAGTACCTTTGCTTTTAAACTCCCATGGAATTATCCATAGAGCTACTGAGTTCAGCAGCATATTTACAACTGAAGAATATCTGGAACTCAAAACAACTCTTTGTCAACCAACACCAAGGTCAGAATTTGCAATACAAATGTCAAGACAGTTCTACTGTATGAAGCAGAAACCTGGCGAACTACGAAAGTCATCATCCAGAAGATACAAGTGTTTATTAACAACTGCCTACGCAAATAACTTCGGATCAGTTGGCCAGACACTATCAGCAACAACCAACTGTGGGAGAGAACAAACCAGATCCCAGTGGAGGAAGAAATCAGGAAGAAGCGCTGGAAGTGGATAGGACACACATTGAGGAAAGCACCCAACTACGACACAAGACAAGCCTTCACATGGAATTCTGAAGGCCAAAGGAAAAGAGGAAGACCAAATAAGAACACATTACGCCGGGAAATGGAGATAGACATGAGAAGAATGAACAAGAATTGGATGGAACTAGAAAAGAAGGTGGAGGACAGAGTGGGTTGTAGAATGCTGGTCGGCGGCCTATGCTCTATTAGGAGTAACAGGCTAAAGTAAGTAAGTAAGTAAGTAAAACAAACAAAAAATGTAACATGATAACGTGGAAATTTAACTGTTTTGTTAAGTTAGATACTTAAATATATTTCAATTTATTGCCTTAGAAGGAGTTTTGTGGAGATTTTAATCAATTCAATAGTTGGATCCATAAGTCAATTGAAACTAGACCATCATGAAAAACTTGTAAGCACTTGATGATTGTTCCGTCCTAGTATATGACTTGTCAATAGTTTGCATTCACGATCCCGCTTCACGAATTCCGAACCCAGGATCTATCCTTCTCATGTGCGAATGCTTAACTTTTGAAACATTAATCCAGCTAGCATCTAGCCGGGTGGAATCGTAGATGCACACTACTGAGGAGTCCTATACCAAGACGAAACTGCCGTCCAGTACTTTCAGATTCTCCATAATAATCTAGCTTCAACTGACCCGTAAATTCTTTTTAATGAATTAAGTTGAATTTTCTAAACAAAATAAAACTTAGACATGAAAGAGAAAGAATATATTTATAAAATTTCAGTGTTCCCATGATCATAAGGAAATAAATTAATTTTTCGGGGTGGGGTAAAGATGGGCTGTTGTACGAGGAAACAATTCACATTTTAGGAAATTGGTAAATCCAAGTTTTCTTATTTAATGTCTTAATGGGTGTATTCCATTTTATTAAAAAAATTCCAAGGACCCTTCCTCAGTAAAGGAACTTAATGAGTTTCTGCATTATTCTGTCAAACTTGCGGAATTGAATGTGAACGTTACCATTCTTAAAGATTGCGTTAAAATACACAAATATCTTATAGCTTTGAAAATGAATTCGTCGAAAAAAGAACTCTTCACTGAACTAATCTTTCTTTCTTATTTAATCCAAAATTTCATTTGACAATCTAGTTCAAGCTTAATTTTAAACGGATTCCTCATAATCAAAGATAATAACACATTGATTCGACATAGATCAATATAATCACAATCATCATAATCATCATCATAATAATACTCTACATATAAATAGCACACTTACCATAATTCACTTGGTAATTGACAATTTAAACTGATCTCTTCAAGTAATGGAAGCATTCCTATTCATAAGCAATTGATCTATTTATTATGTAATCAAGAATTACAATAAGTTTCAATGGATATACTATAGGAAGGAATAATAGATTATACTGTTATATTACATATATATAGATAGATATTCCAATATATTCGTCTATTCGTCGTTGCATATGAATAATGAAATATATCACAATCAAACTATGTGTACAGTAACAACAATAACAATAACAAAACAACGTTGACTATTATTACCAATCACTGTGAATGCAAATTAGACTTATATATCTATTGTATCTAACAGTAAAATTGATTTTCTGTGACCATTTTTTTATACTTTGTGATATTGGTTACCCGCTTATCACGTAATCGTAATAATCATAATCATAATCCATAATACAATCAATTATATGTGGGTGCCTAAAAAGAGAGAAAAAAATATCACCTGATTTATTCACTAACTCATTCAAGGAGAGAACGAGAGAGAGAGAGAGAGAGCGAGACAGAAAGACATAACATAACAACAACAACAACAACAACGAAAAATCACTTGTTTCTGGTTGCCAAGTCAATAATAGCACAATACTTGAAATGTTTTACTCCTTTCTTTTGTATACCAATATATAACTTGTATGTTGAGAATAATCATATCATTGGTTGAAATTTCTATGAACCAATCACTAGTTAAGTAAAACTTTCTGCAAATATACAGGGACACCAATGTCATAATCATTGTAAATGTGTAAAATTAAGAATACAATAGGGCGTAGTCATGAGTCACAATGCATTCAATTGAGTAAATAATACCATATCTGTATATATATAATTCAGTTATAACTTTACTTCATACAGTCAATATATGAGTAACATAATAAATAAATAAAAAATAAGGAACAAGTAGAATTGGGTTTTATTTTTACTATGACTAATGTTATTTATTATGTAGTGTTACTATGGTCATTAGGAAAGAAATTGATTTTTCGGGGTGAGGGTGGGTGTGGAGTGGGATGGGGTGGGGTGGCGTAGGAGGAAACACTTCACATTTGGTAAACACCCAGAACTTAGAAAGAGAATATATATATATATATATAGTTAGAATTGGATGAATGTAAATTGTATTTGGCAATAAACATTTGGTAGGAGAAGGTTAAAAGAGAATAAAAGAAAATCAATAATTTCATAATGAGTAAACTTGTATTCATAAAAATTCCAATGAGACTATAAATTATGGACGATCTTTGAGAGGCGCTATGATGACCTTGAGAGTGTTCACCTAATGACTAGGACTAAATAAGGGTCATAAACCAGTGTGATGACTTAGTCGATAGGATTTGATCTATACTAAAAACGATATGATATACATGATATTGATCACTGGGTGGTGATCATTGTCATGTGTATCGACTACCTCCAACCACCAGTCACCTAGACTAGAGGCTACATTGCAATTTGATCAACAGCATTCGATCTGCACTAATAAGGACTTGACTCACATGACATTGATCACCACCCAGTGATCAATCAATTGTGAGCACATCTCAGTCCTAAAGGAGGTCACTCATGGACCGGATAGCTCAGTGGTATCATCTCTGAGTGTGAAGCTGATTGACATGGGATTGAATCCGTCGGGGAACATTAGTTCTCTCAAGATTACGAGTACAACTTGCTGACGAGGGCCAAGTCACTCGAAACCACATGTCTAGGGTTTCCCATCGACTACCTCTAACCTTCATCTTATTTTTCCATTAGCGACTAGCCTAAAATTAAAAAAAACAAAGACATGTAACTGGAAGTTATATTGTGGGGTCTGTTTAAGGAGCCTATAAATTCAACAAATAACAAATTCTTCTACTAATTAAGCTTATTCCACTGATCTACTGAGTTGTGATAGTCGTTTCACGACTGTAACAAGCAACTATTTGATTGATCTCATTATTGATATTGAAGAGTAAAATTGTAATCAGTCTTGGTTGACATGTATTGTTTATCAATAAATATCTTAATTTGTTATCATTTCTTCCCATAACCTTGTCGAATTGCTTAGTCAAAGAATTATTTAATAGTTGAATTCATGAGTCTAGTATAGGACTGCTTAACAGTGAGCATCCACGATCCAGTCTCATGAGATTCGAACCTAGGACCTATCATTCTTGCAAGGGAACGCTTAGCCTCAAGACCACCGCACCGGCATTCAACAGTGTGCATGGGTAACTGGGAACTTTAATAAATTAGCTTCGAATAAATGATGGAATAAACTGACTAATAACTATTTAGTAAGCAATACATGTATGTTTACTCTCTGTGTAGAATAGATTTTAATAATATCCAATAGTAAGGTCTAGAAAACATGTTTCATCCCATTGAAGGTTTACCAATTTTAAACGCTTTTGTCCGCTTCAATAATTTTTCTGAGGCATTAATATCCTACCGGTCAGTATTGCATAAAAATGTAGTGAACGGAAACTCAGGTGGGCGAAATTAATTTGCTTAGTGCAAAATTACAGAGTGTCGTCGTAAATTATGAAAACTATACGTTAAATACTTCATTTGCACACCTTTCATCAGCTGTCCTTTATATCCTTCATGATTCTTCCAATTCTGTTTTTATTCCAATACTACTCTGTTTTCTTCAGTTTAGTCTTCTTAATCTTCTTTTAATAAGCATTCCAGTCCTGATTGTTATCACATATTATTATATCTTTCAACATAAGTAGCATACACACGGCTTTTGAGGTTGTTCTGTGCGCTGTGCTACTTCATTCTTTACAGCTGTCTGGGTCACTTTGATCGTCAAAGTATCGAGTTCATCGACGCACTGACCTTTTGGGCCATATAAATCCGATGTCTAACTAGCATCCAATGAACCACTGAATCATCTACATCTGACCACTAGTGGTATGTCCCACTGCTTCTCACCGTTGAAAGCAACTGCAACAACCAACGCCCCCCTCCAGCCAAAACACTCCACTCGATGTCACTTTCTTGCACTAGACCGCCCAAACTAGCACCCCTGGCCTCTAGACCCCTGAGTTGGCTTCCGACGGTGTTAATGTATAACTTTAATCAATTCACAACAATGTGCGACCATCATTCATTGTTTTGGTTTGTTAACTGTCTCACACCCGACATGAATAGGTGCCCACAGCTTCTCACTAGAACTCTGAAAATCCCCTCATTAAGGGGTTATGATTTAAGTTAGATCATCAGTGAAAACCTGGAAACAGTCAACAGGCGTTTCTTCCTATTATGGATTTAATTCGTGATTTCGGTGGAATTCAACAATCTCTACGACCTTTTTGTAAGCAATGATGGATAGTGGCTACCAGAGGAATCTAGGACGCGCGTTTCGTTCTATTTGGGTCTCGTCATATGCTTACAAAAATCTTGTGAATTAAGGCAATATCAAGGCATACGCAGAGTATGCCTATAACAGACTGATTAATTGCAGTCTTAAACGTCAATGGGAAGATACAAGCCGAACAATACAAAGTGAATCTCTACAACCGTTTACTGACATTGAAAATAATAATCAAACGGTTAATTTTTACATATCTAGTGACTTACAATGTAGATATGATCATAAAATGAATAGAATCTATGAAAATCATTTACAGAAGAGACAAAAGAAAGTGAATACTTTGCCTTGTTTTAAACTTTAAAATGTAGACTATAAGTGATTCTATGTAATGGCAGATGTTTTAGTCTAGTGAATTTCAATGAACCACCTGATCACTCTTAAGAATCAATGTCACTATTCATAATAAAATTAATTCATGTTATGGAATGACCAAAAACTTAGTTATTTATTGGACTATGTAAGCAGAAATGTAGTCAATTCCTGTCGTGACTACTTAACCATTATATATATGTATATGCAGATGTAAAGGCGAGGATTGGCAAAGAAAGTGCTGTATTCCTAAAATTGAAGAATATATAGAACTCAAAACAACTGTCCATCAATACCAAAGTGAAATTCTTCAACATGAATGACATGATAATTCTACTGTACGGAGCTGAAAATTCAAGAACTACCACAACTATCATCAAAAACCTACAAGTCTTTATCAACAATTGTCTACATAAGATACTGAATGTCCGTTGGTCGGATACCAACAACTTACTATGGGAGAGAACAAACTATCTTCCAACTGAAGAGAAGATTAGGAAAAGGCGCCAAAGATGGATAAAAAACGCATTACGGAAATCACCAAACTGCATCACGAGGCCATTGCTAACTTGGAATCCTTATGGTAAACGGATAAGAGGAAGACCACGGAACACACTGCGTCGAGAATTGGAAGCAGACATAATAATGATGAATAGCAACTTGAAACAACTGGGAAGGATTATCCGGGACAGAGTTGTATGGCTGACGGGTGGCCTATGTTTATGGAGGAGAGGCAACAAGCGTAAGTATATATATATATGGGCTTCGAGGTTAACAATTGCAAAAATAAATTTTGTAGTAATTTCCGTACATGTGTACTTCTACTGCTCAAGTTCATTTGGTGAATTAAGCAAATGAGATTCACATAAGACAATTATCGGTCGTTTTAACTCGAAAAATGAACACATACTAAAACAGTAGAAACAGATTCAGTAAATTGAATTTCGAGGAGATAAACTTCTTACTCCCCTACATTGTTAAAATAAATAGATGGAAACAAGTTAAATCGAGTTTGAAAATAGTTACTGTGTATAGCAACAAATAAATTAATTAATATAAGAAGGGGTTTGTGGATAATACAGTAATTTTTAATAGTTTTAATCATAAGTCAATTAAAGCTAGACCACCATGGAAAACCTGGAAGTACTGGACGGACATTTCGTCCTGCTGTGGGACTCCTCAGTAGTACGCATCCACGATCCCCCTCCAGAGATTTGAACTCAGAACCTAACGATCTTCCACGCGAACACTTTACCTCTAGACCACTGAGGTGGTCAGCATCCGATGGTATTAACGTCTAACTTCAATTCATTTTACGATGAGTTAATCATAACTAAGAGATAGAAAAGATATTAAAATATAGTGTAATATAGTAAGTAAATATGAATTAATGATTTGAATAGTGTATTCCATTACCCCTTAGTTTTTCATATTCATTTATTATGTTTATTAAATTTAATGACCTGACAAGGTGAATGAGTTACATTTTATTTCTATGAATATAAAACAAATGTAGAACATACATTGTTGAATTAGCCAATCTCTTATGTTGCCATAAATGATCACTAACGAAGCAATAGTTTAATAGCTTAAATAAAATAACTTTTAATTATTAGATAAAAGATTTCAACTTTAATTGCTTAGCTTTGATCTAGGTAACAAGCATAGTATTGTGGTGTGTCCTACTGATATCAACAGATATAAGTAGTATGTATCATTATCAATCGATAGTGAAATGCCTGGAGGCAGAAGGTTAAGAAGATCAAACAAAACAGAACGAGAACAGAGAATGTTTGGTGGAGAAAGGAGAGAACAATGATAATGAAAATGATCATTATACAAATGTGGTATATGCTACTGATGTCGACAGATATAAGTAGTATGTATCATTACCAATCGAAAGTGAAATGCGTGGTGACAGAAGGTGAGCAAGATCGAAGAAAAGAGAACGAGAACAAAGAACGATTGGTGTGGAAACGAAAGAACAATAAAGTCTGAGACGATTGATTGAAATTTTGCAAAAGTAAGAGCCAAATTAAAGACAGTCAATTGACATATTGCAAATGAAGAATTTACTATTTGGTACTCAGATTTTACTAAAACATTTTGTAATTTTGATTGTCCTCACTTGTATTCTCGTTCGCTACAGTATTACAAGATGCTAAACAATAAGACACGATTCTATGTTGAGTACATGTTTACTGAACGATTTTGAACTATGTTTTATCATATAGAACATGGTATAACTTATACTCATTCTAAGAGATAATTTATTACTTTGTAATATCGCTTTCCCATAGTCTGTAGCACTTCAAAGGCCAGTCCAAAGCTAGGGTAAAGAAGGACGGTTGAGCTAGAGGTCGGCAACCCCATCCCATAGAAACACAACTCTGCTAAAATAACGCTAACCAGAATATTACTTCCTATTGTCAACGTGTTATTAATCCAAATGGAGACATTCAGAAATCATTTTCCTTCTTCATACTAAGTTTTAAAATCAATATATGACACCAACTAACATATTACTATGAAGTAGAAATAACCAAACAGATGTTTTATTTTAATTCGATTGTCCGCATTCATGTGGATCCATGAATTCACTACAGGTGAAACTGAATACGTTTGTGCATGATTGTGAGCTATTGATCATGAGACTACTGAGTTGGTATGCAATAATACACGTTTGAAGCTTGAATAAGTGAATCTTTCATTAAAATTGTAAGAGTGTAATCAATAATCACCTTGTTCGAGAATAGTTCATGCAATTCTAGTGGAAATCTATGAACTTCATGAAACAGTCATCATCAATGACAACTGATGATCATTATTCCATTTTCCTGAGTGATTGAAGTTGGAAATATATATCATTGGATACTAACCATATAGTCGAATTGTGGTATATGCTACTTATGTCTATAGAAATAAGTAGAATGTAACATCAATCGGAAGTGAAAAGCCTGACAGCCGAAGGCTGAAAAGATCGAGTTGAAGAGAATGGAAGAGGAAACAGAAAGTAATTGTGAATTAGAGGAATTATAGAGAATGTGAACAACAATTGATGGATATATTCAAATGAAGTATTCAGTGTATTGTTTTCATATTTTACCTGTTGGGGAATGTAAAAGTGAAAGATCAAAGAACACATTACGTTTCATCATTTGAAGCAGTCATCAATAGAATGAATAGTAACTGGAAACAACTAGTAAGCATTGTTCAGAATAGAATTGGATGGAGAATATTGATGGGTGGCCTATGCTCCTCTACAAATGATCACAGGCGTAAGTAAGTAAGTAATACAAAAGAATACTTTCTAATGACAAACAATTTCCAGAAATTAGATGACGAAACATTGAATATCTAAGAAAACTCCTAAATTAGGCATGAATTAAAATACTTCCAAGACAATATATTCTCCGATACAACAAAGCATGCCACAATCCAATCACAATTGACGGAGAATATTTGGAAGATGTAAAAACCTTTACATATTTGGCCAGCATCATTGATGAACACGGTGGATCTGATGCAGATGTGAAAGTGCGGATCAGCAAAGCAAGATCAGCATATTTGCTACTGAAGAACATTTGAAAATTAAAACAACTGTTTGTCAACCAACACCAAGGTCAGAATTTTCAATACAAATGTCAAGACAGTTCTACTGTATGGAGCAGAAGCCTACAGAACTACGAAATCCATCACCTAGGGGATACATATGTTTATTAACAGTTGTCTACGCAAAATACTTCGGATCCGTTGGCCAGACACTATTACTAACAACCAACTGTGGGAAAGAACAAACCAGATCCCAGTGGAGGAAGAAATCAGGAAGATGCGCTGAAAGTGGTTAGAACACACATTGAAGAAAGCACCCAACTGCGTCACAAGGTAGGCCCTCACGTTTAATTCTGAAGGTCAAAGTAAAAGATGAAGACCAAAGAAGAACATATTACGTCGAGAAATGGAGGCAGACATGAGAAGAATGAACAAAAATTGGATAGAACTAGAAAGGAAGGCCTAGGACAGAGTGGGTTGTAGAATGCTGGTCGGCGGCCTATGCTCCATTAGGAGTAACAGGCTTAAGTAAGTAAGTAAGTAAGACAATATATTCCATGATATAAGTTAATCAATATTATGCAAAATATAATTTCATTATACTTTTGTTTATCTCTTTCTTCAGAATCTTTTATATTTAAGTTATAATACAAATGATCACATACATACAATAGTTTACATGTTAATAATAACTAAGTGAAATAGATACACTTAGTTAATTGATATGCTCTAAATGTTTTCATGAATGTACCAACTTCTTAAAAAACTGTATTGTACAAATGTACTTTGTGAAGATGATTGAATTTCATTGAAATCATAAACGGTTTTATTGTGATTTTATTTGAATGAAGTATTGAAAGTACTGATTGAATTGATTAGAATTTATAGTTGGTATTTGAGATGAATCAACTTCAATTGAAGTTTGTTGAAGAGGAAATCCAGAAAACTTCTCAGAAAACAAACAGTCGAGAAAGGCTCTGAAAACACTGAGAAGCATCTTGTCTAATAAGAGTTCACTAGAAGTTTTGCCAGAAACATTTAGAAATTGAAAAGTCACATGTTGAGTTCCTGATTAGATGATTATTATACTGTTACTGTGTTTAGTAGAATTCCAGAAGTTTCGGGAACTCCAATACTATAAAAACTCTAGGTTTTCTGTATATGAACGAACCCGCCTTTTCTCTCGTGTTCAATTTGCTGTGTAATTCTAGCCTGTAGGTTACTAGAAGAGCTTAGGAACTAAATCTAGCGCTCAATTAGAAAACTGATCAGTTACTATTTAAAATTACTAGATAAAACTGGGTATCTGTTTCATCTAAGTATAGAACCTTAACCTCAGTGATGATCGAACCAAATGCCTTCCCGTTTCAGATAGTATGGCTAAGCATTGTGTAGTGAACGAGAACACAGGATTTCTTGATAAAAATATGAAAACAATACACTGAATACTTCATTTGAATATATCCATCAATTGTTGTTCACATTCTCTATAATTCCTCTAATTCACAATTACTTTCTGTTTCCTCTTCCATTCTCTTCAACTCGATCTTTTCAGCCTTCGGCTGTCAGGCTTTTCACTTCCGATTGATGTTACATTCTACTTATTTCTATAGACATAAGTAACATACACCACAATTCGACTATATGGTTAGTATCCAATGATATATATTTCCAATTTCAACCACTCAGGAAAATGGAATGATGATCATCAGTTGCCATTAATGATGACTGTTTCATGAAGTTCATAGATTTCCACTAGAATTGCATGAACTATTCTCGAACAAGGTGATTATTGATTACACTCTTACAATTTTAATGAAAGATTCACTTATTCAAGCTTCAAACGTGTATTATTGCATACCAACTCAGTAGTCTCATGATCAATAGCTCACAATCATGCACAAACGTATTCAGTTTCACCTGTAGTGAATTCATGGATCCACATGAATGCGGACAATCGAATTAAAATAAAACTTCTGTTTGGTATTTTCTACTTCATAGTAATATGTTAGTTGGTGTCATATATTGATTTTAAAACTTAGTATGAAGAAGGAAAATGGTTTCTGAATGTCTCCATTTGGATTAATAACACGTTGACAATAGGAAGTAATATTCTGGTTAGCGTTATTTTAGCAGAGTTGTGTTTCTATGGGATGAAGTTGCCGACCCGATACACAAATGCGTGAGAACCGAATGTATTTAGACATGAAACTACAGAACATCTTAGTGAATTTTGAGAACCATAAAGTAATTAATTCATTTGCTTGATCTCAGTCCATCGTCTCAGACTTTATTGTTCTTTCGTTGTCACACCAATCGTTAAGATGGTGGTTGGAGGTAGTCAACACTAAATCCTGCGACTCAGCTTTGTGCTACTTGGCACTCGTCAGCAAGGTATACCTGTAATCTTGAGGAAACTGACGGTTCCTAGCGGATTCGATCGCGTGTCTCCCAGTTTCACAGTCATAGATGTTATCACTGAGCTATCCGGTTCGCGACTGACCTCCTATAGAACTGAGATATATTCCCAATTGATCGATAACCATCCAGTTATCTTAACCTTCTGCCACTAGACATTTCACTTTCGATTGATGATACATATTAGTTATATCTGTCAACGTCAGTAGCACACACCACAGCAGTACAATGATCATTTCAAATTCAGCTTCTTAGATTCGAACTTCGAGTCATGACTGTTGTTTAAGGCCTAATGATATTACCTATTTATTAAAATCGTACAACTTATCCTCATCCGTAAAGTACTATTAACATTACATCAATGGTTGACTGCATAATGCCAATTTCAATGAATTGGTTGTTGTTAGTTCTTTAACTCATGAGAAAACCATTTTATCAAATCATATTTTAAACTCGTAGAATGATTGTTTAGAAAATTTCTATGGCAATTAAATTGTGAATATCACCGTCAAATCATACATGGAATCGATTTTGAAACCTAGGCTACCAATGGATTATATTGAATACTGACCACCACATGCTTGTACAGATAAAATCAAGTTCCACTAATATGTTCATGAATCTAGAATCATATAGTGACCTAAACAGTTAACCCATATAAAACTCTAGTTGAACATCAGCAAGCTCAAAGTAACTACTTAAACTCAAACACTTGAGAATGTAAAAAGTGGAAGAAGAAGAAGAAGAATGGTGAAGAATTTCTATCAGAAGGGTTTTGTGGATATTATAGTAATTTCAATGGTTGAGATCATGAGTTAGTTGAAGCTAGGCCACAATGAAAAACCTGGAAGTACTGGACGGCTGTTTCGTCCTAGTATGGTACGCCTCAGCAATGTACATCCACGATCCCGCTTTGCGAGATTCGAACACAGGACCTATCGGTCTTGCGTGCGATTGCTTAACCTCTAGATCACTGAGCCGGCCGGCATCCAACAGTGTTAATCTTTAACTTTAACTAATCCACGAAATTGAGCGACATATTCACTATTGTCTTTAACGAGTTACTATCTCACAACAGACCCCTTCTGATACATGTCGGATAGTTGGATAAACTGAAACGATATCAGCTGCTAAAGACATCTTGAAACAATGAATGGTTTATGAAATGTGGTTATATGTGCTATTAACCTTTCTTTCAAATGATTTAATCTAGTTATTGTTCACAATATCTAACATTTAAAAAAGTATCCTTGATACTAATTTATTATCAGCTGAAAAACAATAATCCTTATCTATCAATGTGACTATTATGTAGGTTGTATTTGCCAGTGATTTTGGTTACGATAACCTTTGAAAATTAAGTAATGATGAATAATTATCTCATCGTATTATGGAACTCGTCAGTATTACTCATCCACAACCCACACAAAGTTAGTACTTAAAATCGGATATCGTGACAAACACATTTTATCATTAGAAGCAGTATGTTTAGTATTCAGTGATAACATTCTAAATACAACCAATCAGTGAGATAGGAAGATGATCATCCAATATAGTTAATGACAGTTATTTCATTCTCGAAATATCGGAACTCCACTAGTCACGACTTCTCACTGAAAATTCAGGAAAATCTTGAAGTAAGCTTTAATCGGGTTGGTGGACACGGAGAGTTCACCTAGGGGAGTTGGAAAACCCTGATTTCAAACCAATGATTCACATGGGCTCCAGTATTCTGAGGGACCAAATGGCTCATGAACCAATCGTTGGTCACCTGCTACCATGGGACTGCATCTCCTTACGTTACTCCACTACCTTGTGGGTCAGACATTTAGGTCGAGGGCTCCAGGCGTGGCCGCCTTCGAAAACCATTTGCTTCGGTCTAAGCACCCGGGTAGTATCTTAGCCCACACACAAATCGAATGTTTTTTTTGTGGCGCATATGTATTTGGTGCCTCCTTGTACCGATGTTTATGTGTTTAAATAAATAAGTAAAAAAATAACGTCATCAATAAGCTGATTATTATAGTTTATTTGAAAGGAGTTTACAGGATGTTACTTTGGTTCCTACGTTGCATTCGACACCGACTGATCTTAGTTGTTGTATCACTAAAAGCCAGGAAGTAATTGATATTTAATTTCTGTCAGTATGAAGCTTCTCAATAGTGTACGCTTATAAGCGTTATTACCTATTTTAAATAATCTTTGATTCAAATGCATTACTTGGTTAGTGATCAGAACAGAATATAACAATAATAATAACAATAGAAGTGTCATTTTGTGAAAGCCAGTCTCAATATATAAATAATAATCCCTATCAATCAGTCTGATGAACTTATCTCTTAAGAATATCTTCAACAACGCATTGACCTTAAAAGGTTAGCCTCTGAAAAGAAACAGGCTTATTCTAATGATTTGAATAGTTTGTTTGTTATTATTTTGACAGTTATGTCATTCAAATAGTGTTAGAATAAAACAAATTTCACTCATCAATATACTTCAATATTGTATTATATCTCTAATTTACAAACACTAATGAATAGCTGATATTCATTTATAGTTAAAACTGTTCTATGTTCTACTGATGTCAACAGATATAAGTAGTATGTATCATCATCGATTGAAAGTGAAATGTCTGGTGGCTGAAGGTTAAGAAGATCGAAGAAAAGTGAAGGAGAACAAAGAATCAGTGGCGTAGAAACCAAAGAACAATGTTAATTAAAATGATTAATTTACAAATGTGGTGTGTGCTACTGAATCAACAGATATAAGTAGTATGTATCATCAATCGAAAGTGAAATGTCTGGTGGAAGAAAGTTAAGAAGATCAAAGAAAAGAGAATGAGAATTGAGAATGATTGATGTAGAAACGAAAGAACAATGAAGTCTGAGACGATAGAATAATACTTTACAAATTAAGTATTTACTGTTTAGTTTTCAGATTACATAACTCCTCCTGGAGTCCCTCCGGGGGCTACTGCCGGTCCCAAACCCGGATAAAAGAGGTGGGTTGGGCATGGGGTTAGCGACCCCATCCCGTAAAAAGCCATCTCGCTAAAACAGCTCTCAGATTACACGAAGACTTTCTGTAACTCCATATTCAAATACATTTTGGTTGCCCCCAGTTGTGTCACTACAAAAACTATTGTATTCTGATATAGTTAATACTCAAACTATTGAATATTATGTAATCACACGATTGAAATGGATCATTTAACATTTTATGTTTAGTGATACTGAGCGACGAATAATCAAGGAAACTGACGTGATTATATTCAAGATAATTAACACTAAAATGTTGTGGGATATGACTTTGTAAACAATTGATCAGTTTATTATACTAACTCATTAGCAACTATATTCATAGATGTAAACATAGTGTATGTAAGTTCTTAAAGAAGCTACACCTTAGAAGAAAGATTATGGTAAGCTTATTGGTCATCTCAGCAAATAAATCTTGAAACAGTTCTATTCCAATATTATGTCTTCCTGTTTGGGACGGAAAGATACGAAAACGACGTCAAATATAAGTGTTGATGCCTAAAGCCCAGTGGTGAATAAATTTCTTTTTTTGTCACTGAATTGTAATCCGGTGATTGACATTCCCATCTCTTGATACAGAGTGACCAGTTGTGTTGATGGGGTATCTACGGTCATTACTGAGTTGACTTTTTCTATCATATATTGAACATGTAGTGATCTACTTTTATCAAGATAATGCAATCGGTATAATTGAAACAATTATCATTGTAACCAATTGTACCAGTGATTATTTTACAGTACTTGTTTGTTTAATTGTACCAAAATACATACATTCTTCCGTTGATTGTGACCTTGCACGAATTCTGTTACGTTGAGTAACCCCACTTGTAACCTGGCACGATCGTGGTATTCTTTCGATACCACGAGATCGCAAACAAATACATCTCGACTACAGCCATCAACTACCTTCTGATATTTGGCTTACGGGGGATCTTATCGGTTAACTGGCACGTAGTCTTCCTGTAGTGGTGATCATAGTCAACCGCGACTCGACGCCACACTACAAGCATTTACTTTCATATAAAAATTAACGAAGGATTAAGAAGTAATGAATCGGTAAATTTTTTCACGTTTGAAAGTTTGGAAGTATCCACTGATATACCATGTAGTTCTTCTTCAGATGGTTTCGTTTGCACATACGTTTGACAACTGTATTTGAAAGTCCATCAATATTTGCTGTTTCGATGGATACTTCATTCAAAGCTTTATCTATCCCATATTATAGAAGCAGCTTATACAGATTCCAGCTTACACGTTTCAGATGGCTAAAGACTTCTACCTTACTCATGAAGATGTTAATAATGATTCTTGTGCTACTCGTATGAAACAAAATGATGTCTTATGATAAAATGTGAATTAATATATTATTCTTCAGAAACCTCAAATATCTTCTAACATGAACAGTTCCAATTGATTCAGACAATTGAATAATTTGGAAACCTCTTTTAATGGGTTTTCGGGTATTAAATCGTGTTTTCCATAAGAGAGTTAGTTGGAGAAACTTGATCGGCCGCTTGTACTCCATGAAGAATAACGAGAGTAAGTAGGTAAAGTAAAGTGATTTTACGTAAGTTTAGTTATGGACGTTGAAGTAAATGTAGAAAGGTTAGACATGTACGAGAATTTTGTTAAAGTTCAAAATCATCTACTACCAAAACACTAAAAGATTGTGGATCAAGACTAGCTGATCTAATTCATCCACTGTTGATACTGGTAGCATAAAGTCAATTATTCTTAAGGGAAATTTGTTTTTTCTTTATCTCGCATTTCCGTGAAAACATAGAAATAGTAATATCATTGGAATCACTGGGCACCAGTTACTCGTTATTGGTACGGTTGATGATGAAGAAGGTCGATGTGTCAATGTTCTTCACTGATTAGTGAGTATGGCGCACCTGTGTTTAAAATAAAGACCCTTAGATTACTGTACGTTCAAATTTGTTTATGCACTAATTTTTTAGATCATACCTTGATCAATGAGTTGATCTGAAAATGCTCGAAGGTTATGAGACGCGTGAAGATTCACGTAGCACACCTAGAAGCAAATGGAGAGCTCATTTTCTTTAGATGTGGACCTATTTCTTCTGGTTTAAAAGAAGCCTTAAATAATGAGCTAAATAAACAGGTTTGAAGAGGAATAGTGATTCCAGATGAGTCGTGCAAGTGAGCTACTCACATTATGACTCCATTACGGTTGGATGGAAGAGCAAGTAGAAGTTGTGGTAACTATCACATGATCCTAAATACTCGGCTCTGGCAACATAAACACTAAAGAAACTGAAGATATGTTATGCAAGTTATAGGGATCGAGATATTTTTCTGAAGTAAAAAGATGCGTGTTTACAAATTCCACAAAATGAAATCTATATTGAACTAATTATCATTTAGATACAATTCCCTACCATTTGAATTAAATTTTTGGCCTGAGATACTACAGAAAGTTATGAATCAGATCATTGCTGGTCCTGAAGGTGATGAGTCGTATCAATATGATATTGTAGTTCATGTTGAAAGTATTAAATTGCATAATGAATGCTTTTTGAATTTATTCGGGTGCTTCTGTAATTCAAATGTGGCCGTGTATTTAACCAAGTGTCAGGTTCAACCTAAGCTTATCAACTATCTAGGCTGCACTGTAGATGATAAGCGTTTTACACCTGATATGATTCGTCTAGCTCCATTGATTCTAGCACTGTCACCTACGAATATCTCTCCATTTAGATCAAAGATTAGTGCTCTTCAATATAATTCCAGGTTAATTCCTAACTTTTCACAAATATAATTTAAACTTTCGACTTGGTTTCTGTAAAGAATTCGGGTGGGAACGGTAACACGAGAGTAAACTTAGAAATCTTCTACAGTTCTTAAATAATGAGGTCTTGCTCAGACCACTTTCGCCAATTAAAACATCTAACCTCACTTCATGTGTACCTCCATTAGGGTGCTGATAAATGATAAGTAACCCGTTTCACAGAAAAGTGGCTTGAGCTTGTTTGATCGTACTAACGTTTTGCTTTCTGGCACCAAGATCTCCGTACTTTGAACGTATTCATGGTTAGCATTGTGTGTGGGATCTAAACTTGCTATTGTAATCCACGATCAGTCAGAATATCTGATAAAAATACGAATAACAATAATTTTTTATAATTATCTAGACAATTATAATGGACATAGTGCCAGTATTGTTATACAAATAAATGGACTTGTTGTAATTGTTAAATAAACGGATTTCTGTGTCATTTTTCACTAACTAGTACAGGTTTGATAGTTCAAAACAGTTAGTCATACTTTACTCCTTTCTGGATACGAAGATGGATACCCAAACTGCGAAATATGAATTGTTGATGCTGAACACTGCCATCTATTTACAGCTACAAGAGGCCTTCAGTTTAGATGTTCGGCAGAAAATCCTAGTAGAGCATTCAAGAGTGTTATGATATAAGTGAGTTCAGGCAATCTAGAAGAGTCAGAAGAGTCCAGTGATAATTTTTTGTTTCAATATCGTAATGTAGGTCATTCAGAAACTCAAGACAGTCGAGCTCAACGCTTTACATAGCATTCTTCGAAGTCATTTGGTGTCTAAATTATCATCAGAAGTGCAATTTCACAAGCAAAATGACTGCTGGCTATCATTGTGGATTATAATTTATGTATGAAAACACGAGTTCATCAACTCTGAAAATACTACAATCTCCACAAATACCCATACTGATTATAACTCAGACAATGGGTAGTCGGATGTTAAGGATTTTCAATGTGAACGACCATTCTGTTCACAGCAAACAATATACACCAAGTGAAGATTAGTGACGTAGATGACTACAATTTTAATTTTAATCATCATGTACCTATTCGTTATTCTGTAGATAATTGTGAATTCCAGATAATTGCGAGGTTAATTCTAATCATACCACTATTATGAATGACTTTTTAGATAATTTTTAATTTGAGATAGGTGAAGAAAATGGGAATGAAGATGCGAAGTTATTGATGAGATCTGACAGAATAACCAAGAATACATAATCGGCATATAAACAGACCGCCAACGTGTAACCGATGCGGTGAGTGAATAATACACATGCTATGCGAATGAACATGTTATATTGAGTTAATATTCATTATGATAAAACGATATAGTTTGAGCTTGTGTACTTTCAATCCGAGTTCTCGCTTGTGTCATGTTTAAGTTCTAGACTAAAAGCGATTGTGATTATTGTATTGGAAAATCTGAAACTGACACTGAATTCGTGTGATAATGTGAATTCAACAATTTTACCTAGCCTTGTTCCTGTTGGCATGGTTTGGTTTCATCTATCGTTCTAAAGATGTTGATAGACAGCGAAGTGATACTCAATAAAATAATGCAACTCACACCACTTTAATTAGCTATAGAAGATTCATAAATATCCAGTATTACTGGTTTAAAATTTTATTCAAGTCTTGTGATGTGTGATTTCTGTAATGGACCCTGTATCGTGAAATTCTGTGGTTTCATTTTCAGTTGATTGTACAACTGTTTTAGGAAAGTGTCTGATGCAGCTCGTTTATTTATTATATCTAACCAATCCGTTTTATTAAGTTATATCAAGCTTACTAGTACTGACCTGAAAAAGTAAGACGTATAAGTGCAAAGTAGTTTAAAGTAATGCCACTGATGGTATGCTAGCACCAATCAAATGATGAATCCCACACTCATAGACACTTAGAGAAAAGAAAGGTATAAATGACATTTAATTGTTCAGAGGAATATTGTGTTAGCATATAACAACACTATTTCACGTACTGTAGAATATTCGATTGAACTTGTAGTGGCATTGAGTCTTAACCGCACGACACTGAGGCTGAACGAACAATGACCAGGACTTATGTTAGCTGTTGAAAGATTGTAAAAGATTAGAAGAAGAGAACGCGAGGACATTTAATGGAGACGGCATGTCTTGGTCATACAGACATGGTCACTATGCAAATCCTTGCTGTTTATTTTAAATATGCAATTCTATCTTTAGCCCAAACGTATTTTTTAATGATTCATAAAATTTACGCTACTGAATACCACAATAGGACGATGCGATGCTGTGTTTCAACGCGAGATCTTAGGGATTAGCTAGTCTTGTTGTGGGAATTCTGTTACACTGGAATATGTTTACTATCTTAGTGGCATGGATTGTTTCACTTGTATCCATCAAGGCATAAATCCCATAAAATCTGAGATATTGTGTATTTTGCTACATCCGAGCACTATTTTGTTAGTTGGCAATTTTGTAAACACGTACTCGACTTCTCAGCTCTTTCTATCCGTTTTCGGCTTTTTTAGCAGATGTGGTACTTTTGGAATGCAATTCACCTTAATACTACGGATATTGACTGCGTCAACTGCAACCCCGACCGTAGAATAGGCAGTATTATACTCAACTATGCATCCATTAGAGACCTTCTCACAGTGGAGTCGAGTTTGGTCACAGAAACCTTTGGCATCTTTCAAAATACCAAAAAGCAATATATAATTTATTTGAGTTTGAACAAATGGGGATTTATCGAATGAGATGTTATCGTTGATGTTATCGACAACAGGATAGTAGGGTGGCTGTTAAGTGGGTTGTGACATTGTCCTATATGAATGGACGACTATGAGTCTTCGGGCAGAAAAACCGAACAGTGATCAACGCTGATGCTAAGTGCTTGGCTGAAGTTCTCCTTTTAGAACTGGTTTGAAAGATGACTAAGCTTGCTCTGAAAGTCTAAAGCCTTTTTTGTGTTGCTGAATCATGTTTTAAACGCCCCTCCTACTATAAGCGATTGAAAAAACTATGGGTTACATATCTCACCTCTTCGCATAGTGAACTTCAAGTAATATAGTGAATTTTCAGCTTAATCGCCTTCACACCATATTATTCTTTATTTTCAAACCCCACACAATAAAAATTGTGTCGAATATTGTTCACGTTTATTTGGAGAAATACTCAATTCTGATCAGCAATTGGAGTGGATAGTTATGATTACTAGAGGTATTCAAATTATTGTAGTAACTGGGAATTCTCAAAGCAGTACAAATTAAAGCAAACAGAACTAGATGAGCACAACGTTTGTTTTGACTTGCGTTCAGTCCCATAGTTATACGAAGCTAACAAGACTTCATTTAATTCTGAACTCAGATATGACTTTATACTACCTATATTAACGATAGAGACATGGCATGAATCAAGAGATTTATATAATCGCTTCTGAACACGGACAATACTTTGCAAAATCGCAGATGAAAATAAATGAGACGCCCAACTTAATTACATCTGAACTACATGGCTTACCATCACTGGGAACAAAGAGAACAGTAGATCTACAAACCGATCTGATGGACCTAGTTTACCACACATAATCCATTTTGCATGACGAAATACATATGAATTACGTGAGTGAACTTCACCACGGGATAAGCATTTACCATACATGTGCTCACCTTTGTAAATTGTTTCGCGAAACCTCGATAAATTGTTAAATCCATGACTTCGAGCATGAATTTATTTGGGATAACTTAGTAATCTAGCAGAATTATTGATGTTTTGGCGAATCGTTTTATGGTATTTAGGTCCTTCACGGCATTCGAAACTAGTACATCTTACATGATTTAGTAGTAGTTTTTTAAGAGTCCTGTAAGGAAGTGAAATGGGCTTGTCCTGGAAAGCCAAAGTCTCCAGTAAGCTGTAAGCATCCTTCCCGATTAATGTAAAGAAACGAGCCACAATTTTGTCATCTTTATTATCTAACCTGGTATAATATTTCGAATTATTTGAATTGTAGTATAAACTAGGAATCCCAGAAAAAACGTAATCGGATCAAGAGGTACTAGACAAGCACGAAAGAATGTATTGTATTTAGAATTCGAAATCAAGCATTCGACAAGTACAATGAAATCATCAGTTCATTCAAACACCACACCTGGTCATATTCCAGATTTTGAACACTTCAATGTAATCTTAGAAAGCTTAAGAATTTGAATGTACATCCAAGTGTCTAGTCACAGGCTCGACTGCAACGCCACTAGGATGATTAGAAGTATTCAAATGATTGTACTAACTAAGGATTCCCGAAACAGTGCAAACAAGACAGAACTAGATGCGTACAAACGTAAGTATTTTGTTCGGAAATCGCAATCAGCTGGTAACCAAGTACAAATGCATATTTAGCTCGTGAAATACCACAAAAGTTCGGGCTGCATATTAGCTTACTAACTACGTATTCTAGGTTTACACATTTCCTTATTGAATTGGATAGGTTACCAGTCGTCTGAGTTCATTTTGGCCAGCAAATAGTCATTTTAATCTCAGAAAGTTTGCTGTTTTCATTTAGAACCATCAAGAGCTTTTTCGAAAATCGATGGTTAAAATGGTGGGTGTAAATTATACATGATACTGTGTTCTCAAGTAAGTAAATAGGAGTGTAGTGACTCACATTTATCACGAGAACACGACTGGTTTAATAAAAACAATTATTATTATAACCAACTGTGCCAGTGTTTGTTTTAACGTGCTTTTGTTTGACTGTGCTAATGACAGCTATTTTGTGCTTCCATTCTTATACTTACACTTCAATTGTAACTTCGCGCGAATTCGGTTACCTTCTGTAACCAAGCTTGTATCCTGGCACGATCTCGGTATCCTTTCGATGCCACGAGATCGCCAGCCAAATATAACTCGACTTGGTCCATTAATTGCCTTCTGGTATTTGGCTTCTCGGGGATTTTATGGATCTATTTGGTTACGTCCAACCCTCGCCTTCTGATTCATTTGGCACGTGTTTCTTGGTAGCGGTGTTCATAGTTAATCTCAACTAGACGCCGTGCTACAGGAGTTTTGGGAAATTATCGTCAACAAATGCTAAACACGGAATCAAACTGCCTGTCTCAGTGTAATCAGATGGTGTCACTCTCAGTAAACTGACGTCTTTGACATCGGGCTTATGAAGTAATATACTGTTTTTACCATAGGATTAATCGAATAACTCTACTGGATACAGCTGTCCTTGATTAATTGTCACTTAACTAGAAAAACAGTGATGTTTGTTACTTATACAGACAGATATAAATAAAATGTATCAGGTATGGGAAGAAGAATTCTTGCTGACAGTACGGTCAAAATGAGGAGAAGAGAGAAAAAACTGAAGGCAGTCATAGTAAAATCGAAAAGCAAGAGATAATCAAATTTGTAAGAGATATTTTAGAAATGTGCAAGCAATGTAATTAGTGTATGATTTTCATATTTTTCTAAGTCACTGTGTGATTTTTCAGCAAAATGTAAATTGGTTTTTCCCACAATGCCTGCATTCGCTACATAACCATTGTCTTTGACGACTTTGATGACATACTGTAGTCCAAGAGACAATGGAAATAAGGAATAGAACAGCTGCTTCTGGATCACTTGACTCACACCGCCATCCTATTCAATCTTGACAAACGTATATGTGCCAAAAATGTCAATATGTCAGCTTCCTTGGCAGGTGATTTTCAAACACTCAGCCGATTCTAGTCAGGCATCAGACGGTAAATATCTAGTAAGATTCATCTACTTATTTAAAAGTGGATATTGACAACGATGTTAAAGCGCAGGTAGAACTCTTAAAAAAGCAGAACAAGTTCGGAAAATTCATAAATAACTGTTTTATTAATCACATATTTTCGGTCACCTTAGTTCACTAGTACCAGCGAGTTGGAAGACATGTATAAACCACCCAATGTTTTGGATATTTACCTAGGACTTATGACTAGTGCCGCCAAGTGAGATCGCGGGACGTGAGCTAATATTTAAACTCCAGTGGACACTTGAGACTACGGATTCTATGGCGTACTTGAAGTAGGGTGTAATCAGTTATCGTTGCGCTGAAACACCATACATTGTAGATGATTTAAGGAAAAGAAAGTCCTTAACTATATCACAAATGTAAAAAGTGGTAAACAATGATTATAGAACTTGTTATTGATTCAAACATCCAATTTAAATGCTTACTTGAATGATATAGTGAAGTACGGCCTTCAGAATTAATTAGACAATTGATAAGCTGGTAGTATTACTCTTAGGTCGGTGGATGGCTTTAGGATTTGTTATGATATGTGTTCATATTAACTTCATCGAAGTTGAACTTTGAGTAAGGGACAATCAATCTGTAAAAAAGCATCTGTTGAATTTATTGTTACTTGTATTGCAAAATCGTATTCAGTAGATCTTAATTGACCAACTATATTGATCGTTTCATCACTGTTGTGATGAACTGATGATCGAGTTGGATACATTTAACTGAATATTCATCAGGTATTAGAGTAATGTTATGTTGTTGTCATATCTCTCTGCCAAATGTTTTACTAGTCATGCCAGAGACACATTTGAGTGCTGCATCAACGTCTCTCGGATTTTACTAAGGCTATCTGATCGCAAAATAGAATAAAGAATAAACGGTCTATGGAAGCTGCAGCAATGTTAGGATTTGACGACATTGGTAGGTATCAATTAAGAATGATTGTCGAGTCCCTCGACAAAAGAATAGAAGCGGTTTTTTGGACATCTTACCTCATTTTCATGCAAACAGCATAGTTTTAGACGCATATATATCAGGGATATAATGTTTAGGCTTTTGCGAGAGATATCCAGCCAACTCACGGGTCAGTATTAGGGAAACTAAAGTCGCCGTAATCAGTTAAGTCACCAGGATGTTGCAACATTCGACCTCTAATCTTGGAACGGTGCGCTGAAGCTGTCAACACTTCAGTGTGGCAACTTTTCAGGTACTCACTAGGGTCACACCAACTCCAAAGAGAGTAGAAGCAGGTCACTTTAATCTTTAAAAGGAGAGACAGAAAAAACTCAGCGTGGTACATACCAGTCTCATTACTCCCAAAGCTGTCTAAGGTAATGAAAGGAACAAACGATGGGATACAAGAATAAAGTAACATCCTCCATAAAGCCCGGTGGCAGTTCAAGAGAGAGATGTCCTGTGCATCCGATCTACTCATAAGATAGGAAATCTGTACTACCTGTCGGACTGTAAAATACCGGTTCATGTAATTTTCCTCATTTTCGCAAGAATCTTCGACACAGTATATCGTAAAGTTCTCAAGGCGAAAGTTGCAAAGATGGGTTTAACCAACTCACTTTTATTCTGACTCCGAAACAACTACAGAACTGGATGTTCTGTACAAAGGTAAATCGAGTATCAACGTAAGAAGTTTCACAAGTGGCAATCTTAGGTCTACTCCCACTCTTGTTCTTTATTACTGGCCGCCTATGTAAAACTAACTCATCAGTTAACTGATCTGTAACGAAGACACAAACATGTGAAGGTCGAAAAAGAGAAGAGAATTCATTTGAATTTTAAAAAGACTTTACTGTAGGTGGTAGGTTATAAATTAGTCTGTCGAAATGTCATGCCCTGAACACTCTGCACTCATAATTTTCACGGGATCCCACCATAATCCACTGTAATTCCGGACTTGAAACTACGAAGAGCATATCCACTGTAGCGTTGAATAAATCCCCAATATATATATATATATATATATATATATATATATATATATATATATATATATACGATTTGGTGTACCAGGTCACGTTGCGCTCACCAATGAAGATGATACTGGTATTCAGAGCTTGACAACGCTTTAACCAGTAACACCTTTTAACATGAAGCGTATTCACCAAGTGAAATCAAAAGACAGAAGTGAGGAAGCTTGAAGATATATTTGAAATGCTATCAATATATCGAGAATCGTCTGATCTAATCTGGCTAGCGATTGCAGGGTTTGTTGAGCACGGCGTTCCCACTCATAATCTGGTGCGGATGCATGACCGAGCGTCTTCAGCTAGGTGAGTTCATTATAACATGTGGTCAGCATCCAATGTCGTAAACTTACAGAGCTATTTATTTTGGGGATTTATTTACCGCTACACCACCAGGACAAACTACATTACAGATGCAGCTGAGACAGATGCAAATCTATACCTTGCGAGTGAAAAATCTAGCGCATTTTGACAAAGTTATTCTTAACACTGTTTAAGCAATACGCAATGCATTTGTTACCCCCTTCTTGAAAAGAGATGTAAATCTCTTGGACTAAGTACATAGTCGAGGAATCAAGTGGATGATAGAACTAAAACATAAACCGCAAGAGGACAGACTAAAGCACCTGGGACTATTCTTGCTGAGCTGCAGGAGAATAAGAACTGATCTGATAATGGCATACAACATATTAAGTACTCCAAGTCACACAAACGCGTGCATTATACCAGAATATCATCACTACGCTACTCGCTCAACTTTTGGAAGACTTAACATCAAAGAGCAAACACCTAGATACGCTTTCACTTTCTCCATTAAGACTCGCACGATTCGGAATGCTATCTCAGCAGAAGTGACCGAAGCCTCATTAGTGGAGACTTGACGGACACATGCTTACCCATAGATTACAATCTCCTTCTTAGATCAGCTGCGTCTAATTCATGGCTCACAAATCACTATGTTTATCGCTACCACATAATAGCAACCAGTGCCGTGTCTCTTGTTATCAACGTCCTTTCCAACTTATGTCTTATTTTTTCAACAATCGTCTTCTATTGGGACTAAAATAATTACATTGCTATTTTTACATTGAACTGGCACACATTTTGCCTGGTTGTATGATAGCTGTTGTTATAGAAAAAACTTACTGCACTGAGGCAAACGCACTTACAAGTCCACAAATTGCCTATAATCAGTGCAGTCGAGTGGCTAGACTGTCACTCATTGGACATTACTAAATACTTGGCACCATACCTAAACAACAGGAAGTGAGCATAAAGAAATCACTCGGTTAATACAAGCTCGCAACGAAGATATTGAATACTGACCGTCCAATGAAGAACATTTAGTACTATTGTTTACATAATCACAATGGCGTGCGTTCGAATAGTTAATATGTATACGTGATGTAAGATTGATCTTAATAATTTATTATCTTTATATTTTACTTTGAGACGGATATTTGGTTCTTTAATTCTCATATTGAGTCTTGTGATATACAACTTTAAGCTCTATCAATTATTTTTGTGTTGGTAAATGATATACTTTTGTCTGAAGATTTAGCCACATCTGAACGAACTAACTTAACACTCCAAAGGCCTTTCACTGGTCAAAACAATCAATTTGAAGTCAATTTATGTGTTTTTGATGATTTGAGGACGACACAACACTGCACAGTTACCTGATTGATGACCTCTGAAATAGGAGTTTTTCTTCGAAGTATGTAAGTGGTAGGCACCCATTTTCATGTACAAACGCTGAAATATTCTCCAGAAAATAGCTTCTATTGCTTCTATTTACCAAATTAGTTTAAATTTTTTGGATAAGGTTGATTAAAAACGGGTCATTAGCTTTAGACAAAGGATAAAATAATTGTAATGATGGTCTCTTTTACCTCATAATGAACGTTTTTTCTATATGGCGTTTAAGAACATTTTTGGCCCCGCTGTTGTTTGAAGTTGTCTGAGATAAGCGTTTTTATACCATGGGCCTGCATGTGCAAATGACAAGTATTTGCAGTACAAATTGTTATCATTTCTTCGACTTGATATATTTTATGAACTTACGTTGGATAAACAAAACTAGGAAAAAATGTTTTTCATCTTCAAGACAGATGATGTATTGAAACTAAAAGTTTTTAGGCTGCTAAGTGAATTACTCTTTTGTTCTGCTAATTATAAGTCTGACCTTAGTCTTTTTTCAAATATACTGAAACAATATAATTGTGTGTGTCTTTAGCCTTTGTTTTATAACGGTTTTTAAATGTTTACTTAGTAGAAATTTATTCAATTTGTATCACCAAGTACTCTGACGAACAAACTGAGCTGGTATCAAATGGTTTTTAGATTAGGTAGCTAAGCGTTTTAGAAATTCGGGACACGTGATAAATTGCTGAATGAACTAGCATTTTTCATGAAAAGGTGGTCATTACTGTTTTCGTACATATAACCTATCTTGTGTTGATAGATTTTTAACATCTTGCAGCGTTTTTGAACCATGTCCTTACTCTTTAATACCACAATGTTATTTATTTACATTTTCTCTTAATTTCTCAACCTATTTTGACGCAGGACTTTATAAAAGCAGTAGCATTCTTTGATAAAACATGTCGAATTTTCGATGATATTTCAGTATTACACCAGCTCATCAATTAGTTCAAGAAGTTGAATCAACAATTAGTTATCACAATAAGTAATGTTTAGGAGACAAGATATTGAAATGGTATATTTTTAGGCGTATTGGCATAGGGACAGTTATCAACAAGGTGTCTCAGAAAGTAATGTTGACAATAGTAATTTTAACCTCATGTATTCCACTTGTTTTGGAAGACAATGACTAACAAGTTTCACTCCTTCTAACGAACACTCCATTGTAAGGTTTAATGAATAGGCCAATCTTTCATAGTCTCTTATAGACAAAATAAACAATGCTTCTTACCCACTGACCGATCTAACTTCTTGTGCTAAAAACGTAACAGTCAAAATCTTATCAAACGCAACGTATCCCGATGTAGTAATCACCGATGATACACGTTTTATCTATCAAATCAGTTATTGAAGTGCTAAGTATAATTACTTATATTTCCACTCCAGTCAACCAAAAACTCTTTGAATGATTTACTGAATGACCTCAAGGAAAGGCGATTTAAATGTAACAGCATTATTGCCTAGTTTAGTAACTATGATAAAAAGTAACACTCGCCAGATATTATAAACATTCAAGTTGAACGGTCGCCTATACGTTAGTGTGTGCGAATATAAAGTCATTTTTAATATATATTTTTTCATGTAGTTAAGTCATCGGCTTCATCAAAATATTTGGAGACAAAATTTGTTAATTTTTAAACCACATTAAAATACACACCAGCCAAATCTAGATGACAGCACCTAGATTATTGTAACATGGAGAAAATGTTTTGTTTGCTTTTATTCACTAACTTTTATACTTGTGACTTTATATCTTAAACCGTATTAGAATATTTATTTCAGAATGCGCTTGCGAGTGACTAATGAAAACGTATCCAGTTAAAATCCCTAGATATATCAGGTGTAAATTTTGCTTTTTTAGTAAGCGCCGCGCCGTCTCATTTCATTTGTCACATGTTTGAGTTTTGAATTAAATCTTTTTAAAAGAAATGAAAAAGTTTTGTACCTCAAAATACAACTCGAAACCCAAAATATTTCTAGTAGACAGAGGTTATTAAAACTAAAGTCACCTTAAACATATGATTCTAATCAGCAAACAAGCACTTTTCCCCATTGGATTGTATTAAAAACATCTGCTTGTGGTAGAAACGTTGTGTACTCAAAAATAACGTGCGTTGTATTCATGTGCAAATCACGCGGAGATAAACTACAGTTGTAGGGAATTGTTTCATTTTCCCTTGATCACTTTGCTTTAAACATCAATAGTTATCTCAGTGCTTTCTAGTTTATGATAATATTCTAGGATATAGACCTTCAAGGTAATTAGACAAAACCCTTATGAGCACATAATCCATGAGATTTTTCTGGAATTTATATGTTACGATACCACTTGAATGAGTTTTCGCATGTTGCACTTATGTGTTGAAACGGTAATAATATTGAAGTCAGTGATATTCATGAAGATTTCCGTTGTTTTTGTGATAATTAAAATGACTTTATTCAGTAGGAAGTGTTTATTACGATATAGAATTATCATTATATAATATTTCACCGAGCTTCTCTTACTCTTCTTATACGCCACATAAGATGCACGTAAAACGTTAATACGTAAAGTAAGTAAATTCAGAACTAAATGAAAATAAAGATAAAGAGAATAGGTAATGTCTGATAAGACAACATTTGGATGTAGACTTATGAATTTCAAATGCTTATCCGTAACTATAATCACAAAGGCATTAAAAAGTTTGACAGATACCTCAATAACTGTCTATAGCACTTCTCTCGGGATAGCGAGATCTTTTCATAAACTCTCAGGGAGGGAAAATAAAGAACAGTGATGGATAAGCGACACACAGGACTTTAAAAATTAAAAAAGAAATTGCCAGGCAGTGCTAAAGACATGTGGCGTCCACAAATGATACAAATGATATTTGTAAGATTTGAAATTTTGTTTAGTTCTGAACAGTGTGATAAGTTAAATAACTTGTGACATTTTTAATCATCATTTGCGGCAAAACTTAAAGAATGACTTATCCCAAACATAGAAATACAAGATTGGCGATTTAGGATGTTTGACACATAAAAGACTTGTTCAATCCGAAAAAACACTTCAACTTGGTGTCGTCAATTGTTCGTCCTTACTTTCAGACCCTTTAAGTGATTTATACATGTCTGAAGAATTTCTTCACGATAACAGTTCTTAAGCATACATCAAGTCGAGACATTTCTTTCCCTGGATTATAAAACTACATGACTCTAAACCTTTGATGGCTTTTTCCTCGTAAAGCATTTTTTCATTTCTGAATCTTTTTATTTGTGCCGACGTAAGTCGGTCAAATCTTGGAAAAGTCGATTCACTGAGACGGTGAACATCAAGGCGGAGATGAAGTCAACATGTAATAACACTAACAGCTTTTCGGTCGATTTATTTGTGATTAAATCTTATTCTATCACTATAAACATGTTTTTCAGGTATGGGATGTTTTCTTTTTAGTAAATCCAATATATAACATTATTTGTCTGATGTAAAAGTGTACTTTTCCCAAGCCCACTGTATAACCTGGGCAGAACACGAATAATACGTTGGCTATCACCAGGCAAGGGAGTATTTTTATGAATCATATTTATTTCCAAATCGTCAGTGAAAAACCATAATCTTGGAACATATCAGAATATGTGGAAAAATCGATTAATTTCCGATGACCTGGAGAAAGAAGCTACAATCACGGGAATTAAAATCACTAGATGCAATTGTAGGAGGGATATTAAGTGAAGCAATAGCAAAGTCAGTAAACTCAGCAACGGAAACAGATAGTGTAGATGAGATGCAGCTCAAAGTCACGTAAATGTTGATAACATAAGCACAAAAATATTTGTTCAGTTATTTTAGGTGGCATCTTAGGATTAAAAAGTTTAAGAATTCTTTTTAAAACGTCGAAAAATTTGATTCATGCAGATTTGTAGGTGTGGATACTCTAGACGATAAATGTCAAAACAATATAATGATGCCAGACTACTGTCATATAAATAATTCCCCCAGAACTATTGAATTGTGAGTACACCACGACTTAGAATCATGTTCGGCCTTAGTAAAAACTAAAGATAGTCTACCTTGCCAACTAGTGGTCTGATGTTAGAAATTAACATATGATAAGCCATTAATTATTCTGGCAAGCTCATTGGTGCTTACTTGTGTTCAGTGTTCTGAAATGTGAAACTCACTACACAGGGTAAACATATATTACACACTTTGAATTACACATTATTTTAACAGACACCTCTCTTAAAGACACACTTTTATTAATTTTTTAATTAACTCTGTATTTCTAAGTAGGTTTTTGCTTGTATCGTTAGCTCTATATGAGTTTGTCTTTTAAACCTCCTAGTTATTGTAATCGTTCTACACTAAACTAACTAGTCATTATTAATGAATAAAATACTTATAACGTTTCAAACTATGCACTTTCAGAGGTTTCAAATGTAGATTATTTTCTATGCTGGTCTACCATTTTTATATTTTCTTAGTGATTTGGAATGCCATTAAACGTGAAAAACTTCATTGACAAATACAATAATGTGACCAAATTGTATTATTTTTATCCGTAGAATCTCTAAAATGACTATTAACAGAAGAATTTATCTCAACTCCTAGATATATGAATAACATAGCTATTTCGAAACATCGTACTTGTAATCTTATTAGTTTGTAACTTTAGAATACTGTATTATTTTTCATGAGATTCTATTTCATCATTAACGTGCTTGTTTGTAAAATTATTATTTATAATTCACTACAGGGAAGTATACACTTACAGTTTTTTGATTAGATAATGAAACATATAGCAAATTGCCTACTTATCTATAATTTATTTGTTACTATACTCGTTTGTTTTTTATTGCTTCTATGAAATAAGGTAATCATTGTTGATTTCGGTTAAGAATAAATTAGGTCAAAAAGTGTTCTTATCAAAAGTTTAAGTACAATAAAGTCATTTAATTATACAAAGAATGCTGCATTAGTTATATACAGCTATTTAACTCAGCATGAGAAAGTGAAAGCCACTGGGAATAAAAAAAAGTACAAAATTTATCTATATCTATATTACTAACCATTTATGTATAACTATGAGCAACCTTAACTAAAAGAAAGTTTGAATATAAAATGATGTTAAATAGGTCTTGGGTTGAAATCTCGTGGGGTGGGATCATAGCTGCGCACTGCTAAGGAGTCTCACAATAGGACGAAACGGCCGTCGACTGCTTCTAGGTTTTACATGGTAGTCTAGCTTCAATTGACCCATGATCTAAACTATTGAAATTAAATTTATTTGCTTATTTTCATCATTACAATAACTTCTCGTGAAAAAAAACAAGGCGAATGAATTCCAATTGAATACTTGTATTTTCGATATAAGTGAATGTATAAAAGCTCATTTTGCGAAACAAAAATGAAATATTTTTTTATAAAAAGTAGGTGAGAGGTTTACATTACTCAAGAAAACCTTCTTGTTTTTGTAGAGTTAAACCGTTTCATATTATTTAGATCTTGTTGTAACTATAAGTTTTAAAGAATGAAGTCTTGCATAAAATCCACTTGATAATTGTTATTATTGTGATCACTTATAGAGTGCTGAGTAAAGATGTTAAATCAATTTAATAATGAATTCTCAGGCACTGACTAATATGATAGTGTCATACTGGTTAGCGTATAGTCAGGTTAGAAAAATATTTAGGTCAACTCAAATAAACAATACTATTACTTAATGAAATTATTGCATATTGATTAACAAAATATCAGAAGATCACTCTAAAATTCTATGGAATAACTCTCTACACAGAAAACATATTGATTGAAACGATACATAAATACATTATAGTCCACACTGATCAGTCAATTATTTGTGCCACACAAGTCACTTGATTTGTGTATGGGCTGTAATACTGCCCGAGTGCTCAGACCGAAGCAGGTGGACCCACACTTGGAGCCTTCGACGTAAAGGTCTGATCCACAAAGCAGTGGAGCAACGTAAGGACATGCAGTCACATGGTAGCCAGTGACTAACGATTGGTCCATATGCCATTTGTCCCTTCAGGATGCTGGATCCCATGTACACCATTGGTTTGGAATCAAGGTTTTTCAACTCCCTTAAGTGGATCCTCCATATCTATCGAGCCGGTTAAAGTTTCAGACATTCACTTTTCGTCTTGTCAATTTCGTAAACACCACTCCCATCATGAGAAGGCAGTTAGTAGGACTTTCCTGATAGTGGCTGTATACGCGTGGCCATGTGAGAACATTTCGAGATAGAGAATTAACTTTCCCCACCCTTGGCCATATCAGGGCATTTAGGGGAGGTGACCTTCTATTTTCTATTGGCTACTATATATCCTTTGTTAACTATATAACTGTAATCTGTCATAACGATGTATGTTGGTCATAAATATCTTTCCACAATCTATTTCTACATTTTAATGAATTTGTATTAAAAATTTCAATGTGCACAATTTGTTTTTTTGTTTTTTTTTATAAGAAAAATAATAAATTTTTCACTACTAGGTAAAATTACATTTGAACACGTTCATAGATTCATTATATCATAAATTTGTTCATGTACTTTCAAATGAAAAATTAAAAAAAAAACGTTGAAAACAAAAATACCCATACAAATTAATGAATGTCCTTAATTTCTCAGTTTTAGCAATTCTATCTATCTATCTATTTATCTATCTATCTATCTATCTATCTATCTATCTATCTATCTATCTATCTATCTATCTATCTATCTATCTATCTATCTATCTATCTATCTATCTATCTATCTATCTATCTATCTATCTATCTATCTATCTATCTATCTATCTATCTATCTATCTATCTATCTATCTATCTATCTATCTATCTATCTATCTATCTATCTATCTATCTATCTATCTATCTATCTATCTATCTATCTATCTATCTATCTATCTATCTATCTATCTGTCTATATTAAAGCTTTGATAAATACTTTTATCAATTTTATCTTATATTTTGTATGAAGATTTATAATATGAGAGAACTATTAAAGAATACAGTTAAAGTCCATACAGTATTATCATCCACGTGATTTATAATACCCAATTTATCATATGATTAATGGATTAAAATGTTTGTTATTTTATTACTCAAATTTGTGTTAATTAACACACAACTATTCAATTAATTATAAGACAATAACAATTATATGTCTGATTAAAAAAGAAAATCCTAAATTCATCATCATGATCAATTTAAATAAGAAAGAGATTAGTTCAGTGTAGAGTTCGCCAAAAATAAAACTTCACTGAACTAAGCTTTTTCTTATTTAATGTCTTAATGGGTGTTTTCTGTTCACTAAAAAATTCCAACAATTAAATTTAATTGGATAACTGATAATTACTTAGGTTATTATATAACAATTAATATATATACATATCAGAAGAGAAAAACAGTTTATGAGAATTACCTAGTAATAATGAAGTATCATTATGTGAATACCTTACAGTGACTAATATCATAGTGTTTAGTCTGTTGTATAAGCTGGGAGATAATGTACTATTTTCTCAAAATTTAGGCTATTATGTTTATTATCAGAAGGGCTTTTGTGGAGATTTTAGTGATTTCGATAGTTGAAATCATGGGTCAAATAAAGCTAGACCACCATGGTAAACCTGAAAGCACTAGACGGCCGTTTCATCCTAGTATAAGACGCCTCATCAGTGCGCATCCACGAACTCGCCCCTCCCGCGAGATTCGAATCCAGAACCTACCAGTCTCACGCGTGAGCGCTTAACCTTTAGACAACTGAGCTGGCCGGTATCCAACGGTATTATTGTCTAACTTCAACTAATCCATGAAATTGAGTGACACATCCACCACTGTCTTCAGTGAGTTTCTATCTCACAACAGACCTGGTTGAACTCCGTTGGTCACGGCTTCTCATTAGAACTCCAAGAAATCCATTTTGAAGCTAGTCACCAATGAGGACATGGTGGTCTAACATTGATTCATTCATGACTTCAATTAATACAAGACTTTCATTTTGGATTTTTAGACCATTAGTGTACTGTTGAAACTCTGACCCTGAAAGACTGGTTAGCAAGGACGAATATTAAAATTTCTCCAATGCCACCCCACTGTTTATCTATTTCATTGTCGGTTTGGGGGTAGATGAAATTTTTTGTTGTTTTAGTCTTCTAAAAATTTGTAATCAGTGTATTAAGAGTAATCGTCCAAAGTTAGTTTTAAAAAAGTTTGCATCACCCCCTTGCGTTGATATTCAGATTTGTGTGGCTACAGACAGTACTGATGAAATTTTATGGATGATATCGCAGTGTTGTGACTAAATTATGCAACTCATCATGATGGTGTGATTGTTTTGGTATCGAGACACTAGGATGTAGTACATTTCGGTTTTGGGCTAATTAGTACTTTCCAGCAAGACGTTTCTGAAATTATCTAGGAATTTTATCCACCCTTAAGATGTAAACGTCTGTCACCTACTTTCACATTTTATCTTCAAATCATTCAAGTCACATGTAATGGTTGGATGGTTACAACTGTCTGGTATTTAATAGTAGCCAACGCTATATTTTCTAACTCAATGTTGACCTAATTCCACCAACCAGATTGCTATATAGCCACTATTTCAAGCTACTTGCTATAGTTTGAAAGACGTTGAAATTATCATATTTCTTACATTTGTGCAAGAGATTATAGGTGCGTAGACACCAATATTATACGAAACCAATTTTGAAATTAGTTTAGTTAATTAATATTCCTCTTGAATAAAGAATGCAGCATTCTATTAACAATATACAATCAACGAACACTAAAATAAATCTCATTCAAGTTCAGTACGCTAAACTATACAACTAATGTTAAATAATTGGATTCATGTACTGTTAATACATAGATTTCGTATCATAGTGCAATGTTCTTGAATTTATTGAAAGAATAAACGAGACCTGTCATAAGTGTTGATGACTGAAAAGTGTTGAAATGCTGTTTTTTAGTGCTCGATAAATTAAATGTGAATAAAAAAATAGAAAGCTGTCATAAAGATGAAATATGGTATGAATATATCATCAATTCTGTAATGGGGAGTAGTTTGAATGATAAGTGCTCTAAAAACCTAGTTACTTACCTCATGGTCTCGAAGGAACTAATATTCCACCAGAGTCAAAATGGTTAGTAACATAAGGACTTCATTTGGCGTGAAATCATACAAGTCCTCAAAAGCCGAGACAATGACTGAAAGATATGTAAAGGGTTAAGTATTTTAGAATGAAAATCCTGTAGTTCCATGATTTTAGAAATAATTCTCAAAAATACAACCCTTCAAATGTTAAATCATCGATTTCATCAAAGTTTCATCTGTGTAAATGTAAATTTTTAAACATAAGAAACGATTGATAGTGGCTAGCAGTGGAATCCAGGACACGCGTTTCGTTCTATTTGGGACTCGACAGCTGGATGTGCCTGCATCGCACAGTTGATGTTCACTCCAACACTCGGACTCAGAACCGTTCGCCTCAAATGCCATCACGTGATTCACTTAGCTACTGAGTCCTCATAGCCACCTTCTTGTGCAATGAGGTGAAGTTCAAATTCATTTGTTGTTGTTTTACTTGTATCTTCTCATTGTTATTTAGAACTGTAATTGATCAGTCTCATGTTGGCATATGTGCATCAGTAGCTAAATGGATAACGTGATGGCATTTGAAGTTATTGGGTTCGGGTCCCAGAGTGAATATCAACTCTGCGATGCAGGTACATCCAGTGGACGAGTCCCTAATAGGACCAAACGCGTGTTCTAGATTCTACTGTTAGCCACCATCTTTCTTAGTTTAAAAAGCTTATGACTTGAGGCTATATCGAGGCAATCCCCACAGAACGCGCATATGCCAATAAGTGAGACTGATCAATTGCAGTCCTAAATAACAATTGGAAGATACAAGTAAAACAGCACCAAGTGAATAAGAAATGATTGTTTTTCCTTGTTTTCATGCCCCCTTCCTTTTTGTTTTAGAACTCAAACTGCTTAATATCATGCTTATATACAATTAATTGATAGTATGTTCAGTGTAGTCACTTACTTTTCATCATAAAGCAATAGTTTATTCCATTTATTCTAGATTTCCAATTTCATATACATATCTATAGTTAAATTTATTAGTAGAATTTATGTCGGTTTATTTTCTGTGGATAAATCATCTGATATAACTAATTTTAAAAAAATTACTAGTTTGATGGTTTTTGTCTATTCATGTCTCCACCATGAGAGAAACTTTATGTAAGCATATTGAATTCATCAGAGTATCCATTTGTCTATATCTATATCCATATATCTACATCTGTATCTATATCCATCCATCCATCCATCCATCCATTTATCTATCTATCTATCTATCATATATGTATATCTAATGAAGTTTGTAAATCTGTATGTCTCCTAATAAAGTGATAAGAAAAGCATTACAGTTAATCATACTTAACTATGATGTATCATTATTTATTGTTTCATTAAAAGTTAATGTTCTATACACAAATTACTGATAACAAAATATAAAAGAAAAGTTTTTTTTTGAAGTAAATAATCTGAAACGTAAATTAAACATAAATAAAAACTTTTGTTTAGATTTGAACGAATAGTTTCACAATATTTGGGCGCCAAATTATTGTGAGTCATTAAAGAGGAAGAATGTTGTACTTGTAAAATCTCATCGAAAGAATTTAAAGTAAATCCAACGTTTCGCCTGACAATCTGGTTCGAGCTTCTTCAAGGAAAATTATCGATTAATTTTGTTGTTTGATTATATTTTCCTTGAAAAAGCTTGGACCAGATTGCCAGGCGAAACGTTGGATTTACTTCAAATTCTTTCGCTGAGATTTTATAAGTAAGTTAAACGTATTACTAAAAGTTATAAACAATAATCAAATAAATTCTATCAGATATTATTTTTTTCTTCAAACTAATGACCTATTGTCTAATTTGGCAGGACTATAAGTTATGGACAAACTAATCATGTATAAGGTAATAGATCTCGAAATTTGGAGCGAAACTCACTTATCCATTTGGATAAATAGAGTTTTACAGATCGAAATCATGAGTCAATTGAAGCTAGACCATCATGGAAAACCTGAAAACACTGAACGGCCGTTTCGTCCTAGTATGGGACTCCTGAGCAGTGCACATCTACGATGCCGCCTCCCCCCGCGCGATTCGAACCCAGGACCTATCAGTCTCGCTCCGGGCGCTTAACCAACTAGACCACTGAGCCGGCATCCAATGGTGTCAATGTATTACTTCAACCAATCCACGGAGTTGCGCCACCGTATACCATTGTCTTCAGTGAGCTGATATCTCACAACAGACCTGCTTCCAGGTTTTCCATGGTGGTCTAGCTTCAATTGACTCATGATTTCAATCTGTGAAATTTATAACATCTCTACAAATCTCTTCTGAAAATATAGTTTTAGTATTATAGTTGATGTCAATTTGTAATGAAAATTCTAAATCTAATTTCTAACCTTAATTATCAATTGTAGATCATAATTCTAATTCTTCGCACAGGCTTATAACCCTTATTTGGTCCTAGTTATTAGTAGGTGAACACTTTCAAGGTTGATCTAGCGTCGTTTAAATGTCGTCCATA
The DNA here is from genome assembly GCA_944470375.2 of Schistosoma guineensis. Classification (NCBI taxonomy): domain Eukaryota; kingdom Metazoa; phylum Platyhelminthes; class Trematoda; order Strigeidida; family Schistosomatidae; genus Schistosoma; species Schistosoma guineensis. The sequence continues at coordinate 4,744,294 of OX103892.1, read as the reverse complement.
AGTTATAGTCTCACTTTTAATTTTTAAAGATGACTAGATTCTTCTAACTGAATTTGTTTTATAATGATCATCAGACTGATAGTGGTTAACAAATAGCTACTTTGATATAAAAAAAGTTAATAAATATTACTTGAAAATTATACCGCAACCGAAATATGATTTTCTAAAATCAATTAATCTCATGTTTAAAAATCTTGATCGTTAGAAACAGAGAATGATCTTTCATTGTATATTGTGATTATCATATGCCAAACTATTGTAGAACTTATATATAAATATATATACCTGAACAAATAAAGGGTTTATCACTCATTGTTTAATTATACGTTTTTGATTGTGCTGTTGATAATAGATTCTTAGAATCAATAAGTATTGATGGGAGAGTCAAGTTGGTCTTAAAACAAAAATGTCTTTTTATATTAACTTTAAGGTATTTCACATGAATCAGTAATGTTATGAAATATGATGAAATACTTTATGAGTATGGTCTAAATCATCGTCTTTGCTTCATATCCACTTATTCATTTAAATGATACTTGTGTTTGATAGATAACGGAAAACAATGTTTACTGTTTGGTAGTCGTACGACTTCACTCATATATTTAAAAGCTTTTCTGGTCAAACTTCTGAGCAACGCTTATATGACTTTGAGAATGTCCACCTATTTACGTGGGATAAATGAGGGTTATAAAGCAGTTTGAAGAATAAGGATTATGATTTACAATTGATAGTTAGGATTAAGAATTAATTTTATGATTTTCATCACGAACTGATATCAACTAAAATGCCAAAATGCTAAATGAATTTCTCGCTAAAATCCAAGATCTGTTATCCTAAATCTGATTGGTTCGTCCATAAATTGTAGTCTTGCCGCTTTTCATATGTTTAAACATGAAATGCGAGCGATTAAAAATAGAATAGAATAAAAAATTACCTGCCATTTAGTTATAAAGCCTTTGAAATTGTTGGTTGAAAAGACTTAGAACCTGAACGAATGAATTCGATCATTTGTGTAGGCAAATTACTTACTTAATTATGCCTGTGAATTATAGACCTCCGATAGGGATTTGCCAGTCACTTGCGTCGTGCACTTTCCTTTCCTGTTATTCCCAAATGTTGCTCATTTTATTATATCTGTCCACGATGCAACGTGTTCTTTGGTCTTCCTCTTTTACATTTGGCTTGAGAATTTTAAGTTGAGCCTTACCTTGTGATATTGTTTGATTATTTCCTCAATGTGCCGCCTATCCAATTTATCTAGGGCCTGGTTCGTTCTCTCCCACAGTAGGTTGTTACTGATGCCATCCGGACAACAGAACTGGATTACGTTGCGTAGACAACTGGTCGTGAATACTTGTTTCTTTTTGATGATCACAATAGTGGTCCCACAATTTTTAGCACGTACAAGAGAACTGTTGCTTTGTCACTCCGTGTCTGCGCATGTGCATCAGATACTCCTTGTTTTTCTCTGATACTGCTCAGACATGTGTAGTCTCCTATTTGTTCCAGAAATTTTTCATCAAGTGTTATCGGGTTGGTGCTCCACTTGTGCTGTATTTTAGGATCCCGGCTTTCTCCTTTTGTATGGTGAGACCTACTGCTTCATAGGCTGTTGCTTCACTGGATATCGTCTTCTGTACTTGTTATTGTGTAGGGAATTAAAGAGCTAAATCACCTGCCACTTACTGATCGTCTAGTTGCATACAAGCTGTTCACTGTATTCCAAGTTTTCTTTGAGATTTAAGGGTCTTCATGATTCGGTCAACAACCAGAGGAAAAAGGGCGTGTGAAATAGCTTTGTCTAACACCGGATTTTACTCGGAATGCATCTATAAGCTGTCCCCTATGTAAGACTTTGTAGTGCAGTCCGTTGTATGGATTACTGATGATAGTGACGGTTTTCTCTGGCACACCATAGGGTCAAAGAAGGTTCTATAAGGTTCTCCTATCCACACTGTCAAACGCTTTTTCATAGTCGGGGAAGTTGATGTATACTGACAAATTCTATTTAATTGGTCACTCAACAATGATCCATAATGTTGCGACTTGGTCTATACACGTTCGATCCATATGGAACCCAGCTTTTTGGTCTCGAAGTTGAACGTCTACTGAATCTCTCATTCAATTCAACAACACCCTGTTGAGAAATTTGAAAATTAATAAAAGCTTTATTCGGAAGACTAACTGATTGGATTTTCCTAATTATTTTGCGGAAGTTCATAACTTGACAATTTATTTATGGAGAAATTAATGAGATTTAAGATAGTGAGTTTTGGTGCAAAATTCATTCATCCATGTCGTTAGATCGTAATTTAGCATTATAGTTGATGTTGATTTGTGATTTAAACCTTAACTCTAATTCTTAAATCTAACTTCTAACTTTTAATGCTAGTCACACTTTCTGATATTAGTTTATAATCCGTTTCTGACTTTAGTAAATAGGTGACTTTTCTCAAAGTCACCTAGGTACGCGAATGCTTAACCTCATGACCACTGAACGGGTATCAAAACAGTGTTAATTTCTAACTCCAATCAATTCACTCTATTGCATGCAAAACTGAAGGTCCTGGGTTTGAAACAAGCGTATAGGATCATGGAGTTCCATACTACGACAAAACGGTCATTCAGTGCTTCCAGGTTTTCAATGATGATTTAACATTGATCGATTCATGATCTCAGTCAAAACTTAATTTTAAAAAAATATGTCAAAGAACATTTAAAAAAATGGTAGCTTGTTGAAATTTTGTTTTTCTTATTTATTTCAGTTGTTATTCATAACATCTTATTCATTAAAGATCAATAATTTTACCATTGATTGTTTATATTTAGATAATATAATAGTTAGGTAATACTATTTAACAACATTTCTCAGTATACACATTTGTTCTGATCTCTCTCTCTCGCTCTCTGAATATATACATTACTGACAAGAATATTTTCAAATAACACCCACAGAAACATCTAAACTAAAATTTAGTTGACAGGTATGGCATATAATTTATTTGTCCATAGTTGATTTAATCAAGATTTGATATGGTATATACTAAAAGAATCATATTTACATTTTTAATATAACAAATAAATAATAATTTACCACCACAACTACCACCACCACCACCACCACTAACAACCACAACCACAACAACAATAACAAAAAATGCATATATTTATAGCTTAATGACTATCAGCTGTCAATTGTTTGTATTACGGTTACATACCATAACATTGAATAAAGATCAATTGATTACTCAAATATTTGTTACAGGTTACTCATTTAAACAGTTTTCTTTTCTTCTTCTTCTTCTTCTTCTTCTTCTTCAAGAAACTGTTAGATTGTAGAACAAAAAGACAAAGTTAAAGATGATGTACATTGTTTAAGTGGCAATCATTATGATACCTAAGTGAGATATATATCCTATTGACTACTATTGACTAACCAAGCAATGTAAACGTTCCAAAATTTGTTTTTCTCATTGTAGAAATGAGAAATTGAATTGTCCATTGAAGTAACTAACAAGAATATAATATTATTTTTCTTATATACTTAGAACTATCTGTCTATTCTCTCTGATGATTTTAGAAAGAGATAAAGTAAATGAAATTATTAGTCAATGAGTATATTGGTGTTCATTCTGTGGGAAGAAAATGGTTATTTGTCACGATTTCAGACTAAAAAAAATGTGGGGAACTCATTGTCTATATTTTGATATCCCATAATACTTTTGTGATATCATTTTATGAGGTTATTGAATTGTTCACTGAATATACGTTTCCACTCTCATAAACCTATAAACCATTTTGTTTTCCTTCTGAAACAAGTAGGGTTAGTTGTCTGAAGTCATTTGAACAAATTTAAAATGATTATTCAATAGCTTTTATTTTATTTAAAACGTTTTTTAGTTAAGTAGGTATTTCAGTTAGTTTACTGTAATTGTAGTGACCGTTTCTAGATCAGTTAGATTTTACACAGGTGATTGTTTCGGTTCTACTTATTAATAGTTCCTTTACAGTTAATAGCTTATTTACGCCTGTTACCCGTTGTAGAGGAGCATAGGCTACCCATCAGTATTCTCCATCGAACTCTCTCCTGAACAATTCTTTCCAGTTGTTTTCAGTTTCTATTCGTTCTTTTGATATCTGCTTCCAATTTCCGACTCAATATATTCTGTGGTCTTCCTATTTTTTTTGTTTTCCTTCGGAATTTCAAGTTAGCGCATGCCTCGTGGTGCAGTTTTGTGTGTCCTATCTACCAACTTCCTAATTTCCTATTCAATTGGAAGCTCGTTTGTTCTCTACCACAGTAGGCTGTTGCTGATGGTATCCGGCCAACTGATATTGTGTATCTTGTGTAGACAATTGTTTATAAACACTTGTACATGGTAGATGATGGTTGTAGTAGTTTTTCATGTTTCAGCTCCGCACTGTAGAATTGTCTTGCCATTCATATTAAAGATTCTGACCTTCATGTTAGTTGACAGTTGTTTTGAGTTTCGTATGTTCTTTAACTGTAGGAATGCTGCCTGTAGCTCTTCTAAGGCTACTATCGACCCCAAACATGGGTAAAGAAGGAGGATTGAACATGGGTTCATCATCCTCATTTTGTAGAAAACAACCTTGCTACAAAATACGCTAACTAGAATAAACAACGTACAGTTTATTAGACATTAAAAATGTAAATAATTACAAAATTTATTATTTTTTAATAATATTCATCAAGAGGATCTTATCTATTACTAACTCTTGTTTATTATCAATGACTTGACTAATTGTTAAACTATACCAATAACAAAATCATTTACAGGTTTTCCATGGTGGTCTAGCTTCAATTGACCCATGATTTTAATCTGTGAAATTTATAAAATCTCCACAAACCCTGTCTGATAATAATCATCTGCTCACTAGTGACTGACTTCAAGAGACACTCCTGGAGTTCTAGTGAGAAGCCATTACCAGTGGAGTTCAACCAGGTCTGTTGTGAGATATCAGCTCACTAAGGACAATGATGTACGGTGGCGCAACTTTGTGGATTGGTTGAAGTTAGACATTAACACTACTGGATGCCGGCTCAGTGGTCTAGTTGGTTAAGCGCCTGGTGCGAAACTGATAAACCCTGAGTTCGAATCTCGCAGAGTGCGGTATCGTGGATGCGCACTGCTGAGCATTCCCATACTAGGACGAAACAGCCGTCCAGCGCTCCCAGGTTTTCCGTGGTGGTCTGGCTTCAATTCACTCATGGTTTCAATCTGTGTCATTTCAGATACGTTTTAATTTTGACTTAATTATTAAGTGGAATACTTCAAATAAGAACTGTGAACATGAAACAATTTCCTTAACCTGTTAATGATTCACAATGTTCGTATGCTTTATATTGTCAGATAATAAATAAACAAAAAAACAATATGTAGCACATTCATACACCATTGATATAACAAGTAATGATTTATACTAAGGGAAGCACTGACTATTAAAAAAACATGAATAACTTTAATGTTATCAGCTTATATCCTGATTGAATCTAAAGTTCATTATCTTTTTCATATAGACGATGATAAACAATGAACAAATCTAATATGATCTAATATCATGATCAGTAAAAGTCATTTGATCAATATATTGTAATCATTAATTATTTGCCTAATATTCAATCTACAAATCACCATGTGTTTATATTAAAGCTTGGAGTAGTTTTTTTCTTTTTTTCTTTCTTTCCTTCTAAAAATAGTATTAAAAAAATAACATTTTTAATCTGTTGATCATATGCAAGTACTCTAGTTTAACCCTTTTCAAACTGGAATAAAACCTGATTCTAGGGTATATTCGACTGCTACGTATATATATATATATATAGGTTGCTAAGGATCTTTAGTAATATTATTAATGATAAGGATTCAATAAACATCTTTTATTGTTTGTGGGGTCTTTTTGAGTACATTTTAGAGCAATCAGAATACTGTAATATGTAATAACGCTTAATTTTAGAAATTTACTGTTTTTAGATAGAAACAGTTGGAAATAAAATAATCAAAATCGATTCTGCATACAGTCTTATTTGAAAATTATATTCAACTATTTTTTATATTAGACTATAGGATTTCAATCTCTGAGATTATCTCAAATGTAATCGTTTACCTTTAATGTTCTTTGGTATCTCAGTGAATCACCCTCAAATGACCTGGTATGGTCAAGGGTTGGGAGAGTTAACTCTCCCTCTTGAAATGCTTTCACATGACCACGCGTATACAGCCACTGACAGGGAAGTCCTACTCACTACATTTTCGTGGCCTGGGGTTATTCTTTACGAAATTCAGAGGACGAAAAGCGAATGTCCGACACTTTAACCGGGTCGGCGGATATAGAGGATCCACCTAGGGAAGTTGGAAAACCCTGATTCCAAACTGATTGTACATATGGGATCCAGGATCCTGAATGAACAAATGGTGAATGAACGTATTGTTGGTCACCGTCTACCATGAGACTGCATCTTCTGACGTTGCTCCACTGCCTGTGGATCATACCTTTAGGTCAAACGCTCCAGGTTCAGCCCCTATGAAGACCACCTGCTTTGGTCTGGGTACCTGGACAGTATCACAGCCCAGACACAAATCAAGTGACTTGTGTGGCGTATATGTATTCGGTGCCCGTTTTTAACAATATTATGTGTTCAAATAAATAAATAAATAAAATATCGCACTGAATAACGTTAATAATATATATATTTGTCGACTATATTTTATAAGAGTAGAGAAAACATTCGAAGAGACTGATCTGTTATTCATGTATTAAGTATTGTTCTTCACACTACACTGACAAACAAGTTTTTAGTGCATTTTAACAAATTATTAATATTCATTGCTTCAGAATTTCATTTATTACTATTAAAGTTCTTTTAAATTATTTCGACATTCTTGCTATAGTGAATACTTCAAAATGTGAATTCAAAATTTCCCCATTTATACCATTATACAAATTAAATGTTGATAAAAATTCTCAGAATTAACAGAACGTATCTAATATGTTTATATTTCTCTTCAAATAAAGTAGAGCTGTGTCTTAATATCATCTTCCAGCTTGAAGTTTTGTTAATTTTAATATTATTTTAGACATATATTCGTTGTTTGAAACTTTCGAATAATATTTTGGCCTTCATTCTATCGGTCTCATTTCGGCATATATGGATACCATGTGGATTGTTAACACATTGTCATGAAGTCACGCGTAATTTCGTGGATTGGTTGAGGTTAAAACATTAACATCATTGGATGACGGCTCAGTGGTCCAGTAGGTTAAGCGTTCGCGCGCGAGACCGAAGGCCCTTGGGTTCAAATCCCGCCAGCGGGATCGTGGATGCTCGCTGCTGGGGAGTTCCACAATAGGACGAAACGGCCATTCCCTGCTTCCGGGTTTTCAAAGGTGGTCTAACATCAATCGGTTCATGATCTTAATCAAAAAATACTTAACTGAGATCATGAATTGACTAATGTTAGACAATTGTTGTAAACATTGAAGTATTGAGTGGCTATTTCGTTGTAGTATGGGATTTCTCAGAAGTGCTTATCTACGATTCCACACTCAAGATTCTGACTTGGGACCTTTGATCTCACACATAAATCCTTAATCACTGAGCCACTGAGTCGGCAATGAATAAAACGTATGAACTTGTCAAATCTATCTCACACCCGACATGGATTAGCTCCATTCATCACAGATTTCACGTTTTCACTGGTGGTCTAATATTGGTCGATTCATGTTCTCAATCAAAATTCAACAGTCTCTACAATCCTATACTGATATATAGCATATTGTTAGTAAGTTGTTTGCAAACAAACTTGTTTTAAATAATTTTTGATTAAATACATAAGAATTTAGTTATCTATCTAAACCTGCTTCATTTAAATATTCTCGTACTTACTGGGACGTATATTTATAAACCTATTTAGTATTACTTATCAGTCAATGAATGCCTACAAAAAGTGTAATATAAATTCAAAATTGATATGTTTCCTATTGTGTGTTTTTAAACTCACATCTACTGATGTAATAGACAGTAGTTTAATACTGATTTGTGACTCATAGAAATCCCATTGAATGATCTTAATATGAAATCTAATAAATTCCAGTTATTTAGTCAGCATAATATCATTGAATGATCCAGATTCTAAAATTTCAGTCAATGCTATAATAAAAGTTGAACCTAATTTAATGTCATCATTGAGTTATGGACTTATTTTAAGAGTTTATTTACACTAAAGACTAACTCTTTCTACTAGATTGTCGACTGCAGTCACTGGTTTTCTACCTTCCACTACAAACCGAATTCAATACAGACAATTAGAGAAATCGTTAGCCTGAAAGATTTGTGAAGTAGTTTTATACAGTTTAAATCACAAACTGATTTTAGTTAGATCAGTCATTTCTTTCTAATCTAAAACTTATTAGTAATGCACATTCATGACTTCAAAGATTTTTGTTATTATATATGGTGAATGATTGGATAACAAAAATCTAAGATACATGCTTAATTTTAAATTTTCGTTTAATCCATGTTTGCGTCAATTAAACAAAAAAAAACTGGTTAACTAAAGAGAATTTGAATAGTTGAGATCATGAGTCAATTGAAGCCTGATCACCATGGAAAATCTGGAAGCACTGGACGGCCGTTTTGTCTTTGTTTGAATCTATACAGCAGTGCACATCCACAAACCCGCCTCTTGAGATTCGAACCTAGGACCTATTGCTCTCGCGCGTTCACTAATGACTGGCTTCAAGAGGTATTTACTGGAGTTCTGGTGACAAATAGTGTCCAGTGGATCTCAACCGACTCTGTCGTGAGATAGTAACTCACTGAAGACAATGATGAATGTGTCGCTCAATTTAGTGGATTGGTAGAAGTTAGACATTGACACCGTTGGATCCTGGCCGGCTCAGTGATGTAGAGATTCTAGTGCTTCCAGGTTTTCCATAGTGGTCTAGCTTCAATGAACTAATGAATTCAATTTGTATACTACTATGTTATCTACAAAAAACCTCTTCTGATACCAAAGAGAATTGAGTTCAAAATTAAACAAAAAAAAGAAATTGTAATTGTCACGTTGCTATGAAAATTTACAGCTGACTTCAATTTAAAAAAAAACAAAAAATAAAAGAAAACATGTACCAGTACAAATGTCATATTTAAAACATTAAAGAAAGAAAAGAAAAAAGAAAATCATTTCAATGTTGATTCATCTTCTTATTCTTTTAATAAAAAGAATCATATGAATCCGTGTATACCTTTTTAATGAATCTATTCATATAAGTATCAATGATCAGTTTAGGTTTTAATAGATGAATTTTTAGTTTAAAGAAAAGAAGGAAAAGAAAAAAAATTCTTTTTTCTTTTCTTCTCTCAATCGTTTCAAGTAAATAGAAATGTATTTTTCTCATATACAAGTAGACTTGTAGTGAACAAGAACACTAGTGGAGACTAATCGAATGTATTTAACACAAAATTACAGAACTTGTTAATAAAATCTAACAATCATAATGTACATGCTTTATTTGCAAAATGTTCACCAATTGTCTCATAATGACTCAAACTTTATTGTTCTTGCATTTTTATACAAATTTCATCGTGTTTCCATTGTTTACTGTTCGATCCTCTTGTCTCTCTGCTGCCAGACATTCTGTTCATGACTAACGTCACATACTACTTATGTCAATATAAATAGCACACACCACAGACTTACATTATTGAGTTTTTTTTGTTTGTTTTTGATTAAGGGATTAATCATTGTTATTTCTACTACAGTAGTAATAAATTAAAGAACATGGGTGACGAAAAACTAATTATTCTTTTAGTGTAAAATGATAAAATGTTTTGGTAAACTATGTAAATCATACATATATACATTTTCAGTTCTGTTGTCATTACAATTACTCTCCCATTTATTACATTCCTATTCTCGTCAATACAGTCCTCTTAATCTTTAACTGACAGGTATTTTATTAACAATTGGTGTTACATATTACTTATATCTGTCAAAATAAGTAGCATATACCACACTACTACTGTTGATACTACTGTTTCTTTTTCTTTTTTCCATTACTGTTTACATGTTATAAATTTAACAATAGGGATTGTCACATAACATCAGTTAAAATTCACTGAAAAGATTCAATTTCTTCAGAACTATAGATTACCTCTAATAAACGGTGTCAGAAGTCGTAAAAGTTAGGTCAATGGTTTGTTATCAACTTTTCTCATTCATCCAACAATAATCAGACGTTGATTATAACTTCAATCGAATGATATCAACTATTACATCAATATAAGATAGATACTTTTAGACTGTAAAATGACAGTAAATTAACTAAAAGACAACTTCTTTTTACCCTGTGATGTGTACTACTGATGTTGACAGATATAAGGAGTATGTATGATCAATCAAAACTGAAATGTCTGGTGGCAGATAATTAAAACGATTAAAGAAAACAGAATGAGAACAAAAATATGCTTAGTGTGAAAACGAAAAAAGAATGAAATCTATGACAATTGATTGACATATTGCAAATGAATTATTTACTGTATGATTCTCAGATTTGTCTAAGTTATTCAAATACATTCGATTGTCCTCATTTATATTCTTGTTCATTACAGTGCTACTACTACTACTAATACCACTGATATATATATATATATATATATATATATATTAATGATTTATCTATTTTGAAAAGTTATAATAAACTGCAAAAAAAATAATGCGGCATTTTCAAAGTGTATTCAAATAGAAAAGAATCATTTGATTTCTATCATTCGTATACTTTTATGAAATTTATTTTCTTCTGCCTCCTTTTAATTTCTTTGATTTCATTTATACAAAAAAGTGTAGAGGATAACCGTTATCATCTTGTGAATTAAAGGTATATATGATTATTTATTTATTTATAAATGATTCAATCAGCTGTTCAATGTAATAAAACTATGAATTGTATTTGATATACTTTATATTAGGAACTATCTATTAGTTGTTTAAATGAATGACTTTTTTTGAACATTGAATAAATGAAAGTCATAATAAATATAAAATGATTCTTGTATGTGTTACAACAGTAAATGGTTGTAGATATTGTTGAATACTGTAGAGATTATGAATTGATCTTAGTTAAACTATGATTGTAGATCAATGGATTAGAGACAATACTTTCATTGGAGATTATAGAAAAAAGAAAAACAATTTGAGAGAAAAATAAAGAAACTGAATTAAATTACAAAAACTAAAATGAAATAAAAATAAAAAGCTTAATAATCTTCATACTCACTAAACTGATAATTATCATGTGCTCACTAATGACTAGCTTCGTGAGAAAATTCTCAGAGTTCTGGTGAGAAGCCGAGACCAGTGGAGCTGATCCATGTCAGGTAGAAACAAGTGTCTACCTCAGTACAATGGAAGATGGTCGCGCAACTTGGTGGATTGGTTGAGGTAAGATATTAACACCATTGGATGCCTGCTCGGTGGTCCACTAGGCTAGGCGTTCACGCGCGAGAACGAAAGCCCTGGGTTGGAATCGTGGATGCGCACTACTGAGGAGTGCCACAATAGAACGAAACGGCCGTCTAGTGCTTCCAGGTTTCCAAAGGTGGTCTAACATCAATCGGTTCATGATTTCAATCAAAAGTTTAACAATCTCTACAACCAATAAACTGATAAAATACTTTAATTATATTTTAAATATCCACATTATGATTTTATTGTTTATCAATTGAAAGTTTACATTATTCTTAATAATTTATCATTTAATAGTTGAAATCATGAGTCAATTGAAGCTAGATCACCATGGAAAACCTGAAAGCAATGGACGGCCGTTTCTTCTTAGTATGGAACTTCTCAGCAGTGTGCATCCACGAATCTACCTTGTGGGCTTTGAAACCAGGACGGATCTGTTAAGAGATAGTAACTCACTGAGGACAATGGTAGACGGTGGTGCTACTTCATGGATTGGTTGAATTTAGACATTAACACTGTTGGTTGCCGGCTGGCTCACTGATTTAGAGATTAGGCATTCATGCGTGAGCCCGATAGATCCTGGGTTCGAATCTCGTGGTTGGCGGGATCGTAGATGAGTAATGCTGAGGAAGAAACAGCCCCTTAATACTTCCAGGTTTTCTATGGTGATCTAGCATGAATTGACTTATGATCTCAATTATTAAATTATTAGAATATCCACAAAACCCCTCTCCGATCATAATTTATAATTGTTTTTTCTGATAAATGCTCTGATGATTTTTAAAATGCACATTTGACGTAAATTTCTTTATGTCATTTTTTTTGTAAATTCTGGTATAGTAAATTCATTAAACCATTATGTAATGAAATTATGTAGCTTTCATGGTTAATTTTATATGTTCAGATAGCAATGTCTGATAATTGACAAGCTTTGCAAAACAGACTTTTCAAGTCTGTTTCTGTAGTGATGACCTTTTTTCTTCATTATGAAAACGTTGGTGATTATTTCTGTTTATTAAAGATTTTAAATTTCAGTTGTTGATATGATGAATTATAACGAATTCATCTCTGTTGATACATATAGATCCTTAAAAAAATTGCTTTGATATTTTGATCTAGTCACATGTTTTACTACGTTTGATTTGTATCTAAGATGACAAAATAGGGTCCCTGTTTTGTATGATTTTGGAACTTCTCAGTTTTTCAAACTAAGATTCGAACCAATAAGGTTAGGTATTATTGTCTAAGCTATTACATTTAGATAGCCTTAATATCATAGTGAGAAACCAGGTACATGATTATTATTTTTTTAAATCTATATTCAAGATACTGACAATTACATATTCATTTGTGTGACGTGAGTAAAACCTCCTGAATGTTTATCTATTTTACTATTCTGTTGCTTAAGTCACTAAATTACTATTATTCTAACTAAATATAATCATCAATCATAATGAAATAATTACATTTTCAATTGTGCTGTAGTGAAGGAGAACACAGGCGAGGACAACTGAATTATTATTGAGCACAAAATTACAGAGTTACTTGGTTAAATAGAAATACCATACTATAATACTTAACTTACAAAATGTTCAATAATTGTCTCGAACTTCATTGTTCTTGCATTACCATACTAATTGCTTTCTATTCCCACTCTTCCTTTCTTGATCTTCCCCATCTTCTGCTGCCAGACATTAAATTCCTGACTCGCGTCCTATACTACTTATACCAATATAAGTAGCACGCACTACAGTACTACCATAAGATTTAGTTTTTCAAAGATTATCTACTATTTATAGTTTCATTTCAATGGACAATGAAAAAAATTTAATTATAATGTAGAAAAACTCCTTAGCTGTATATTCATCATGCTTAATGATAATTACTTAATTGAATACAGCTTTACAAATAGTTTACAAAAGAATGCCTTTAAACATGAAAAAAAAAATTGGTTAGAACATTTTTATCTTTGCAACTGTAGGCGTTTTTAATTAAAGGTAAATATTGGCTAGCAGTGAAAGCCAGTTTGACACATGTCACTTCATTCTATTTGGTACTCGTCAGTAGGATGTACCTGCATCACAGGGTTGGTTTTTGCTCCAGGACTCGGACCTAGTACCGTTCACTTCAAACGCCATCATGCCATCGCAATGAGTGAAATTTTAAATCTACTTCGTTTTGTTTAACTTGTATCTTCCCATTGTTATTTAGGACTGTAAGTGATCAGTCTCATGTTGACAAATGGAGTCCCACAGTGAATATCAACTCTGCAATGCAAGTTCATCTAGTGGACGAGTCCTGAATAGAATCAAACACGTGTCCTAAATTTCACTGTTAGCCACAATCTATCTTTGTTTAAAAGGCTTGTGACTTAAGGCTATATTGACGCAATCCCCACAGGATGCACATATACCAATAAGTGAGACTGATCAATTGCATTCCTAAATAACAACTAGAAGATCCAAGTAAAACCATACCAAGTGAATTTAACTGTAGATACTGTTGTTTCGTTTTTTTTTAAATCTTGGCAGATCATTATTTGTTTTCGACATGATGAACAGCAGTTTAATACGAAATTAATGACGTATTTCTAAAGAGAAACTGACGTTTCTTTCTTTTTTTTAAAAAAAGCAATATAAGACACGTAATTAATAATTAAGTTGATATGTGTGGCAATAACAATTATCATGTGCTTAGTGGCTTCGCCAATTTATATCATTCAATATATATGTGGTTAATAAGATTATATGTAAAACTAAACAATAAAAATATATCACTACGTTAAAGTATGTTTCTTTCACAAGTTGTTATCCATGTTGTAATTCTATAGTGAAGAAGAAGAAGAAGAACACACGTTTAGGTCAATGGAAGGTATTTAAAAACAAATTACGCAATGTCTTACTAAAATCTGCGAATCATTACCGTAAATAGTTCATTTGTATTATGTCAATCAATTGTATCCAATTTGACTGTTCCTTTTGTAAATATCGGTAAAATCATCTCAGATTTCATTGTTCCTGTAGTTTCATACAAATTGCTTTCCATTACCATTTTTTTTCCTTTTCGACGTTCTACTAAAATACGTTCTATACCTGACTATCGTTATCTACTACTCATGTATATATCAGTAGCGCACCCCATAATTACAAATTTAATTGAAATTAAGAATTAAAATATCTTTTAATAGTTGAGATGATGAGTCAATTAATGCCAGATCACCATAGAAAATCTGGAAGTATTGAATAGCCGTTTCGTCTTATTTCGGAACTCCTCAGCTGTGTGCATCTAAAGAAAAATAAGTTACAATTATCAGCATAGGCTGTCGATCAGGATTTACCAAGTAATCATGTTCTAAGTTCTCTTTCCAAAATTTCGTCAAGTGTTTTTTTTTCATTCTTTTGATATCTTCCTCCTCTTAAAGTCCTTCTAGGGTTACGACCTATCCTAAGCCTGAATAAAGAAAGAAGGTTGTGTATAGAGGTTAGCAACCTCATACTGTAGAAAAGAACCTTGCTACAAAAAATGTATATATAAATTGGTTTAATAATCAATTGGGAATGTTAATGAGCTAAAACTGACACAACAACTTACCAGGTAATCAACATCAGATTGATTTAGTTGCTTATTTATTTATTTACAACTACCTCAATCTTATTAAATTAATATTGAAATCAATAATGAATTAAATTATACTATTACACTTATTTTAAATATAGCTAACTAATGGTGATCAAATTTGGCAGTAAATTTAGACAGTTAACGTTTATAAGAAATAAATATTTGGTTGTCATTTGTATTATGATTTATAAATCACTATGCTCTAATTTATTACGTAATAGATTCAATCATTTCATAGTCATCAATTTATATAATGACAGATGCTTATTAAAACAAAAGATGTATATCAGTGATATACTTTATATTTATATGTATAATTAATCAAAATTATTCATTATAAAGACTTTATATTGAACTTATTTCAGGATTTCAACCATAATGAATATATTCAGATATATGTATATGTTTATACTGTCTGAAATTTAGTAATATGAAAGTTAGTTTCTTTAAATCAGTAATATATATATATATATATATATATATATATATATATATATATAATTAACTGATGTATTTGTTTTTGATTGAGATCATGGACTGATTGATCTTAGACTACCATTGAAAACCTGGAAGCTGATATATTAAAATGTTTGGACATTAAAATCATATCATCAGTGTATTTTCCTGGTTTATTATCATTGTGGAATTGACTATAATTTTGAGATGATAAAAACGATTTATAGCTCAGATGGATGATCTTGATGAAATTTTGTTCTTTAAGCTGGATGATAGACATTTATGCTGATGATATTGTTCAGAAGAACGATGATAGCTCTACAATCGAAACCATTTATCTCAAAGAACAAGACTTCATCAAAATGACTACAATTTAATTAGTATTAGTTTATGAAAAGTGTCAAAGCATTTCTATTTACTCCAATTTTCATATCTAACTGTTATGTCCTTTGCTCTGTCTACTCACTCTTGGTGCTTAGGATAATTATCTAATTCAGATTAAGACCTTGGCGTTATAGGCTGATCGACTTAACCTTGAGGCTAGTACGCGTGAGTTCAAAGTGGGATAGAGAGAAGAAAACTATTATATCGCCTGACTGGCTGACGAGCACGTGAATGAGAGGAGACGAGACAACTGGAACACTACTCGATCTATTCCTGATATCCTGATTTCAGTTCGGTATAAAAAGGTACATGAATAAATAAGTGAATAACCCGACCACAATGTACGATAATTAGGAAAAAAACACAATTATGTCCAAAGCTGGGAATTAGAGTAGAAAATAGGGTGCAAGACATTATGTTTAAATTACAATAGCTTCGGAACAGAAAAGGGTATGGCAATGAATCATACATCGAACGACAGCTTATGTTCTGTTGAATAGATTAGGGACAAAAATAAATGTCAGTGTTTTACAAGCTTTGAATAAAATGGAACAACAACCCGAAAAATAGTTTCGTAGTTTGTCAGGGCTTCTTGTTTTCCTGTTCACAACACTAATTAAAATATCATAACTAATAATAATAGTAATAATAATGTGTATTAATACGTTTAATTATACTTTTTTCCATAATTTCATGAACATAATGTATAAATCAATAAATACATGACATTTAGTTAGTACAAAGTTAGATTTATCTCTGTCTGTAATTTGATCTATTAATATAGATAGAAATCATTATGAGTAAGTAATATAACTGTTAGCATATATATTTAAGTTAAATTACATCATTCTTATTGGTTCATTGGATTATAAGAATACGTGCACAAATATTATTAAAGCAAATTATAGATTATTATTCACTTGCTATTGTTTGGCTTGTATCTTCCCATTGACGTTTAAGACTGCAATTGATCAGTTTGTTATTAGCATATGTGCATACTGTGCGTATGCCTCGATATTACCTTAATTCACAAGCTATTTGTAAGTAATGGTGGTTAGTGGCTAGCAGTGGAATCCAGTTTGACGCGCGTTTCCTCCTATTTGCCACTCGTCAGCTGGATGTGCCTGCATCTTAGAGAGTTGATGTTCACTCTGGGACTCGAACCCAGTACCATTCACCTCAAACGCCATCGCGTGATCCACTCAGCTACTGAGTTCTGATAGCCACTCGCTTGTGCAATGGGGTGAATTCGAACTCACTTGGTATTGTTTGCCATGTATCTTCCCATTGAGGTTTAAGACTGCAATTAATCAGTTTGTTATTGGCATATGTACATACTCTGCGTATGCCTCGATATTATTATCATTATTACTGGTTATAAAACAAAGATTATTCATAGTTGAACATTGTTAAACTATTGTTTTACACTAAATTAGTCTGAAATCTATTTGTCTTTGATAATTTTCAACCTAGTTATTCTATTGATAGACTTTTCGAGTATTATCTGACGCTATCGACTACTATTTTACTTAAAGTAAAACGTCGAAAAGTTGATATTCCAATGGATCATATGGAAAACATTAAAAAGATGTTGTAGACAACGATTTAAATGATTGATCTATCGTTTTCTTCATAGAAGGGAAGTAGATAAAATCATTGGTTAATATAACCATATAACTATTCAAAATGGTAACTTAGATTCATGATTTTCAATGTATAATAACGTATTTATTAGTAAATATCCAGTGATTCATTAAAGTAATTTCATTTACTGTAAAATCTAACGTTTATAGTTGTCAATGTGATAATTATTTTTAAATGGATCATTTTGAAAAAAGTAGATTGAATGATTCTTTCAATACTGTTGTTATTACAATTACTCTGTGTTTACATTCTTGTTCTCTCTAATTCGATCTTCTCACTCTTCTCTTGTCAGACCTTCTACTTTTGATTGGTGTTACATACTACTTATATCTATTAACGTAAGTAGCATACACCACTGTAGTAGTAGCTTATGTGTACATTTAATAGTATGTGAAATATCTCTTTTTTTCTTTTCAAACATATACATGTAAACTAAACAGTTAATGTTTGTATATACGTAATATATCAAGCGTAAACTTTACATAAAATGAAATATTTCCAAGAGGTAAAAAAACATTATCACTTACATAATTTTATTGTTTTCCCTTCCTCTTAGTCAGTCAGTCAGTCAGTAACAACGTAGAACTTTGTGCGTACGTACATCAGTTCGAGTTGCCACACCACATTAGCACAGAGATGCAGTGGTCGATTCAAATCCCGTAGTGGTAGAGGTAATAAGAGTATAAGCAGTAATCAGGAAAATTAGTGTTTGGAGATGTTATTTAAAGAGTATAATACAGTGAAATAAATTTGGGAAGAGAAAAAAAGAGACAATGAGGAATAAGGATTTTATTATTAGAAATATGCTAAGATGGTTACGAGAAAAATCGAATTTTATTAGAAAGGCTAAAATCTTTTCAGGAACAATAATCACTCGCACATATTTTACTAATTCAATTTTCTGCATAATCACTGTCCACTGATTGATTGTCATGTTTATATATATATATATATATACTATGATTTAAAATCATTTTGTTTACAGTTTGGATAACTCTCGTATCTTTTGTTTGTGACATACTTACTTACTTACTTACGCCTGTTACTCCCAATGGAGTATAGGCCGCCGACCAGCACTCTACAACCCACTCTGTTTTGGGCCTTCTTTTCTAGTTCCATCCACTTCTTGTTCATTTTTCTCATGTCTATTTCCATTTCTCGGCGTAATGTGTTCTTCTTTAGTCTTCCTCTTTTCCTTTGGCCTTGAGGATTCCATGTGAGGGCTTGTCTTGTGGGGCAGTTCGGTGCTTTCCTCAATGTGTATACTATTTGCTTCCAGCGCTTCTTCCTAATTTCTTCCTCCACTGGGATCTGGCTTGTTCTTTCCCACAGTAGGTTGTTGCTAATAGTGTCCGACCAACGAATGATTTTTCTTACCTAAAGAATATTAAGTCTTCTTATTACAATTATGTCAATCATAGAGATTTTTTTACTTATTATCTGTATGATGCCTTGATATAGAATGATAAACTAACTATGTTCATCAGTAGATTTTACCATCCTATTGTGTTTTTAGATTTCTGATATTCTACCATTCAAATGTGTATTATATACAATTGTACTAAAATAAACATATAAATCGATAAATCGGTAAAATGTACTAAGCAACCAAAATCACAGTTATTGAAAAAAAATTAATGGGTATTTTTCACAAAACCCCTAATTAACTTATATATTTTAACTACGGATACGAATTTATTTATTCATTGTACACACATACAAAGACAGACGGGTTAAAAGTTGCATCAAAATGACTCGAAAATTATACTTAAATGTCAACAATTAAGATCATGAGTTAATTGAAGGTAGATCACCATGGAAAACCTGGAAACATTGGGTGGCAGTTTCGTCCCATTATGGGACTCCTCAGCGGTGCACACCGACGATCCCGCCTACCGCCTGCGATATTCAAACGAAGAACCTACTGGTCTCGCGCGTGAGCACTTAACGACTAGACCACTGAGCTGGCCAGCATCCAACGGTGTTAATGTCTAACTTCAACTAATCCACGAAATTGAGTGACACATCCACCATTATCATCAGTGAGTAACTACTTTACAACTGACCCGGTTGAACTCCACTAGTCACAGCTTCTCACTAGAACTCCAGGATATATCTCTTAGAGACCGTCACTAGTGAGCATATGTTGATTAGTATCAGAAGGTGTTTTGTGGAGTAGATGACAAAATTCCAATTTCCTGTACCTACGACACATAGTTCAAAGTAATCATAAAATTAATTTTAATGATTTTGATAAGTTTATTGAAGTTTTAGTTATGAGAAAGTACAACCTTCTTGTGTATAAATAAATAAATATATTTGTAGATATCTTAATAAGTAGCAAAACTGGATTTTCTGACGTTTCGTCACTCAATGTAAGCCACCTCTTCAGAGAAAATAAATAATCAATTCAACAATAATTCATGTTTAAATAGTACAATGGAACAACACATGAATATTATGTGATCAATCAACAACAAAAAACATATCTGAATATATCATTGTCATGTCATTTCGGTCAAAGTGATTCATAAGCGACATGTATGTAAATTTGTGTGTGTGTATGTAATTGTGCACTGTTAAGGATGAAAAATGTGTTAGCCTTATGGTGAGAAAGGATAGACTTTAATTAGCAAGATAATAGTGTGAATTGTGAATAATATCAGACTAGGTGGCTAGGATAGATAGTCCAAGTAATATGTATAGTAAGTCCTTCTTTTCTATTGAGAGCAGTAGGATTAAGCATTATATGGAACGCTTCAACTAGTCTCCTTTCTTTGTAATTGGAAAAATCATTTTGTAATATTTCGATATTCTTGAAATCGTTTTGGTGGTCGTTGAAAATGGCGTGAACTGCTATTACGGATTTAATTTTACCATACCGTCATGGCACAACAGAAGAACTCCAAAGAATCCTAAAAAGCAACACAGAATTTAAGTATATTACAAAACGATGAACACACTTCGAAATACTTTAGTTCGCTTAAAAGAAAAAAATCCCATTCATGTCAACACAGAATTGCGTCTACAAATTAGGTTGTGTCGATTGTGATGCTTTCTATATTAGAGAGTCATCTCAAAAAATCTTGATTCGTACCAAAGAACATATTAGGTACGCAAAAAAACCTCCTAATGATTCCGTAAAACTGGATAGACTTCAAAGTAAATGACATGACAATGATTTATTCAGATCCTATTTTTCTATTGATCACATAATATTCGTGCGTTGTTCCGTTGTACTATTTAAACATGAATTATCGTTGAATTGATTATTTATTTGCTCCGAAGAAGTGGCTTACGTTAAGTGACGAAACGTCAGAAAATCCAATTTTTCTACTCATTAAGATATCTGCAACTATATTGTTTTTCATTTATAACAATCTGTCCAATGCTCAATTATCAATTCAATCTTTCTTGTGTGTTTATACTTGAACAGATATGTCCTAATTATATTGATATAATATTTGAAGTAATGTGATTCTTATTATCTTTTATTTTTTATCTTTACCTTTTCCATATTTCAATTTGTATAGTTTGTCCTTGATTATTATTACTTTTTCCAATTACCAATATCGTAATAAGTAAATAGATGATCAGATTACGTTCATATCTAACACAGAGTTCAAATAAAATTTATTTTCACTCAATTATAAAAATTTATACAAATTACTACACTGGTTTTTATAGAAAGGTTTTAATATCGTAGTTACCAAATTAATTAAATTATAATCATTATGTGAAAGTGATTTGAAAGTGGGATTCCAACTCAGGATATATCACTCTCGCGCGTGAGCGCTTAACCTCTAGAACACTGAGCTGACCAGCTTTCAACGGTGTTAATGTCTACCTTCAACCAATCCAAGAAGTTGCGTCACCGCCCACCATTATCAACAGTGAGTTACTATCTCACAACAGACCTGGTTGAGCTCCGTTAGTCACCGCTTCTCACTAGAACTCCAGGATATACCAGTCACTAGTGAGCATATGTTGAGTAGTATTAGAAGGGGTTTTGTGGAGTTTGTAGTAATTTCAATGGTTGAGATCATGAGTCAATTGAAGTTAGACAATTATGGGAAACCTAGAAGGACTGGACGGCCGTTTCGTCCTAGGATGGGACTTTTCAGAAGTGAGCATCCACGACCCTGCCTCGCCGGATTCGAAAATTATATAAACAAATATATAAAATCATTAGGTGGTTTTGTGGAGATTTTAATAGTTTCGTAGTAGAATTGATGTGTGCGAGATCAATTAGTTCTGGGTTTGAATCGTGCATGAAGAATCATGAATGTTCATTGCTACGAAGTTCATATTAGGATGAAACAACCGTCTAGTCCTTTCAAGTTTCCCATGGTGGTTTAGCTTCAACTGACTCATGATCTCTCAACTATTGAAATTACTATATTATCCACAAAACCTCTTCTGAAATAATCATTAATATATTTAGATGAATTTAACATGGTACCATCAAAACCATACTTCTTCAGATATCTATAATGACTGTGTTGCAATAAACGTTTATATTTAAAATAAAGATCATTTATTTAGAAACATGGTCAGGGACCAAATCATTTATGAAGTTGTTAATCTTAATAATAAACATACTTGGTGAAATAGAAAAACCATACTATAATGCTTAATTTGCAAAATTTTCAATAGTTTTCACGAACTTCATTGTTCTTGCATTTCCATACTAATTGCTTTCTATTCCCACTCTTCCTTTCTTGATCTTCCCCATCGTCTGCTGCCAGACATTACATTCCTGACTCGCGTCACATAGTACTTATATCAATATAAGTAGCACACCCCACAGCTCTACAAAAATTATTTGATTTTATTAAATTCACTTGGTTTCGTTCACTTAACTCTTAAGATTGATGTCAGGATTTCAAATGATCAGCCTCTTATTATTGGCATATATGCATACTTTGCCTATTGCCTAGATATAGTCTTAATTCACGAGCATTATAAGTAAAGATAGATAGTTGCTAACACTGGAATCCCGTTTGACGCGCGTTTCATTCTATTCAGGACTCGTCAATTTGTTGTACCTGTTTCTCACAGTTGAACTCGAACCCAGTACCGTTCGATTCAAACGCCATCACGTTATCCATTTAACTACTGAGTCTTAATAACCTGATTGAAGTAAACAATACTATATGAATTTAAATTTCACCTCATTGTACAAACAAGTGGCTCGAGTCTTAGAGTGAACATCAACTATGAGATGTGGGTACATTCGGCGGACGAGTCCGAAATAGAACAAAACGAGAGTTCTGGATTCCACCACTAGTCACTATCCATCTTTGTTCATAATATTTGATTTTATATTAACATCAAATAAATAGAACAGAATAATAAATTTTACTAGTTTCTAACTAGTTTTACCTTTACACATTTTCTGAAAATTCATTTCCATTCAATTTTCTTCTTCAATATAGATTAACATATATCAATATATACTATGAAAATATCAAACTCATTCTTTCTAAAATCTATATATAAATAACCATAGGCTTGCTCAGTATAGTCTTATTATCAGTATAAAATTGTAGAAACTGTTGAATTTCATTGACAGCATGAATTGATATAAAAGTGAAACAACCATTGAAACTTTATAACACTGAATGGGCGTTTTATCCTAGTATGAAACTTTTTAACAGTGGCTATTCATTACCTCGGCTCCAGGAATAGAAATCACGACGTTCGATCTCACGAACAAAAACACCTAACCTTTAGAATATTAAACCAAAATTGAATAGGTTTTAATTTATAACTTTGATCAATCTATACTATTGCATGACTATCTACCATTTTCTGTCTTTAGTTGGAATTTTACTATTTAAGTTAATTTATTACTGTAAATGATAATATTTATATTTATTTATATAAATAAACAGCTCAACATATTTTAGTAAAACTAATCCAAGTCATTAAGTCTAATATAACTGTGATCAGAACGATACAAATCAAAGCAACCAACATCTTTTCACAAATAAATGAATAAAACATTATGGAAATAAAGATAAACAAAATAAACAACTTCAAATGATCATTTACATTGTATCACAATTTATGACTTACCTTTCTTACTTCAACTATTAACAAATAATTTTACTAGTTGAAATCATGAGTCAAATGAAGATAGATCACCATTGAAAACCTGAAAGTATCAGACTGCCGTTTCGTTATATTGTGGGACATCTCAGCAGTGCTCATCTACGATCCCGCATTGCTAGACTCGAACTCAGGACCTATCAGTCTTGCGCGTAAACGCTTAACCTCTAGATCACTGAGACGGTTGTCATTCAACTGTGTTAATGTCTGACTTTAAACAATCCATGAAATTGAGCGACACATCCATCACTGTCTTCAGTGAGTTACTATGTCCTTGGTTCAAATCTTACAAAACGGGGACGTGGATGAGTACTGCTTAGCAACCCCGTAATAGGACGAAACGGCCGTCCAGTACTTCCAGGTTTTCAATGGTGGCCTGGCTTCAATTAACCCATGATTTCAACTATTGAAGTCACTATAATACTCATAAAAATCCCTTCTGATATTAACAAATAACACAATAATCATTGTTATATACAATTATTTAATAAGCTATTTAATTTCGTATTCCTCTCTTCAACATATTATAATTAGTTTATTAGTTTATTAGACTTAAGTAACCAAAACTAATTACCCGGAGTAAAAATACAGTGATCATCTATATTATTTAAAATAAGCAGTTGTTTGTGAATATTTGTATATATTTCTCAATGATGAAGGTGATTTACTTTAAGTTTCAACTCTGTATAAGACAGCTTCTTTTTACCACCTGCTGTCAGACATTTCACTTTTGATTGATCATAAATACTCCTTATATCTGTCTATATCAGTAGTACACATCACAGGGTAAAAAGAAGTTGTCTTTTAGTTAATTTACTAACATTTTACGTTCTAAAGGTATCTATCTTATATTGATGTAATAGTTGATATCATTCGATTGAAGTTATAATCAACGTCTGATTATTGTTGGATGAATGAGAAAAGTTGATAACAAACCATTGACCTAACTTTTACGACTTCTGACACCGTTTATTAGAGGTAATCCATAGTTCTGAAGAAATTGAATCTTTTCAGTGAATTTTAACTGATGTTATGTGACAATCCCTATTGTTAAATTTATAACATGTAAACAGTAATAGACAATATGTTTCCGTGACAAAATTTAACGCCTGTCGAAATCGTTAGTAAGCCATGGTTAGCATCAAGAGGGGTTGATATGCTCTGTTGATATATGTTAACACCTAATAAAAGTCCAGACCAGTGGTCATATAATGATTGCTGACAATCATCTACTTGTATTTCATATTTTGAGGCAGCAACTAAAAATCAATAAGTTTTGACTTTAGTCTATTCTTTTTATTATGATAACTATTAAAGAATTTTTACAGAAAATAAATGAAACTTAATGTTTGTTTAATACAACTTACTATTTTCTTTTTTTTGTTTGTTTCCAATACAGAATACAAAAATTTGAACTCTATTGTTTGTTTGTTTGTTATTTTTTGCTCTGTTCCAACAAAAAATATACATTAAAAATGCCTCCATCTAAATTACATTCTTGTAAAACTAAAACATCAAATCAAAATATCACTCAATTTAAATCAATTGATGATACAGATACTTACAGTTGTCATAGTAACACTGATTCAAAATCATTTGAATTGACAAATTATAAAATACCAAAATCCACTCAACTTTATTATCCATTAAAACATTGTAAAATAACAAATAATAATAATAATGATAATGATTTAATTTATAAAACCAATTTACAACAAGATAAATTGAATAATCAAATTAAATCACAATTACATACATCTATAACAAAATTACCAAAATCTATGATACATAAACAAATTAAATTTATGGAACATGGATCAGAGTAAGCAAAAATCATTTATTATTATGATTATTGTTATTATCAGTCAATTGATTATTGATTTTTCGGTTTATCAAATAAAATAATTAATATCAATTATGTAACTAATCAACTATTTTAATAGTTGTGATAATGAGTCAATTGAAGCTAGATCACCATGAAAAACCTGGAAGTACTGGACGGCCATTTTGTCCTATTGTGGGACTTCTCAGCAGTGCGAATCCATGATCCCGCACCCCGCGAGATTCGAACCCAGGACCTACCAGTCTTGCACCAGGCGCTTAACCAACTAGATCACTGAGCCGGCATCCAACTTCAACTTATCCACGAAATTGAGCTACACATCCACCATTTATCAATTGACTCATGATCTCAACCATTGAAATTACTACAATCTCCACGAAACCCCTTCTGATACTAATCAACATATGTTCACTAGTGACTTGCTTCAAGATATATATCCTGGAGTTCTAGTGAGAAGCAGTGACTAGTGGAGTTCAACCGGGTCACTTGTGAGGTAGTAACTCACTGAAGACAATGGTGGATGTGTTGCTCAATTTCGTGGATTAGTTGAAGTTAGACATTAACACCGTTGGATACCGGTTGGCTCAGTGGTCTAGTGGTTAGGTGCTCGATCGCGAGACCAGTAGGTTCTTGATTCAAATATCGCAGGCGGTAGGTGGGATCGTGGATGCGCACTGCTGTGGAGTCCCACAATAGGACGAAACGGCCGTCCAGTGTTTTCAGATTTTCTATGGTGATCTAGCTTCATTTGACTCATGATCTCAACTGTTTAAAATTACTACAATCCCCACAAAAACCCCTTCTGATACTAATCAACTAATGATTTTTATCTGATACTGTTCATTACAAAACTTCATTGGTGTATAGTTGAATCTTTGTATAATGTTAATGAATATTGAGTTACCATGAGAAGTTGTTATTATGTTTTGTTGATATTAATTTTAGTTTTACAATTGATATCAATTTCTGGTTAAGATTACCCATATATTCAACATTTAAAAAAAAACTCTTTATAGAAATCCCACTCGAATGATTTGAATAAAGTTACTTAGTGTTAGAATTCATTAGAATTATGATTGATATATAATGAATAAATAAGTATAAATTTCAAAATATTTAACTTGTTTAAAAATGTAACTGTCATAGTGAACAATGACAAGAAATCATTCAAAGTTGCGAATATGTCAATAAGATATCAAACAATTCAGTCTTTCAAAGTAAGAAGTTTAAGAAGAAAGAAAAGACAGCAACATAAATAAATATTTAGAATTTATAATGACGTGATTTGTTTTGTGATTTTATGGTGCAAAAAAAGGAATAATATTATACAATGGAAAGTTACATTTGAATTTAAACTTCACCCAATGGCATAAGCAAGTGGTTATCAGGAATCAGTAGTTAAGTGGATAATGTGATGGTGTTTGAAGCGAACGGTATTGGGTTCGAGTTCCTGAGTGAACATCAACTGTGAGATGCAAGTAAATCCAGTTGACGAGCCCCAAATAGAATGAAACGCCCGTCAAACTGTATTCCACCACTAGCCACTATTCATTTTTGCCTAAAAGGTTTGTGAATTAAAGCTATATCGAGCCAATCCGCACAGGATGCATATATGCCAATAAGTGAGACTGATTAATTGCAGTCCTAAATACACAACTGGAAGATACAAGTAAAACAACAACAAGAAGTGAATTTGAATATTATACAAGTTGATATTTATTTATATTCATTACAAAATAGAATTGAATATAAATTAAAAGTTGTTTGTCTATCTACGTGATAATAAGTGAAATTTTACTATTACGCATAAATCTTAAACAAATAAGTTTGAACACAGAAAAAGACAAGACCTAATTCATGTGGTAAAGTGCGACATTGAATGTTTTCAGTTGAATGAATTGCAAGGTGACTATTGATTTCCAGGTTACAATCGTTAAGGTTGGTTGTTAGTTGGATGATTGCTGAAACTTGGGGATCGTCGAACATTTATTTGATCCTAGTATTATAGCACCTCTTCTACGTTGAAGTTTGTTTACGGTTAAGTTTGTCAAGCACTTCAATTAATTTCGTTAATAGATAGTTTTATTCTAACCGTAACAATATATATGTATATATATGCATTATTATCATATCTACGTGAACATGTGTGCTTGATCACATGTGACAACCTACGAAAATATCCCTCTCTCTAGCTTCAATGTTACTTAAATTGCTCGATGAATCATTCGGTTTACCACATATATGTGCTATATATGCATATGTACCTAAATCTTTATGATTGATTAGACTCTTAATTCGCCTCTACATTCGCTAGCTCGCTCACTCGCTCTCATTAGCTTTTCTGTTCGAATTCGCTTAGTGTGCATGTGGCTTAGTGATCTGTGCTGTTCAATAAAATAACTTTAGTCGGCGCTTCATGTTGTTATATGATTTTACACGCCATTGAGACTTATTTAATAACGGTTATCATGGCGATTAATATACTAAGTCCAGGGAATTATCTTGAAGCTAATTCACCATATTATATTGTTCTACAGAAGTACTCACCCACTCATTCCCTATGAAATCAAGCATCTTATATTGAGTAAACAAGTAAACTTTTTCATCCATAATTCACTGTTAAAGTATCATTATCTGAACAATTCTTCTTTATTTTCAGATTTATTGTTTCACAGAACATATTATTTGCTCTGGATTGTTTTCCTATTTTTTGTATACCAAATCAATTCATCCAATATGAAATTAATCATATGTGGTACTTACAATGTATTTAAGTAGCTCAAAACGTAAAACTAAATTTTTAGTCTGAGGTTGAGGAGATAGGTTGAAGTGAAGCACTAATACCGTTAGTAACGGGCACAATGGTCTACAGATTAAGCTTTCGTTCCAAGCCGAAGGTCCTGAATTTAAGCCCGGCACATGGAGTTGTAGTTTTACACCTCTGACACCTATGCTGAGACGAAAACGTCCACACTGGCGGCCTAACATTGATCGGTTCGTGATTTCAATAAAAATAAATTTATTCATCACTGAAACTTGCAGTAATGTAGTCGTCACTATTTGACTTCAGTTCATCAACGATGTATTCTTAATGATCAAGTTTAAATATTTATGAAATCAATTCAAGAAAATCCATTATTCATAGGGTTGTTAAACGTTTTGTAACCACGCTACTTAAAAAATAAGAACTTGTTTAAACTATTATTCAGTCTAAAGAAAAACTTATCACATCACTATTAATAAATTCTGCTGATTAATGAACACTTATGGAATGAATGTATTTATAAGTAGTATAAGTTTAAGAAAGGTAGGAGTATTATTTCAAAAATGATATTTTATTTCTGCATCTATAGTATTTATACTCCATGTAGTTTTAATTAAATGTTTTCATGATATTAATGAAAAAAATGTCTTCTCCTTTGAAGTTTATTTTTTTGTATGTTTTAAGTGAGATTTTTAAATCTGATTACGTAAAATAAAGATGGATAGTGGCTAGTTGTGGGATCCAGGACGCGCGTTTCGTCCTACTTGGAACTCGTCAGTTGGATGTACCTGCATCCCAGAGTTCAAGTTCACAAGCAGATGGCTATCAGGACTCAGTAGCTAAGTGGATCACGTGATGGCGTTTGAAGCGAACGGTATTGGGTTCGAGTACCATAGCGAGATGCAGGCACATCCGGTTGACGAGTCCCAAATGGGATGAAACATGCGTCAAACTGGATTACACTGCTAGCCCCTATTCATCTATGTTTAAAAAGCTTGTGACTTAAGACTATATCGAGGCAATTTGCACAGGATGCATATATGTCAATAATAAGAGACTGATTAATTGCAGTCCTAAATAACAATTGGACGATACAGGTAAAATAACACAGAATGATTACGTAAAGTTTTCATATATTTTTTTTTACAAATAGTTAACTCTCATTTATGAATGTAAATACTCTAAATAGTCGTGTACCTTTTAAATATGACATTCGAACTCCATTTTATTTTTAAGGTATTTTTTTCAAGTATTTGTACATTCACTAAATTTTAACGTTGAGTTGACTCCATAATGAATGATAAGAATGTAAATGCACAACAAATTATCTTTAGTTATTCGAGGA
Source organism: Schistosoma guineensis (assembly GCA_944470375.2). Taxonomy (NCBI): domain Eukaryota; kingdom Metazoa; phylum Platyhelminthes; class Trematoda; order Strigeidida; family Schistosomatidae; genus Schistosoma; species Schistosoma guineensis. The sequence continues at coordinate 4,714,637 of OX103892.1, read as the reverse complement.
TTATGCAAATATCATCAGTGATGATCTCATAACGTTGTGAAGTAGCTTAGTTCATAAATTTGGTTAGATTAATCATGATCTCGTTGTGTAAAAGTAATGTGTTCTCTAAGAGACTTGATGGTGCTTGACTTTATTTTTTAAAATGGATGAAGATGTGAACACATTCAGTTAGTACAAATTAATTATTTAAAGCTTTAGATAGCCTAGTTAAAATTAGATCGACTAGTGAATTCAACTTGAAAGTATTACAATCTTCACGAATTTCTCACACTGATAACAATTATAGGCTCACTAGTGGTTGGATTAAGGATTGATTTTCTGGAGTTCGAGTGAAAGGCTGTGACTAATGGAGTTCAATTCGTATCAGGTGTTATCCTCCTCAGACAATTGATGAAAGGATGCGCAAGATCATAGATCGACTGAATTTAGACATTAACACTATTGAATGTTAACTCAGCGGTCTAGAAGTGAACCGAGACTGAAGGTTCTGGGTTTTGGTCCCTCGTATGGGTTCTTGAATACGAACTGGTAGGGATTCCCATACCAGGACCAAACGATCATCCAGTGATTCCAGGTTTTCAATGAAAGTCATGAATCCAACCGTAAAATCAGTCAGTTATATAAAACATAATTAAATAAATTACTGTGTTTGATACATTTCGGTTGTATTGTTTATCAGTATTCATTTTGTTTAAATAACTTTTATCAGTATAAGGTTAGGAAGATTATTAAGTTATTGATTGAGATCTTGAACTGATTGTTGTTAAACCACCATTAGAAACCTGGAAGCACTGGACGACCGTTTCGTTTTATTGTGGGACATCTCAGCAGTACGTCTGTCGGGTAGAGACAGGTATTTACCTCAGACAATGGAACATGGTCGCGCAATTTCGTGGATTGTTTGAAATTAGACATTAACACCGGTAAATGTTGGCTAGCCCAGTGGTATAGAAGGTTAAGTGTTTACGCACGAGACTGAAGGCCACGGATTCGAATCTCGCGAGGCAAACCAAGTGTTCCTTCTTTATTTATCAAATGTCATATTGAGAATTTTCATTACGTTTAATTTAGATCTGCTCAAATTAAATAAACTCTTATTGTTAACTGTATGTATCTAATATGGTATTATGAAAGGATTATGCTATAATCTGATATTAAATACAAGAAAAAACTCCAACAAAAGAATCATTATAGCTCTGAGTTCATTTTCATTTTTGTCTCTCCTACTGTAGTGAACGAAGAATTGGTGGGGTTAATCAATATATGTTCAACGTAAAATTACAGTGTGCCTTTCTAGAATATGGACCAGTTGTCGTTTACATGCTTTATGATTCCTTTATTTCTATTGTTATTACAATTACCCCCGTGTTTCTCTTCCTGTTCTGTTGAATTGAATCTTCTTAGTCTTCTATTGGCATGCATTCCACTTTCGACTGTTGCTACATACTACTTTCGATCAACATAAGTAGCATACATTACACTGCAACAAAACGATAGATTATTATTAGAATTAAACCATTTTATACGTAATGGATAAGAAAATAGTCATTTAAGCTGAACTGATGGAATAAGCATACAACATAATGACTGTTAAACACATTTTGAAAATATGTTTAAAACGATTACAATTTTTATAATTTTATTAGATGGGTATTAATTGTAACAGTGGATATTTGGTGCTGATAATTCGTTACTAAAGTTGATAGTAACAAATTATACTATTATTATTATTATTATGACACCCTATGTTCTTTATTTACATGTAAAATGGTCAAACTATAATTTATGGACAACCTTTGAGGGACGCTAAAGTCACCTTGAAAACGTCCACCCAGTAACTAGGACTTATTGAGGGTTATAAACCAGTCTGAGGATTTAGAATTTTGATCTACAGTTGATAGTTAAGATTAGAAATTATATTAAGGGTTTTCATCACGAACTGACATCAGTTATGATATGAAAACGCTACTTCACCAAATGTATGAATGAATATCGCACCGAAACCACAGACTCGTTATCTTATACAGGATTGGTTCGTCCTATAAATTATAGTCTCGCCACATTTACTTGTCAGTCAAATTTTATAAAATCTTAATTTATTAAATAGACAGAAATACTGAAATATTTTCTCACTGATGGCTACTTGTAACAAAATCAAAACGTCTAAATTATTCTTGATGTTATATAACTTAAGTGAATTTTTAAAACTATAACTTCATGATGGGTAATGGCTAGCAGTGGAATCCAGGATGCGCGTTTCGTCTTATTCGGGACTCGTCAGCTGGATGTGCCTGCATCTCAGAGTTGATGTTCACTCTGGGGTTCGAACCCAGCGCATCCGCTCCAAACGCCATTGCGTTATCCACTCAGCTACTGAGTTCTGATGGACACTTGCTTGTGCAATGGGGTGAATTTGAATTCACTTGGTATTGTTTGCCATGTATCTTCCCATTGAGGTTAAGACTGCAATTGATTGAATAACGCGATGGCGTTTGAGACGAATGGTACTGGGTTGGAGTCCCAGAGTGAACATCAACTCTCTGAGATGCAGGTACATCCAGCTGACGAGTGCCAAATAGGACGAAACGCGCATCTTGAATTCAACTGCTAGACACTATCCATCATTGCTTACAAATAACTTGTGAATTAAGGTAATATTGAGGCATACGCACAGTATGCACATATGCCAACAAGAGATTGAATAATTGCCGTCCTTAACAACAATGGGAAGATACAAGCCAAACAATACGAAGTGAATTATAACTTCATGATTTGCATAGACTGGTAGACTTAGAACTTTGTCTTTTTTATTCTCTAAGTGTTAAGAAGATGTATAATAGTTAACAGATGAATAACCGTCAGTTAATTCAAATGTTGTCAGATTATTAATAGAAACAATTCCTAGAACTTTCTTTTAGTGTACTTCTTGATAAACACATTGTAACATGTTGTAAGCATTTGCTACTTGTACCAATATCATTTGCCAGTAATCAGTTTTATTAGAATAATGTAGAACTATATACTTTAGTCACAATATATCCTCATAGTTCTACTTTTCAAATGATCTTCAAGTATGGAACAGTAGTTACTTATTTTATTAAGAATTCAATGTAATTATTTACTAGCAAATTATTGAGTAAATTTAGGAGCATTTGTTCTATTGATGTGTTTTGATTGAATACTTGTAGTAATCAAACCACTGCGTAACACTAAACAGTCCCTTTACAGATGAATTTCGGACAAACACAATAAGCTAAGATAACGAAACGACATGATGGAATATATTATTACACACAGAAATTGATTAAATAACATGAATATTGTGTATACTAGACAATATAATGCTAATCAGTCAAAACAATATATATAGGTATGTTGTAGAGAATATTTAAGTTGGTGGGTGCTTTTATGTAGTGAATAGGTATTGGTATGATTAACAATAGAAATAGATAGTAGTTATGTAGTACTAAAGAGTCCTACACCAGGAAATAAACGGCTCTACATTTTTAAATCTGACTAGTGTCAAAACATGAAGAAAGTCAACTATATTTATCTAAATCGTTTATTTTTAATGTCCTCTCTCCCAGTGACACTGAACTTCTAGAAACTTAAAACGTATGTCAGAGTTTTGTATATTTTAGTTTGAAGAAATCTCTTCTAAATGATATTAGTATTAGCCTTCCGATTCTACCATCCTTTGATTAATTCATTTGAGATTTTCATATATTAAAATAAACTGCTCAATTGTTTCTGCCTTTAAATGACTTCTTCAATTGATATAACTATAAAATTGTTTTCGCTTTCAATTCTGTCCCTAAATTATTCTAACATTTTATATAAAGAAATATACTATGTTACTATGTTACTATGTTACTTTCAGCTAATCAATAAATGAACCATTTTTTCTTGAGGATAGTGTAATTTTGCATATTTATATATTCATTACAATGCTACTTATAAGTAGTGATATTAATAGCTTACACCTACACATACATACATACAAACACACACACACACAAACACATATACAATATTATTCATTTGACTACCTAGTTCATGTTGTGTTTTGCTTTCTCTTTTTTGTAAAACAAACTTCATACTGACTATTCATAAATAAACAAAAAGAAGTTATTATTTCATATCCTATGGTGTAAAATGAGTGAGTATTTATTACCAAAATATAAAAATAAACTATTTTTAACATGGCAACAAATGAAACATTTTTATTGATTTAAAAAATATTTTTTCTTGTAAATTATTCGATTATTTATTTGTTAAAGAAAAAAAGCATACAGTTACTCTTATAAATGAAATAATAAGACTGTTATTCTTTTTTTGATTGAGATCATGAACCGATTGATGTTAGGCCACCATGAATAACCTGGAAGCACTGGACGGCCGGTTAGTCCCATTGTGGGGTTTCTCAGCAGTACGCATCCATGATCTCACCACGCGAGATCCGAACCAAGGACATAGTAACTCACTGAAGACAGTGGTGAATGTGTTGCGCAATTTCGTGGATTAGTTGAAGTTGGACATTAGCACAGTTGGATGCCGGTCAGCTCAGTGGTGTAATGGATAAAGCGTTCGCACACGAGACCGATAGGTCCTGGGTCCGAATCTCGCAGCGTGGGGCGAGATCAAGGGTGCGCACTGCTGGGAAGTCCCACAATAGGATGAAACGGCCGTCCAGTGCTTCCAGCTTCAATTGACTCATGATTTCAACAATTGAAATATCGTATATTATACAGAATAAAATATAATACGGGGAAACAAGAACGAATACTACACTGAATGATCATCATATTGAATCAGAATGAAAGTAACGTTGAATAAAACTCATAATAAGTAAATCAATCGAATTTTGACTTTTCTTCTCGTCATATCAGACATAAAGAAGATCATTGTGGGTTAAATATTGTCTTTATAATAGTTAATTTAGGTTAGTAGACTCATATTCATGTTATATCCCGATGAAAATAATGAATGGTAACTGTTGGGATCTATTTCTAGACTGATACTATACGTAGATTTTTATTGTATATTTGTTAAGTAACTAAACTATTTATATTCATATTTCTCTTATTATAAGCTTTATTTTGACCTGCAAACTGTCATTATACGATTTACCGTCTATCAATTACTATCTCCCACATACACAGCCACTTTTGGCTTTATTGTGTATGAATGTTATTACCTATTTTATGCTGTGATGTGGTCTGTTTGGTTTGTATATAAACCGAGTATGTTTGAAATAAATGATTTATATCGCAAAAGCTGAGATTGGCTTCTGGACTTAACAGATAGGGCTAGACAAAGAAAAGGACCGAGAAGAACTCGTATGGGTTTGTTGCGTCATTGAACTAGTCGATAAATCACTGTTCTCTAATTGGCGATGTCATTAAATTATACATTATTAAGGCACATGGCTACAAGTTATAACAGTTCAATAAAATATATCAAAGTGGTTGAAGGATCTAAATATAGTAGGGTTCAAATTTCTGGTTATGTCACTGATTTATGTGATGCTAAAACCAAAAAAACCACCACCACCACGACTTATAAAAACAGTCATCGTAAATCATTCAACACAATCACCATTTAAATACATAAATTGTTCCTTTTCAAATTTATCTATATATTAGTAACTAAACAAAACACCTATATTTAACTGAATATAATATATTAAACATGAAATTGCTTATTAAAGTAAATATCCCAGCATATTTGTGGTGTTTGAATGAGCTAATGATTCCTTGGTACCTGTTGAATGCTTGATTTCAAATTCTAAATACAGTACATTCGTTTGTGGTTATCTAGTAGTTCTTGATCCGATTACGTGATTTCTAGGATTTCTAGTTCATACTATAATTCAACTACTTCCGAATATCATAATATTACAAATTGAATTAAACGTTTATATAGTATAATTAATGTTGTTAATTTCAATGTCTCATAGACTGTTGTAGTACATACATATAACTATTTCATGGTGACATACTTGTTGTTATTATTCTATATGATATATAAACAATGTTAATACACTTTTTATATTCATCTTTCATTCATTCATTTTGATTTTGATTTATTACTAGTATTACATATACATATATATATGAGAAGTAGAAACATATGATTTCACTTAATGACTATGTTAGTACACTTAGTAGTAGTCTTTGATCACTTACAATGTCACTCTACAAAAAACAATGCAAAAACAAGTGTATATACACATTATTTGATCACATTACACATTACTACGAATATATATATATGCATAAAGCACGTTTATTATAGAATCTCTTATTACGTGTTACTGTTTAAAGCGGAGAACTTGAATTTGCACGGTTTCCATGACTGTTTGCACACTTTATTTCTTTATAAAAGATTAAGATAATCATCGTTCATTATTCTTATATATCATGTATATTAACTGATATAATCTCTCTCTATATATATTTCAAATCAATCTTAATACCATTGCAATTCAATACCTCAATAATATAATAATTATTATTATCAAAATGACTGCTTATGTTGGAACTTATTACTGTTCAATAGCAAATCTTGTACCAAGAGAAATGTGTTTTGCTATACCATTTGATGAAGTAATGTAAGTTTTGATTTAGTTCCTTCTTTTTTTAGTATATTCCTTGAATATGAGAATAATAGTGATGTAGACAGTACTATTATGTTTAATTGTACTTACTTACTTACTTACTTGCGTCCGTTACTCCTAATGGAGCATAGGCCACCGACTAGCATTCTACAACCCACTCTGTCCTGGGCCTTCTTTTCTAGTTCCATCCAATTCTTGTTCATTTTTCTCATGTCTGTCTCCATTTCTCTATGTAACGTGTTCTTCTTTGGTCTTCCTCTTTTCCTTTGGCCTTGAGGATTCCATGTGAGGCCCTACCTTGTGTCGCAGTTGGTTGCTTTCCTCAATGTGTGTCCTATCCACTTCCAGCGCTTCTTCCTGATTTGTTCCTCCGCTGGGATCTAGTTTGTTCTTTCCCACAGTAGGTTGTTGCTAATAGTGTCCGGCCAACGGATTCGAAGTATTTTGCGTAGACAACTGTTAATAAACACCTGTATTTTATGGATGATGGCTTTCGTAGTTCTCCAGGTTTCATTTGGAAGAACTATGACGCCTCATGATGTTTAATTGTAGAATTAAAATATTCTCTAGAATTTAGCCAACTTAAATTACTTCTGGTGTGAGTAACACGTTCGTCCACTAATGGAGGAATATACCACTCAGTAATTAACTGTGTCAGTCTATATGACTAAGAAATATGACACCAGTAAGTGGAAGACATTTGTAGGGTTGATAGTGTATGCTGGGACTATCAAGTGAACAATACTGAGGTTAAACGCACAGTACTAGGTAAAGACCGGAGTTTTGAGTTACTGATATGGTTAGGAGATGTATTTCCTTTGTTCAGGAATTTCCTACACGCGATATTAGTCGACAAAAGAATAAGCTAGAAGAAAACTAAGGGCCACCAATCAAAAGGTGAGATTAATTCATATGGCTATCGGTTTCTAGTTCGATCCTTGATGCTAAATATAAGCTATCTGGCTGAGATTCAAGCAATTATCGCAACTAATGTTTGGAGAAGCTCATAGAAACGGTCACAATAAAATTGTTCAAAATGATGAAAAATAAATCACTGTTTCGCTTAGATCCTAAATTTTAAAAATAATTTATACTTTTGATTCTATGAATTCATTTATCAATTTCTGTGGTCTAATGTTTAATTCACTATCATTTCTACCACTTTGATACTATTTCATCTCATCTCATTGATGTGGAATGACAACGGAAACCGATCCACATGTGTACTAGGTTATACGTAGTTTATGACTGACTTTCCATTATTTAATGTTTTTTACACAAAATGAACCCCTTCAAACTATTAGATACATAGTAACTTGAGGAATAAAGCACTGAATTTTTAGACAAAAGATACTTGGTTCGAGTGTCAATGTGAATATCACCTGATACCCAGAAACATCTAAACGACTTCTTTGATTTAGAAAAAAGTGCTTGTCCTAGACTAACTATTAGCCAAAAATCAACTTAATTAAGATTTGTAAAAGGATGATACTATCGATGAAATCCTATGATGATGCACTTATTTCAATGGAAAATGACCAATTTCAGTAGTTGATGTCAACGAAATGAAAGTACAAACCAATCAGATTTCACAACCATACTACACTTTCGATTATCTGACTGGTTAAAAACTAATATGTATTCGTCTGGTAAACATCTCTAATGCTCATTTTATGATATGGCCAGAATAATATGGGTTGTTAGCTGATATTGATTTATGCATTAGGGCTAATGGATTTTACATGCATAGTTAATTTTTGTAAATGAAAATTGTACCAATTGTGGCGAAACTATAACTCACGGACGAACCAATCAGATTTACGACAATAGGTCTTGGATTTCAGCTCGAAATTTATTCATCCATTTGGCATTATAGCTGATGTCAGTTCATGATGAAAACTCTAAATCACAATCCTTATCATTCACACAGGTTTAAAACCCTCATTTAGTCTTAATCAGTGGGGAGACCTTCTCAAGGCCACTTTAGCGCCACTCAAAGGTCGTCCATAAATTATAGTCTCACCCCATTGTAAATAATGTGTATTTCTGTTTAGTTTAGTCAACTGATTTTACCTGTATGTTAGTTTTCATGATAATGATTACATAATAACTCATTATTTCAAATATCAGAACGTTATTAATATATACATTTTGTTATATATAATGATTGCAAACTTAAATAATATTGGATGTTGATTTTCAATTAATTCTGAATAGTGTACATTTGCTCCAAAAAGAAAAAAATAGTAATTTGATCAGATCATCAATTATTTATTATTATTATGTCTCAATCAAAACTTAGTAATCTCCACAACCCCATACTGATAATTACCATGTTCTCACTAGTGACTAGCTTCGTGAGATAATTCTCGAAGTTCTACTGAAAAACCGTGACCGATGGGGCTAATCCATGTCAATTAGAGACAAGTATCTATCTCAGTACAATGGAAAATGGTCGCGCAATTTCGTGGATTGGTTGGTGTTAAACACTAACACCATTGGATGCTGGATTAGTGTTCTAGAGGTTAAGCATTCCCGCGCGAGATTGAAGGCCCCGGGTTCAAATCTCGTGAGGCGGGATCGTGGGTGTGCACTGCTGATATATCTTCCGATAGGACGAAATGGCCGTCCAGTGCTTCCAGGTTTTTGATGGTGTTCTAACATCAACCGGTTTATGATCTCAATCAAAAACGTAATAATCTCTACAATCCCATACTGCTATTTATGTTTAACTTATGCTTGTTAAAAAAGTCTTCATTACGTGTATAACAGACAGGAAAAATACATTTAAACGACCCTAAGATTCAGCATGTAGTTATTCTAGAGATCAAAGTTTTCGATATTAGCAATTCTTTACATTTCTCTTTAATAAAGTTGCATCATCATATTGAAGCGGTAATCTGTTGAAAGTGCAAATTACTGTATATATTAATAAACTGTTTGTTTCATGTTTTACTAACTAAATACCTTATCAGTAACATTATTAACAGAAACTGTATCAAGAAATACAGTATAATGTTTATGGGAAGTTCAGATTAATTCATAGATCATATCACATATTCTATTGGGAAATAGATGATCTTCGATATCAAGAATGATGTCTTGCTCTCACGTTTTGTCACAGAGGTGTATTTATAAACTGAAAGGTGTTAGCGACGATAGATCCCCAAAACTCATATTTTGTAATTTTATCATATCGATTAACTTATCGATTAAATGAATAAATAGAAGTCAATTGACGAACTTATCGATTAAATATTTGAATGGCTATCGATTGATGAACTTAGTGATTAATGTTTAAAAACATTTTACTATGACAATATCGATTGCAAATATTTGTAAAAAATACGCTTGACTTGTGTGCCTGATTGATCTGAACTGGTATGTGCTGGTTGCCTGTAGAATAAACTTTCTATGCCTTACCAAGACTTCTTGATCGCGTTAGCTGAGTCGGGGACAACGGACCAGAATAGCCTATCGAGATTCTGAATCCCTTGATCCAGTCGATCAGTCACTGCCCTCTAACCGGCGGCCCCTTTGAGTTATAACAAAAGGTAAATGATGTTCTTCATGAAATTATAAAACTTCGCTACCTAACTTAACATTTAAACATATTTTTGGTGAGCGATCTGTTTTATTACTGTTTCCTTGAAAAACTGATAATATAAAAATAGCGTGAACACTGAGGAGTAACGAATATACCTCTAAACGTATCCTTATTACTGACTTTATTGTATTCATCTAGATATCAGTTTTAATGTCAGAAATATCACTACTAACCAGCATTCAGTCATACTTACTATGCCTTTAAGCCATACAGTTTAATGATTACAAAATAACTGATAGGTTGAATTGTATTGGTGTTCAAGGCTAGATAAGCACCACTAATCAGTTATATATATGGTGTGTGCTACTTATGTTGACTGATATAAGTAGTATGCAACACCAGTCGGAAGTGGTATGTCTGTCAGAAGAAAACTGAAAAGGTTGAGCTGAAGAGAACAGAAAAATAAATAGAGTGTAATTGTAATAGCAACAGAAATGAATCATCAAGGATGTAAAAGACAACTGAAGGAAGGCGTGCAAATGATGTATTTAATGTACGGTTTTCATTTTTTTACGAAGGCACTGTGTAATTTTGCATTGAACAATAAATCGGTCTTCCCACTAACGGATCACATTTTTTGTAGGGGATATAATTTCATTTGGTTGACTTGTAAAACATATAGACATCTTCATTAGTTCAATGTTTTTAATGATCATATTGGACAGTATAAGGTTGTGAATTTTGTTGATTGAGATCATCAACCGATCAATGTTGGATCACCATTGAAAACCTAGAATCATTAAACGGTTGTTTCATTCTAGTATGGGACTTTTCATCAGTGATCATCCATGATTCCACACGCCAGATTAAAACTCAGGACTTTTGGCTCCGAGCTCAATCGCTTAACTTCTAGTTAAGTGAGCCGGCATTCAAAGGCGATTATCTTTAAATTCAACTAAACCACGTTCTTGCATGTTCATCTTCCATTGTCTTCAATAGATAAATGACTCATACTCGACAGTCTTTAATCTATGTATCAATTTACTAGCATTCATAAACTACAATATAAGGGTCAATATTTCAATGTTTAAAATTACTGGGAGATTTTTTATATGGATATTATCCATTACACTATTGGTTCCCCATAACTTTTCTGAGTTTACTCATGATGTAGGTTTCATTAATATTATAATTTCTATTTATTTATTAAAGCATAAAAGTTGTCATAGAGGCTCATAATGTTTTCCCCTGACTACCTTTTATAAAATTCACCAGAAATGTACATTTCTTCTTGCAGTTGTACTAAACGGTAAAATTAGTATGGAAGAACAGTTTTCTTACTAACATAACTCTTCAAAACGTTCCTAACAAATGAATAGTGCTATTTTAAGCTAAACATTTATACATAGTTTTCTGACATAAAAGTGATTATCATGTTAGTGTGACACCCACTGAGTTAATTGCTGCAAGCATGTGACGTTTATTGACTTCCTATAAATCATCAGTGAAGCAAATTTCACATTAATTGCCATCTATTTGTTATAATTTGTGACCTGAGTGCTCTGCTAATATATACGTAACGATTCCACCAATCCGAGAGCAGTGAATTACCGATCGGACCAGTGACGCTTTAAACCCGTATGAGCGGCCTAAAGTACTTATTGGTCTTGCTTCCTGCCTAGCCCAGTCACTCAAGTCCAGAACACCAATCTCAACCTCTGCGATATGAATCACGTATTTCAAAAATACTGGAGTTTATATACCAATCAAACAGACCACATCGTACCATAAATTATCAAACAACATTTGTACAAGATTTAGCCAAATGTGACTGTGAATGTGGGAGATAGTAATTGATAGACCGGGTGTTATGACCTTGGATGTCTTGTTTTGCTATCACGCGACCTATCGACCAATCCGGATACGACTTATACGAATCTTCACACTAGGCCAACCAATGACGTTCAACCGGTGTGGGCAGTTTAGCGTCCTTATTGGTCCTATGTCCTACTAGCCCTTCCACTTGAGTCCAGTACAAGATACCAGCTTCCGAATCAGAGCAGATCGTTTATTTCAGACATACTTGGTTTATATATCAATCACACAGACCGCAACGTACCATAAAATAGGAAATAATATTTGTACACAAATAAGCCCAAAAAAGTGGCTGTGAATGTGGGAGGCAGTAGTTAATAAACTGAACATAACTTAAGAACCGTAAATCGTACAATAATAAATTATAGGCCAAAATAAAGCTTGTCATAAGAGGGATATAAATATACATAATGTAATTGTTGAATAGTTATACAATAAGAATATTTATAGAATATTAGTCCATGAATAGTCCTCGGAAGTTACCTGTAATTTAATCTCCACTCGGATATAACACCGGGCATAACTCAAGAATGGTAAATCGCATAATAACAGTTCATAGGTCAAAATAAAGCTTATAATAAGAGGGACATGCATATGTATAGTTTGGTTATTTAACAATTATATGACAAGAATATATATGTAAGGTAATGGTCTAGAAATAGGTGATGGTTAAGGATAGAGATTAGATTTAGAGTTTTCATCACTAACTGAATCAGTTAAAATAAAAACGACGTTCTTTAACCAAATGAATGAATGAATTTCGCGCCGAAATTCAAGACTTGTTGTCGTAAATCTGATTGGTTTGTTCAGAAATTCTAGTCTCGCCGAATAACCTTATTTATGTTTCGTTTTCTTTTCTTCAAAATAAAATCATTCATAATTTAATTTAAGCTTGGATAGATCTACGACATGACGTTTGGAATAAGTATCTTCTACATTTTGTTTTCTCACATAGAACATAATACTAATATATCTTAATCTGATTGCAGTGTCTACCTAATTATCAGTTTTCAAAAAGATATCAAGTAAAAAACATTATAATATAACCAAACTTAATTAGAGTGTATACCGAAAGATTGAAATTCCACCGTGATCATCTTATACCATAGTGAAACATCGGAAGAAATTAAGAGGATTCTAAACACACATAATATAAGAGTGTATTTTCGTGCTAGTGATACCGTAAGATCAGCGTTAATGAGAGTTAAGGACGTTTTAGCTTGACTGACCCTAACTTTCTTCCATTCGTCTCCAACACTAGTTAGCATTGTGCGTCGTGGTAATTGGAGTTCAGGCATACGTAACACGTGGCCCAACCATCTCAGTCGATGAAGATTCATAACCTCATCAACTGATTTACCATCATTCCCTAATACCCTGCGTCTAACCTCACTATTACTTACCCGGTGATCCCAGCAGATGCCAGAAATATTTCTAAGGCATCTGTGGTCAAATACTTGTAGCTTACGGGTGTCTTCTACTCTTAATGGCCATGTTTCGCTGCCGTAAAGTAAGACAGAACGGACTGCCGCGCAGTATACTCGTCCCTTAATTGATAGACGGATATCTCGCCTTCGCCGTGGGTGGCGTAAGTTGGTAAAAGCCAAATGAGCTTTTTAAATCCGTGCAGAGTTTTTGTCAGACACCAACCCATTAGGGCTGATCAGAGTTCCAAGATAAGTGAACTTGTCGATTCGTTCGACTACTTCACTCCCTATCCTTAGTTCAGGTGTTGACACAGACCAGTCCTGGAGCAACAACTTGCATTTAAAGGGAAAGGAGCACATCCCAAACATCCCGGCATTGTTGTTCAGTGCTACCAAAAGACTGCATTTTATCAGCGTCCTCATCAAACAGGAATATATCATCTGTGTATTCTAAATCGATAAGTGGACCTCCCCTACCAGGAGGTCCACTTATCGACTTAGATACCACTGATCAAATATTTTGTATTGACGAGTTATAAACCTTACTTCTATCAGAAATTATGCCATGATTCATATAGGAACTTTTTGTAATGAAGTAAAAACCAATAGCTATAATTACATTTGTACAGAAAAGAGTAGCATTATTGGATAAAATTTATAGATTTTAGCTTATATTGTTTCATAGTACCCCATTTAATTTATTTCTAAGTTTTATTACAAATAACTTTGACTTAACCTTATTCTCCTTAACATATATTTTAAATGATTTATTTTTAGGATCTTGATAACTGAAGCATAATTATCTTCCTCTGAAAATAGCAAACAACTTATCTATATTTAATTTATTGTAATGATAATTAGTTCAACTGATAGACTGTTGAATTTAGACTCAAAGACGAAATGATTTTATAATGATTTTGATTAATAAATATCTATGATCTTCTATTTCATGAAGATAATCTAATTGAAGCTAGATAAAGGATTGACCATAAATCAAACTTTATATTATTAACTCAATTAATCCCTTTGATTAATTTCGATAATATATAATAAGAAGAAGACGAAGATTATCAGAACTATGTGATATATATTAGCAGAAACATATAGAATCAAATGACTCAATAAGAGTAGAAGAGAAACATCCATCATCCTCTATTGCCAAACACATAATTGAAATAGGTCATAAGATTGATCTTATACTCGGCGTTTGTGGTTTTGTACAAAAGTGTACAAGGGTATATACTATGGTTTATCGTAGCCTTAGCCATACGAAAATTCAAACCTCCTCTGTGTATTGAAAAACAGTTTGTTCTCACCTTAAACTTACCCTGGTAATAATAGGTTATTAGCCAGAGTGATGAGTTTTCAAATTATTTTCACATTATTATTATTATCGTCATTATCCTTGTCTCCTCTAACCCTCTATTTCTAGTCTAGTTGACCTTCTACTCTTTTGATTGTTCAGATCATGAGTCAATCATGAGTCTACCTTTTATATGTAAATGTTTTCATCAAGTACATTATGAGTGATCAGTTTATTTGAAATGTATTGCGCTATCATCACAGAGTTCTGATAGTCTTCGTCTTCTTCTTATTACACTATCGAAATGAGTAGATCATTTATTTGCCCCCTTTTATATATTCTATTAAGTTTAATACATGAAATTGCACCACCGTACACTATTGTCTTCAGTGAGTTGATTTCTCACAACAGACCTGGTTGCACTCCACTGGTAATGACTTCTCACTAGAACTCCAGGAAATGTCTCATGGAGTCAGTCACTAGTAAGCAGATAATTATTATCAGAAGGGGTTTTGTGGAGATTCTAATAATTTCAATAGTTGAAATCATGAGTTGGAGTTAGACACTAACACCGTTGGATACAGGCTCAGTGGTTTAAGGGTTAAGCGCTAGAGGGCGAGTCTGACAGTTTCTGGATTCGGATCTCGCGTGGGGGGGAGTGGGTTCGTGGACGCGCACTGCTGAAGAGTCCAATACTAGGACGGAACGACCGTCCAGTGCTACCATGTTTTCCATGTTGGTCTAGCATCAATCGACTCATGATTTCAACTACTGAAATGACTAAAATCTCCACAAAACCCCTTACGGTATATAATTTGAATTGAATAAATTTTTATGGTTTTTAAAAAAAAATGTTCGGTTACAAATTATGTACAACACCAAAATTGAAAATGCAGAACATTCTTTAATGATTTAAATCAATATAATTCAGTTATTATTATCCTTTTGAATTACATTATAATGAATTCATAAAACATATTTGTTTATAGTAATAGTAGTAGTAGTAGTAGTCGTAGTGGTAATAGTAGTAGTAGTAGTAGTAGTAGTAGTAGTAGTCGTAGTAGTAGTAGTAGTGGTAGTAGTAGTAGTAGTAGTAGTAGTAGTAGTAGTAGTAGTAGTAGTAGTAGTGGTAGTAGTAGTAGTAGTAGTAGTAGTAGTAGTAGTAGTAGTAGTAGTAGTAGTAGTAGTAGTAGTAGTAGTGGTAATAGTAGTAGTAGTAGTAGTATTGTTTTCATTAAACTATTAATAATCATATATATATTGTATCTGAGTATTAATTACTGTCAAAAAAGGTATATCCAAACAAATATAAGTAGTAAAACATCAATTGTGTTATATATTGAAAACAATAGAACAATATGATTATTGATAGTTTGTATCTATATTAGCTAATTACTGTACTCAATCATTGATCATGTGTAATTGAAAGAGAAAAATCTTTTTTTGGTTTTTAGTATTTTTTTTTACGAAAAAATTTACTCTTTCATTAGATGATATTGAATGACATTCTTTTTTAAGATGAAATAATGAGTAGTAACACGAAAAACAAATAAAATAGAAGAAAAAGAAGAAGAACCTAATTTGTTCATAAATCACATGTACACTGTTTTATTGATATATTCACTTGAAATGCTCCTCTTCTGTTTTATAATTTCAATTATTAAAACTGTTGTTTATTTGAATACATAAATATTGATATAAAGGAGGCCTCGAATACATATGTGCCACACATATCATTCTAATTGTGTGAGGGCTAGAGTACTGACTGGGTGTCCAAACCGAAGCAAGTCGTTTTTTCCTAGGAATTAACACTGTAATGAACAAGAGCACGAGTAGGGTCAACTAAATGTAATTGAACACAGAATATCTCACTAAAATCTGACAACTATACAGTTTAAAAATCCCCATAGAATATTCAAAAACGAAGAATATTTGAGCGAACAATTGTTTTCAATAACTTCATCATCAGGCTCTACAGTTATAAGTCCATAATTATAATATTTTACAAAGGCCAAAAATAAGGCATGTTTTAATGAGTTTGACAATGTTTTGTGTTAAAAGTGGTGAACGTTTGCATCTGTTACGATATATAGATATATATACTTCAAAAAATTGTAATATTTGCAGTAATATTTGAAGTTTATATATCTATATATCGTAACAGATGCAAACGTTCACCACTTTTAACACATAACATTGTCAAACTCATTAAAACATGCCTTATTTTTGGCCTTTGTAAAATATTATAATTATGGACTTATAACTGTAGAGCCTGATGATGAAGTTATTGAAAACAATTGTTCGCTCAACTATACAGTTAATAGTTAATTTGCAAAATATCAATCAATTGTGTGAAACTTGACTGTTCCTTTTGGAAATATCAATCCATCGTCCCGGATTTCATTTTTTATGCATTTTCCTCTCAACTGCTCTCCGTTCATCGTTCTTACCCTTTCGATTTTCCACTGAAATACATTCCATGGCTGACCATCGTTATATACTACTTATGTGGATATAAGTAGCTCATACCACAACACCCTAAGCCTTCGACCTAAAGGTCTAATCAACAAGGCAGTGGAGCAACGTCAGGAGATGTAGTCCCATGGTAGTCGGTAATCAATAATTGGTTCATGCGCCATTTGTTCATTCAGGATCCGGACATTCGCTTTTTGTTCTCTCACTTTCGTAAACAACACCCCTGCCACGAGAAGGTATTAAGTAAGATTTTCCTCTCAGTGGCTGTATACGCGTGGCCATGTGAGTGCATTTAGAGACGGAGGGCAGACTGTCCCCACCCTTAGCCGTACCAAGGCATTTTACATAGGCTTCAACTATACATTTTCATTTTTTAATGTGTTTTGATATTTGAACTATTTTTTCGTCAGATCTCCAAATATTTTGTTAAGATTGTGCTTTCAATGCACTGAAACTCTTCACTTTATTCGATAATTGTTGTAACTTTGATACCATGTTCCACTAAACACTACTTACAATGATCTTTATGAATAGCGTTCACTTCATTAATACTGTTTTCGTCTAGACTTATATTAAAGTTTTCTTGACAAAGAGATTTTTAAAAAACCAACGGAATGTCTATATTCTTTTCTGATACGATCCCTATTTACAGTCATACTTATTTCATACTAATTTCATACTTTTTTATTTGCCTAAAATATGTGAATATATTGTGTTGATAGAATTTCGTAATGTTAAGTCCCATGTATTAAATGGTCATTGTCTATTTCGATTAGAATTAGTCAAACAATTATTGAATGAATTTGTAAACGGTACTTTTCAGAGGTTTATTTACTAGTGTCTAATTACATGAACTGTTTTATGAAGTTGGTTAATATCGATTTGTATCTACAATCCCTACATATTACCAGAATTTGCTTTCTAATCACAGCTGTCTTGAAAAAAAATAAATACTTAACAATCTTAATTGTATTGTGAAGAGCTAGTATATTTGAGAGATTCATTTGCCAAAAAAGAAATAGTGTAATTCGGTTAAGTAAAAATGAAGGTTGGTTATCGTTGGAGAAAACATAGCTACAAAAACATAAACTTTAAATGTACAAAATATTCAGTTAATAAGTTATTTCCTACATAAATGATGTTCAAAATGAATATGTAGGTAAAGCAATCATCTACATATATTCAACGTACTTTTTGGCACAGCTATGTAAATGTATCTTGGAAAGCATGTTGAATTTGTCATATGTTTGGGATGTAATTTATTCTTGATGAAATAAATTATTCAATATTAGACTAACATTGAAAACCTGAAAGCATTGGATAGTTGTCTCTTCTTAGTATGACTCCTCACCAATGCTCATCTATGATCGTGTACACGGGAAATGAACCCTGGATTTTCGGTATTACACACAAACGCTTAACATCTAGACTACTGAGCTAGTATCTATTGCTGTTAATATCTGACCTCAATCAATTGTGGATACATAATGTTGAGAAGTCTCATTCTAGAATGAAACAACAATTCATTGCTTAACTTTTTTCATTGATTTTCTAACTTAGTTCAATGCATCATTTAAATGTAATTGATTGTTTTGTTTCCTCATTTTCTGTTTTACATGAATGGGAAAACGTCACATCTAAAGTCACATCTAATAATTTCATAGTGAAGTTTAATAGTGTAAGACTATATTAAATGAAATAGTTACTCAGTGAACACTGGTTTTCTATTACTCTCTAGATGAAGTTATTCCATGCTAAAAAAAACTACAAACAAAGTAAAACTATGATACAATAATATTATGTTTACTTTGCGTTAAATAAGTTATTTTTAAAAGATATTATGTGGAAATAAATGCAGTTATATAAGCTGAGTCAATCATAAACAACATTCCTTGAGAAATACCTTACGAAATCTCAGATGCTTGACAACAAATAGTGATTATTATAAAGAGCCTGACATGGCTAAGTTCAATAGTGAGGCGAAACTATAATTTACGGACGACTTTTGAACGAATCCTAAGCGACCTTGAGAAATATTAGCCAATAAGCAAACAGTCAGTATAGAGTAAAAATATATTATACAATACCAAAGAAATATTGTGGATACACTTGTTATACATGGTTCAAACCTTGTCAGGGTTAGAAAGAGATTCAGAAGTTGTATTGGATCATTAGAAAGCATTAAGGTAAGACTATAATTTATGAACGACATTTGAGTGACGCTCAAGTGACCTTCAGAGTGTCCATTTACTTACTAAAGCTAAATGAGGATTATAAAGCAGTTTGTAGAATAAGGATTATGATTTACAGTTGATGATTACGGTTAGGAATTAGATTTATGGTTTTCATCACGAACTGACAACAGCTATAATGTCAAGACTTTATTTAGCCAAATAGGTGAATGAATTTTGCGCCAAAATCTAAGACTTATTAACGTAAATTTGATTGGTTCGTCCATAAATTATATTCTTGTCAGCACTAATTTTAATTTCTGAATTGAAGAGATCATTTTAAATCATAAAAAATTTGGTTCTCTTTCAGTTTTCTTCTCTGTTTTTTTTCTCCTTAACCGTTAGTTAATTTTCAATCAGTTTAACTTTGTAGTTGATGGAAAGTTTTTAAGTTCTACCATAGTTATTTTCTAGTTTAAGAACTTGACCATTTCTTTGGTAGGCTAATTTAAAAACAAATATGTATGTTATTTGTCAAGAATCAATCTTGTACAAGTGTTTTTTCCCTAATATCGTTGTTCACGGCAATGGAGACCTATTAGAAGTCTTGTCCTGGATGAAAGAAATGTTCACTGTTTGTGAAGATTGTTGAATGTCAGTAAGACAATTAACTAACATAAATAAAGAAACGATTGAAAAACAAGAAGCACTGGACAATTGTTTCGTTTGAGTATGTGATTTCTCAGCATTCACTACCCTATCACAAATAATCAAACCTACAGCCTTCAGGTCTCATAGCAAACTTCATACCTTTATACCTCTAAGTCACCATCTACCAACCAGTAAATTTCTTATAAGTTAATGAAATACAGATTCAAAATCAGTGATGTGAGAAATAACATCAGTGTTTCATAACACATGACGATTGCACACTAATTTTTGATATCATAATGTACTGAAAAGCGTTTATATTGTGTAGAAGTAAATGACATAAACACTGTATAGTCGATTATTTGTGTGAGACTATGTAGTTTCAGTGTGAACATAACCAGTTAATATCTTGTAAAATACTAGAAAACATGTCTCACTAATTATAAAGAATATTATCAGAAGAGGGTTTTGTGAAGATTTTAGTAATTTTAATAGTTGAATTCATGAGTCAAATGAAGCTAGACCATTCATGAATTCAACTATTAAATTACTAAATTCTCCACAAAACCCTATTTTGATAATAATCACTATATACTCATTAGTGACTGGCTTCAAGAGGTATTTCTTGAAGTTCCAGTGAAAAACGGTGACTAGTGGAGTTCAACCACGTCTGTTGTGAGATAGTAACTCACTGATGACAATGGTGGACGGTTGTGCAAGTTCTTGGATTGGTTGAAGTTAGACATTAATACCGTTGGATTCCGGCCGGCTTAGTGGTCTAGAGGTTAAATGTTCGCGCATGCGACCGATAAGACGAAACGGTCGTTCAGTCATTCCAGAATTTTTATGGTGATCTAGCTGCACTTGACTCATGAATTCGACTAATAAATTATAAAGAAAACTCAAGTTTTTCTAGGTAAACTTTATTTCTCCATCAAAAGTCATTAATAGAATAATTTGATTTCGTTACGGAGCAGAGCCAAAAACTAATTCATTGCTTTACGAAGTTTATTTTTCATTCTTTGATCAAGGTCTATCAGATTATTAATGATAGATTCTGGGTTCGAATCTCACGAGGCGGGATCGTGGATACACACCAATGAGGAATTTCATACTGAGACGAAACGGTTGTCCAGTGCTTCCAGGATTTCTATGTTGGTCTAACTCTAATTGACTCATAAGTTAAACTAATAAATTACTATAATATCCGCATAAAAAACCTTCTCTGATTATAATGAACATTTATTTAGTCAAGTTATCCGTTTAAATGTCCTTAATCAAATATAGTTATCAATTATCATACATTTTATTCCCTTATATATGTCTATCAATAAAGGAAAGTATTCTATTTCAAATTAAATCGTCTTCTTACTTCAGATCACATGTCTATTTTTCCATGAACTGTTTTACAACACTTCTTGTAGCTGCCTAATTACTTGAACGTTACATTATGACAAAAAGAAAGCAAAGGTATTTCTAAATCATTATTATTATTATTATTATCAATATCTAAGGGTGGGTGAACATATACCAAAATGGTTGCAGAATCAGGTGAATTCCAATGGTCAAATAAGATCATAGGATAGACAGATATCATACTCCATTGCTAAACATTTGATTGAGACGGGTCATAAGGTTGATATCAAATCAGCATTTGTAGTGTTATACAAAAGCTTTGAAGGATGTATACTAAGGTTTATTGAAGCTTTGGCTATACGGAAATTGAAACCTCCTTTATGAGTTCAAAAACAATTTGTCCTTACACTTAACCTACTTTGGTATTACTGATTTATTATCCATAGTGGTAATCACATTTGCTTTTTGTACTTTATTATTCTTCCTTTGTTATGACTTACCCTTAACTTGTCTAGTTGATCTTTTAATTATCATATATAAATGCTCTTAACAAGTACATTATGTGTGATCAGATTGTTCGAAATGTATTGAGCAAATCTATTATTACATAATTCTGTTAGACTTCATCTTCTCATTGCATTACCAAAAATTATTAGTAAAACTAAACTTATTGTGAAATGCATAGATGATATATATGTGGGTTAATCAATTTAGTATTAACCTCTTAATTAAGATCTGGAAGATGTTAACAAGTAGTGTTTAAATGATTTAGATGAACCAACAACAAAAAACTCACTGGCATCGATCAATATGATTATTTATCCTTAGAATATATATATATATATCGAGGCAATACGCACAGTATGTACATATGCCAATAACAGACTAATCAATTACAGTCCTAAACGTTAATGAGAAGATACAAGTAAAACAATACCAAGTAAATTATATATCAGAATGGGTTTTGTGGAAAGTTTTAGAAATTTCACAGGTTGAAATCATGAGTCAGTTGAAGTTAGACCACCAGAGAAAACCTGGAAGCACTGGACGGCAGTTTCGTCCTAGTATGGGGCTCCACAGCAGTGCGCTCAGTGCTCACTAGTGACTGACTTCAGGAGATACTCCTGGAGTTCTAGTGAGAAACCGTTACCAGTGGAGTTCCACCAGGTCTGTTGGGAGATATCATCTCACTGGAGACAATGGTGTACGGTGGCGCAACTTCGTGGATTGGTTGAAGACAGACATTAACACCGTTGGATACCGGTCGCCTCAGTGGTCTACCGGTTAAGTGCTCGCGCGCGAAACTGGTAGGTCCTGGGTTCGGGTTCTGCGGGGTGCGGGATCGTGGGTGCGCACTTTCGAAGAATTGAAATATTAGTTATCTTATTTAGCTGAATTATTTTCTTACTGCAATGCTTCGATATGAATTGATGTATATCAGTGTTATATAATAAACTGTAAATTATTGATAAATATATATAATAATATTAATACGTATGATCTCAAACTTAATGTTGTGTGTAAGGTACGATCATAACTCGTTATCTATAACTTTAAACGGTGACACTATAATTTATGAACAAACTAATCACGTATAAGATAATAGGTCTCGAGTTTTGGCGTGCTACTCAGTCATTTGGATAAATAGTGTTTTGACATTATGGCTGATGTCAGTTCATGATGAAAACCCTAAATCATAATTCTAATTCCTCACAGAAGTTTATAACCGCCATTTGATTTTACTTTTTGTTATAACTTATAAGTTTATGCCCATATCTCAGTATATAGTACAATGATACCGTCAATTAGGGAACAGTGACTTATCAACCGAACCAATGATGTATAAACCCGTACAAGCAATCTAGATTCTTTATCGGTTCTTATTCTTGCCTAGCCCTGCCTATTGAGTACAGAACACAATTCTCAGCCTCTGTGGTATGAATCGTGTATTTCAAACATACTGGGTTTATATACCAATCAAACAGATCATATCGTACCGTAAAATAGAAAATAACATTTGTACAAGATCTAGCCAAAAGTGGCTGTGATCATGAGAGACTGTAATCAATAAACTGAGTATAATTTAAGAATAGTAAATCGTATCATAATAGTCTACAGGTCAAAATAAAGCTTATAATAAGAGGAGTATAGATATACATAATATGATTGCTAAATAGTTATACATTAGGAAAATCCGTATGTTATTTGTCTATAAAGTTTTCTCAAAAGTTACGATTTTCATAATTCTCGTTGGAATATATCAATTTTTTTGCTTCATAGAACTGAAAGAAAACATTTTAACTTCGACGTAGGGCCAAGTGATCAATGTTTTCAATGGTTTATTCACACTTATTAGTTTTTCTAAAAAACAAGACATTTACCTCTATTATTAAATAAACATATCTGGGTGTTCATCATATGATTAACAATGGTTTTATGTGTATCAGAAGGGGTTTTGTGGATATTATAGCAATTTCAGTAGTTGATATCATGAGCCAATTGAAGCTAGATCACCATGGAAAACCTGAAAGTACTGGACGGTCATTTCGTTCTATTGTAGGACTTCACAGCAGTGCACATCCACGACCCCACCTCGCGAAATTTGAACCCAGGACCTATCAGTCTCGCTCGCGAGCGCTTAACCACTAGACCACTGAGGCGATCGACATCCAACGGTGTGAATGTTTAACTTCAACTGATCCACGAAATTGAGTGACACATCCATCATTGTCATCACTGAGTTACTATCTCACAACTGACTCGGTTGAACTCCACTGGTCACTATCGCACAATAGGACGAAACGGCCGTCCAGTGCTTTTAGGTTTTCCATAGTGGTCTAGATTCAATTGACTCATGATCTCAACTATTGAAAGGTTTTATATGTATTTAAAAACTATTTATTAGATAGACCTTCATGGAAAACATTAATAAATATTTAAGAGATCTATTTCTATATTGTTTATTATTCTTTTTTAAAGTTATATAAATTGTACGAATATTCGTCAAGATTAGAACGAATAGTTTGACAGAAATTAAGTGCCGAGTATAAAGATGTTATTATATATGAAAATTATATTTGAAATAATCTCAGCAATTGAAATGTAGAAATAATTCCAACATTTCGTCCAGTTAACTTGTTTGAACTTCTTCAGGGTAATCAACAAAATTAAAATCATCAAAGAAATATATAGCTATTAACCAATCAAATCTATACTATGTTTAACCAATCGTATTTGATTTTGTAAAATATATAAATTGTATTACATGTCAATTTTGAGTACTTGAAGTCAAAATATCAATCAGTTGCTATGTATTTAAAATATGGTCAAATAATCTCTATCTACTTATTTTATTCACTTGATTGATTTAAGTGTGAATCTTTTTTTCTTTTCAAGTTGTCATTATTAGTTTTTATTACCTGAAAAATGTGTTTATAAAAGTATTCAGATAGTGTGGATCCTAGTGTACTTAGCGATATTTACAATACATATATCAAAATGATTATAAAATAATATTGTTATCATAACATTTATATTAAAATCATGAATGAATCAATGTTAGATTATCATTGAAAACAAGGAAGTACTGGACAGCTGTTTCGTTCTTGTATGAGACTCTTCAGCAGTGCTCATCCACAATCATGTCTGTGAATTTCAATGCCTTTAGTTTCGCTTTTGAATAATCGCACAGTATTATGGATTGGTTGATATTAGTATTGGGGCGATCCAGAACTTTCTTTGAAAAAAAGACAAAAAAGGCTCTGAAAACACTAAGAAACATCTTATCCAATCAGTATTCAATAGACGTTTTGCCAGAAACATCTAGAAAGTGAACAGTACCATCTAGCGTTCGTGACTGGATGATTATCTATGATGCTACAATGTTTGATAGCGTTCCAGAAATTTATGGAAGCTTGAGGTCATCTAAAATACTACAAATACCATAGATTTTCTGTACATAAATGAATCTTCAGAGTAAAGCGTTTCTTGCACATTTTGCACCTTTTCTTTCGTATTCAAGTCGCTGTGTAGATTTATCCTGGTTACTAAAAGAGCATAGGGAGCAAATGTAGCGTTTAATTAAAAGACTGATAAGCTATACATTAACACCGTTGGATAACGGCTCAATGGTCTGGAAGTTAAGCCTTTGTTGCGCGAGACCGAAGTCACTAGATTCGAATTTCACGTGCATGGTCGTGGATACGCACCGCTGAGGAGTCCCATTCTAGAAAGAAACTGCTATCCGGTGCTTTCTTGTTTTAAATTGTAGTGTGGTCACTCTGTTGGAATTATTTAATTAAATCTACTAGGATTATTTAGATGTTGTTATTCACCCAAATCTATCACTAGGTATTACAAGAGGCTAGAAACAAAATAGTCAAGAGTCTGAACGTACATCATTGTTATAGATGGTTAAAGGTATTCCATAGTAAAACCAAGAGATGATGTTTCATGGTAGCCGCTACTCTTTAATTAGCCACGTCAACAATTCTGAGAGGATTACTACTTTCTGAGAGATTTAGATCGAAATATTTGTCATCAATCAGTAATCAATTATTGTTAATATTTGAAATGTTCAACAAGGATTACTATAGATACTCATCTGTCGTTCTTGAGCATAATTTCATAACTCATATGATTTGACTCTTTCCATGTTTTCTTGTTATTTCACATTTTTTACTCCTGAAAAATATTTCGTTGTATCATTTCTTGGTGCGACCATAATTTATGGATGACCTTTGAGCGACACCCGATTGACCTTGGGAGTGTCCATTTAATAACCAGGATTAAATGACGGTCATAAACCAGTGTGAGGGATTCAAATGATAATTTACAGTTGATGATTAAAGTTAGAAGTTAGATTTCGGGTTTTCATCATGAACTGACATCAGCTTTAATGTCAAAACTCTATTTATCCGAATGGCTGAATTTCGCGCCGAAACCCGAGACCTATTATCTTATACGTGATTGGTTTGTCCATAAATTATAGTGTCGCACTTTTTTTCATTTCAACACGATTAAGAATTTCAACAAAATGAACTATTGAAATATCATTTAAAATTGAAGTTTTTCACCATAAAACACTTGCGAACAGTCACTGAATTTTCGAACGAAATACTGTCAAATAAAAGTTTATCTTCTGTTTTGTGTATTCATTCAAAAAGTTGTTTGTAAACATTTTTTCGTGCAAAATAGAAAACTTTCCAGTTCAATAATACTCTGTTGAAAACTTTTCCTGGTACTGATAGTAGTGTGATACCTCTGTAGTTCTCATATTTGCTCAGATCTCCTTTCTTTGGTATCTTGAGTTGTCCTTCTTTCAAGTCTGTTGGCATTTGTTCTTTCTCCCAAATCTTCCTGAACACAGTGTGGAGCAAGTTTGCATTCAGTTCTCTATTTGACCTCAGTGCTTTAGCTGGTTTGTTATCAGGTTCTACTGCTTTCCCACCCTTGATTTTTCCGACGGTCTTGCTGGTTTCCTCAATTGTTGGTTAAGTAACAAGTATAGGATGATCTCTGTGCCCCACTTCAATGTCCGGTGGATTCAGTGGAGTTGATCTACTTAGGAGTTCTTCAAAGTGTTCTACACACTTGTTCCGCCGTTCTTAAATCGCAGTGATCGGCTTGCCTTTTTTGTCCTTGACCGGTCTCTCTGATTTACGTTATGTCCCAACTATTTTCACCATTGTGTCATATAGTTGTCTCATAATTACTTTTTTTGCAGCATTTTCCTCTGTCGTTACGAGATCTTCTACATATTCCTGCTTGTCCGCTCTCGTGATTTTCTTTAATTATTTCCAAGAATGCAATTAGTTTGTTCGAAACCTGTCTTCCGTTTACTAGATGTGTTGTAAACTGTGTTGAAGAGCCTTTGTACTTTTTTTGCAATGATATATTCTTATTTATCTGTATCCTACTCTGCTTGAAAATATACAATTATAAAATAGGGAAGGAGAAGACGTTTAGTGTCTGATAAAACTACATTTAGCAGTATCTTTATATATTTCAAATATTTATCTACAAGCATATTCATAAGAGCACCATAAGATTCAGTACATATCTTTCTAATCTTTACATCACTCTCCGTAAAACACCAAAAACTTTTCTTAAAATCCCAAGAACGTAAATGGATAACAGTAAAGGATAATACGTAAAACACAAGAAATTAAAAAAATTACAAGAG
The DNA here is from genome assembly GCA_944470375.2 of Schistosoma guineensis. Taxonomy (NCBI): domain Eukaryota; kingdom Metazoa; phylum Platyhelminthes; class Trematoda; order Strigeidida; family Schistosomatidae; genus Schistosoma; species Schistosoma guineensis. The sequence continues at coordinate 4,687,029 of OX103892.1, read as the reverse complement.
AAATTGTCGAACACTACAAAAAGCATGTAATGGCATTTTTATATTAAACAATCAATAAGATCCTTTAAAAACATAATAGATTGTTATCAGAAGTTGTTTTGTGGATATTATAGCGATTTTAATGGTTGATATCGTGAGTCAATTGAAGCTAGACCAACATGGAAAACCCGAAAGTACTGGACGGCCGTTTCGTTCTATTGTGGGACTCCTCAGCAGTACACATTCATGATCCCACCCCCTGCGAGATTCGAAACCAGGACCTATCAGTCTCGCTCGTTAGACCACTGAGCCGACTGTCATCCAACGGTGTTGATGGCTAACTTCAACTAATCCACGAAACTGAACGACATATCCACCATTGTAATCAGTGATTTAGTGGTTAAGCGCTCACACTCGAGACTGATGGGTCCTGGGTTCGAATCTCGCGGGGGGTGAGATCGTGAATGCACACTACTGAGGAGTCCTACAATAGGACGAAACGGCCGTCCAGTACTTTCAGGTTTTCCATGTTGGTCTAGCTTTAACTGACTCATGATCTCTACCATTGAAATAATAGATTATAACCAGTATAAATTTGCAAAAGTGTACAGCCCAAACAATAATTACAAGCTTTCAATTGAATGTTAACATTTCAGATATATAACAACACATCTTTATTTATAATTAAGTCATTATGTATAGTATACTTAACCAGCTTTGTAGATAGATCACCAGACGTTTACTAACACTAATGGGATTACAAATTCTCATTTTATTATAAAAACTACTTGTAAGTAAACACAAAACATATCTTGAATATTTCAGCCTTCTATCATTACGTTTTTTTTTCTTTTTTTTTCTCGTCTTTCTCTAGAGGTGATAAGAAAAATACTACCGTAACAACAATAAAAAATACAATTTCAACATCAAAACAATCAGAAAACAAAATGGTTACACAAACATCACCTATTTTAACATCGATAAAACATGATGAACAATATCTGAAGTCAACTTTAATCAATAAACCAAAACATTCATCACAAGTTCAGCTAACCAACACTATCACTAATCATCATAATACATTTGATAAAAGTAATGTTAATCAATATATGAATATTAATAATAATAATAATAATGCTCAAAAAATAATGCTTAAACATATTAAATCTTATCCTCCAATACGAAAAATATCAACTAGGACTAATAATAAGAATAATATACTTAATACTCATAATCACCATTCATTAATACCTGTATTCCAGGGGAAGTTAATTAGTTCCACTGTTCCGATAACAGTAAATACTATTACTACTACTACGACGACGACGATGACGACTACGACTACGTCTACTAACACTGTCGTATCTAGTTGTTTCATGTCAAATTTAGCATTGAAAAAGAATTATTTAGGTTATAATTTAGATAAACACAACATAAAACAAATTAATAAATATACAAGTTTCAAAGAAACTGGTTAGTAAATCCTGTTAGCTATATTACTATTAATTGTTATTAGTAGTTAGATGTTGTATGATAATTGTGTGTGTGTGTTCTGTTTTGTTTAAAATAACAGATGAAAATATTTTTTAAAATTATGTATTATTATAATTTTAATAGTATAAATAAATAAAATAACAAATTAATATAGGAGATTTATAGAGGTTGTAGTATTTTCACAATTGAAATCATATACTTAAGTTAGCTGGGTAATCATTGAAAACCTGGATTCAATGGATGAATGGTATGAGATTCCTTAATAGTATAAATTTATGACTAATCCATGGGAATGGAATCTAGGACCTTTGGTTTCAAGTGCAAACCATCAGTAATAGACCACTTAAAGTTTGCAAAAGATCATAGGTTCATAGGGCGTTAAAGATTCAAACCGTTGAATTCTATCTCAGTGATCTAGACGTTAAGAGTTCGTAAGCTTAATTTCGAAATTGTTAAAGTCTAGTCATATCTCATTTATACGACATAGAAATCGACATCTATTTTTTAGAAATAAATCAAAACTTTCTTATATATAATAAAAATTCATTATTAATTATATATAAACTGTGAATAATTTCCGACCATCTGTTTAAAATACTTTTGTTCACTATTTAGTCAATATCTGAAAGCATTCCGACTTAAACCTCTATAAAGTTTATATCTTTATTTGATCTATTAAATAAGAATAGTAAAGCAAATAGCCATAAATATATATGGGAATGCCAATACAATACTCATTAGATTACATTGATTTTCATCTATGAACATATTACTTAAGCTTTTTCCATGGTGGTCTAGCTTCAACGGACTCATGATCTTAACTCTTGAAATTACTATAATATCCACAAAATCCATCTGGTACTTTCTTTAATAGTTAAACACCAAAGGTTATTGAATAAGTAGTTTTTGTGGCGAGACTCTAACTTAGGGACGACCTTTGAACAAATCTTAAATGACCTTGACAATTATTAGCCAATCAGAAAACAGTTAGTATGAAGTAAAAATATATTATAAGAAATTAATGAATTACAGTGGATATTCTTCTTTTACATGATTTAAAAAGGTTTGATAACGGTTCAGAGGTTCTGAATTCATAATGCATACGGTATAGAAACTCGTCCATAAGGTTAGGGGTTAGGGTTGGGGGTTAAGGTTAGGGGTTAGTGTTAGGATTCAGGGTTAGGAGTTAGGGTTAGGGTAAGGATTGTAACCTCTGAATAAACACCTCTTCTCCAAAATCCGCTGTAAACCGATCGTATGTTAGCATCACGTGTAGAACTTGGCTCCGTGAATTTGAAATTGATCAAACGCTTCTTTATGGCTCGTCCCTAAATTAGAATCTCGCCACCCTAACCCCAATCCTAAACCTAACCCTATGGACGAGTTTCCAAACCGTATGCATTATGAATTCAGAACCTCTGAACCGTTATCAAACCTTTTTAAATCATGTAAAAGAAGAATATCCACTGTAATTCATCAATATCTTATAATATATTTTTACTTCATGCTGTCTTCTGATTGGCTAATAATTGTCAAGGTCATTTAAGATTCGTTCAAAGGTCGTCCCTAAATTAAAGTCTCGCCTTCATTCGACTTCTTGATTCTCAAGTCAGATACTTCAGAAACAAAATTCACAGAATAATCTTTAAACAAATCAGTACTCTCTATATTAAACTGATTGATATAAGCAACAAACTATTTTCTTTTTCAGACCTAACTCCTAAATATTTAGACAATATTAAAAGTGCATCAATATCAGATTTAAGTCATTCCGGTTTAAGAATGAATCATAAAATTATGAATAATAATAATAATCATAATAAATCAATAGAAGTATCACCTTTATTGAGTAAATCATCATCTGGAATAATCAAGACAGAATTGAATTCATTCAGTGATACATCCATTACACTGGATCCTATAAATCATCATCCTAAAATAACAATTATTCGTGAAAATAATCATAATATAAAAATGAATTCATATCCAAAATTACCAATTACAACTAGATCAGCTTATAGAAAAGATATCCAATTACATAATAATAATACTAATAATAGTAATATTCCATCTTACAAATCATCAATTAGTCAATCTCCATTATCAAATATATCTTGTGAAAGTTTACCAAATGTAAATAATTCTATCATAAAACAATTTAATTCATCAACATTATATCTGAACAATAATGATAATAATAATTATTGTTATAAAATGAATGATATTACATGGAAGATTCCTGATACGATAGAACGATATAATTCAAATGAAGAGATTGGGGTGAGTTATGATATAACTATATATGTAAATTTCAATGGTTAAGATCATGAGTGAATTGAAGCTAGACCATCATGGAAAACCTGGAAGCACTGGACGGCCGTTTCATCCTATTGCGGGACTCCTCAGCAGTGCGCATCCACGACCCAGGACTTATTGGTTCCGCGCACGAGCACTTAACCACTAGAAAATTATTTAAAGCCATTTGCTTGTGCATTGAGGGTGAAGTTTAAATTCACTTGATATTGTTTATTTGATACTTCTCATTAATGTTTAACAATATGATTGATCAGTCTATTATCAGGACTCAGTAGATAAGTGAATAATGTGATGGCGTTTGAAGTAAAAAGTACTGAGTTCGAGTCCTAGAGTGAACATCAATTCTGAGATGCAGATACATCCAACTGACAAGTTCCAAATAAGACGAAGTGAAACGTGTCAAACTGAGTTCCACTAATAGTCATTATCCATTTTTCTTGATTAGAATGTTTGTGAATTAAATTAATATCAAGGCAATACACACAGTATCCACATATACCAATAAGAGACTGATCAATTGCAGTGTTAAACATCAATGATAAAATTCAAATAAAACAATATTAAGTGAATTTAACTTCTCATTCATGTTTAAATCTTATAATTACTTAACCTTCAAATTATTCCGTTTATTTTAAATATTATCATAATTATAAAATATAATAGTAGTACCATAAAGTTACGATAATTTGATTCAACAAATTGTTAATTATGAAATTTTTGTTTGACGTTTATCAGTCATAAAACTAAAAAGTAAGTTGATTTATTAAAACAAAATGTAATATTCATACAATGAATTAATCATTACATCATATTCATCAGGTATTATTTAATATTATGGTTAAAAATTTTCACCTTGTCAATTATCATCTGATAAGACCGCCTATCAGAATACCGACTAATATATGTGACTTTATCCATGTGCTAAACCAATAACATATCGATCAGCACAAGACACGTTGCGTCAATTCTCAGTCTTTTCTGATCCTTCTCACCCAGTTCTGCAGAACACAATTTCAGCCTCCTCCATATCAATTGAATAGTTCAGATTTATATGGTTTATCACAATTGAATGATCCCTGGGTGGTGACCAATATCATATGTGTCAGGTCCTTATTTAGTCCAGATCGAATCCTATCGACCAAGTTGTAATGTGGCTACCGGTCTAGTTGACTCGACATTGCGTGCACTATGTTGAGATCAGATGGTGGTTGGAGGTAGTCGATAAGAAACCCTGGATCCGGGTTTCGTGCTACTTGGCACTCGTCAGCAAGGTGTACCTGTAATCTTGAGGGAACTGGTGCTTCCTGACGGATAGCATTCAATCTGTATTAGGAAGGATTTGATACACATGACATGGATCACCACCCAAGAATCAATCAATTGTGATTACATCTCAGTTCAAGTGTAGGTCGGTCGCAGCCCGGATAGCCCAGTGGTAACATCTCTGACTATGAAGTTGGATGACACGAGATCTAATCCGTCAGACAGCATCAGTTCCCTTAAGATAATAGATACACCTTGATGACGAGTGCCAAGTAGCACGAGACCCGGGTCCAGGATTTCCTGTCGACTACCTTCAACCACCATCTTATACATGGTTTATATACAAGCAAACTAGATCGTATTACATTATAAAATGAAAAATAATAATTATACAAGATCAAGACATATACTTATTAGTTACTAAAAACATGTTTAAACAAAATATATTTTTTCAATAATTGTAATTTGAATTTATGTCAACCTGTGTTGAATGTATTGAACTATTGCATGATTGGTGCTGAGAACTACATTAAAATGTAATCGATATTAATATTCAAAATCATGTGATAGGATAAAGTAAAATCGATAGTAGTGGAACTTTCACCTCAATAATTTGAAAAATATGTTGATTTATTTACTATTCATTAATTCCTATTTATCCTTTCTATATACCTATGTTGGTACTTTCAGTTAGAGTGGAATTGATTATGAATACCGTGGTATTGAATGATATTACAGGTATGAGAGCGGTTATCACTTCCCAATGGCCCACACCGTGGAAGGGTTCTTCTAGAGATACCTGAAAAGGGAATTGGATTAGAGGTGGTCTTAGTGACCTGAGAGCGTGACAGCAATGCACAAGGGATAACTGCTTAAGGACAGTAACACGCGACTTGTTTGTAATTTTCGTGTTAGCTCCGTACATGGTAGGATCTTGCCGCCGGAGACGGAAATCCGTTGGACAATGCGAGATGTGCATTTTTTAGGGTCGACATTCTCTAACCCCACCCTTCTTTGTGGGAAGACAGCATCGCTGTTATGCTGGTTATCTGAGGGAAACACCTTACTGCCGTCACACCGCTGTACAGTCAGCAGTGCAACTTTGCCCTCAGACCTTGGGCTTGCTGCTTTTATTCTTACTGTTCTTCAACTGACCTGTCTGACATGGTAGGAGCTTGAGGAACGATTGTTCCAGCCAATATAGCTCGATTTGTTGATTACGATAGGCAAGCCCGACTACCACGTCAAGGTAGCAGCAACGGTCGGACGGTGTGCTCTACTTATTTTGGCAGATATAAGTAGTATGTAGCACCAGTCGGAAGCGAAATATACGCCAACAGAAAAAGAAATAGATGGCATTTGTAAGAACAACAAATTTGAAAGAATCATAAAGTATGTAAACGACAGGTGAAGGAAGATGTAGAAATAATGTATTAAAAGTATGGTTTTCATATTTTGCATTAAACAACAAATTAGCATTCTCAATTCAAGTGTTCGTTCACTAAATTAATATTGAAGATGTAAAATAACCAACACTAATGAACGTATCATAACTAATCTATAATAAACGACATAATGAATTTAGAATGAAAAAAATTTTACCTAACGCATAATTTAGTAAATTATTGGAACTGTTTTTAAAGCATTATTTGCTTAAAGTTTTGTTGCATTTTTCTTAAACTAAACATAAACTTACTCAACTAGATTGTAATCTATAGGTGCCTATACTAACTTACTTACGCCTGTTACTCCCAGTGGAGCATAGTCTGCCGACCAGCATTCTCCGACCCATACTGTATTGGGCCTTCCTTTCTAGTTCTATCCGATTTTCTTTCATTTTTCTCATGTCTGTCTCCATTTCTCGACGTAATGTGTTCTTTGTTCTTCATCTTCTCCTTTGGCCTTGAGGATTCCACGTGTGGGCTTGCCTTATGACACACAGTTGGATACTTTCCTCAATGTTTGTCCTATCCACTTCTAGTGCTTCTTCCTGATTTCTCCCTATAACCAACATCAATATAGAAAAGTACATTGCAAAATGTTAAAATTAATCAAAACCAAAATATTTTAACAATATTTGATTTGATTTATGCACCTAATTTATAAACATTTGATCAAGAAACTGTTATGAATCTATTGTTTTTGTATTGTTTTAATAATGACAGTTTTTATTGGTATTATATGAATTGTATTCTATTTTATCCAAAGTATCAACTGATTGTTGAATAAATGTTCACTGACAGTAAAGGAAACTATCCTTATTTCTATCAAGCAATATAGATGAATTAAACGTTCGTGTGCGAGACCGATAGGTTCTGGGTTTGAATCTCACGAGATGGTATCGTGGATACACACTACTAAGGAGTCTCACAATAGAACGAAACGCCTGTCCAATACTTCCAAGTTCTCCATCTTGGTCTAGTAACAACTGACTAATAATCTCAAATATTTATTTATCCTTAGAACACTAAATTAAATTTATTTCTTAAACTGATCAATGATTAATTATTCATTTATACCCCTAGAGATTATAATGGAATATTCGTATTTAAATTTATCTATTAACAAAACCTTTAATGTATATCTTTTTCAAAATCATATGATCTACAATAGAATAATCATTCGGATTATAGAATTATCAATCTATTCTACATATATATATATATATATATATATATATATATATATATATATATATCATAAACCATAAACTAGTTGGTCTCTTCTCTTTCTTCTTCTTCTTCTTCTTCTTCTTCTTCTTCTTCTTCTTCTTCTTCTTCTTCTTCTTTGAATCAAGGTAAATCTATATTTAAATCAAGCTCAGCTAATACATTTTGTTCACATGTACTTCATATGTACATATATATGTATATATTGAGATACATTCATGTATTCAAATACATTGAATGACACAGAAACAAAAACTATCTGACAAAAAAACAAACTGTGATTTGTAATTTGAATGACAAGCTTAAGTAACCAGTGAAACAAACAATCGGTAATCATCATTATCTTATACATTATTTAAGATACTACTAATACAATTCAACAACTATACATTGATATAAATATCCATATTCATTATTTTAATATATATATTCAATGTATACAAGGATATTTATTTATTTATTATTATTTTAGGTAGATCTTTCAACTTCAGAAAAAATTATGCAATATACTACTAATAATACAACTACTACTATTACTACTACAACAACAACAGCAACAACTACTACTGCTACTAATAGTAATAATAATCAATCATATATAAATAAAATTGGTTTATTGAAACAATATGGTCATTATAAATCAACACCAAATATAAATACAACAATAAAAAAATCAAGAACACCAATAAAATTAACAAAAGTCAAAGAAGAATATGTGACACATATAGCTAGACCATTAAAACCGGAATTCGGTGTAAGTTATTATGATTATTCATATTCATATGCTTATTTGTGTTATATGCCTTATGATGAATATCATATTTATACATTTTATACATTAAGATTATGAGTGATACTGCAATTCAGAGAATGAGTTCTGTTCTGTTTGAAGTTCATTTGCTAGATCTATATATATCAATAGTTGAAATTATGAGTCAATTGAAGCTAGATCACCATGGAAAACCTGGCCGTCCAGTGCTTCCAGGTTATCCATTGTGATCTAGCTTCAATTGACTCATGATCTCAACCACTAAATTACTATAATATCCACGAAAACCCCTTTCTGATATATATAAATATATATTGACAATGTGATTGGAACCTATTCGGTTATGGTTCTAATAATGATATATGTAATCCACTAAGCTACTGAATTTAAATAACTATATGGAAATTATGAAGTATTGTTTATCATTAGAGTATTGTTTATAAAAAGTTCTTTTTTGTAAAATGTTATGTTTGAAAAGACTATGAGATCATTTAAATCTGAGGATGAAATGACAACCTAGTGACACAATGATCAAATAAGTTAACTAGTTCGATGTTAAGTAGAGAGAGAAGTTCAGGTTTAGAAGAAGGAAGATATATTCGACAAACAACCAGAAGTATTAACGACAACAAGCATAACTTAAGCGTACATATATAGCATAAAAATGTCCTTAGGAAATAGTACAAAATAGCATATTGAAAACGACAATGAACCAAAGATATTTAAAGTCCTCTCAAATGGAAAATACATCATGAAGATGAAAACGGGCGTTTTTGGAGCAAAAATAAGACATTTATCAAGTGAGTTCTAGGAGTCTTACATCCTCAACAATAAGTTCCACTTGAATTTATGTGTTCTTAATACATTCTCATTATCCATTGGTATATGTGCTTTTTAGGAATGTTCTAGGCTTTCAATAGAACATGATATTTGTGAAAAATTAATGAATAACAGTAATATACGTAATCGCTATCCAACGGCGTAAAGATTTTTCCAAATATATCCCTCAGTTTATGCCCTATATGGAGGTATTTGTCATGAATCAACCACTGTTCGGATAATAGTTTTTTTAAATACAGAGCAATGCTTGATGTTACTCACCCGATTTGTTTTCTTCAACAGATAATCAACATGACCCCACTAATAATCAAACTTTATTCATTCACATCTCTCTGAACCCTTCAACAGATATTACACGTTTCCAACTTCAATCAATTAGGCTTCATAAATGATCAGAATAAGTAAATAGAACATATTGATATAAAGATGACAGATTTATTCACAGTTATAAGAATGATGAAAGCTTGTGTTAATCTTGCAACATCTGAATTAAGTAAAAACTTGTGAGGAAAAAAACAACATTAAAAATTAATTAAATGATGTAGTAAGAAGTCTTCAGATAACCAGAAAGTGAAGATTATAGAAGAAAAGAAGTCAGGATAAATAAACAGAAAACTGGGCATCAAAAATTAATAAAAATAGTTCATTAAGTTTCATCAGACCAATGAAATGATATAGGTGTCATCAGTTTTATCATGACACATAGACCAGCATTGTAAGCTTGAATCCTTTCACTTTATTCTGTATTTAAGAGATGAGATAGAAAGGCTTTATAAAACTATGTATATATACAGTAGGTCACTCGGAATGATTAATTTTTATTTACTACTGTATGGAGCGGAAACTTGGAGAACTATGAAAGTCATCATTCAGAACATACAAATGTTTATTAACAGTTGTCGACACAAAATACTTCGGATCTGTTGACCAGACACTATCAGCAACAACCTACTGAGGGAGAGAACAAACTAGATCTCAACAGAGGAATAAATCAGGAATAAGCGTTGGAAGTAGATAGGACACATTTTGAGGAAAGTATCCAACTGTACGTCATAAGACAAGCCCTCACATGGAATCCTCAAGGTCAAAGGAAAAGAGAAAGGACAAAGAACACATTACGCTGAGAAATGGAGAGAGACATGGGAAGAAGAATGAACAACAATTGGATGGAACTAGAAAGGAATGCCGATGACAGAATGGGTTATAGTATGCTAGTCGGCGGCCTATGCTTCGCTGAAAATAACAGTAACTTTATGACCACTGTCTAGTAATAATGATACTATACAATTACCTATTATCTTAATTAATGTAAATCACTTAATCATTATAAATTAATCTGTTATTAATTATTAACAAATAATCTGTTGTTCCTAAATTTAGATAAATCATTATAATGCATTCAGTGAACAAGATTTATCTGGGAGAATGATAAAATTAAATGAGAAAGAAAATAATCGAAGACATAGTGAATTGATTTATTTGCATAGTCCATATGATCATTATTCACATCAACATATAAATCAAAAGAAATTAAATGGTGATATCGATAATCATGTTGACAATGTTCAATTAACAACATGGCGACATAATAGTTATGACCGAAATTTAGATAAGAAATCAGGTAAATTTTGTTTAAATGTTTTACTTTGAAAAAAAACTAACTAAAATGCGTTTGAAGCGAACGGTATCGGGTTCGAGTCCCGAAGCGAACATCAACTCTTGGATGTAGATACATCCACTTGACGAGTCCCAAATAAGAAGAAACTCGCGTCAAACTTGATTCCATTGCTAGCCCCTATTCATCTATGTTTAAAAAGCTTGTGACTTAAGGCTATATCGAGGCAATCCGCATAGGATGCACATATACCAACATGAGACAGATTAATTGCAGTCCTAAATAACAATTGGTAGATACAAGTAAAACAACACCAAGTGAAGTTAAAAATATAAGGTCATGGAAGAATTGTAGAACAGAAATTCTCAAGTTTAAATTATACCTTTAACTAGGTTAACATTTATCATGACTGTATGTGGTTAGTAATACATCCAATAAATTGACTAAGAACTATATATCTATATCCTATTATCAGGATATTGTAGATAATATTTATGACTTATATTAATAGAGGAAAGCCATAAATAACTACACATCAGTTGCACTTCAGTTTCTGACCTCTTAACAGTATACATTCATAATAGTACACATTATTCAACTAAACATTCTACAAAGTGAAATCCAGGTCCAATTCTCATCAGAAACGTGCGTCAATTAAGCATTACAGATACTACTACACATAAGTCATTAATTGATTTTGAATGTATTTACCTTATATCCGATCCAACACAGGATGTCAATATAAACCACTCTGACTGAAATCATAGACCGATATAAGTTAGACCTACATTGAAAACCCGGGAGTACTGGATACCTTTTTAATCCTTAGTGTGAGACCAATCACTGTTGCCAATTCACAAATCCACACGTGAGAATCAAAGCAACGAGATTCGGTCTCGTCCACGAACGTTTAACCTCTGAACCACCAAGGACTGCACGGATTTCCTCCTGAATCTAGTCACTAATGTGCACATGGTAATTGTCAGATTTGGGTTGTGGAGGTTCCAATCGGTAATCTAACTTTAATCAGTCTATGATTTCAATGAAACCCAACATTTTCTTCCACCCTTTACCGAAAATAAATCAATATTTTGTTTTTAGTGTTGATATTATACAGATCCTTACCTATGATTCACATAGTTTTGAGCACAAACAAAGTCGGTGATACATCAAATAAATCCATAAAATTTATTATTAAATCTTAGCAGGGTCTAAATTCATATATACGAATGGAAATAGTGATAATAATTTTGCTAAAGGAATGTCATACTAATGAATAGTTTTATTGCCACCTACTGGCTCAACAACTTTAAATAAATCTTATCACAATAGATTCAGTAATATCTATAACATAACATTTGTGCAATCTTTAAATTATAAGAACTTATGGGGAACACGAATTGTCAAAGTTTATCCTTAATAGCATATTCAACTAGCTTGCCAATCTGATCCTATAGTACAGAATCATTAGTACACTGTGACAAATTCTTTTCTTATATATGTGTTTCTTATATATATGTCTGTGAATGCTCAATGAATTCAACTACGTACATCAGTTAGTTTAAAGAGTTTTACTTCCTGATACGACTGATCTCCAAATTATAACTGTATCTTTATTTATTTATTTTAACACAGATATTGGTACAAGGAGGCACCAAATACATATGCACCACACAAATCTCATTCGATATATGTGAGGGCTGCGATATTGCCCAGGTGCTCAAACCGAAGCAGGTGGTTTTCTTAGGGGGACACTCCCCGAGTCTTTGACCTAAAGGTCTGATCCAAAAGGAAGTGGAGCATCGTAAGGAGATGCAGTCCTATGGTAGCCGGTGACTAACAATTAGTCCATATGCCATTTGTTCCCGCAGGATACCGGAGCCCATGTTCACCATTGGTTTGGAATCCGGTTAAAGAGCCGGACATTCGCTTTTCGTCGTCATATTTTCGTAAACAACACCGTCATTATCATATTCTTAACCCTTGTCCCAGAACAGGTTACCTTATTCTATCAACTTTAAGAAGGGTATATATATATTTTTAATCTTCATCAATTAGTATTATCCTTACTTATTTATTTTAGATGAGGATCCTATTCAACCAATCATTATACAAAGACATTATGGTTCAAATAATTTTATTTCAAGTAAACCATTTGATAAGAATAACCTATTATGTTCTGAACACCATAATTATCAATCGAATCATTATTATACAAAAAATGTAAGTTTTATAATGTTTGAAATGAGTATTAAAACTCAATTATCAGTATAGAGTTGTGAAGTTATTGATTGAGATCATGAACTGATTGATGTTAGGCCACCATTGGTTAAGGTTAGACATTAACACCATTGGATGCTATCCACCTCAGTGGTCTACTAGATTAAGCGTTCGCGTGCGAGATTGAATGTCCTGGGTTTGAGTCTCGTGAGGTGGGATCGTGGATGCGCACTGCTCAGGAGTGCTTCCAGGTTTTTAATGTCGGTTTAATATCAATCGGTTCATGATCTCAATTACTTTATTTTAATTTTATAAAATAATATTTCCAGTAAAGATATTACAGTATGATGTAACCAGTGTGTATTTTATAAAAGGGTTTGGAAAGTTCTTTTTCTCCTAATAGATAAGTTTGAAATCTCCTAATGATCTCAATTAATTAATCAATAATCATCAGATAGCTATTTTATTTACTTTTGGGACTTCTCAACAATACACATCAATCACTTTAATCTATTGCCAAAGTATCGAAAATCAGATTTCACTGTAGTTAGGACATTTTTAGGTGAATAAGTTAAAAATTTTGCATGTTGCCTATTCATCTTCAGTCGCTTAATGAAATAGTCCCCTTTTAATTTATAACTATTCTACACCTAACAGCAATCTATGACAATCAGTTACTTACAAATAAAACATTCTCTTTTTGAAAACAGAAAGAAAATTATGCAATCACTACAAAAGTTAAACAATTGACAAGTATATACGATTAAAAGTTTATTGTTATCATCACTTGTCATTACGTGATGATCTAGTTAATACTAACAAGCTGCTTTAATATGGTTAGATCTTTCAAATTTCTTATCAACAATCTTACATTAGAGTGAACATAGAACTGTTGCTTCTAGTTTGGTTGTCAATATAACTAATTCATTGAACCTACCTGTAGGTAATCAAAACTGACCAACTTATTCAATATACGATATTTTTTAAAGAACCTAATGTAAACCAGATGATTTCTTTTGTACTAGTCATTTTGTCTCAAAGTGAATCCTAAGTATTTATTGATCACCACCATTATAAGCAAAGATGGATAGTGGCTAGTAGTGGAATCCAGAACGAGTGTTTCGTCTTAAACATCAGTGGAAAGATTCAAGTAAACAAAAAGTGAATTTAAACTTCACCCCAATATACAAGCAAGTGGCTATCAAGAATCAGTAGGTAAGTGGATAACGCGATGGCGTTTGAAGCGAACGATACGGGGTATAATCAGCTGATGAGTTCCAAATAGGACGAAACGTGGGTCAAACAGGATTCCACTGCGAGCCACTATCTTTGTTTATAATACTTGTGAATCAAAGTAATATCGAGGCAATACACACAGTATTCACATATGCCAATAAGAGGCTGATCAATTGCACTGCTAAACATCAATAAGATTGAAGTAGACAATACCAAGTGGATTACCACCATTGTTTCTTTTCCACTAACTTTTACGGTACATAAAATTTCAGTACATAATTAACTTTGATTCTGATGGAAACAATTATTTTTTTATTAACATAGAATTTACCGCTGTTGTAATAGTAATTTCTTCAATAACAACAAGTTTGAAAATCTCTTAATTCTGAGTGGACAAAAGACGTATGAACCCTGATGTTTGCCACCGGCTACCATGTGACTGCATCTCCTAAAGACGCCTTGTGGATTAGACCTTTAGGTCAAGGGTTCATTAGATAGCCACCAAAAAAATGGAATACCGAAGAGTTATTTTGTTTTAGTACATTATTCGATATAATATTTGGCAGTGTTTCTTTGTTAAGTTAAAAAACTTAAAAATTTGTTCATTCTCACAATATGATATGCGACGATTGTAGTATTTTCGCAGTTGGAATCACCAGTTGATCTATGCTAGACCACCATTTAAAATCTGGAATCACTAAACGGCCGTTTCGTTGTAGTATGGGACTCCTCAACAGTGTGCATCCACGATTCCGTACCATATGGACTTCAATCCAGGAGCTTCGGTCCCACGCGCAAATGTCTAGCCTCTAGATCACTGAGTTGGCATCCAACGATGTTGATGTTTCACTTCAATCAACCCATGATCTTGCACAACTCTTCACCTACTATCTGTGGTGGATAACTGTCTAACACTAGACACGGATTGAACTTCATTGGTCACTACTTCCCACTAGAACTCCGAGAATTCCCTCATAAATCTAGTCACTAGTGAGTATATGATCATTATCAGTATTGGAATTTGTAGAGTCGATCTAAGCTGGGCCATTACAATTCGTGATATACAATAATCATTTTATTCATAGTTAACAAATTTATTTCTAATTTATATAATTATTTTGCAATGAAACTACCAAAATTTTATCTCTATATCTAGTTACCTTTAATCATACAAACTGTAACTTATTATTATTATTATAAAAAGTCTTTCGATTGAGATCATGAATCGATTGTTGTTAGACCATCATTGGGAACCTGGAAGCACTGGACGGCTGTTTCGTCCAGGTTTCTAACGGAGGTCTAACATCAATTGGTTCATGATCTCAATCAATAACTTAATAATCTCCACAACCTCTATACTGATAAATAGTCTTTCGTAAGACATCAGTTAAATAATACAACATTTCAAAAACATCCTTTTGTTTTTGGTTTAGAATTTTCACTTATATTTATTACTAAATGGTATACACTTTGTTTATATCATTTTCTTCCCTTTTTTTGTTGTTGTTGATATCTATGAATAGTTACATTCAGAATCTCCATCAGATCATTTTAATGGGTAAGATTATTTTATAATGGATACTATTCTATTTTGAACAAAACTATTTTGAATACAATTATTCCATGAATATTTATGAAAACAAACTATATATATGCAAAGATAGATAGTGGCTAGCAGTGGAATTCAGGACGCGCATTTCGTCCTGTTTGGGACTCGTCAGCTGGATGTACCTGCATCTCAGAGTTGACGTTCACTCTGGAATTCGAATTCAGTACCGTTCTTTCCAAACGACATCGCGTTATCCACTTAGCTACTGAATCCTGATCCTTGCTTATAATGCTTGTAAATTAAAGCAATATCAAGGCATACGCACAGTATGCACATATGCCAATAAGAGAGTGGTCAATTTCAGTCCTAAAAACATCCGTGGGAAGATTCAAGTAAAACAATACCAAGTGAATTAAACTATCTATATGTTACATATTCTGGTAAAAAAGAATCTACTGTGGAGTGATTTCTTTCATTGGGATTTTTTGTTGTCTTGAACACTTATTTTTTTAGATTGTACTATGACATAGAGGTTAATCGAAGAGAGTTGAAACTAAAACTAACTCCTTTTCTTTGAATGTCTGAAGCCAAAATCATACATATGGCTATTTTGAATAGGATGATGTCAGTAAGCCACTTCCTTAAGATGACCAGCAATCGGATTAATACTGTCTTCTCATAATCAACTAAGATGGTCTGTGAAAGGTAAACTACAAAAATAAAACAATCAGTTACCCCTAATAGACTTCCTTCGCTAGTGGTTAGGCTAGAAAGCGTCTCAAGTAGTTGTTTCAAGATAGTAAGGTTATTGCTAGTCCACTTGCTTTTTCAGGTGAATTAAGAAAAGGTGTAGTTCCACGATGGAAACGACACAAATACACACTACTAATGTCTTGACTGGCTAGATGGTCAGGTCTGACATTACTTCATGATTTATTCCATTTTGTAAATTATTTTTCATAATAATAAACTGATATAGAACCAAATAGGAAAAAGTTCTGTCTTATAAATTTCCACAATGTTTTATAAAACTACATTAGATTGAACAGGTTTTATGTAGTGAAATTTGATTTGTGCAACCAGATCAGTTGAAATAAAACTTGAAATTCATGCATGTCAATGAATTATCTCCGTATCATTAAAGTTACTTACTTACTTACGTTTTGCCTGTTACTCCAAATGGAGCATAGGACACCGACCAGCATTCTACAACCCATTCTGTCAGCGACATCCCTTTCTAGTTCTTTCCAATTCTTGTTCATTCTTCTCATGTTTGTCTACATTTCTCGACGTAATGTGTTCTTCGGTCTTCCTCTGCTCCTTCGCCATTGGGGATTCCAAGTGACGGCTTACCTTGTGACACAGTTAAAGCGTTCCTCAATGTGTGTCCTATCCACTTCCAACGCTTAGTCCTGATTTCTTCCTCTGCTGAGATCTAGTTTGTTTTCTCCCACAGTAGGTTGTTGCTGATAGTGTCTGGTCAACAGATCCGAAGTATTTTGTGCCGGCAACTGTTCATGAACATTTGTATCTTCTGGATGATGACTTTCGTAGTTCTCCACGTTTCTACCCCATACAGAAGAACTATCTTGATATTTGTGATGAAAATCCTGACCTTTGTGTTGGTTGAAAGTTGTTTTGAATTCCAGATGTTCTTCAATTGTAAATATGTTACTCTTACTTTTCCGATCTGCGTCTTCATATCTTCATCAGACTCGCCGTGTTCATCAACGACGCTGCCCAAATGTGTAAATGTTTTTACATCTTTCATAGCATCTCCGTGAAGTGTGATTGAATTGTTGCATGTGTTGTATCGGAGAATCTTGCTTTTCCCTTATGTGTATGTTGAGACCTATTGCTGCTGAGTCTTCTGCTACACTGGTTGTCTTCTCGTGCGTTTGTTGTTGCGTTTGCGATAGAAGATCTAGATCGTCCAGCTGCATCCTATCCGTCCACTGTGTCACATGTTTCCCCCCAGATGTTGGAGTCTTGATGATCATTAAAGTACCAAAACACACTTTTAAAAAACTGTTTACTCGAAAAGATCATTGATTGAAATAATAAGCAAAATAAGATTTTCAAGTGTGAATATTATATTTGTATAAGCCTATGTGTGAGGATAGTTTACTCGCTCGTTCTGTCCTCAACAAGATATACAATATATAATTTTATTCATACATGAAGTTTGTTATCACTGTACGTTTGAATAGATCTTGGACAAAGTATTTAGTCTTTGAAGTCAATAAATTAAATGAGCTATTATTAAATGCTTATTCATATGATATCAATGGATAACTTGGTCCCAAGTAACTATGCATAAAGTATTAGTCAAATTCAATCCAATTAATTAAAGACTTATTTTAGTTAAATCCAAAAGAAAACTATATATATATATATATATATATATATATATATATATCAATCCGTAAAGCACCACTCTTCTTGTGGTGTCTGTAACGCTCCTGTCGGCTCTTGAAAATCCAAGAGAGGCAGTATAGTTTTCGTGGCAGGCCGTACCCATATCCGCAGCAGGACTCCAAGGTGAACAGCCTCTGGTAATTGAACAATGTAGGTAAGGGAAGTCAACAAATTGGATCCGTAACTTCAGGAGAAGGATTGGCTCTGGGGGCCAAGTCAGACAGGCGGAGATCAGATACGTGTCGGTTCAGTTGAGAGCTGGTTACTTTGTTGCTTTGTGTGCTTCGGTGTGCATTGTGGTGAGGTTACTGAACTCTGACCCGGATCGATCGTGGGCGGTTTCATCTGTTAGTGTCGTGCAGATAGCAACGCACGAAGACTTGCTCCGTGTCACGTCAAGCGGCTGTACTTCCATGATCTGACGCGCGACGACTAACTCAGAACTGGCAAGGACCAGGTGAATCCGACTGTCTAATTAAAACAAAGCATTGTAACGTCCACTGATTGATTTTGATGCAATGTGATTTCTGCACACTTCTCTGAATGTCAAAATGAAGAAATTCAACAAAGTGCGGGTAAACGGCGGGAGTAACTAAGACTTCCTTAAGGTAATAGAGTGAAATACAAATACTTTCATGGTAATATTCATAGAGGTCAAGAAATACATCTAAGATGTAATCAACTTATTGGTATATATACATATATATATATATATATATATTGCTTAGTTTACTTACGCCTGTTACTCTCGATGGAGAATAGGCCACCGACCAGCATTCTCCAACCCACTCTATCTTGGGCCTTGCTTTCCAGTTCTATCCAATTTTTGTCTATTCTTCTCATTTCTGTCTCCATTTCTCAGCCTAATGTGTTCTTCTTTGAGTCTTCCTCTTTTCCTTTGGCCTTGGGGATTCCATGTGAGGACTTGCCTTGTGAATATATATATGTATAATTATTTATAGAATTTATTTCAATTGACTTCCTAACTATTTAGTTTATATTGTTTCTTATAACCTCTTTATTTTTCATTCATAATTCTATTCAAGTCATTTAAGCTATCATCCATCTGAAGAATCATTATTAAATGATACAAAAGCATTGAATGGATTTAATAATAATCATGATTATTGTAATTATTCACAATCATTAAATCATAATTACATATGTAATGGAATTAATTCTATGAATGATACAAAATTAAGTGGAATCTATAAAAAAATTAATCAGAAACAACCTAATCGTATATTACCTAGAAGGCCACGTTCATTAATACAAGATAATCATTATGATATTAATAATAATAATAATAAAAATAATAATAATCAATATGATATATCCAATGAATTACGTAATAACCATGGTTACAGTTATAATAATATTTATGATAGTTTACATAATAATACTAATGAGTACTACAATTATAAAGAATCCATTGATGATTTACATTCGATTACACCAAATCTATTCCGAAAATATGATTCTCAACAATCATATCATAGTAATAATACTATAAATGATAATATTAGTATGATTACGGATGGTTATCATTCATATGATTATCGATGTAATAATAATAATAATAATAATAATAATAATAATAATAATAATAATAATAATAATAATAATAATGGAATAGTTAATAAAACACGAACATGGACAAAAACAGATCTTGATGTTGCGTAAGTACTTTTTGTTTCTTTGTTTTACTATTATTATTATGATTGTAATTTCAATGATTAAGATCATGAGTCAGTCGAGCTTCAACTCACTCATGATCTTAATCATTGAAATTACTATATTATCCACAAAACCCATCTGATATTATTCAACATATGTTCACTAGTGACTGGCTTCACGAGGTATATCCTGGAGTTCTAGTGAGAAGTAATGACCAGTGGAGTTCAACCAGGTCTGTTGTGAAATAGTAACTCACTGAAGACAATGGTGGATGTGTCGCTCAGTCTCGTGGATTGGTTAAAGTTAGACATTAACACCGTTGGATGCCGGCTGGCTCAGTGGTCTAGTTGGTTAAGCGCCTGGCGCGCGAAACCAGTAGGTCCTGAGTTCGAATCTCACAAGGGGCGAGGTCGTGGGTGCGCACTGCTGAGGAGTCCCACAATAGGACGAAACGGCCGTCCGGTGCTTCCAGGTTTTCCATGTTGGTCTAGTTTCAATTGACTCATGACGTTAACCATTAAAATTACTATAATATCCACAAAACCCATCTGATATTATGATTGTCATTGTTCAATTATTATAATAACGATAGATATATTTTTAGTTTTATAAAATATTATTTTCAATAAGAGGTTGTAAGAAGCACTAGATGGCCACTTCATCAAAGTCTCTTTAGAAGTGAGCATCGATAACCTCATAATGAGAAATGAAGCTTAACACTTTTGGTCTTGCAAGCTAACGTTTGAAATTTCAGACTACTGAAACGGTATCCAATTGTATGAATGTCTTATTTCAATCAATAATGGTTCAAATTAGACTGGTTCATGATTTCACTGAAACTGTGATGTATACATCAATTGACTACTTTCTTATTAATATCCCAGACTATTATATCAAGTGATACTACATTTATCAGTTCTGTATAGATTATAGATACAAGCTATTACCGAGAAGCCATAGGAATGAAATGTATGATCATATGATTCTTATCGGCGACTTTTCATACTGACGAGTTAGATTCCTAAATTATACTTGTTCAAATTGGGTTTTTTTCTGGATATATATTTGTCACTATCTACTTTAAAGTCACTTAGTAGATATATAGGAATCAACAAAGGGAGTTTGAAAAATCCTGATTCCAAACCATTTGTACACATGGGATTGAGTATCCTGAGCGACCAAAAGTGTATGAACCTATTATTGGTGACCGGCCACCATGGAACTGCATCACCCAACGTGACTTCACTGTTTTGTGGATAAGACCTTCAGGTTAAAGGCCTCGGAATAGGCTCTCTAAGAAAACTATCTGTTTCAGTTTAGCCTCTCGAGCAGTATTACAGCCATCACACAAATCAATGATAACGGCTACTGGATTCATGGTTATGGTATGCCCCCTTGTACCAATGTTTATGTGTTTAAATTAATTAATTAATTAAAATCACATTAATTATGTATAAGTATTAGCTAACTTAAAGAACACCAACCACTATTCACAATTCACCCTTATTCATGTGAATTAATCATTTATTGGTTAAATCCTCATTCAATTACGCTTCATATTAATATTAATCTATATTACATCATAGGAACAATAACGGAGTGGATTTGCATGCATATAGCATACAATTCTTTTTGTACTTAGCACACAACAATAGCATCATGCACTGTCCCATAGCCCTTGGCAGGTCAGGCAACCCGAAAGTTACCAGAACACCATCAGTGCCTACGACAGACTAGGTAACATATACTTCATCATATAAAACTTAAAGTACTTTACAGTTTTCAATCAACCAATTACATACAAGCTACAATGTACAAAAAAGGTTTTTGGTTTCAAGATTAATTTTCTAGATATGACAAAAATGATAATGAAATTATCAACAATAAGAACAACAAAAAATCGAAGGAAAACATCAACTTAGAATTGATTATATAATATAAATAAATAATTAAATGTAATCTACATGTTAAATTATTTATTAAACAGATAGAATTTTAGAAGGGATTTTTGTGGCTATTATAGTAATTTCAATAGTTAACATCATGAGTCGATTGATACTAGACTACCATGGAAAACTTGCGAGGACTGGACGGCCGTTTCGTCCACTTGTAGAACTCCTCAGCAGTGTGCATCCATGAGTGAGTATCAGTGATCAGTGAAACTCAATCTGTGCTGTTGTGAGATATTAACTCACTAAAAACAATAGTGTATATGTGGCTCAATTTCGTGGACTAGTTGAAATTAGACATTAATACCGTTGGATGCCAGCCGGCTCAGTGGTCTAGTGATTAAGCGTTCGCGCGCAAGACTAATAGGTCCTGGGTTAGAATTTGGTGATGCGGAATCGTTGATGCGTACTGCTGAGGTGTCCCTCGATAGGACGAAACAACCATTCAGTGCTTCCAGGTTTTCCATGATGGTCTACCTTCAACTGACTCACGGTCTCAACTATTGAAATTACAATAAGAAGTGTTCAAATGAAATACATAATATTATTTACCCTAAAAAATACAAGTACTTTTAATTTATAAATAAGAACTAATGAGACGCTTATGTTAAAGGTTATCTACTTTTGTCTCCAGATAAGTAAAGAGCTATTTCACATGTAACAAATTCCATTTCTCAATATATTTAGTATATAACCAGCACTCGAGTTCAGAATGCATGTTTTTTTTAAAAATTTTTTCGAGACTTGTCATTTAGATAAGTCTACAGTCCAATGTTGATTTTTACATCAAAACTCAAAGTCTATGCCGGTGACCTCAGACTCGGACTCATTATACAGTAAACGATTAATTTGAGATGGCAACTGCCTTGTTCAGAGTATATGAAATCATTAGTAAAGGATTGTATTTTGTATAAAACAATAAATATTAGATTTAAATCTCGATAGGAATATCAACAGCGATGGTGTAGTGAACAAGAACACAAGTTGAATATATTTGAATGCAAAATTACAGAATGCCTTCGTAAAATCTGAGAACCATACAGTAAATACTTCATTTGCAAAATGTTCATTAACTGTCTCAGACTTTAATGTTCCTGTATTTTCATACCAATTGCCTTTTATTTCCATTCTTTCCTCCTCGATCTTTTTGACCTTCTGCTGCCAGACATTCTACCGTATAAACTACGTATGTCGAAATAAGTAGCACACACCACGACGGGAATATAATAATCTAGTTATTCAATAAGTATACAATAAAAATGTAGGTGGTTATTATCCGTAGAATTGATTTAAAACTTACTACTTTCACAATATTCATTTAGTTACAAAAAAATGCACACTTTTTTAAGTTCTACGTCCAAAACAAAATGATTTAAGTGATATATGTTAACCAATAAGTCTTAACTTCTTTGGTTTGAACTTGTCATGATTGTTACAAAACTTGACGATCGTACATGTGATCTCATATAGGTAACATTTTGATATGGATGATAGATATAAGAAACAAATTGATTAAAACAGCTATCTAACCATCTATCCTTGATTTTAAAATTATAACTAAAATACATTTTTAAGCAAAGATGGATAGTGGCTAGCAGTGGAATCCAGTTTGACGCGCGTTTCGTCCTATTTGGGACTCGTCAGGTGGATGTACCTGCATCCCAGAAATGATGTTCACTTAAATTAAAACAACACCAAGTGAATTTAAAACACATTTTATTGTATATATCATACTTAACCATAAGACTTATGTTGTTGATTATTGTTACATAACTAGATCTTTAGAATTTATTAATTTTCAAGATGATTTTGTGGATACAATATAAACAAATAACACCCGCTGGATAAGAATTTCAATGTTAACTTTATATTTATAAACAAAGCATGTTTTTAAAGCCTTTAAACGTTTTAAAATAAAATAAACAAAATAAAAAAACACAGTTGCACACTTTGAATGACGGTTTCCATGTTGATAATCAAAAGAGACAATGGATAATATTTACCATTTTTTTTATTTACCCACACATGATCAATCATTCCTGTTATGACTTTATGTCCGGCTTTTTATCACGTGATTTATCCATCAATCAAAATGCTACTTATACAATCTTACCACTGTGTCAAACTAATGACGTTCGACCGATATGAGCAGTCTAGTGTCCTTATTGATCCTATGTCCGCCTAGCCCGTCCACTTGAGTCCAGAACACCAATACCAGCTTCCACTATGCGAATCGAATCGAATCATTTATTTTAGATATACTGGGTTTATATATCAACCAAACAGACCGCAATGCACCATAAAATAAGAAATAACATTTGTACACAATAAAACCAAAAAGTGGCTGTGAACGCGGAAGGCAGTAGTCAATAAACTGAACATAACTGAAGAACAATAAATCGTACAATAATAATCTATATGTCAAAACAAAGCTTATAACAAGGGGAATATAAATATACATAATCTAATTATTGAATAGTTATACCATAAGAATGTATAGATAAGATTAGTCAATTAATATGTCTCAGAGGTTACTCGTGATTTAATCTTCGCTCGGATATAACAATTTGTTGTAAAGTATATTATCGAAATGACTCGTTCATTGAATCATTCTTTATCTATTCAGTGTAATCAAAAAAAGAGCATATTAAGAATTTGTCTTCCATTTGGAATATTTTTTTCTTTTTTTTGGTTGAGATTATGAACGGATTGATGTTAGACTATCATTGATAATCTGGAAGCACTGGACAACCGTTTCGTTCTATTGTATGTATTTATCATTTAATTTTCAAGCACCATATTTGAGTTTCAATATGAATATTTAGTTGTTAAGTTTTAAATAGGACAAAATACACATTCTAGATGTCATTATTAGTGTGAGGATGGTTTATGGATGAACTCAAGGTAGATCATAGAAAATCAGAATGAGTCGGATATACTGTAGTGTCAGTTATTATGTTAAGCCCATATACCTTATTCTAGCATTCGGACATCCCATTCTATTCATTCTACTTGAGTTACATTCTTACCTTGTTAATTATTCGCTTATCAATCTTGACTGTTTTTGTATGAGCGTGTAGGTGTGTGTACATTTCTTATCCTACTACTCACCACTTGTCTGTAAATTACTTTTGTGTTAACTATAAATATTGATTAATGCTTGGTTAAATGGGAGTTGGCCTACCAGCCATCTCCATTCTGCGTCGTTTCTTTTCTCTCTATTCCATTCGCTTTACATAAAAAATATATGTATTCACAAGTCCATTCTCGTTATTCGACTTATCTAAACCCGTTATTGACTAACGCGATTAAAGTCGATGATTATATACGAGGATAGGCGACATATATATTTCAACAACAATCATCATTTCGATCGCCTTGGAGTCAGATCTCGGGCCACTAAAGTGGGGGGCCCCTATCGACAACATCGTTTGATTTAAATGACGATTAAATAATGGGCCTCCACAATATATATACATATATATCAAGAATCTAACTTGTAGATATAATACTTAGTCGAAATTCAAATACAATAAAGTTCGTAATTTAAGAAAAACGAAAGATTTATATAATGTCTCAAGATGTAGACATGACAATAGGGATTAATGAAACTTCAATGGTGATGATCACATACATATACATTTAGAAGACATCAGTGATTTATAAACAGTGTAAGTAAGTGATCAAAACCATCCAGTATGTGTAGTGTCGTAATTTACGACATTTCCTTTCCATATTCTTACATTAATTAGTTAACATTTTCAAGTAACACAACTACGTTAATATATGTATTCAGTAACTAGTTTAATATAACAAAGAAAAATCATTTTTACACATCATATTATAGTAAAAGAGAACACAAATGGGGACAATCGAATGTATTTGGATACAAAATTACGGAATATTTTACTAAAATCTAAGAATTATACAGTAAATTCTTTATCTGCAAAATATCAGTCAACTGTCTCAAACTTGACTGTTCCTTGTGCAAAATGTTAATCAATCGTTTCAAACTTCATTGTTCTTTTGTTTCCACACTAATTATTCTTTGTTCTTGTTCTTTTTTTCTTTGATCTTCTACCGCCAGGCATTTCAATTTCGATTGATGATACATACTACTTATATCTATTGACATCAGTAACACACACTACATTTGTACAATGATCAATTTACTTATCACTGTTCTTTTGTTTCCATATCCATTATTATTTGTTCTCATTCTCTTTTGTTTGATCTTCTTAGTCTTCTGCCTCCAAGCATTTCACTTTCGACTGAAGATACATACTACTTATATCTATCGACATCAGTAGCATACACCACAATACTAACCAGTATTTTGAAAGCATATCTTTCTATATATACACGCGCACACACACACCGCTATTTGAAGTACATTATCATAATGTTATTAATAACAGACATATGACTAAATGAAGATATTTCTTAAGTTTATATGACTACTTTTAATAGTTTTCTTTTAAAAAATTACATAACTAACTTGTAGTTAAATAGTATTATTATTTTTAATTTATCGTTCAATGGGTTATTATAAAATTGATCAGCATTATATGTATATATATGACTTGATAAAACCCTTTTAACTAAGAACTTTCCCAACGTTTTCTTTGGGGGGGGGGGGAGTTCACAATGTTTTCCATGTATCCATGTATTTCACTATATTCGTATGTAATGTGACTAATAAATGACATATGTATTGTTTACGAAAGATAACAGAATTTAGACGAATGGATAAAAATGATTTATGAATTGTAAGCATGTTTTGAAATACTTTCTTTTCAATAGTTGAGATCACGACTCAATTGTAGCTAGACTACCATGGAAAACCTAGAAGCACTGGATGACAGTTTTGTCCCAGTGTGGGACTCCTCGGCAATGTGAATCAACGAATCCGCTCCGCGAGATTCGAGACCGGTAGATCCTGGGTTTTAATCTGGCGAGGCGGGACCATAAATGCAAACTGCCGAGGAGTCTCACAACAGGACAAAACGTCCGTCAAGTGCTTCCAGATTTTTCATGGTAGTCTAGCATCAGTTGACTCATGATCTTACATATTAAAAGTACTATAATATCTACAAAAACCCCTTCTGATATAATTTTCCCGAAAATACTATAATTTGTTAGTTAGATATGACCACAATCGCTAATTCTTTTACCTTTCTTATTGAAGTGATTTTGGAAACTGTTGTGTCCTTAGACAAATGATGGATATTTAGTTGAAATGAAGAAACAATGAACACCTCCTAGTTCAAGATGTCCTAAAGAGCTTAGTTTTCATCAGTCGATGATACACATTCCCATTGTCCCATAAAATAGTTTACTTCCTGGTTTTCATTCATTTTTTGTAATGCACAAGCTAAGTAAATAATGCAATGGCATTTGAAGCGAACGGTACTAGGTTCAAGTTCCAAAGTGAACATCAACTCTGAGATGCAGATACATTCAGTTGATAAGTTCCGAATAGGATGAAGCACACGTCCTAGATTCCATTGCTAGCTATTATTCATCTTTTGTTATTGATAAGATGGAAAGAAAAGTCAATTTTCGATTGATTTACTCATTATAAGTTTTGGTTCAACATTACTTCCGTCTTGTTTCAATGTAATGATTACTCAATGTAGTATTTGTTTTCTATTCTCGTATGATATTTTTATTCTGTATAATATATGATATTCTTGTATTCCATTGACATGAACTATCCTCAGTCTGTGATTTGTTATAACTCTAATTATTTTTCATATATGTGATTTCATTTTAATTATTAATCAAAATGGGTGTATGAATCAATATATAAATGAGTGTATTTTCGATCTGGGTCGTCGACACTGTCTGAAATAACATTCCTTTCACTAATCGTTTGACTTGGAAGGGTTCTAGTATTCAAGTGCTCAAGTTATACGCGTCATATCAGAATATAAGCACCTAGATATAAAAACTGGCGACGGGGATGGGATTTGAACGTACGCGGGGAAACCCGAATGGATTCCTTGTCTAAAAAAGTAGATGTATAAATAATCTTAGTTAATGAAATTGTTTTAATGGTACTTTTAACAATTGGATAAAATATAATTGAACATATAATTTCTATTTTTATAGTTCATAAATTTAATTAAATGGTTAGGAATTGATATCAACTAGAATCTGAATTCTAAATGTTTCTACCTTACTCTTACAAACATTTTATTAAAATAAAGAGCTAAAACACTTTCAATGTCACTTCACCTATGACATGATTCAGAATCTGTCACAATGACGTCGGTATATACAGTCTCTATGTTCCTTTAAACTTTGAAGTTAAAATTCATTGATATCTTTCTTTCTACGAACTAATTCTTTCTTCTTGTATTATATCCTTATACAAAATCTTTCTTTTATATATTACTATTACTTAAGTAAGATACTTCTATGAATTTGTTATGCTAATAAGGTATAGCAACTTGGACCGATGTATATATGTGCCTGGTCCTATGTTGTAGCTGACTGACTGATACCAGCAATAATAGGATACCATCAATAAATTAGATCACTAAGTTACCGACACACTAAGTTCAACTTCTCACTATCAAACAAAATGAATTGCTTTAAAACTACATCAGTACAAGTCAATTAATTATTGAGAAGTCAGCATAATATTGATTATTATGTAAATCAGAAGGGATTTGTGGAGATTTTAGAAATTTCACAGATTGAAATCATGAGTCAATTGAAGCTAGACCACCATGGAAAACCTGAAAGCATTGGACGGCCGTTTTGTCCTAGTATGGGACTCCTCATCAGTGCACATCCACGATCCCACACCCCGCTAGATTCGAACTGAGGAGTCCCATATTATGTAAATGCTAATAATTTCATATCAATTTTTAATTTGATATAAATGTATTCTACTTTGGCTTATTTCAGTAGTAGTCATTTCATTCTAAAAATAATATCAGTTCATTATAGAACAGTCTTAAATCAAGATACATTTAGTTGTCTAATTATGAATCAGAAATTCTTATGAATAATTTCACTGTAAATAAGTATGGAAATTTGTGCTTGTCTTAAAATGAAACTTCAGCAAACGTTGGATAGTACATTTATTGTGATAATTCAAGACTTTGAATTCAATCATACATAGAATGTATAGAAAGCATTTCAAAAGACTGTCAGATTGTTAAATATACTTCATAGAAAATCCCAAAACCCGACTTTTGTAATAGCTGCGACTTGTTAGCAAGATTTCTACACAAGGGAAAATTATTTTACGGTGGATTTTAATCTTAGTTTATATAATTCCCAGGTAAATTTTATTACTTCATCACTAGTAAAAATCTCACAACTGAATAGATGTAAGTTGCTAATTTATAAAACGAAATGATGAATCATTTATCACTATGGAATTGTGAAGATTGTTGAATTTTGATTAAGATCATGAATCGATCAGTGCTAGACTACCATTTAAAACCTGAAAGTATTGAATGGCCGTTTCGTCCTAGTACGGGACTCCACAGAAGTGCTCATCGACGATTCCTCACGCGGAATCATTTAAACAATATTTCAGTATTTATTGATCTCAGTAAAAATATTTCAAAGTTTCTATATAAAACTATATACATAAGAGTTTTTCTTTACTTTATTGAGCAATTTCCAAAGTCATTATATTCTACAACAATATAGTACTCCTTATGTTTGATACAATTAATGGCATCAAAATTTCAGACACCATCAAACATGATCTTTTGTATAATCTGATGATTGTTTTTGTGCATTTCTACTTCAATCAAAAATGTACAATCCACGAACACATGAACCAAGTTTTGTTGGTGTCTACCACAACCTGTATATTCCGGATTAGTCGGAATATAAAGGTACTTCAATCGGTAGTTTTTCTTACATTCTGTTACTGAAGACGTTTCCTAAAATTTGTTTCAGAAATTGATTATTTTAAAAAAGATCATTGAAATCCATTGAATAAAGTTAGATATGCAGAAAATATTGTGTGACAGAAATATTTTTAGCCCTGTTAATATTATCTAACAGTTGAAAATTAGAAACTAAATAGTTTACAACCTACA
The DNA here is from genome assembly GCA_944470375.2 of Schistosoma guineensis. Lineage (NCBI taxonomy): Eukaryota > Metazoa > Platyhelminthes > Trematoda > Strigeidida > Schistosomatidae > Schistosoma > Schistosoma guineensis. Next base: position 4,656,963 of record OX103892.1, on the reverse strand, counting down.
ATGTTTTCATTATTAGTTTGGTCATACTTTTACTTCCTAACGATGTTACTTACTTACGCCTGTAACTCACAATAAAGCATAGGCCACCTACCAACATTCTACAACCCACTCTGTCTTGGGCCTTTCTTTCTACTTCCATTCAATTGTTGTTCATTATTCTCATGTCTGTTTTTATTTTTCAGCGTAATGTGTTCTTTGGTCTTCTCCGTCTCTTTCGACATTGAGAATTCCGGGTGAGGGCTTGCCTGGAGTCCCTCTGAAGCTACTGTCTGTCCCAAGCACGGATAAAGGAAAAGGGTTAGGCATGAGGTTAGCGACCCCATCCTGTAGAAAACTAACTCACTAAAAAACGCTAACCAGAAAAAATAATTCAAACCATTTCAACTCTGCCGTGGTAGTTAGAAGCTCTTCAGTTGGAAGAAGTATGACGCCTAATGGCGAGAGCTGAGTTCCTAACGATCTGCATAGTGTAAAAACGTTCAAAAAATGATAATAATCACTATACTTAATAACATTCATTTGATGATCACAGTAAACAAACTCGGTAAATGTATACAATGGTGTAAACATTTATCAGTCCATATTCCTGTATTTAGATCCTAACTACCTGTGTAGTAAAGGAAAGAGATATTTTTCAACGGTGATTAATAGTTAAACGTCTTCATCCGCCCAAGTTTATTGGCCAAATCTTTTTCTGGAATGATAACGTTTTTTCTCAAATAGTATGATTAACGCATAAATTCTATTGTGATCCTTTTTTGTGTTTTCAAAAAAAGATTCTAGTCCAATTTATCGGAGATCGTCTTCTCACAACGTGATTGTAACTGTTTAATAAAAGTATATGAGTACTTCCAACGCTTAATATGTATAACTGTATTTGTAACTATACTTCCGTAAACCAGAAACTAATTACCTCTACATTGCCTTCATGGAGGCACTTGTATCCGAAATATCTTAAAATTAGTGAGCTATATTATATTCATCTTCTACTGAAAATAAGTAACACTATAAATAGCCATCCACTTTCCTATGTGTCTCAGCTTCACTTCCAAGATTAATGATATATATAGCGTCTTAAAATCACCTACAAGGTGAAGATCATGATCAGAAATAGATTAGTCTGGAAGTACTTATCATTTAAGCAAACGTCTTTGCACATCGAATACTTCTTGGCCAATTTTTTGATTTCTGTAATTTTCATGTACAGAATTAATGACATTGAAGGCTTCAGCTCCTGGCATCAATAACGGATGAATCATATTATTCTGACTGTCTATCAGAAGTAGAGAGTAAGGGTCTTTCTTATAAGTGAAACACAGCAGTTTGTGACGATTACCTATTGACTATCAGGATATTGAATGGAAGCCTTCGGCGAGACTATAATTAAGGGACGACATTTGAACGAATCTTAATTGACCTTGACAATTATTAGCCAATCAGAAGACAGTTAGTATAAAGTAAAAATATATTATAAGAAAGTAATGAATTATAGTGGATATTCTTCTTTTACATGATTTAAAATCTTGTTAAGTTTTGATAAGGGTTCAGAGGTTCTGAATTCATAATGCATATGGTATAGAAACTCATCCATAGGGTTAGGGTTTAGGGTTAGGGTTAGGGTTGTAGCCTCTCAATAAACACTTCTGCTCTAAAATCCGCTGTAAACCGATCGTATGTTAGCATCACGTGTTGAACTTGGCTCCGTGACCTTGAAATCGCTCAAACGCTTTTTGGCTCGTCCCTAAATTACAATATCACAACCCCAACCTATCTTTAAACCCTAACACCTAACCCCTAACCCTAAACCCTAACCCTATGGATGAGTTTCTATACCATATGCATTATGAATTCAGAACCTCTGAACCCTTATCAAAACTTAACAAGATTTTAAATCATGTAAAAGACGAATATCCACTGTAATTCATTAATTTCTTATAATATATTTTTACTTTATACTAACTGTCTTCTGATTGGCTAATAATTGTCAAGGTCAATTAAGATTCGTTCAAAGGTCGTCCCTAAATTAGAGTCTCGCCAAGCCTTCTACCAGTGGAATAAATAAACTGGATTCACAACCACTATCAACAGGCTGTCTAAACAAATTGATAAAAAACTTACTGTGAAGCAAACTATCGTGTCACTTGAATAGTTGTCAGTCACTGAAGGTAATCCTTGATTCTGTACACATACTTTACAAAAAAATAATTTCTATTTCGATTACTGTTTCGTATTATGAAATGAAAAAAAATCCACCTTCTTAAAAGTTCTTAGTTGCCTTAGAAATCCCGCTTACGACGAAAATCTTGCAGCAACAAACATCTCTCTCTCTCTCCCTAAAAATTATATCAGCCCCACTATTTGAAATAGACATGGTTAATAACAACACTAGCTAGGACTGATACTGCCGAACCAAATTGAATAGTGAAGGGAAATGGGGTTTAAAATAAATCTCATATTCTTTAAAATTTATTTCCATTTTCAAATATAATGCTTTTATATATTATACATTCACGACCCTTATAAACATTAGTTCATTATTAGTTTTAATAGTTGAGACCATGAGTCAGTTAAAGCCAGACCATCATGGAAAACCTGAAATCCCTGTATGGCCGATTCATCCTATTGTAGGACTCCTCATCAGTGCTCATCCACAATCCCGACTCGCGAGATTCGAACCTAGGACCTACTGGTCTCGCACGCAAACACTTAACCCTAATTTCACTGAAATTGTCACCATTCAATGATGTTATTGTTTAACTTCAACTAGTCCAAGAAATTGAGTGACACATCCACTACTGTCTTCAGTGAGTTATTATCTCACAACAAACCTGGTTGAGCTCCACTGATCACTGCGTCTTTATTATTTCACTAATAGCTAGATATTGATAATAATTTTTCAGAAGGGGTTTGTGGAGATTTTAGAAATTTCACTGGTTGAAATCATGAGTCAACTGAAGCTAGACCACCATGGAAAACCTGGAAGCACTGAACGGCCGTTTCGTCCTAGTATGGGAGAGATATCAGCCCAATGAAGACAATGGTATACGGTAGCGCAACTTCGTGGATTGGTTGAAGTTAGACATTAACACCATTGGATAACGGCCGGCTCAGTGGTCTAGTTGGTTAAGCGCTTGACGTGAGACTGATAGGTCCTGGATTCGAATCTCGCGGGGTGTGGGATCGTAGATGCGCACTGCTGAGGAGTCCCATACTAGGACGAAACGGCCGTCCAGGGCTTCCATGTTTTCCATGGTGGTCTAGCTTCAATTGACTCATGATTTTAATCTGTGAAATAATTTTTCAGCTTATAGTATACACACAGTTTTTTATTATATCCAGTTATATTTTTAATTCACCTAAACAAATGACAATAATTATATAATTCAGTTCTAATCACCATGATATGATTATAATTTAACTAGTTTGTTATTTATATAAAGATATAAATGATTCATCTCTTAATCTTCTACCTAGTGATTATCTACAGATTAATCGACAATTAAGACTTTTATCTTATTCTATACGATTGTATAACATGTTAAATTTTATGAATGGACACATTAATAACTTGAATATTGTCTAATTGAGATTACCTCATATGAATAGGAAGTAAATCATAATTATAATTACTGATAATTATTAATTATTCTACTCCTTCATTATCAGTTTATTGATCAGTATCTAACCTTAAATTCATTTGGTATTGTTTATCCTGTTTTTTCCCATTTCGGAGTGTTCAGGACTCATTAGCTAAGTGGATAATGTGATGGCGTTTGAAGAGAATGGTAATAGGTTCGAGTCCTAGAATGAACATGAACTCTGAGATGTAGGTACATCAGCCTGACGAGTCTCAAATAGGATGAAACGCACATCCTGGATTCGACTGCGAGCTACCATCCAACTTTGCTTATAATGATCATTATTTGTTTAATATTCATGGTTATGCCTTCAAAGTTTTCTTGTTAGTTTTACTGAAAAGAAACTACAATCGGTTTATTGTCAGTTTTCAAACTAATTACTTCAGAGAATAAAAAGAATACTAGTTCTAAATTTTAATCGGACATTGATAAAACTCATTCACAGTGAAGAAGATGGGTTCAGTTTATGTATATATATATATATATATATATATATATATATATATATGTGAACCTTAAGACATTTAAATGCCCTTCAGTGACACTGATTCATAAATGTGAATCTATCTGATTAAATCCAAATATACATAATTTCGTATAAAAAATTTCATATATTCGTACGATAGCATGTATTTCATATGACAATTAAAATATACTTCTATTTATTATATTCTAATAATCCCGCAAGCGGGATCGTGGATGCACACTGCTGAGGAGTCCCGCAATAAGACGAAACAGCCATCCAGTGCTTTTAGGTTTTCCATGGTGATCTAGCTTCAATTAACTCATAATCTAAACTATAGAAATTCAAAAAGAGTTTACATCACTAAATATTGTGTCCTACACTGACACTATATGGTACATAAAGCTACATAGTGTTGAACTCTATCATGATTCTATCTTAATGATTTTCTTGAAGGTCATATTATGTAATAATTTAAAATATAAAGCATATATATTTATTCTCAATTAGCATGAAATCTTGGTCCAATATTTTCTGAAAACTCTTTTCAATAACTGAACACTCCACAAAACCCATTCTGATACTATTCTATATATCTTTAATAGAAATAAATAATGTCAATGTATACATAGATCATTATTTTGTATAGCCCTATACTATTGAGCAACTGATCATATTCCTTGGATTTATATTAACACTAATTCAGTCAACTGACTTCATCATGTAAAAAGGAAAAAAAACTAAGACAATATTAAAAGTACAAATTCCTGTATGGTTTGTGTAATTTATCATGCCTAATGATAAAGAATATTTGCAAACATTGAAAATAATGTAACTAAATCAGTTATTTATAACACTGATTGACTGATATTTAAAATCAAGTTAGTTCATTGATGAATTACTTTGAGATATGTTCTTGATTTCCTAATGGGTAATTGTGATTAGTGAAATTCAGATATGTTGAGAGTGAAGCAAATGTCATCGATGGTATTGAATTATTTTCAAACTATGTCTAGATTTAACTGCAAGTACTTACTTAGTTACTTACATCAGTTACTCCCAATGGAGTATGCGCCACTGACTAGCATTCTACAACCCATTCTGTCCTCGACCGTCCTTTCAAGTTCTTTCCAATTGTTGTTCATTCTTCCCATGTCTGTCTCCATTCCTCAGTATAATATGTTCTTTGGTCTTCCATATTTCCTTTGGCCTTGAGGATTCCAAGTGAGAGCTTGATTTGTGATGCAGTTGGATGCTTTCCTCAATATTGTGTCCTATCCACTTCCAACGCTTATTCCTGATTTCTTCCTCCGTTGTAACCTCATTTATTCTCTCCCACAGTAGGTTGTTGCTGATAGTGTAGTGTCTGATCAACGGATCCAAAGTGTTTTGTATCGACAACTGTTGATAAACACTTGTATCTTCTGGATGATGACTTTCGTGGTTCTCGACGTTTCTACCCCATACAGAAGAACTATCTTGATATTTGTGATGAAAATTCTGACCTTGGTGTTGGTTGACAAATAGTTGTTTTGAGTTCCAAATGTTCTTCAATTGTAAATATACTGCTCTTGCTTTACCGATCTGCGCACTCATATCTGCATCAGATCCACCATGTTCATCAATGATGCTGCCCAAATATGTAATTGTTTTTACATCTTTAAAGGTTTCTCCGTGGAGTGTGATTGGATTGTTGCATGTGTTGTATCGGAGAATCTTGCTTTTCCTTATGTGTATGTTGAGACCTACTGCTGCTGAGGCTTCTGTTACACTGGTTGTCTTCTCGTGCATTTGTTGTTGCTTGCGTGATAAAAGATCCAAATCATCTGCCAAGTCTAGATCGTCCAACTGCATCCTAGCCGTCTACTGTATCACATGCTTCCCCTCAGATGTTGACGTCTTTATGACCCAGTCGATCACTAGGAGAAAGTGGAAGGGTGAGAGTAAGCAACCTCAACTGCAAGTAGGTGAACACTATTTAGGGACATCAATATCAGATTGAAATCATTCCTTAGTACTCTCTCACTATTTATATGAACAAATGAAACTAATCTTTGACAATTACACAATTAAAAACTACATCATTTTATAACTAGCTAATCAATACCGGTAATTTAAGGTTAAATCACCTATGGGACAGTGTAATCTAGTTCATTTACAAAACTTGAGAATAAAAAGTATTTCCTTTTACTTGTAAACATAAAAATAAAATAAATCACACTTGCTAACCTTAACTCGACCTGGATACAGTCACTTTTTGTTAAAAGTAACACAGAAAGTTGTAAAAGAATTCCCCAAAATTAATAACACTGTTAACTAGTCCAAACTGTTTACCTGAATAGAAATCAATTAATTAATATAGTATGTTTAACAATATACGTTTATCCTCTTAAAAAAGTTATTTCTCAATACTTCTTTAATGAGTAATCTATTACGATAACAAATCGGCGAGTCTATAATTTATGGATGAATCAATCACGTATAGGATAACAGGTCTTGGATTTTGGCCTGAAATTCACTTATTCATCTAGCTAAATACTTTTGGTATTATAGCTGATGTCAGTTCATGATGAAAACCCTAAATCTAATTTCTAACTTTAATCATCAACTGTACATCATAATTCGAATTTCTGACACTGGTTTATAACCGTCATTTGGTCCTAGTTATTGGGTGAACACTCTAAAAGGTCAGTTTAGCGTTGCTCAAAGGTCTTCCATAAATTATAGTCTTACCTAACAAATCTTAGAAAGAATTTCTCACTGAATGTAAGTTTAGCTTTTGTTTAAATAAAAAAATGCAGGCACAAAAATGACAGAAACTATGAAATTTTTCATAAATAAATCTAGATAGTTCTATGAAGGATGTTTAGCAGTGGAATTCAGGACGCGCCTTTCGTCCTATTTGCAACTCGTCAATTAGATGTACTTACATCTCGGAATTGGTGTCCACTCAAGAACTCGAGCCCAGTACTGTTCGCTTCAAACGCTATCACGTTATCTATTTAGCTACTAAGTTCAGATAACCACCAGCTTGTGCAGTGATGTTCACTCCAGGACTCGAAGAGACTGATCAATTGCAGTCTTAAACATCAATGGGAAGATTTAAAGAAACAGTGCAAAATAAATCTAGATAGTCTTTTTTTAATGTTTAATGATCAAACTGATTAGATGAAATATCTTGAAAATTGGAAAAGATACCTGAAAATGAATGGAATATATTCAAAAAACAAAAAATTGACATTGTATAAGAAAACAAAAGCATGTAACTTATAGATAACTCTCATTATAAATTGTTAGTATTTACTGGTTGATTAAAAATTTGCGAGCATTAAATAATGATTTCTTTTAAATCTTGAACTTCTCACCAGTATATACGCCAAATATCATCAAGTGTTCTAATGAGAAGTCGTTACCAGTGGAGTTCAACCAGGTCTAATGTGAGATATCAAATCACTGAAAACAATGGTGTACGGTGGCGCAACTTCGTGGATTGGTTGAAGTTAGACATTAACAACGTTGGATGCCGGCTCAGTAGTTTAGTTGGTTAAGCGCCTGGCGCAAGGCTGATAGGTCCTGGGTTCGATTCTCACATGGGGCGGTATTGTGGATGCTCAATACTGAATAGTCCCGTACTAGGACGAAACGACCGTCCAGTACTTCCAGGTTTTCCATGGTTGTCTAGATTCAATTGACTCATGATTTATATTGTCAAACAATCATCACTATCTGATGAAAGTTGTTATTATTATTAATATTAGCTTTATTCAATATTATAATTTTGGTATAATACAGAATTCTCTGCATAAAATATTTCAATAAGTTTCTCCTATTTCTTGATCAATCCTGATGATAACTATTGGGTGATCACTAGTTAGATGTTCATCGTAGTTCATAGATTGAAATCTGAATAATGTTCATTCATTTTAAAGCATATTGCCTACATGTAATCATGATGTCTTTGATTGAACTCTTTTGTAACTTGTACAACAAAAGGTCGTAAACTTTTCAGAAACACACCTGAATAGGTTATAAAACGAATAGGTATAATGATATTTTAAAACGAAAAAAAAACAAACAAACAGGTAACCTGTTAAAATATCTAGATGACAAGAACAGGTAGCCGGTTATCATGGAATCGAATAAATATTGTTTTAGAGATGATGATGTAAATGTACTTGATTTTTCTAAAAACAAATTACATTGAATCATTCATTTCAGTGAAGATGAAAATCTTGTAAACATTCCTTGAAGTTCAAAAACACAATCATTCTAAGTTTTGTCATACTACAGATGTTTATAACAATTTCTGCTGTTTATTTAAACATGTTTAGTTTATATTATAAATTTAATGGTTAAATTCATGAGTCTATTAAAGCTAGACTATCATGGAAAACTTGAAAACACTAGACGGCCATTTTGTTGGATGGTCTACAGTGTTCGCACGCGAGACTGACAGGTTCTGGGTTTGAATCTCGTAAGACAGGATCGTGGAGACGCACTGTTGAGCAGTCTCACACTAGAATAAAACGGCCATTCAATGCTTCCAAGTTTTCCATGATGGTCTAGTTTCAACTGATACATGAATTCAACTAGTTAATGACTAAAATCTCCATAAAACCCTCTTCTGGTAATAATGATATACAAACACATAATATTTTAAATAACATATAAACAATATTTGAATAATCAGTATAGTGGTTGTGGTGATTGTTAAGTTTTTGATTGAGATCACGAACCGGTTGATGTGAGACCACCATTGAAAATGGCCGTCCAGTACTTCCAGGTTTTCAATGATGGTCTAACATCAATCGGTTCATGAACTCAATCAAAATATTTGAATAAACTGTCATGAATTCAGTCATCAAGTATCATCCTAATTAAAATACAATTTGCACAATCATTACAGATATCATCAATGATAAAAAAATAAAAAGATGAAAATATGTCACCAAATTAAATAGTGAATTCTAAAACTTCCTATTAATACATTAATTAATAAGAAGTGTTTACTGATTGGTTAATTTTATGCACCAATCAAATTGTAGAAATAACTTGATATTACAACACATTAGGATAATAACTGTCTCTAAGGCAATTTAGTTAATACAAAGAATATCACATTAAGTGATGATTTGATCTTTTTTTTATTATAATGGATTATCTTAATATACGTTCGGTTACTGAATCAAAAAAATTATTTATGGGATATTCTATGTAAGTTATATAAACGTTTTGATGATATTTGTAAAACATGAAAGTCATCTCACTCATCTCAGTATATTATTCTGTTCTTATTCTTGTTTTTTTCTTTTTTGATATCTCTTCTTTGAAAGCGACTTATTCGAGAAAATTAGCTTTCTTGAATACATATAACTCAATCATAAAATATAGTCATTTCATATAATCACTTATAATGATCACAGTTCATACACCTTTTGTCCAATATATATATATATATTATTTTAACATACAGATATTGATACAATGAGGCACCAAATACATATACGCCATACAGATCTCATTTGATTTGTGTAAGGTCTGTGATACTGCCTGGGCACCCAGACTGAAGCAGGTGGTTTTCTAAGGGAGCCACACCCGGAGCCTTCGACCCGAAGGTCTACTCCACAAGACAATGCGGCAACGTAAGGAAATGCAGTCCCATGGTAGCCGTTGACCAATAATTGATTCATACACCATTTGTTCCTTCAGAATACTGGAGCCCATGTGCACCATTGGTTTGGAATCAGGGTTTTCCAACCCTTCTAGGTGGGCCCTTCGTATCCACCAACCTAGTTAAAGCGCCGGACGTTCGCTTTTCGTCCTCTCCATTTCGTAAACAACACCCCTGCCACGAGAATGTATATATATATATATATATATATATATATATATATATATCATTGATAAATTCAACGATTGTTATAGTTAATACTTGTCAACGAGTTGGTGTATCCATTCTATATTATTAAATTTCAACTCATCTGCGAAAGTATAATACTACTACTGTTTAACTTATTACTTGTATAGAATAAGGTTGAAACAAATATAGGATTCAATAATTCAAAACATGAAATCAAACCATGAAGTTACTAATTACTGAACTAAGTCGTATAGGTAAAAGTAAACTAATTCATGATAGTTTACATAATTATCATAACCAATAGGTGAAGTTGAATGATATGGAATAGAATCGATCTTATTGGTAATAGATATGGTCACTTTTTGTTTTAAAATAATTGAATCTTTTATTTCTGTAGTTTAATTCATTCTTCTTAGTTCATGTTCTCTATACATAATGTTTTATGTTATCATTGATAATAATGACATATATATATATATATATATATATATATATATATATATATATATATATATATATATATATATATATATAAATGGTGGAGATTGTAGCGATTTCAATAGCTAATATCATGAGTCAAATGAAGTTAGACCACTATGGAAAACCTGAAACCACTGGACTGCCGTTAAATCCTATTTTCGGACTCCTCAGCAGTGCTCATGGCATATCCTGTGAAATACCTGGGTGATCATCATCACAATTTCGTCCTGTTGTACTGATGTAATATACTAACTTATTTGTGAACGACTGAAAATTCATATAAGCAATATATTTTAGTATCAGAACGAATTTTTGTGGATATTATAGTAATTTCAATAGTTGAGATGATCAGTCAATTGAAGCTAGACCACCATGAAAAACTTAAACTTTCTAGTTCCCGAAATTCTAGTGAGGAGCAGTGACCAGTGGAGTTCAACCGGATCTGCTGTGAAATAGTAACTCACTGAATACAATGGTGGATGTGTCGCTCAATTTTGTGGATTAGTTGAAGTTAGACAATAACACCATTGGATGGTGGCCGTCTCAGTGATTTAGAGGTTAGCCGTTCGTACACGAGACCGATGGGTCCTGGGTTTGAATCTCGCGAGAGGGGATTGGTGATGCTCACTGCTGAGGAGCCCCAAAATAAGACGAAATGGTTATCCAGTAATTCCAGGTTTTCCATGGTAGTCTAACTTCAATTGAATCATGATCTGAACTATTGAAACTGGTATATTTCACTTGTAAATTCTCGTCAGAAAACAAAGTCATCTGTCTTAATTTTGAGTTTCTCACGAAAACGTACGATTTTTTTTAAAGGAATTTTTGTTGATATTTATTCATGATAATACATTATTCAAGTATTTAACCAAATACTAAACGATGTTGCCATTTATACTTGAAACTAGGTAAACATTTGTATTAAAATGTATTTCTTCAAAACACAAGTATATACTCGGTTATGAGTCAGATTTTGTGTGTTAAGTATGAAGATACAATTTCATTAGTCGATTTCGATGAAGTTTTGTTCTCTGAGCTGGATATTTTGGTCGTGGAACTTTCATCATTCTTCTGAACGACATCATCATCATCACAAACTTCAGATAGAGCTCCACGACTAAAACGTCCAGCTCAAAAAACAAAACACCACCAAAATCATCCACCTGAGCTACAAATTTTCACCCACCATCTCATAATTAGTCAATTTTAAGTTGGTGGGTAAATTTTGAAACAGAGCTCTGTTAACTGAAAAGTAAAAGATGTAATTATTAAGGTATTGATTGGATCTCTTAAAGAATACCTATTGAAATTGATAAGCAAAGTTGTAAATCAACTCATCTGTGCATAACATTGTACAGTTCACCATACACTTTTTAAGTTAAAATAGGATGTGCTATATATTATAATGATAGATTGTTCTAAGTCTGAAAATACAGCAAATGTTCTGGATGATAAATGCCTTCATATCTTTTACTGTAGGATAATTACAGTGTTCATATGTGTTTTTCTTCATAAGAAACATAGTCCATTTACTTTCAATATATTTAACAATCAGATCTCTACTTATTAGTCCAGAGATAACACGGTTACTGTCAGGCCTCGAAATTCTAAATTTAGATCCTAGATTTTTTTAAAGAAATGCATTGTTTAAGAATTTTATAATAGGTTAATATAAAAATCCCAAATACCGATCTGTCTTCACAATACATCCCCTGTTAATTTAATAGATAGACAACTAATTACGATCAAATTACCGTAGTTTATTAACATACTGCTTATTCTAAGATTAGTTTACTTTATCATGTTGTTTTCTTTGCCTTGTGACGCAGATACCTGCGTCCAATGTGTTTCACTGATTCCAAACACCGTCAGGTTGTATCTCTTCATTTCTGCAACAATTTAGAAGACTCTCTGGGTCTCAAATATTGTACGAGTATTCCATGTATCTAAATTAACAGTTGATCTGATTGTTAGAAAGAGCATCAGCCTTATGAATTCCGAAGGAACTTGTCTTTCAACATGAGGCTTCATAACTCTTCTAAAAGAAAATCTAACACCCAGGGCAGAATTCTAATAGTTTGGTTAGCGTTTTTTTAGCGAGTTAATTTTCTACGGGATGGGGTCGCTAACCCCATGCCAAACTCTTCTCCTTTATCCGTGCTTGGCACCGGCAGTAGCCCAAGAAGGGCTCCAGGCGAAGATATATCTTGTAATTAAAAAAATACAAAAACACTATAATGTTATAACTTCATTTATTTATTGTAACTATGTGTTTGTTCTTTTGTTTCTGTTAAAATCAAAATAACAAAACATTAACGGTTATTCAATTGTACAAGGTTGATGTTTTTTTAAAAAAGAAACTTTATTCATATTTCTACTGACTGGATTACATTTGATTAAGTGACTATCTACAATGTCCCATGTTTTCTTTTTACTTGCTATTCATAAATCATCAAATGATTATCAAATTGTTTGTTATTAGTGTCGCCGATATTTCGAGGACAGACAAGAGGGTGTTCTGTGTTTTTTTTGTTTTTTTTTGTTGTCATGAGACACTGTATAAATGCCATATGGTATTATTGACAGATTTTATTTATTATAAGAAAATAGTTTCTAAGGAAAATGAAGTTATTCAAAGTTACACTTTTTATTCTTATTCTTATTCTTGATAATCTTCTTTTACATCTACAATATACCATACTGTAATAATAGTCATTTCATAATCAGTTTTATTTTCCAGTTATTATGTTGAACATTATACTTTTCAACTTTAGTTAAGTTTCCTTTTCTCTTCTTTTTTTGTTGTTGTTGTTGGTGGTGGTGGTGGTTGTTGTCACAAGAATAAACAATTTTGATCATGGAATGAATCATGTGATTTATCCTATTTGGTTTTAAAATGATCTAATATTGATCATGTGATAGGTGTTAGTTACCAACACAAAAACAAAAAAAAGAAAAGAATGGGATCCTTTAAAATAATAATAAAAACTAAGGGAGATTTTATGGATAAAATTCATATTTAAAATAGAAATTTTTTTAAATGACTAGATTTTGTCACTTATTTAATTGAAATGTCAAATACAAAAATCCGTAGATCATTGTCAAAAAAAGAATAGATGGATCAAATACTACTTTACATTTAAGTGAAGTAATGATTCTGTGAATATTATCATCTTGATTGGTTATTGATAACTTAGATAATCAGTTGTGAGAAATTTAACTAATTCACTTCTATTTAAAGTTTATATTGATGATGTTGTTCAAAAGAGATAGAATGACGGTTGGAATTAGTTAACAGGAAAGCCTGGACTCGAGTTTCGTGCTAATTGGCATTCGTCAACAAGGTGTACCTGTAATCTTGAAGGAAATGGTACTCCCTGACAGATTCGATCCCATGTCACCCAGTTTCATAGTCAGAGACGTTACCACTGATCTATTCGGACCGTGACTAACCTCCTGTATTACTGTGATGTATTCATAATTGATTGAACACTGAGTGGTGATCAATGTTATGTGTGTCAAGTCTTTGATGTTGTTGTCCAGAAGAACAATGAAAATTACATGACAGAACTATTCAGCTCAAAGAAGAAAGGTCTAAATAAATCATTCAGCTGAGCTATGAATCTTTTCTGTTATCTAAACTACTTTGTATTTTAAGCTCAAGGTTTATTAATATAAATAACATGTTTGACTTACATTTGTAAGTTTGCACAAACCTAATATACAAAGAAGATATTTTCATTATTATGTAATAAAATGTAATTCATTTGATACTGTAAGTTGGGATCAATTGATTAGTTTAGATATTTAGTCAATAAAATATCATTCATAAAAAGAAAGGATAATTATGTTCAGAAGGGATTTTTGTGGATATTATAGTCATTTAAATAGTTGATATCATAAGCCAATTGACGCTAGAATATTATGGAAAACCTAGGAGCACTGGACTGCCGTTTCGTCCTATTGTGGGACTTTTTAGCTGTCTGCATCCACGATTCCGCCCCACGAGACTCGAACCCAGGACCTATCAGTCTCGCGTGCTAGCGCTTAACCTATGGACCATTGAAATTGCCATCATCTAATGGTGCTATTGTCTAACATCAACTAATCCATGAAATTGAGCACCACATCCACTATTGTCTTCAGTGAGTTACTATCTCACAACAGGCCTGGGTTCAAATCTTGTGAGGCGGGATTGTGGATGCATACTGTTGAGGAGTCCGACAATAGGACAAATCGGCCATTCAATGCTTCCAGGTTTTCCGTTGTGATCTAGCTTCATTTGTCATTTTTCATTTATCATTCATTTATTCAATTAAACAAAACTTTCACAATTAATCAATAGTTTGTTCTTCTTTTTCCTTCTCTCTTTTCTCTCTTTTTTGTTCTTGTTGTTATTGTAGAAATTTGTCTTACATACAAAAAACACAAAAATTAATATTTTATTTCCTTCTTCAAATGATTCATCACCTATAAACTATACTACACAATAATGCACAGTAATATAGTTCCTTTTTAATAATCAATAAATTTTTTGACAATTTAAATAATTGTTTATTAAAGTTTTTGTGAGAAATAGTTTGGAGACTATTGAAAATTAGAGGGAAATAGATAGTTGTTTCATTTTGGTGTTATGGATTCTTAATGATAATGTGTATCGACAATTAAACTAGAGGTTAAGACTAATGATATGTATTTATTTTAACACATAGATATTGGTACAAGGAGGCACCAAATACATTTGCGCCACATAAATCTCATTCGATATGTGTGAGGTCTGTGATACTGCCCGGGTGCCCAAACTGAAGCAAATGGTTTCCTTAGGAAGCCACACCCGGAGCCTTCGACCTAAAGGTCTGATCCAAAAGGAAGTGGAGCATCGTAAGGAGATGCAGTCCCATGGTAGCCGATGACCAACGGTTGGTTCATATGCCATTTGTTGCTGTAGGATACTGGAGTCCAAGTGCACCATTGGTTTCGAATCAGGATATTCCAACTTCCCCAGCTGGAGTGTCCATGTCCACCAACCTAGTTAAAGCGCCAGGCACTCGCTTTTCGTCCTCTTAATTTCGTAAACAAGACCCCCACCATGAGAAGGCAGTGAGTAAGACTTCCCTGGCAGAGGCTATATACACGTGGCCATGTGGGAGCATTTCGAGAGGTAGAGCGGACTCTCCCCACTCTCGGTCGTACCAGGGCATTTGGGGGGTTTTCCCAGTTTTAGTAATAATTGATGAATAGTAGTGTTCAATTATGTTGACAGTATAATAAATATCATTAGTATCATACAGATACTAATTGTTTAGTATTACAGATCGACTAATATTAGAAGTGTGATTCACACTTTACAAGATCTAAAGCTTTTAGAGTTCATTCTTGGTAGGGTCTAGGAAATGTATTATTATTATTAACGAGTTTCATAGGAAATTAAGATAAAGGTCGGGTTCTATCTCTTTAACTAATAACAATCTATGATGTAAAACTACAAATGTCATTAATTTCCATATCCTCCCATTATTATAATGAAAGATAACAACAATTACTTATATCAGTTACCTTATTATATTCATATACCAAATTATATTTGTGAAAATATATTTTAAGTCTGTTTATTGATGAATTACTAAATGAATAATTAAACATTTATATTAAGGCGTTTATTCACAATCTGATTATTTCCACCCAGTAAACCGTGTACATTTTTATCACTGATAATGATCAATCCCTATTCTTCTTTTTCTTGTTTTTTTTTCTTAAAAATAGTTGACTAATAAAATAATTTCAATAGTTGAGATCATGAGTCAATTAAAGCTAGACCACTATGGAAAACCTGGAAGCATTGAATAGCCGATTTGTCCTAGACAGTGTGCATCCACAATCCCGCCTCACAAGATTCAAACCCAGATCTGTTGTGAGATAGTAACTCACTGAAGACAATAGTGGATTTGACGCTGAATTTCATGGATTAGTTGAAGTTAGACGTTAACACCATTAGATGACGGCAATTTCAGTGGTCTAGAGATTAAGCGTACGTACACGAGACTAAAAGTTCCTGGGTTCGAATTTTGCTAGGCTGGATTGTGGATATGCACTGCTGAGTAGTCCCAAAATAAAACAAAATGATCATCCAGTGCTTCCAGGTTTTCCATGGCTGTTTAGCTTTAATTGGCTCATGATCTCAACTATTGAAATTACCACAATCTCCACAAATGCCCTTCTGATACTAAATAGTTTTGTGTTTTTTTTGTCTGATAATGAACTGTGTCAATATCATATCACGATATCGATTCAGCCAACACTATGTTGTTGTTGTCAGTAAGTTAGAATTTATTGTGTGACTATAGGCCCTCTACCGACATCATTATCTGTTTTAAATCTCATACCTTTTGAGTCAGTTGAAGATGTATACAATCTATGTATTGAAAATTTTTGACTTAATCAATACAGAAGTAGGAAAAAGGTAAACTATAATGTAATAATGACACAATAATCAGTTTGACTAAGTGTTTGCATAAAATATGCAGAAGTCATATGAAGTACCGTGTTGTAAAGGAACATTTTTCACTGAATATCTGTCATTAATAAGACAATTTACAGTACAATCACCATTTTATGGAGTTCATCGATTTCTGATATTGATAAAAAGTCAATTAGATGTACCGATTAAAATGGAGTTTCGTGGAGATTGTAGTGATGTTAATAATCGAATTCATGAGTCGATGTAAGACAAACCACTATTGAAAATCTACAAGCACTGTTTTGAGGACGTTTCCTTCTAATATCGAACTCTTCACCAGTGCATATCCTAGATGCAACAACAAAAGTACTCCAATCCAGCACACTTAATCTCAAGCGAGAATGCTTAACCTGTTAACTATTGTGCTGGCCGGCATTCAACTGTGTTAATGTCTAATTTCAATCGATTCATGATCTTGAGCAACCATTCGTCGATTGTCTGAGGTAGATACCTATCCCTACCTGACATGGATTGACCAACCAATGCTTTCAGGTTTTATCTGATGGTTTAGCTCACATCAACTCATAAATTTAATTAGATATTCATCCGAATTATTTTGAACTTCATGAATTTCTCTATAGTATCCATATTGTTTATAAACTGTGCCTGTATCTGCACAGTCGTATATGTACATGTTTGCGATCTTGAATTGTTAAAAACCTTATTATTGAAAGTCTACTTCAAATTATCCAGTTTAATTATCTTTGTTAATAGTTTATTAGACTACTAATGGAGTCCAACCATGTTGAACGTCAAACAGTTTTTAGTAAAATTTTGTTCCCCGAACTGGGCGGTTTGATTGTGGAGCTTTCATTGATCTTCTGAACAGTACTATCAGCAGCATAAACTTCATGCAAAAGAGACAAATTCGAATTACTTAACATATGATTAATACCTTGTCCTATTGACCTCAATCTTGATTAATTATTGTTGACCTTAACACTATCATCACCTGACTCTTTATTTTCATTGTATCTACCTTTGATCTAATTCTTGGTCCATGATTTTTCTGACGTTAAACAATGTCCTACAATGAGATAAGAATACAGTCAATTTAAAATCTATATGTGTATTACAATCAATTGGTATAAAGTTTGGGCAGTAACAGCGACACCTTTTACAACTTAGTCACTAACTGTCATGCCGGAATCGATTGTAAAACGAGGAAGCATTACACTTCCCATGACATCAAGACTGGTACATGTGAAGATACTTTAGCCTTAAAACATGGCAACCCTAGTTGAAAATACACTCATTTATATATTGATTGTACACTTATTTTGATTATTCATAAGGATGAAATCACACATTTGAAAAATATCCAGGGTTATGACAAACCACAAACTGAATGTCATGCTGAGCATAGTTAATGTTAATTTAGTAGAAGAGTATC
This sequence comes from Schistosoma guineensis, assembly GCA_944470375.2. NCBI lineage: Eukaryota > Metazoa > Platyhelminthes > Trematoda > Strigeidida > Schistosomatidae > Schistosoma > Schistosoma guineensis. The sequence goes on along the minus strand of OX103892.1, from coordinate 4,638,612 downwards.
ATACCTTAGATAAACGTAACACTCAAAAAGAAAACCAATGTTAAACCGACTAAAATATCACACTGAGAAACAAAACAAGCACTACACTGTATAAACATCACAATGAGTAAAGAATGTAATTTTGCTTTTTAATCTTACCATATCACTTTGTAAGATGTATAAACTCTCGTGATATGATGAATGCACATTGAGTACGAGTTCTGTACCAGGAATGAATATTACTTACCAAAAAGGATAAAATTTAAAAACTCCTATTGGAAAACAAAATGTAGTTGAAAATTCAATGAAAATAATTATTACCAGAAGGGGTTTGGTGGATATTATAGTAATTTTAGTAGTTCAGATCACTATTCAATTGAAGCTAGACCACTATGAAAAACCTGGAAGCACTGGACTGATAAGTTCTGGGTTCGAATCTCATGAGGCGGAATTGGGGATGCTTACTGTTGAGAATTCCTACAGTAGGACGAAACAGACGTTTAGTGATTTCATATTTTTCGTAATGGTTTAGCTTCAATTGACTCATGATCTCAACTATGAAAATAATTATGCTCACTTATGGAAACCTCTGAAAACAATCATTTTCTTAACTATCTATCAGTTCGAAAGAATTGTGTTTAATACTTTGATAATATCAATCTATGTATGAAGTTAGATATTGATGATATCGTTCAGAATGACCTCGAAGAGTTTTGAATTAATAAACTTAAATTTCTTTATTGTTTAAGTGAGACATGAATCTATAATAATAATAATGAAGAATGTTGATTCTAATTTCTTTTTTCTCAATGTACTCTCCAGTAAATAGATCAGTATCATATAAAAGTAATACAGATTGTACATGTAAATTGATTGCCTATTAACTTGTTCAATATATAGGAAATCATATATCGTGATTTAGTTGAAGTTAGACATTAACACCGTTGAATGCCAGCCGGCTCCGTGGTCCAGTGGTTAAGCGTTCGCGCGTGAGACTGATAGGTTCTGGGTTCTAATCTTGTGAGGCGGGATTGTGAATGAACACTTTTGAGGAGTCTCACAATATGATCAAACGGCCGTACAGTGCTTCCAGGTTTTCCATGGTTCCATTGGCTCATAATTTTAACTATTAAAATTATATATCTGTAGAAGTGTGAGTTTACCTTCTACTGATACTATGAACAATGTTTACTAGGTCTTCGTAATTCAAATTCCCCTCCCCCTCTAAAAAAACATCCAGTTATTCAACGTTTCAGTGATAACAGAATAATTGACTGAATTCTTGAACCTTCAATGGGTCCTTTGTATTGCTTATAATCAAATTAAACTTCATCTACAAACTAATGTAAGATAATTAATTAGAAATAAATAGTGTTAATTGTCACTGATTATAATTGTATAGATGCATTGAATTATTTTCATTATATGAATTAGTGTTTAGATTATACTTAATATATTCTTATCTAGAAATTTGACAATCTTATCCAGATAATGTAGACTTTATTTGTGATATTCATTGCACATCATTTTTTATATAGAGTAAAACTGTAAACAATCAAGTTAGTAGTATAAAAACTTAACATACATAATAAATATTATTTCACAGATTGAAATCATGAGTCAATTGAAGCTAGACCACCATGGAAAACCTGAAAGCACTGGGCGGCCGTTTTATCCTAGTATGGGACTCCTTAGCAGTGCTTATCCACGATCCCACACCCCGCGAGATTCGAAACCAGGACCTATCAGACTCGCGTCCTTATATTATTTGAATATTATTGTCTAGTTAATGAATGAAGCTTGTAATGAAGAAGAAGAAGAACACATACCATTTATATCAATTACCTTCTGTTCTTATTCTCTTCTATTTGATCTTCTTAACTTTATGTCATCAGGTATTTCACTTTCAATTAATGATAAATACTACTTACATATGTCAATATCGGTAGCATCCACCACAAGCCCATCATTTTAATGATGTGGTGAAACATTTGAATTAATCTTAAATCATTAGTCTTTCGTAATAAAGCCTAATATTTTATTCTGTATAGAATGATTTATATAAACTCACGAGGATTATTATTATTATTATTAGTAGTAGTAGTAGTAGTATTGTATGAAGGTTCATAATTTTTTGATGTCAATCAAACCAATGATGAACAGTTACTTTAGTGAACTCAATTTACATCCTGATATGATTAATTACACACACATAGAATATTTGTCTTCTATTTATATTAAATATTGTTTTACTTATTTGTTGTTTTGTTTCATAGAATTGATAATCTTAGTTAATAATAAATATGTTGTTGTTTTTGTTGTTACCCAAAATGAGTAGTAAAGTTTTATTTCTGACATTTCGTTACTTGATTTAATCTACTTCTTCAGAATAAATGAATGATTTATCTTCTCTAAAGAAGTATATTACATCAAGTCAAAAAATGTTAGAAATACAACTATACTACTCATTTTTTTAGGATATAACAAAAAGATTATATATATAATTTTACTTAAGGATGTATTGTGTGCATAATATGGAGAAATTGATTAATATCATTATATAAAAATATATCTATTATATTAATTATGATATATCTTTATATCTACATCTATGGAAGTACTTTCTTCTTTTTTCATGCACTTTATTTATTTGTCTCCTACTTAGCATCACTCTACTGATTATGTTCAGACCACCATGAATGATGAATATATGTATATGTCAATAGTTGATCAGCAGAAAAACAATCTATCATTCCAGTCATTATGTATGCAACCTATTTAATGTACTTAAAATTACTGGATATTTCAAAGTATTTTGTTCTATGGTCTGAAATAATCGAATTAAGCTTCCATGTAGTTCGTTGAATCATTCAAAATGTGATAAATTTTTATAGATCACGAAACAGATCTATGTTTTTTTAAGGTTTTGATTGAGATCGTGAATCGATTGATGTTAGATCATTAGTGAAAATCTGGAAAAACTGTTTTAACTCTGTTTTCTCCTATTATAGGACTTCTCACCATTGGGCATCTATTATTCTTTATATAGGATTTGAACGTAGAACCTTCGGTTTTGGAAGAGAACAATTAACCTCCAGACTATTTAGCTGGACGGCATCCAAATGTGTCAATGTTTAATTTAAACCAATCCACGAAATCGCTCCTCCAGGTTTTCAATGGTGGTCTAACATCAATTAATTCACGATCTCAATCAAAAACTTAAAAATCTCCACTATCCATATTGATAATTACTATGTACATGTTAGTGACTAAATTGTTCATGGAATTCTCATAGTTCTAGTGGGAAGCAGGGACCAGTGGAGCTAATCCGTTTCAAGTAGAGATAAATATCTACCTCAGACAATCGATGAATGATTACTTAAGATCATGAATCGATTGAAGTTAGACATTAACACAGTTCGATACCGGCCAGCACAATAGTCTAGAGGTTAAGCGTTCTCGCTGGAGATTGGAGTACTTTTGGTATTATATCTAGGATATGCACTGGTGAGGAGTTCGATATTAGAAGGAAACGTCCATTAAACAGTGTTTCTCGATTTTCAATAGTGGTTTGTCTTACATCGACTCATGAATTCAACTATTAACATCACTACAATCTCCACGAAACTCCATTTTAATCGGTACATCTAATTGACTTTTTATCAATATCAGAAATCGATGAACTCCATAAAATGGTGATTGCACTGTAAACTGTCTTATTAGTGGCAGGTATACGGTGAATGCATAAATTCAATTTTTCAATTCTCCTCATAAGATGAATAAAGAAATTTTAACAAATGAATAATGAATAAAACAAATACCAGTTAATAGAATAATGTAAATGACAAGATTTAAAATATTTCATGATATAGACGATGAACAATGAAAGTCGAAATATGTTTTGTTTTAGAGAGATAGATGTTATTCTTGTGATGAAATTGTATTTCATTGTCTAATGTGAGAATTTCAGGAAGTACCGTATGTATACTGACTTTTAAATCTAAGGAAATGTCTCTAGAACCATGATGAACTTTGCATGTTTACTTTGGCTTTAGGTGACTTATAGACTTTTCCAAAACTTCTTATAAACTCAAAGTAGATTATTATCACCATAAAAACTGATTTACATTTTTATATAATGAATAATAATTGGTACTATTTATTCTTATCAGAGTGGCTTTTGTAAAGATTTTCAGAAATTTCACTGGTTGAAATCATGAGTCAGTTGAAGCTAGACCATAATGGAATACCTGGAAGCACTGGACGGCCGTTTCGTCCTAGTATGGGACTACTCAACAGTGCGCATCCACGATCCTGCACCCCGCGAGATTCGAAGTCCTATTCGGAGTCCCATACTAGGACGAAACGGCCGTCCAGTGCTTCCAGGTTTTCCATGGTGGTCTAGCTTCAATTGACTATTTATTCTACTTAGGGATAAAAAACTAAAAATCCTCAATTAGTGTGAATGATTTGTGGTGATTCTTAATTATACGACTTTACGCTGTGGACTGATTTAAATCGGGAAAACTACTATAAACCAGAAAGTACTAATCAATCATTTATTTTTAATATATAACTTTGTAGTGGAAATTTACGACCTCATCAAGAATAGAATGGAAAGCCTTTAGACTTCTCAGAAAGTGTTTAACCTTTGAACCGTTGAATTAGCAACTATCTTTAAATCGCTTCATTGAAGTTGGTTAAACTTTACTGTTAATAATTTGATCATCAAAACTCCAATAAATTCCCGATTGAAATTAGTCACCAATCTGTACAACATGATAGTTGTATTTGAACAAATGACTAAAATGTTTCCTTTTTTGTTTGTTTTGAATTAAATAATAATCTTCTACCTATTATAGAAAAGACATCATTTTCTGTCAGTATTTAAGTATTGAAAAATAGTCGTAAAGTAAAAACAAACAAACAAACATCATATTATAGATAGGCACATTCCATGAATTGTTAAAATTAACTAGACCTCCTACTGATCCCAGCTGTATAATCAATTAATGCGATTAAATAAGCGTAAATTTATTGATATCTGTCTATTTTTATTTTTGATTGCGATCGTGAACCGATTGATGATGGCCGTTTCATTTTATTGTGGGACTACCTCAGCAGTACACATTCACGATCGCGCTTTCGGGATTTGAACCCAGAGCGTTCAGTTTCGTGTGCGAATGCTTAACCTTTAGACCATTGAACTGACCAGCATTCAACGGTGTTAATGTCTAACGTCAACAAATACACGAAATTGCACGACCGTCTTCTATTGTGCTGACGTAGATACCTATCTCTACCTGACACGGATTAACTCCATTGGTCATGGCTTCTCACTAGAACTCTGACAATTCCCTCAAGAAGCTCGTCACTAATGAGCACATGGTAATTATCAGTATAGAGTTGTGAAGATTATTAATGAAAATAGTGTAATGGATGTATCTATGTGTGTATTTATCCATCGTATTATTCATAGAGTCAATATGAAATGATAATATAATAACCGATTTCTTTGTATACTCACTCATCTTACTAAAATGAATGGATAAAAGTATATTAAATATTGAACCAATCTCAATGATAATAGAGAGTTTATGTGCTTTTTTCCACGAAATATAAATCATAATGTCATATGGTATTCACTGTGTGAATTGTTTTTTATTAAAGAGAGTGCCTTCATGTAATGGTTACAGTGTTGAAAATTGTTGGGATAAATGTCATTTTGTGAGATGTAGATTGTTGAATTTCATTGAAATCATGAATCAATCGAAGTTAGGCAACCTAGGAAACCTAGTAGAATTGGCTAGCTCTTCAATCCTTATATTAGAATCGGCAGCTTTCAGTCACAACCTTAAAACCGAAGATGGAACTCAGAGACTTCTGACTCTCAACTGAACACTCAAACCATAGCATACAAAGCCGGGATTCAATGGTAGCTGACAAACATTTATAAAACACTTTTATCCTTGTTACTTGAATCTTCCTATTGATGTTAAGGAATGCAACTGATGACCCTTATATTGGTATATGTGCATCCTGTGCAGATTGCTTCGATATTGAATTAATTCACAAACATTATAAGAAAAATGGATGGTGGCTAGCATCGGAATGTAGGACACGCGTTTTCTCTTATTTAGGACTTGTCAGCTGGATGTATTTGCCTTCCAGAATGGATGTTCACTCTGGGACTCGAATCCAATTCTGTTCGCTTCTCGGTTTGTAATGCTTATGACTCCATGTTAGAACACTTGTCTCGGTGTGTGTTGTGTTCAATAATAGTAATTAGAATTTTAAGTTTATTGCATGAAAAGAATCAAATGAAATATTCATTTTATATATTTTTTTGTTTAAATGTAAAACAAATCCTCATTCTTTTCAGTAAGTACGTTAGTACAATTGATTAATCACTGAGTAGTGAGTGATGTCATATTTTTATAATCCATTAGTTCAAAACGTATTGAGACTGCTCTTTTCAGTGACTTAATATCATGTGCATTTTATTGAAATACTTGATTATTGATGATAATCACATCCTATAGAATGCATCAATTACCACATAAATAAATGTATGCTTTATTGATGTAGATTCAAGGTTTCCTATTGACTACCTTTAACCATCTAGATTTATTTGTAATCATTTTAAATCAAGATGGTTCGGCCACGAGTTACGTATGCCTGAGCACCGATTACTACGACGCACAATACTAACTAGTGTGGTTGATATTTGGAAGAAAGTTAGGAGCGGCCAAAACAAAACGTGACATCAGTCCACAAAGCCACTGACTTCTGGTGTTAACCATGGTGGTAGATGCAGACTACTTGGTTGGGGTCCACGTGACTATCGTAACCAATGGTTGGAGTCTGTGGGTGACATGGCTCAGAATCTATCACAATGGTGTAGGTGTATACAATGTCTATCTCCCTTTAAACTATGAGATTAAAATTGCTTCTTATGTTTCTTTCTACTAACTAATTCCTCCTTCCTGTATTATATGCTTATATGCAATCTTTCTTTTATATACTACCACCACTGAATTAACTACTATTATGAATCCGGTGTTCATTTTGTTGTGCTTATGAGGTATGGCAACTTGAACAGATGTATACATGTGCCTGGTCCTTCGTTGTAGCTGAGTGACTGATATATATAATCTGTCTTAGACATCTAAATAACATTTTAAATATGGGGATTTGTGGAGATTGTAGTATTTTAACACTTAAATTCACGAGTCACCTTAAGCTAGATAGTGATTGAAAACCTAGAAACTATCATCTAGTATCTCCAGGTTTTCAACAATGATCTAGCTTAGATCAACTTATGAATTCAACTGTTAAATAACATTTCAGCAAACTGATTGACTAACTGACTGGTTAACTAATTTTAAATTATCACTTACACAATTCTATTATTAATGTTAACATAGATGAATTTCTATCAGTGATTTCTATTTCTATTTCGACAGTAACATAAATTTTAAAAGATCTTCTTTTTTGTTCTATAAAACTTATAAGTAATATATGATATTACCATTTAAAGATTGTTTTACAGAATTTGGAAAATATTTGTATGACGACAAATAAACAAACAAAAGAAAAAAGAAAAAAAGAGAGAAAAACATTTTTAAATGAAAAAATAAAAAAATAATAATGATATATTGTCTTTTGTTTTATATCATAATAATACATGTAACCAACAGCAACAACAACAACGAAAACAGCAAAAACAAAAAATTTTTTTCTCGGTATAATGACATTTCTGAAATTGAAATCAATAAGCCTTCAAATGAAAAATAATATCAGAAGGGGTTATTGGAGATTTTTAAAAATTTCACAGATTGAAATCATGAATCAATTGATGTTAGACCACCGTTGGAAACCTGGAAGCACTGGACGGCCGTTTCTTCCCAGTATGGGACTCCTCAGCAGTGCGCATCCACGATCCTTTCTTTTCTTTTTTTAAATTATGTTTTATCTATCAATAAGGTATTTGTCTATTAGGATTTAGTTGCTAATTGGATAATGTGATAAGGGTTTGAAGTGAATGGTATTGGGTTCAAGTCTTAGAGTGAACATCAACTCTGAGATACAAGTATATTCAGTTGATGAGTTCCAAATGGGATGGAAAAGTATAGTGATGGTAAGACAAAATCAACTTGAGTGACTCTTACGGTCTCCTATATTGTATGAGTATTCCATGTATCTAAATTATTAGTTGATCTGATTGCTAGAAAGAGCATCAGCCTCGTGAATTCTGAAGGAATTCGGCTTTCAACATGAGACGTCATAACTCTTCTTAGTGAAGACCTTCTAACTTCCAGGGCAGAGTTGAAATGGTTTGAATTATTTTTTCTGGTTAGCGCTTTTAGCGAGTTAGTTTTTTACGGGACGGGATCGCCAACCCCATGCCCAAATCTCCTCCTTTATCCGTGCCTGGGACCGGTAGTAGCCCCATAGGGGCTCCAAGTGGAGTTAATAAGACAAAAAAGTTAATTTTAACATTTATCACTCTCTCATTTGTATACTATACTTAATAATTGTAAAAGCGAATAGTATTCCACGTAGCTATTCTGTGATTTTTAATGGTTGTTAGTAGTATAATACAATATAACTGCTTACTCGTTTATGAGAATTCTTGAATTAATAAGGTAACATCTCAGTGTTAGAACTCAAATTTAATACGAAGTGATTATCTACAAGGATATGAATCCCCGATAGCTTACTTACTTACTTACTGACGCTTTCTACTCCCAATGGAGCAGAGTCCACCAACCACTATTCGCCAACACACTCTGTCCTGGACCTTCCTTTCAACTTCTGTCTAATTGCTGTTCATTCTTCTCATGCCTGTCTCCATTTCTCGGCGTGATGTGTTCTTTGGGTCCTCTTCTTTTCCTTTGACATTGAGGACTCTATGTGTGGTCTTGCCTTATGACACAGTTGGATGCTATCCTCAATTTGTGTTCTATCTACTTCCAGAAGCGCTGGAAGTGGTTAGGTATGATAGATATATTTATTATTATTAGAGTTTGCATTCATTCGACAAAAGGAAATATTGTAATTTAGAACAACATATATCAGGTTTTACTCTAATATAGCCTGATGACGGATACCATCAGCAATAGCCTTCTGTGGGAGAGAACAAACCAACTTCCAGCTGAAGAAGAAATTAAGAGAAGACGATGGAAATGGATAGGACATTACGCAAATCGTCAAACTGCATCACGAGGCAAGCCCTAACGTGGAATCCTGAAGGGAAGCGAAAAAGAGGAAGGCCAAAGAACACATTGCGTCGGATAATAGAAGTAGATATGAAAACGATGAATTACGACTGGAAGGAGCTAGAAAGGATTGCCCAGGACAGGGTTGGATGGAGAATGCTGGTGAGTGGCCTATGCTCCTTCACGAGGAGTAACAGGCGTAAGTAAGTAAGTAAGTAAGCCTGATGATGATCTAATCTGAAACAATATTCTTTGCTTGTATATATTGTTCTAAAAGCAGATATCAACACAACTTTCAATGATTCATTATATATGTATAAGATCTTCAGTAACACATTATTACAGACAAAACATACTTCACACAATAAATGAAGATAATGTACTAAATCTTTGAGGTTTCTTTTTTCGTTTGTTCAATGATTGAATGGATTATATCCTTTCCGTATTCAGTTTTTTTCATTTATTTAACTTTTATGTTTTATTCATGTTACATCATTAATAATATTTAAAACATTTGTTGTATCTAATCACTTGTCCGACATAGTCAATTGCTGACATTTAAGTAACTCATTAACTTTTGTCAGATCACTTAGGTAACTATGAAAATCTTTTGCTTCTTGTTTCTTTTTCTAAGATTCTGGTCAAATTTTAATGTAAATGAATGATCTGTCATTTTAGATATTGATCCGAAGTGATCTGTCCAATCACACAGTAATTCATATGACAATCGACTATTATGAAAGCTTGTAACTACGTACTGCTTTAGTGATAAGTAAATTTAAAAAAAATAAGTGTATGTCTAATACTATAGTTGATTTCAAAAGCTAATAAGTTAATTCCTGACAAATTATTACTTTAAAACAATAGATGAGATCATGAGTCAATCATGGAAACACTGGACGGCCATTTCTGCCTAATGTGGGACTCCTCAGTAGTGCGCATCCACGATCCCGCCTCAAGAGATTTGAACCCAGGACCAATCATTGTTGCGTATGCATGCTTAGCCTCTAGACCACTGAACCGGCCAGCATTCAAAGATGTTAATATCTAACTTCAACTAATCGACGAAATTGAACGACATATCCACTATTTATTCAGAAAAAAATAATTTATAAGGATTTTCAATAATTAATGTAAAACAGTAAACAACCCATAGATATTTCATGCTTACTTATAACTGCCTAGTAAAACATACCTATGATCAAAGTGATGATCTCGCACACACACACACATATATATACAACATTCATTCATCTTTTATAAATGATAAAATTCATTTCTAGTATTTGGACATAATTCAATGGTTCATTAATCCAATTTCAGTCAGTTCATTATATTAATTAATCAAGATTCATGTGTTGTCAATAGAGAAAATGTTTTACTCTGAACATGTGAATAAAAGCACTATTAAAAATATTGATTTACTAATGAAATAACAAAACAATTTATAATGTAAACTAATTTGACATGAAGGTGAAGAGAGTCAGCTCTTCTTCTTCAAATGCTCTCAAATACCCGCGCATATACAGTCACTATCACAGAAGTCCTACTCAATAACATCTCATGGTAAGGGTGTCGTTTACGGAATTAAGAGGATTAAATGAGAATGTATGACGCTTTGACCAGGTTGATGGATATAGAGGATTCATTTCGGGGGTTAGGGTTGGAAAACCATGATTTCAAACTGATAGTGCATATGGGCTTCAGGATCCTAAGGAAACTAATGATGTATGAACCTATTACCAATTACTACGGGACTGCATTTTCTAACGTTTCTTCACTGTTTTGTAGATGAGACCTTCAGGTTAAAGGTTATGAACGCTAAGGCAGTAAGTACTCTAGCGTTTACACAGATCGAATGACGAAATGAGTGAAACTCGTACATAATTGATGCCTCCTTTGTACCAGTGTTTATATGCTTAAATACATAAAAATGATTCAAATGAGATATGTAGAATAGAATAAACCTTATTCATGTTATCATTGATGTTTATCAATGACAAATATTGATTTTCTTTATTATGTTTATTTTATTAAAATGATTTTTCTTTTTTTTCTTTTTTTTCTTTTTTTTATAATTTCAATGAAATAGCTTTCATCCAGATTCATATATTGCTAATAAACGAAAATATAAATCTAATTATAATGAAACATATCATAGATTAAATGATTTAATCAATTTACAACATAGTTCTATAGAATACAATTTAAATACAACCACTACTACTACTACCACTACTACTACTACTAACAATAATATCAGTAGTATATCATGTCCTATAACTATGAATACAATCAATCCTATCAAATCATTAACACCAATTTCAATTAAAATTCAACAAAATAATAAACAATTAAATCAATATGAATTAGATCATTCAATAAGTGATATATGTTCAACAAATTCATCATTATCAGATCATACTACTAATGGTATGAATTATTCCTATCCAACTCATTCATTATCATTATCATTAAATAGAGATAAAAGAAAAGATCATCATACTAATATTACCACTGCCAATAATAGTAATAATAATAATAATGTATGTTATAAACATCGTACATTACCATTATTACCTAATTCAAATGAATATCAACACCACCATCACAACAACAACCACAACCATCACCAACACCACCACCAACACCAATATCCTTATATTCCATTAACATCATCTCAATTAATTACACCTAATATAACATGGCGTATAAAAAATTCTAAAGAAAATTATTATAATAAAAAATTATTAAAATTAATTGAACAATTGCCATATAATAAACAAAATTCAATTGGTTTAATATTATTAACAATGGATGTGAAATTATGTAATTCTATACATAATCCATCCGATATTAATCATAATAATAATAATAATAATAATGGTAATAGTAATAATAATAGTCATAGTAACAGTAATAATACTGGTAATTATTCAGATATATTCACTGGTGGTTTAGAATATCGTCTACGTGAAGCATTACAATTAGTGGAACCAAATCATAAATTACTGAATGAATTTGATTATTGTCATTATAAAACAATAAATGAATTAAATAAAATAGATTTAAATAAAATTATTGATGTTCGAAGTAGAAAGTAAGTGATGAATAGTGTCATGTATGATATTTTTTATTTTCATTTGTTTCATTTAGAAGAAAGATAAGAGGGGTATCATAGTGATTAGAGATAGTTAATAAAATTATTTATTTATTTGAACACATAAATATTGGCACAAGGGGGGCACCAGAGATATATGCGCTACACAAAACAATGAGGATTTGAAGAGAAGAAGGGAAAAAGGTGAGGAGTATAATAAAAAGAACAATAACGAACAGATTACTGTGAGGTAGTGTAACAGTAATAAAAATTATAATAATAGTAATGAGGGGGGACGAAAAGGTACAGCCAGAAGGAATCTTTCAGTTAAGGTGGAAGCAACCACTTTTTATGAAGAAAGTAAAAGAAGGTTACAGCAGGATCGCCACTGGCTTCTATTCAGAGTCACATCTGATAACGTCTCTAACCATTGTGTTGCACCATCTCTAGGACCCCCCAGTCATGGAGTCAAGAAGGTCCAACACAAGCCAGCCTTTTGCAGGTTTCTTTCATACCACGAAACCATGTCATGCACTGACCACCCCCCCGCTTTTTCCAGCCACTCCCAGAGTCAGTAAATAATGCATGACGTGGAATTCTCTGGGACAACATTCATAGAACATGTCCAAGCCACCGAAGTCGAGGTTTCAAGATGGTGACATCGATTGCATTATCATTTCTGTGCCCGAACACACGATGCCGAACCTCTGCATTACTGACATGGTGTTGCCACTGGATGTCAGCAATCCTTCGGAGACAACGATGATCGAACACAGAGAGTCGTCTAACGTCCTCAACTCGGCCAGGCCACAAGCATAGAGCAAAACTGCTCTCACCGACGCGTTGTAGATCCGACCTTTTACAGCCAGACTAACATCACGAAGGCGCCAAAGGTGGCCCAGATTGGCATAAGCCGCTCTGGCTTTCACTAAACGTGCATTGGTCTCATCACTCACACCCCCACCAGCACTTATGCAGCTACCCAGATACACGAACTTCTCGACTACTCCTATCTGCTTACCATCCAGGGTGAGTACAGGATTAGAATCCTGTCAGTCTTGTAGAAGTATTTTGCACTTCGAAGGTGCAAAGCACATACCATACCTACGGACACTGATTACCAACTGATTAAGTGCGGATTGCATGCCTTGGGCATTATCGCACAGAATAACAATATCATCCGCATACTCAAGGTCGAGAAGTCTTTCTCCAGACAACAGATTCACACCACCATTACTTACATCCATCAGAGCTGTTTCCAGAATGTCATCGATGGCAAAGTTGAAGAGGAATGGTGAGATTGGTCAACCTTGCCTAACCCCACTGTTTGAATGGAACAATGGAGAGAGTTGGTTGTATGCCCTCACTCTGTCTGAGGTGTTTGTATATAAGGCCTTTAGGATGTTAATAAAATAGTTAATAAGAAATTATGTACCTAGGCTTTTATACTATTTGATACTCATTAAGATGGTGTACCTGTGATTTTGAATGAAATGATATTGTCTGATGATATCGATCCCATGTTATGGACATTCATAGTCAATGGTAATGTCTTTGACTGTGAATTTGATTGACACTAAATTGAATTGTGAGGATCCTTCACAGGTGAATTTAAGGAAGCTCTAAGAAGCTCAAAAAAAGCTGAAGATATCTCTTCTAATCACTTTTTTGGAAGAATATTGCAGAATCTCTACGTGTAGCTTTCCTATTGGATTGGATAATTTTATAATGATGATTTTGTTTTTATTAAAAACTTTAGATACCTGACAGTTTTGTATCATAATTGAGATTGTTTGGAATAACATTCCTTTCACTTGTCTTCTGTCTTTTTATTAGCGTCGAGTGATCAAGTTATACACAGCATAGTAAAGATCTAAAATCTATATATATAACATGAATTCGTCAGGCAGCATCATTTCCTTCAAGATTACAGGTACACATTAATGACGTGTGCTAAGTAGCACGAAACCTAGGTCTAGGGTTTCCTGTTGACCACCTCCAACCACCATCTTATCTCAACTTAGTGCACGTAATGTCGACTCATCTAAACTGGTGGCCACATTGCAACTTGGTCGATAGCATTTGATCTGTACTAAGTAGGACCTGACATACATGATACTGGTCACCATTCAGTGATTATTCAATTGTAAAGATATAGAATGGCTAGTAGTGGAATTCAGGACACGCGTTTTATTCTATTTAGGATGTCGGCCGGCTCAATGGTTTAGAGGTTAAGTGTTCAAGTGCGAGACCGATAGATTTTGGGTTTCAATCTCCTGAAGCAGTATCATGGATGCACACTACTGAGGATTCTCACACTAAGACAAAACGGCTGTCCAGTGCTTTTAGGTTTTCAATGATAGTCTAGCTTCAATGAACTTACGAATTCAACTAATAAAATAATTATCAGAAGGGGTTAATGGAGATTTTAGAAATTTCACTGGTTGAAATCACGAGTCAACTGAAGCTAGATCACCATGGAAAACCTGGAAGCACTGAATGGCCGTTTCGTCCTAGTGTGGGACTCCTCAGCAGTGTGCATCCATTGTGGTCTAGCTCCAACTGACTCATCATTTCAATCAGTGAAATTTCTAAAATCTCTACAAAACCCCTTCTGATAATAATCATCTCACTGTTGACTGACTTCAAGAGACATTTTCCGGAGTTCTAGTGAGAAGTTGTTACCAGTGGAGTTCAACCAGGCCTAATGTGATATATCAACTCACTGAAGATAATGTTATACGGTGGCGCAACTTCGTGGATTGGTTGAAGTTAGACATTAACACCGTTGAATGCCGGCTCAGTAGTCTAGTTGTTTAAGCGCCTGGTGCGAGACCGGTAGGTCCCGGGTTCGAATCTCGCGAGGGGCGGGGTCGTGAATGCGCACTGCCGAGGATCCCCATACTAGGACGAAACAGTCATTCAATGCTTCCAAGTTTTCCATGGTGGTCCAGCTTCGACTGACTCATGATTTCAACCAATATTAAAGTAATTAACTGTAAATTCATCAATTTCCATCTCTATTTCCTCATTGATTTAAAATGTTTTGTTTTCTTAAACATTGTTTTACAACATGAAAATATTATTTATTTTTTCCCGTTTTTTCTCTAAATGATAAAACTACATTGACTTTGTAATGTATTTTCATGTCAACAATAATGTCTTGAATGATTGAAATCATCATACATTTCCATCATATATATACATGATGTACTTTAGTAATACTTACCCTTCTAAACAGTTTGCATTATTTCTTTGTAATAGATTAAATGTGAAACCCATCAACAACAACAACAAAAGTACAATATAAAGTGTACAAATGAATTATGTCATTAAAATTGAAGTGTATACACAACTTCTGTTCATAAATATGCATTTTTTCTTTTTTTTTCTTTTTTTTTCAAAAAAAGAGAAAAACTTCAGTGACACATTTGAAATAAATAAAACAGACATATATGAAAGTTAGTCAAGAAATTAGTTTCAGTAGTTGAAATCATGAATCGATTGAAACCTGGAAGCACTGAACGGCTGTTTCGTCCTAGTATGGGATTCGTCAGAAGTGGGCATTTATGATTCCATACGAGAACGAAACGACCGTTCAGTGCTCTTAGGTTTTCCATGGTGGTCTAGATTTAATTGACTCATGATCTAAATTATTTAAATTTTTAAAATCTCCACAAAAGCCCTTGTGATAAGTAACTAGTTGTATAAATTTTTTTTGTATATCAATTAGAGAAACTTGTTGAATATAGGCAGTATTACTAAACGTCGAACACAATGATCCATCCATATAAGTAGTATATAACGATAGTTAAGAATACAATGTATTTCAGTAGAAGATTAAGGAGGAAACAATAGGAACAGAAAGCAACTGGTATGAAAATGAATGAACAATGAAATCTGAGACGATGGACTGTGATTTGCAGAAGGAAACAGTCAAGTTTGAGACAATTGATTGATATTTTGTAAATGAAGTACTTACTACGTATTTCTCAGATTGTATTAAGATGTTCGGTAATTTTGTATTCAATAACATTATATTTTCCCCACCTATGTTCATGTTCACTACAATATTTCTTGACTGTGTTCAACTCCACTGATTGTGGTATTCTTTACAACTATTTACCCTGGTACGACTGAGATTGCGGAGAGTCCGCTCTCCCTCTCGAAGTGCTTTCACATGACCACGCGTATATAGCCTCTGCCAAGGAAGTCCTACTCATTGCATTCTCACACCAGGAGTGTTGTTTACTAAATTGAGGAAACGAAAAGCGAATGTCCGGCGCTTCAACCGGGTTGGCGGGTACGAAGGCTCCACCTAGGGGAGTTCGAAAACCCTGATTCCCAATCAATGGTGCACATGGGCTCCAGTATCCTGAAGGAACAAATGGCGTATGAACCAATCGTTGGTCACCGGCTACCATGGGACTGCATCTCCTTACGTTGCTCCACTGCCTAGTGGATCAGATGTTCAGGTCGAAGGCTCGAGGTTTGGTTCCCTAAGAAAACCACTCGCTTCGGTTTGGGCGCCCGGGTAATATCACAGCACTCACACATATCAAATGAGGTTTATGTGGTGCATATGTATTTGGTGTCTCCTTGTACCAATATCTATGTATTAAAATAAATAAATAAAAATTATTTGTCACTAAAGAGTCTATCGTAAAAATACATAAAGTTTGAGAAGATTCTTTACTGAAAAAAAACTATTGCTTGGACTAGAATTTATGGGAAGTGATCATTGGAATTAATAACCCACTACAGCGTTCTCCATAATTACTTACTATTCTCACTTTTATTCATCTTCACCAAAGTGAACCCTTCTGAGATAACATTTTCTCATTTCGACTTTCTAAAGATTGATCTCCTATTAAGAAGTTAACTTGTTAACGTATAATATCTAAATGATATAATCCTATGCATTAAAATGTGAGAAAATACATAATCTTCAGACTGTCTCTATCAATAATACATAAATATTTAGGGTGTATTTCCTTCTCTCTGTATTATCACCTAGATCGATCACAGAGATCGAAATAGTAACATGAGTTGACCATTCTACTTCTCTTTATCTCATTGACACTGATGAGTTGATGGCTAACAAAACATCGACTAGAGAGACTGAACGGTATTGTCGAGGCTTGAACGTCGTAATTTTGATCTTTTGTGTGGTTATAGATGAGTACAACCTGTGAGGAGCCCCCATACCAGGAGAAAACACCTGTCTGATGATTTTGAGTTTTTTAACGGTCTCTAACTGAAATCAGCCACTGATGTCAAACTTCATATATGTATATATGATTTCATTTAAAACATGGACATTTGAATCCTATAGGAAACTATTCTAAATACTGTTTCTAACTTCTCTATATTGTTTCCTAGAAATGCCAGTGAATCCAAAAAATCATCAACCAACTTTGTTAAAGAATCATCTAAAGAAGATGGTCGTGAATCTGGAATAGATCCAGATACATTAGACGAAACATCAACATCAATGATTGGAAATTCTTTAAGCCTAAATGATATGAAATATACTACTAATGATCTTAGTCATACTACTGAAGTACACAAACCAAATGTAATTACAATATTAAGAAGATTAGCAAGATATTTAGCTTTACGGATAGCAAATAAACGTCATAGTCTAGCTACAGCAAATCAACATGTTGCAAGAAATGCCATTGAAGAAAAACTTGTAAGTAGTCTATTATAATATTTTATTTACATTCTCTGGTTTCTCATTCATTAAGTAACCAGGGTAAGGAGTTTGTCATTTTTATAATGAAAGGAAGATAACTATTAAAGAATAATGAACAACATGACATGAATGCATATTCACTCATTTTAATCTATTTCATTTGTCAAATGATATGATTCTCAATCAGTGTTAATGATAGTTGAAGAGTCGAACACAATGTACCTCATGAATGACTTTTTTCTATCACATCGTTCGGAAACCCATTGAATTGTATTTATATATTGATGAATGCCTATTTCTTAAAATAAAAAGAATTTCTGAAACCCTAAACGTAAAGCTCCAATGAGAGAAAGTAACCAATTGTTTACAGTACTTCAATGAACTATTATTAATAATGTGAATTGACTCTTCCCACTCTCGACTGTACAAGGATATTTGAGAGCATATAATCATATGGTATAACTACTTAGTCAAACAAACGTATTTTGCAAGAATTTCAAACAAGCTCTTAGTAGTTTAACACATGGAAATAATCGTTATTATTCAACGGAAAGGTTTCAGAAAATTTGTAACTTATTTTAATAGTTCACATTTCAGACTAGATTTATCGTTCCTATGCAAGATTGAAAGCCCAACGTTCGACCCTTAATGGTGGTGTCGTGGATGTACATTAATCAAATTTTGTTGATAAATGAGCTACTATAAGAAATGCTTTGACGATCTTTATATCCGTTAATTATTTTCAATTTCTGGATAGTAGCTAGTAGGGGGGAGATTTAGAATGTGGGTTTTTTTTCCCTAATCAAAACTCTTCAGTGGGTTGAATGCTAAATTACAGAAAGTCACATATTTCCTTCTTAAAATAAATGATACCTATCATATGTTAAGAAATACGTAGAATACAGTGTATATCACCTTTATGTGAAACATAATTCTTACATTCCACCCCCATGAACTATCCAACATATCAGTCAGTCAGTCAGTCAGCTACAACGTAGGACCAGGCACATATATGCATCAGTCCAAGTTGCCATACCTCATTAACACAACAAGATGGACACCGGATTCATAAAAGTAGTCAATTCAGAGGTGGTAATATATAAAAGAAAGATTGCATATAAGGATATAATACCGGAAGAAAGAATTAGTTCGTAGAAAGAAACGTGTAAAGCAATTTTAATCTCACAATTCAAGGGAAGACAGAGAGTGTATACACCTACGCCATTGTGATCGATTCTGAGTCATGTCACCCACAGACTCCAATTATTGGTTATGATAGTCACGCGGACCCCAACCAAGTAGTCTGCATCTCCCAACATGGCTCAGACTAGAAGTTAGTGACTACAAGCACTGATGCCACGTTTTGGTTTGGCCGCCCCTAACTTTCTTCCAACCATCTCCAACACCGGTTACCATTGCGCGTTGTATTAATCGGTGTTTAGGCATGCGTAACACGTGGCCCAACATATATATCCAACATATAATCAAATCCTGTTATATTTCGTAAACAGTTGTAAGTTTTTCGTTGTTAATATTTATGAAAGTGGGATTATTGAATGGATTTCTCAATATTACATATACCTACAAGTGTAGATCTTGAATACTAACTAGTAGTAAACTTCTAAACAAGCAATTTAACCTTTTATTTTTTTTAGACAAACAAGTTAAGCTCTGACTAAATGCAACTCATGATATTAATAAGGAAAGAATAGGAAAGCAAAACCATACCAATAATAATAAGTATTCTATTCATTAGACAAGTTGATAACTACTGTAACCCAGTAGTCTAATGTATAATGTATTACTATGTATAAAGTCATTATTACTGCTATCCAGTTTCAATGTAAACATTCATATATTATTATGATATTCTGAAGGTACCTGAACTTTGTCGAACATATTTCACAATCAATCACTAATGATGATATAAATATTATGATATTAGACATTTTTCAGAAATCCGTTTAGCCATATCGAAAGTGAAGTACTGAATTACTGGTGATATCAAATCATGATTGAACTAAACTTTGAATCGATTAATGTTGAAAACACTTAGTTAATAAAATGTATCATTATTTAGGCAAAACCTGAGAGTTTGAGGTTTGATTCAGTATGGAATATCATGTGTTTGTAATACCTGTGAGTTTCAAACAAAAACAAAAGACAACTGTTCCTATGCAAGGAAAAACTATCAGTGTAGGGTTGTGGACTTACGTCACCTATGGCAAAAGCAAGATACCCATCTATCAATTAAAGAACAAATATACTGCGCAGAAGTTCGTTCTGTTCTACTTTACGGCTGAGAAACGTGGCCATTAAAGATAGAGGATAATCGTAATTTACTAATATTTGATGCCTGATATCTTAGAAATATTGCTTGCATCAGCTGGGATCATCGGGTAGGTAATAGTGAGGTTAGACGCAAGGTATTAAGGAATGATGGTAAATCAGTTGATGAGGTTGTGAATCTAAATCGACTGACATGGATGTGCTACGTATTACGTGTGTCTGAACACTGATCACCGCGACATGCAATGCTGACTAGTGTTGGTGATAGTTGGAAGAAAGTTAGGGGCGGCCAAACAAAAACCTGACATCAGTCCACAAAGTCACTAACTTCTGGTGTGATCCATGTTGGTAAATGCAGGCTACTTGGTTGGGATCCACGTGACTATCGTAACCAGTGATTGGAGACTATATGACATGGCTGAGAATCAATCACAATGGTGTATGTGTATACACTCTCTGTCTTCCCTTGAATTGTGAGATTAAAATTACTTTAAACGTTTCTTTCTACGAACTAATTCTTTCTTCCGGTATTATATCCTTATATGCAATCCTTCTTTTATATACTACTACCATTGAATGAACTACTTTTATGAATCCGGTGTCCATCTTGTTGTGTTAATGAGGTATGTGAACTTGAACAAATGTATATATGTACCTGATCCTATGTTGTAACTGACTGACTGATTGATTGATTGATTATGATATTATTATGATTATTGTTTTTGTCATTATTCCAATTGTTTTATATATATACTCAACTTCGATTTACTTCTTTTTTCTCTTTCTGATTTCATTCTAGTTACGTTCTAGATTAAGTGAATTAAATACTGATTATTATTATTATCATCATCATGATAATATAATGAATAGTTGGAATTCATTAAATTCAATTGAAATCAATCATGGTACAATTGTGAATCGATTTGATCGATTACATAATAATACAATTGCTGTTATCCAATTATTATGTCAATTAGCAAGACGTTTAGCTATATTAGATGGACAATTATATTATTTAAATAAAAATAAATATAATGATAATGTTGTATTATTATGTAATAATAATAGTAATAATAATAATGATAATTCATCATTATTATCATATAATCATATGACATCATTAACCTCTGGTACATCATCAATTCTATCAAATCACTTCTTGAATGATTTCAACAATAATAATAGTAATACCAATCGGAATAGTAACTGTGAATTGGTAAGCTCAATAATAAGAAAAAGTAGTATATATATATATATATATAGTTTATTTATTATGCTCATCATTAATTTATTTGATGAACTTGAATTACTTACGTACTTACTTACACCTGTTACTTCCAATGGGATATAGGTCACCGACAAGCATTCTCCAAAACACTCTGTCTTGGACCTTCTTTTCAAGTTCTATTCAATTTCAATGATTAAGATCATGAGTCAGTTGAAGCTAGAACATCATGGAAAACCTGGAAGCACTGAACGGCTGTTTCGTCCTATTGAGGGACTCCTCAGCAGTGCGCATTCACGACCTCGCCCCATGCGAGATTTGAATCCAGGACCTACTGGTTTTGCACGCGAGCACTTAACCAGTAGACCACTGAGTCGGTATCCAACGGTGTTAATGTTTAACTTCAACTAATTCAATTGTTGTTTATTCGTCACATATCTGTCTCCATTTCTCAGTGTAATGTGTTCTTTAGTCTTCGATTTTTTATTTTGGCCTTGAGAATTCTAGGTGAGGGATTGCCTTGTGATGTGGTTATGTGCTTTCATCAATGTGTGTCCTATCCACTTCTAACGCTAATTACTGATTTCTTCCTTCACTAGAATCTGATTTGTTCTTTCACGGTAGGTTGTTGCTGATAATGTCTAACCAACGAATCCGAAGTATTTTGTGTAGACAACCGTTAATGAATACTTGTATGTTCTGGATGATGGCTTTTGCAGTTCTCCAAGTTTCTGCCTCGTACAACAGAACTGTCTTGACATTTCTATTGAGTAGTCTACCAGCACCGCTATTGTAATTGGAGTTTAGAGATGTTGGGAGACACGGCTTAGAATCATTTGTTTTTCGGCTTCTCTTACATTTTTTGAATCCATTCTTCTTTTCTTAAATTATGTGGTGTACTACTAATGCTGTTTTTTTTGCTATCACTTATACTATTATCACTACTGTCTTGCTATTCATCTTGACAACTTTTTCTGGCTTTACTGATATGATATAGTATACTGGACGGATAAACCTGTGTTTGGATTTACTTTATTTATAACTGACTAGCTGACTGACATTTTATTTTGCTAGAGTTCAATATCATCTGCTTATAATAAAGGATATTTTGACTTGAATATCTAATTGCATAGAACCGAATTTGATTCAGATTCACATGGAGAATAAACCATATATCACCATAGTATATTAAGAACTGCAAGAGCATATTGAAAATTTAATAAAATGAATTAGATCTGATAATTGAATATAATATGTGATAGAAAGGTTCAAAACGACTCATTAGAATATAAATACATAGAATATCATGCCTAGAGTCAAACGGTTAAACAACTACATAAGTTATGAAATAATTTGATTATCACTAAGAGTAGAATATATAAATTGGCATTTGTCAATAAGAGATTGATCGATTGCAATTCTAAATGTCAATGAGAAAATTCAAACAAGCAATACAGAAATGAATTAAAGACTTCATCCTATAGATCAACCCAGTTGCTATCTAGATTTAGTATCTAAATGGATAGTGTGATAGTGTTTGAAGCGAATGGTGCTAAGTCCGATTCCCTAAGTGAATATCAACTCTGAGATAAAGGTGTATCTAGCTAACAAGTCCCAAAATAGGACAAAACATGCGTCTTAGATTCCATTGTTAGCCATATTTCATCTATTCGATAATAAATTTACAGCTTTTCTAATAAAAAATTAGGCAACCTGATTAACAAAATTCATTTATTAAAAAATCAATCAGTAGCTGAGTGAATATCGCGATACCGTTTGAAGCGAATAGTACTGGGTTCGAGTCCCAGAGTAAACATCAACTCTGAGATGTAGGTATGTCCAGCTGACGAATCCCAAATAAAATTGCACTGCTAACCACTATCCATCACTGCTTACAAAAAGCTTGTGAATTAAGGCATATGCCAATAACAGACTGATCAATTGCAGTCTTAAACCTCAATGGGAAGATATAAGCCAAACAATACCAAATGAATCAATGTAATTGTTAGGATTACGTAATACAAAGCAAAAAGTTTACTTTAAAATTAAGTGAACATTGAATTTTAACTTCTTTTATATGCCACTTAACGATTTAATTGACATATTCACAATATAATGAAGGATTTTTCCCATGGGAATAAACATAAATATCTAACTGTGAGAATGGTAATATATATGTCAAATGTTAAATCTATCACTGAGATTGATCTCCTTACAATGTATTAAATCTTTAATCTACCAACACATTTAGATAATAACGTAATCAAGATTATAAAAAACACTTGTTATTTTATCGATATATGGATATATGGTATATATATATATATACTGAATAATTTCTTTACTTACTTATGTACGCCTGTTACTCCCAATGGAGCTTAGGCCACCTACCAGTATTCTCTGACCCGCTCTATCTTGAACCTTTCTTACTAGTTCTATCCAATTGTTGTTCATTCTTCACATATCTGTCTCTGTTTCTCAGCGTAATGTGTTCTTTGGTCTTTCTCTTCTCTTTGGGCATTTAGGATTCCGGATGAGGGATTGTCGTATGATGTAGTATGTAGTATGATGTAGCTCAACATAATAATGTGGCTTCAAAAATACAAATTTGTAATTCTTGAACATGAATAACCATTGAGCAGGGGACTATATCAGTCAGTCAGACACAATGTAGGACCAGGCACATATATGCAGCGACCCAAGTTGCCATACCTCATTAGCGCAACAAGATGAACACCAAATTTATAGAAGTAGTTACTTCAACGGTATCTCTAACAGTACTCGATTGGCTTATATAATGTTTATCCAGTCCTTTATTACTGATCAAATGCTATCGATCAAGTTGCAAAGTGGTACGACATAGAGTTTGTCATATTGAGATGTTAGGTTGTTGGAGATAGTTGACAGTAAACCATGTTTAACTTATTTTCTATGCTGACTAACACTCATTGGCAAGGCTAACCTACAATTTTAAAAGAACTAGGTCTACTTCCTGGGTTCGAATACGCGTTACCTGGCTACACTGTCTAGAACTTTACCACTGAATCATTTGTAGGACAATAAGACTAGTTCATTTACATCCACATGACATTAGTCACTATTCTGATGCCAGTCAATTGTTAGTCGCTATCTGAATTGCTCAGTTATAACATTTCATACCATGAAGCTATGTTGCACGATTGGTTTGGAATCCGGTTAAAGCGCCGGACATTCGCTTTTCATCCTCTCAGTTTCGTAAACAGCACCCCCGCCACGAGAAGGCAGTGAGTAGGACTTCCCTGGTAAAGGCTGTATACGCGTGGCCGCGTGAGAGCATTTCGAGAAGGAGGGCGGACCCACCCCACTCTCGGCCAAACCAGGGCATTAGGGTGCAATTATGTCATATCAATTAATTAATCAGTTTTTTAACTACTGAATTAGTAAGTGCTTGTGATCACAGTTACTAATGCTGAAATATCATGTTAACAACATTGATAGGGTAAATTATTGAAATATCTCAAGTAAGGGTATATGTAAATAGTTAGCATTTAATTAAATGCTTTGTATATAATGATATAACACAAAAAATGCAATCTAAATTAAGACAATCATAAATAATGAATTATTTCAAAGGAGAAAATAAACACAAAATTTATTTTATTGTTACTGAATAATCAATCACTTGGTATTGTTTATTTGAATCTTCCCATTAATGTTTAGGACTGTAATTGATCAGTCTCTTATTATTGGCATATGTGCGTACTTTGCGTATTGCCTCGATATATTGCCTTAATTCACAAACATTATAAACAAAGATGGATAGTGGCTAGCAGTGGAATCCAGGACATGGATTTCGTACTATTTGGGACTCGTCAATTGGATGTACCTGCATCTTAGAGTTGATGTTCACTCCGGGACTCGAACCTATTATTGTTCGCTTGAAACACCATCGCGTTATCTATTTAGCTACTGAGTCCTGAATTGAACATCTAAGATGTAACTATGGGATTAATATTTAATAAACAAATGCAACTTTTTAAACAAACTTATTTAATCTATATAAAATTTAAGCAAAACAAAAGTGCTTTAAACACCATACTGAATTATATTTCTTTGTGTTATGTCCCAATGAGAATAATGAATGGTAACTTTTGGGATCCATTTATGGACCAATATTACACGTATAATTTTATTGTATAATTGTTATTTAACTAAACGATTCATATTCATATCTCTCTTATTATAAGCTTCATTTTAACCTGTGAACTATTATTATACCATTTACCATTCTTCAGTTATTCCCGGTCTGTCAATTACTATCTCACACATTCACATCCACATTTGACTAAATCTTCTACAAATGTTGTTTGATAATTTATGGTACGATGTGGTCTGTTCGATTGGTATATAAACCCTAGTATGCTTGAGATACATGGTTCATATTGAAGAGTCTGAGATTAGTGTTCTGGCCTTAACTGGGTGGGCTGGACAGGAAGCAGGACCAATAAGTATTCATGACTGGTCGTACGAGTTTTACGTGTCATTGGTCCGATCAATAATTCACTACTCTCTAACTGGTGGCATCGTTACGTTATACATTAACAGGGCACACGGGCCACAAGTCATAACACTTTCCAAAAGAAAGAAGTATACTTTTGCCAAAATATATGCAATGAATTTCTTTTAGGGAAAGTGTAGAAATGTTTCACATATTTATATGGATCCCTTCAATGTATATACACTGCTTGATTCTAATTTCTTTAATATTCAATGTCTGACAGTGATAAATCATATTGAAATTAAAATGAACAACACTATGTTGAAGTCCCAGAGTGAACAACAACTCTAAGATACATCCAAATGACGAATCGCAAATAGGACAAAATATGCTTTCTGAATTCCATTACTAACCATTATCCATCTTCAGACTTGAAGCAATACCGATGCAGTTCGCACAGGATCCATATATTACCACTAATAAGAGACTGATCAATTACAAACCTAAACATCAATAGTGAAGATTCAATAAATCAATATAAAAATCAATTTTATTATGATTTCTTTTTTTTTATTTTTTTCTCTTCTATTTAGTCACAAATTATTGAACAACAAAAACGTTTAATTATACAAATTAAAGAAGCTCAATTATTACGAGCTGAATTAGAAACATGTCGACATCGTTTATTAGAAAGTATACCGGGTCATATAAAATGTGATTTAACACATAATATGATTGATAAATTAGGAAGAGATTTCATTCATGATAATAATAATAAGTCTACAACAAATACTACTAATCAAAATATTAGTAATCATAATACAACAGAATGTAAATTAACATCATATACAAATAGTGAATTGGATCAACAGAATCAAACAAATCAGAATACTACTACTACTAATGATAATAGTAGTAATAATAATGAAAAATCAATATCCAATAAAATGAATGAACAAGAAGATCAATTAAATTGTCAACAATCGATTATGAATACAACACAATTACTTAGACAACGTGTTACTGAACATTTAATTGAATTTTTAAATTGGTTTGTATTATCACAAGTAAGTTATGTAATAAGAGTTGTGTTTTTATTAAATTTATATATACATATGATGCAGTTGAGATGAATAGAATTGTTCAACCAGGTCTGTTGTGAGATATCAACTCACTGAAGACAATGGTATACTGTGGTGCGACTCCCTTGATTGGTTGAAGTTAGACATGAACACCATTGGATGCCGGCTCAGTGGTCTATTTAGTTAAGCGCCTGGCGTGAGACCGATAGGTCTTGGGTTCTAGTCTCGCAGAGGGCGGGATCGTGGAGGCGCACTGCTGAGGAGTCCCATACTAGGACGAAAAGGCTGTCCAGTGCTTTCAGGTTTTCCATGGTGGTCACACTTCAATTTACTCGTGATTCCAATCTGTGCAATTTCTAGAATCTCCACAAACCCCTTCTGATAATAAATAAAATTGTGTATAGATTTTTCTTTTAATTTACCATTTTAAAAAAACTGGGAGAGCGACAGGTATCTACCACAGTACAATGGAAGATGATCATGCAATTTCATAGATTAGTTGAAGTTAGATATTAATACCGTTGAATGTCAGCCGGTTCGGTGGTCTAGAGGTTAAGTGTTGGCGCGCAAGACAGAAAACCTGTGAGAGAGATCGTGAATGAGCACTGCTGAGGAGTTCTACAATAGGATGAAATGGTTGTCTAGTGCTTCTAGGTTTTCATTGGTTGTCTAGCTTCGATTGACTCATGATCTCAATCAAAAACCGTGTATAAATCTTTCCTTTAATTTGTAACTTAAAAAAGAGTGATCGTTAGATTTGTATTTAAGAAATGACGAGTTGTAGAGATTGTAGTATTGTAATAGTTGAATTAATGAATCAGTTGAAGCTAGATCATAATTGAAAATCTGGAACCACTGGACGATCGTTTCGTCGTATTATGGGACTTCTCATCAATACGCATTCGTGATCCCACAGAAAAGAGACCCGAACTAAGTACCCTCGGTCTTGCGAGAGAACGCTTAACATCTAGATCACAGAGTCGGTATCCATCGGTAGTAGTCTCTAACTTCAATCAATCCATGATCTTGTGCAATCATTCATCCATTGTCTAAGGTAAATAACTATCTCACATTCAACATGACTTGAACTCCACTGGTAATGGCTTCTCGTTAGATCTGCAGGAGTGACATCTTGAAACTAGTCACTATTGAGTGCATGATTATTATCAGAATAGAGATTTGTGGAGATTATACTAAGTTTAACAATTGACCAGTGAAACCTAATCCATGTTAGGTGTCAGAGAGTTATCCACCTCAGACAATGGATGAAGAGTTGCGCAAGATTATGGATTGATTGAAGCTAGAGGTTAACATTGATTGATTTCAACTCAGTGGTCTAGATATTAAACGTTCTCACTCGAGACCGAGGATCCTGTATTGCAGTCCCTTTGGTGCGGAATCGTGGATGTGCATTAATGAGGTGTCCCATACTAGAAGAAAAAGGCCTTAAAACAGTGCTTCCAAATATTCATTTGTGGTCTAGCTTAGGTTGACTCATTAATTCAATTAATAATATTTATATATGTTAGTTAAGAATTAAACTGAAACGTACTGAAGTTTACATAAAGCTATCAACTATTAATGGTAGATAGAATTTAATCAGTATTTCATGTTTTAAGGATTCATTCAAACTGTCAGTTTCATTTAAGAATTACAATTATAACTGATATCATGTCAAAAATAGTGGAATAAATTCAACAATGATCTGAATGTTTTAAAAGATTTATAAAATATTGTGAAAACTAATAATGATGGATAGTGACTCAAGTTAGACATCAACACCGTTGAATGCCGTCCGGATTAATGGTCTAGGAATTAAGCGAGGTAGGATCTTAGGTATGCACTGCTGAGGAATCCCGTAATAAGACGAAACAACCATCCAATGCTTCCAAGTTTTCCATGGTAGTCTAGCTCTAACTGACTCATGAATTCAATTATAAAATTACTATAAATCTCCACAAAACCCCCCTTCTAGAGATAATAATGTCCTGAAAGGTTTAGTTATGTAAAATTTTTTGAACAATCAATTCATATCGGTTACTTTATTATGTTGTATCATAAATCGATTAAGTATGTAATTATACCTGGGGATATCGACTCACAAATTCTAATGGGTAATTATTCTTCATCAAATTTGAGGTTCTTGGATTTGAATCCTAAGTTAGTCATACTTGTGCATTGTTAAAGACTCGAATATTGGGATAAAGAATATTTTTAGTGAGATTTGATTTCCACTAGTATCCTAATTCAAGTCAATCTATAAAGAATACAATATTGAAATAGTTATATTCAACAAATGTACTTTTTTCTTATAAGAAATACTTAAAATTCACCGGATGTTGCACCATTAGTGAAGTATACTTCAGATTAAATAATATATGATGTTAAAAACACAGCTAATTTTCACTTTATTGTACCACTACTACTACTACTACTACTACTACTACTACTACCTGCCACTACTACGATTACAATTACTACTATTACTACTACTACCACTACTACTACTACTACTAATACTAATACTAATACTAGTACTAATACCATTAAAACAAATAAATCAATGAAAGTAAAGTAATATATTGTTAATATATAAATGTATATCATAATAACTGATACGTTGTTAACACAAAGTCAACAACTATCAAGGTTAAGATGATTGACATGAAACAATTTTTTGAAAAAACGCTAAAAAAGTTACTATGATGGCAAATAGACAATAAATTGAATAGCTCTTAACTAGCGGAATTATTGTCTTAGTTACAGTGGAACAAAATGATAATATAATTCTATCATAAAACGGAATCATAATTTATAATTCTAATTCAAATCATATTGAAGCATTCCATTTTCTTTTACTTACTTACTTACTTACTTACTTACTTACTTACTTACTTACTTACTTACTTACTTACTTACTTACTTACTTACTTACTTACTTACTTACTTACTTACTTACTTACTTACTTACTTACTTACTTACTTACTTACTTACTTACTTACTTACTTACTTACTTACTTACTTACTTACTTACGCCTGTTTCTCCCAATGGAGCATAGGCCGCCAACCAGCATTCTCCAGCACACTCTGTCTTGGGCCTCCCTTCCTTATTCTGTTCAATTGTTTTTCATTTTTCATATATCTGTATCCATTTATCGGTGTAATGTGTTCTTTAGTCTTCCACTTTTCCTTTGGCCTTGAGAATTCTAGGTGAGGGATTGCCCTGTAATGTGGTTGGGTGCTTTCATCAATATGTGTCCTATTCACTTCCATAGCTTCTTCTTGACTTCTTCCTTTGCCAGAATATGGCTTGTTCCCTCCCATAGTAGGTAGTTGCTGATAATGTCTGGCTAACAGATCCGAAGTATTTTATGTAGACAACTGTTAATAAACATCTGTATCCTGTGGATGATGGCTTATGTAGTTCTTCAACTTTCCGCCCCATACAGTAGAACTGTTTTTCTAATCACGATTAAATACTAGTGAAAATTAATTGTAAATCTGTGCGAAACATAGACTAAATCATAATGAGGATTTTTTGGTTTAATTTAGCTGTTAATCTCAATATACTAAATAAATAAAACAAAAGAAAATTCTCAGTATATATGATATTTGGTTAGTACTAGAATTCAAGAGGCATATTTCTTTCTCTTTACTACTCGATTGGACGCATTTAAATCCGTGTTGATGTCCACATTGAGGCTTAAACTAGATACTTATTGTCTAAGAGATTATACTAATACTGATTGATCTACTGAGTTTACATAATAACTAGATAGTTCAACAGGTATTGTAATCTTTCATCATTGATATTTAAAAGTTGAAGAATTTTATTCTTGACTATCAACAACAATAAATTAAAAATACCTAACAAAAATAAATTCTGTCGTCGGTCAGTCAGCTACAATGTAAGACAAATCACATGTATGCATCAGTCCAAGTTGTCACACCTCACTAGCACAGCAAGATGAACACCAAATTCATAGAAGTAGTTACTTCAGTGGTAGTAATATATAAAAGTAAGATTGTGAATAAAGATATAGTACAGGAAGAAAGAATTAGTTCGTAGAAAGAAAGATATGAAATGATTTTAATCTCTTAGTTTAAGGGAAGACAGAGAGTGTACATACCAATGCCATTGTGATCGATTCTGAGCCATGTCACCCACAGTCTCCAAACATTGGTTACGATAGTCACGTAGATCTCAACCCAGTAGTCTGCAACTATCAACATGGATCACACCAGAAGTTAGTGATTTTATGGACTGATGCCGTGTTTTTGTTTGGTCGCTCCTAACTTTCTCCCAACCATCCCCAACACTAGTCAGCATTGCATGTCGTGGTAACCAGTGTTCAGACATACGTAATACGTAGCCCAATCATCTCAGTCGATGAAGATTTACAACTTCATTAATTCTAAAGAATATACAATTTTTTAAAAGTCAAAGTGAAGAATATGTATCAACTTTCTGACCAAAGAATTTGATAAAATACAAGATTTGTATACTTAAACAAACCAATTTTAATGATCCAATAAAACCTATATAATCAATAAATATCTTCGTACACTGATAAATATTTAGTTGAGATCTATAGAGTTAGTATGAAATTAGACATTGTGGCGTTGTAAAGAAGTACCCAGATGGGATAAGCCTAAAATTCCTTAAAATGTTACATATATAAATATTCAAATTCTATTTATTCTATCAAAAAAATATTTTGTTCTAACTTTTAACCTACCCCTTTCATGTTACCGCTAACTGTATTGATAAATTCACACGTACCTGCTAAAGCAGTTACATAGGCCGAACAGAAAGGAGGGCATATCTTAGATTTTTTGAACATGTTTCAAAAAGTTTCAGAACAAGAGAAAGAAAGACTTTAAACAGTGCAATCACCAAACATCTCCTTGATACAGGATATCAGGTAGATAGCTTGCAATCCTTCAAGGTGATTAATAAGCAGCCAAACTCCAGTTTTCTGAAGCCGTTGTCATCAGGCGTTAAAAACTTGATCTATATGCTCAAAAGGAGACGGTGATTAATCTTTCCTTGCCTTGGTGACAAATATACCTTCGTTGCATCTTAAAATTCTTTTTCTTTTTCTTTAACCTCTTCCTCACACTTATTACATCATTGGGTTTTATTTCAATTATCTTCCAGATTAGTAATCTTATTTTATCAACTGAGCTCTACTCACTATATTCCTATCAATGTTTACTCATTATGTAATCATTGATTTCTGGCTATTTGAACTGTTGTCATAACTAATATGGTAGAATATTCTTTCACATAAAGTACAATATTCAGTCTATTAATTTTATTTACACCCTTACTATACTTTACTAAAGTGTCTTTAATATAACTTCTAACCAAACCTTTTCATTTAAGTAATTTAAACCTATTATGTAATGATGAGCGTTTAAATATCACAGGTTGTAAGCAACTGATGAGAATCAAACGAAATAGAAATGAATTTTAGCTATTCGATTAGAATCGTTGTTCTTGCTCTTTTCAAAATGATAAAGGGAATTATGTGTATGAAACTATCTTGATTATATTGAATTCATGTTTTACATATCTTTTAATCTGTCTAAGTTCGTCTATTTAATAATATAAATGTCTTAACAAGTAAATGTATAATCAGTTTATGATCATGAAACGTACTGTGTCAATATCTATCACATATGGCTGATAAACTTTATTTTCTTATTGCATTACTTAAATTTATCAAAGAGACATAGTGTTTCAATAAAAGATTAACGTATATAATAGAAGGGGGTATTCTAGGTAGTATAGTAATTTCAATAGTTGAGATCATGAGTCAATTGAAGTTAGATTGATAGGTCCTGAGTTCGAATCTCGTGCGCAATGCTAAGAAGTCTCACAATTGGACGAAACGGTCATCCAGCGTTTTCAGGTCTTCTATGATTGTCTAACTTCAATTAACTTATGATCTCAACTATTCAAATTATATAATAGAAATTGTATGAGTTTTTATACATCCTATAGAAAGTATGAATAGCTTTCTATAACATGTACATCATAATATATTCCTTTATATATTAATGATTTTATTAAAGTTCATTCCAAATACAAACTAGAATTATCCTTATCATTAATAAGCGTTTAAATCCATTCCATTGTACATATTCAGTAATGAATATGAATTACTTCGAGATATAGATATATCCAAATGAGGTTGGAATGTAATTCCTAGATTTCACTGTTCGCTACAATTTATTTATTATGAAAATTGATATTGACTTTTGTTTTTCTTATTATTATCAATATTATTTACAAAGATTTCATCTGATATCAGTTATCAAAGCCACTTATTAAATCTCCTCAATTTCAATTGTATATGTTAAAGGGTTTAGTTAAGATTTTCATATAATTTGACGGTAGTGATTACAATCAGCTCGAAAAGAATAATAAAAATAACGAAGCACCGGAATGACATTTTTCTTGTATTTCACTGATAAGGTTATTCCTCAACAATGTTGTTTATTTATTTGAACACATAAACATCGTTATAAAAGGGCACCAAATACATATGCCCCACAATAGTCACTTGATTTGTGTGTGTGTGGGGGCTATGGTATTGCCTGGGTGGCCAGGCTAAAATAGGTGGTTTTCATAGTAAGCCACACCCCAAGCCTTCGACCTATAGGTCTGATCCACAAGGCAGTGGAGTAACGTTGAGTGATGCAGTCCTATGGTAGTCGATGACCCACAATAGGTTGCTCAGCATCATGGAGTTCGTGCGTACAATTGACTTTGAATCAGGATTTTCCAACTCACTTAGGTGAACCCTTCGTATCTAACAACACGGTTACAGCACCGAACATTAGATTTTCGTCCTCTCAATTTCGTAAACAACATCTCCACCTCCAGAATGAAGTGGCTGTTTAGGCACAGTCATATGAGAACCATTCAAGCGACAGAGTGAACTCCCCTACCCTTGACCGTCTCAGGGCATTTGGCAACTGACTCCATCTCAATTCGAATAGTTTTATATCTAATTGTTCAATACACTTTAACCTATTTATTTCTCTTTCAAAAATTTCTCTCTTTTTAGATATTTGAAACAGAAATCAAAGTAGATCAAGATTTATGGGAAAGTATTCAAGATGAATTAAGATTTGAATTATCCTATTAAATCTATTCAATTAATCCTTATTTAATACTTACACATTATTTGTGAAGTATTTTTGTTGTTGTTGTTGTTTTAATTTATTAATAAATATGTACAAAAAAAAGAGAAAAAGAAAAAGAAAAGAAAAACACAAAGAGAATCTTTCAAAGAAAAAAAAATGGAAATAGGGATTCAAAAAAACAAAACAACCACCACCACCACAACAACAACAACACTCATGGTGATACATAAAAAATCGATTATTTTTTTGTTTTGTTTTTTCTTGATAAATGATATTCAATATTCTTATTTAAAAGACGACATAATAATTTTATTGTTGTATTTAAATTCTTTTTTTCTTCAAATCATTTTCCCGCCTCTTTTTTTGAAATTTTTATTTGTTTTTTTTTTGTATTTTATATAATGTGATTGTGACTTGTTTTTGTTCCCAATCATGATATTAACATCATTGATAATTGTTAACAATATAAATGTGTATATTCATTATATAGATATATATATAGGGGATTGTTTTGTCGTCATAATGAACTCCCTTCCACTGATACAAGCATATTTGTCTATATAGACGTACTTACTTAGTTACTTACTTACACACACACATATATACATACAAACATACATACATACACATGTGCACCTAATATATCATTCATTATATTTAGATATTATCAAATATATATATATATACTAATTCTGTGAACTAATACTTTCCTTTTTAATGTATCTTTGATAATGTTGTTTTGTTTGTTTTTGGATTAAAATAATGTTGGAACTGGGTTTTCATCATAAGATGTCGTAAGTCTTCTAAAATGAAGATCATCTAACTTCTACGACAGAGTTTAAATTATTTTTTTTGGTTAGTGTCTTTATACCTAGCCCTTCAGTGCTTGAGATTGGTAGTAACATAAAAGGAGCTCCAGACGGAGTAAAAACAAGCTGATTTGTATGATAATTCTGAGTGAATGTATAGTCATTATGTATATATATAAGGTTGATATTAATTAGATAAATGAGTTGATAGATTTCATCATGAACTGAACTCAAATATAGGAATAATTGGAAATCAGATACAATTGGATAACTGTTTTCATCCTAGAATGAGATTTTTAATAAATTATTTCAGGAAATAGAAGCGGATATGAAAAGGATAATTATCAACTGGTAACAGCTGGAAAGGATTGCCCAGAACAGGGTTGGATAGAGAGTGCTGGTAGGCGGCCTATGCTCCTCCAAGAGGAGTAACAGGTGTAAGTAAGTATCAATATGTGGTTCTTTCACGGATTGAACCTAAATGTTTCATAACTTATATTGAGTTTTTTTGTTGTATTCACCTTTACATTAGTCTACAAAATATACCAGGGAAGAATAAAAGTACATTGTGAAAGTAAATTTTCATCATAAACTGACAAAAGTTAGAGCCTTGCATTCAAGATCATGGATGCGCATTGTTGAGAAGTTCCATACTAAGATAAGACAACCACCCAATGCTTTCAGGTTATTAATGGTGGTTTAACTTAGATCGACTCATGAATTCAGTCGTTAAAAAAAAGAGAAAAACTTTTGAATCAGAAAGAAATGAGCAAATTACATTCAAATTTAAAGTTTTCATGGAAATACAAGTTTGTACATACAAACATAAAGTTTGTTAGTAAGTTTGATACATTCACGCCATAAAATTGAAATCTTATGATTTATAAGCAAAGATGGATAGTGGCTAGCAGTGGAATCCAGGAGGCGCATTTCGTCCTATGGGAAGATACAAGCAAAACAATACCAAGTGAATTTAAATTCACCCGATTGCACAAGCAAGTGGCTATCGGGAATCAGTAGCTGACTGGATAACACGATGGCGTTTGAATTGAACGGTACTGGGTTCGGGTCCCGAAGTGAACTTCAACTCAGAGATGCAGGTAAATCCATCTGACGAGTGCCAAATAGAACGAAACAGGTGTCCTGGATTTCACTGCTAGCCACTATCCATCTTTGTTTATAAAAGCTTGTCAATTAGGGCAATATCGAGGCATGCACACAGTATGTACATATCCCAATGACAGACTGATCAATTGCAATCTAAAACCTCAATGGGAAGATACGAGCAAAACAATACCAAGTGAATCTTATGATTTACGTTTATTCAACTACTGTCAATTTAATAGTAGTATCAATGAAGTTGTACAAACAATAAGTAATCAAGTTCATTATCAATGAAGATTTCTTATTGAACAGTTGAACAGTTCCCTGCTTTTTTTCAAAATAATTAACTTGCTAGCAAGTTCAGACGTTTTGTTGAAACGAACTAAATGAACTATGGAATATCATACAGACTTGTAATAATTGTATGGATCCGTTGAGAGAATTATTAACTTATACATATTTTGATGGTGATAAGTCCAGTGCTTCCAGGTTTTTCATAGTGATCTAGCTTCAACTGACTCATGATCTTAACTATTGAAATTACTATAATATCCACAAAACCCCTCCTGATACTAATCAATATATGCACACTAGTGACTAGCTTCAAGAGTTATTTCCTAGAGTTCTAGTGAGAAGCCATGACCAATGGAGTTCAACCGGGTCTGTTGTGAAATAGTAACTCACTGATGACAATCGTGAACAGTAACACAATTTCGTGGTTTGGTTGAAGTGAGAGGTTAACACTGTTGGATATCGGCCATCTCAGTGGTCTAGATGTTTAGAGTTCGCGTTCGAGAACAATAGATCCTAGGTTCAAATCTCGCGATGCAGGATCGTGGATGCACACCAGTGAGAAGTCCCACAATAGGAGGAAACGGCCGTCCAGTGCTTCTAGGTTTCTCATGGTGGTCTAGCTTCAAATGATTCATTAGTTCAACCATTCAAATTACTATAATATCCATAAAAATGCCTTCTGATATGTAAAACAATAACAACAGTTTGGTGAATCAAAAATTTTATATTCAAAGGAAGAATAAATGGATGGTAACTGCCGGGAATTATTTCTGGACTATTATTATATATATTCTTATTGGATAAGTATTAATTAACTAGATTATATATGTATATTCATATTCCTTAGATCATTAGCTTTCATTTGACCTATTGGCTACGGTTATACGATTTACCATCCTTAATTTATACCCAATTTATTTACTATGGTGTCTCACACTCTATTATGTCTCGATATGCATAATGAATGGTAACTTTTGGGATCTATTGATGGATCAATACTATACGTATATTTTTATCGTATGATTGCTATGTGACTAAACTATTCATATTCATATCCCTTTTATTATA
Source organism: Schistosoma guineensis (assembly GCA_944470375.2). Taxonomy (NCBI): domain Eukaryota; kingdom Metazoa; phylum Platyhelminthes; class Trematoda; order Strigeidida; family Schistosomatidae; genus Schistosoma; species Schistosoma guineensis. The sequence continues at coordinate 4,601,107 of OX103892.1, read as the reverse complement.
AGCTTTATTTTAACCTATGAACTATTATTATACGATTTACCATTCTTCAGTTATTCCCGGTCTATCAATTACTATCTCACACATTTGGTTAATTCTTGTACAAATGTTGTTTGATAATTTATGGTACGATGTGGTCTGTTCGATTGGTATATAAACCCTAGTATGCTTGAGATACATGGTTCATATTGCAGAGGCTGAGATTGATTTTCTGGACTTAACTGGCTGGGCTAGGCAGGAAGCAGGACCAATAAGTACTTTAGACTGCTCATACGGGTTTTATGTGTCATTGGTCCGATCGATAAATCACTGTTCTCTAATTGACGGTATCGTTACGTTATATATTAACACGGTACACAGGCTACAAGTTATAACACACTCATACCCACTTTTGGCTTGATCTTGTGTAATAATTAATTTTTTTCATTTTATGATGTAATGCCGTCTGATTTTCCTGTAGATAAACTACGTACGTATGAAATATACGATCCATACAGTGGAAATTAATATTTGTGTTCTAGAATGAACGGGCTGGGTTAGGTGATAAATTGCTATACAGAGGACCAGTAAGGACCCAGAGTTGGTGTAAGTTTGGTAGTGTTGGCTAACGCATCATTGATTTAGCACAAGGATATGGCCACATAAGACTGCGTCTTGATTGGTGATCTTATCACCTAATATCTGACAGAGTCATAAGACATAACAAGAAACGAACATCATAATAGTTGCAAAAACGTTTCCCACCGTAAAGTTCAACCCACTTTATAGCTCTTTTCTTTGCTTTATGAAAATAAAAGATATCCAACACATGAAACAATCTATTAATAGTTTTAGACTTATCATACACAGTTAATGTTATAGCTTAGCGAAGATTACATTACGAGCAACTTCCGAGACAAATTCATTGACTAATATTATCTATACATTCTTATGGTATAATTATTCAATAGTTAGATTATGTAGATTTATATTCCCTTTGTTATAAGCTTTATTTTGACTTATAATTTATTATTGTACGATTTACTGTTCTTCAATTATGTTCAGTTTATTGACTACTGCCTCCCACGTTCACAGCCACTTTTTGGTTTTATTGTGTACAAATGTTATTTCTTATTTTATGGTGCATTGCGGTCTGTTTGATTGATATATAAACCCAGTATATCTAAAATAAATGATTCGATTCGATTCGCATAGTGGAGGCTGGTATTGGTGTTCTGGACTCAAGTGGACGGGCTAGGCGGACATAGGATCAATAAGGACACTAGACTGCTCATATCGGTCGAACGTCATTGGTTTTGGCACAGTGCTAAGATTGTATAAGTCGTATTTTGATCGGTGGGTAAATCACGTGATAAAAAGCCGGACATCAAGTCACAATAGTTAAGGTAACAGCTACAAAATTTTGGACCTTTACTCACTAACCATGGAAATCTAAAATTCGCTTCCAATAGCTCCATAAAAATCATATAAAAAGAAAAAAAACTGTTTAACAGTACTTAACTACAGTCAATTTGATCAAGTGATTTGACAGGGTACTAAACATTTTGAGTACTACACAAATCCCGTCCCCCACATTGAAATACCTAAAAACTAGTCAGTATAAAAGTATAGGCTCATTGTAAGAAAATGATACTGATGTACAACAACAAAAATAATTTTTGAAGTAAACCCTGTTGGAAATCGAGTATAGGATTTTCTAATCCAAGTTTCGTAAGTCACTTATCAATCAATGAAACTTTGAGGTTCCACTTTAAAGAAAAAATATTTGAATATCAGTATAGAGTCATGGAGATTGTTGAGTTTTCACTGAGATCATGAATTGGTGTAAGTTGGACGTTAATACAGTTAAATCCTGGATCAGTGATCTAGAGGTTAAGCGTTCGCATAAGACCAAATGTTTTGGGCTCGATTCCCTTTTGTGGATCATCGTGGATGAGCACTGTTGCAGAGTCTTATACTAAGATGAAACGGTTGTCCAGTACTTCTAGGTTTTCAAAGGTGGTCTGACACTGATCGGTTCATAATCTTAATAAAATAATCTACAATTCACAGATTAGATGCAATTACATATTATTGAGTTTTCAACTGATTCTATTATTGTTGCTTTAATAAGATTGATTGAAAGATATTCTTTACAAATTAATAATTTATCTGAAGAAAATAATACGGATAAGCATCATTAGCTGGATGATAAACTATAATAAGGGCGAGAACCAAAGGGAGAGAGAAAAAAGGGCGTGATAAGATGTGTGAAGCTTATCAATAAGGGCGAGGATTGATGAAGACGATCATCGAAAAGGTAAGCATCAAAACGAATAAAACTTCTTAGTATGTGCTTGAACATCTATCCCTTCATCTCAACGACCAATTAAAGTTTTCTTACTTTCAATGAACAGTCTACTCTCAATTAATACGGCGAATTTTAGAATTCAGTAACAATGATCTATCCTTATTAATATCAGTAGGGTTTTTTGTGGATATTGTAATTTTAATAGTCGAATTAATGAGTCAATTGAAGCTAGACCACCATTAAGAACCTGGAATCTTCGGATAGTTGTCTTATCTTAGTATGAGACTCCTCAGCAGTGCGCATCTACAATCCTGCCTCGCGAGATTCAACTCCAGGACTGATCAGTCCTAGGATGTACAAAGATATCGTATGACAAAATGAAGATCACTCTGTCTGTCATGCGACGTTTGAAGTTATTGCAAAACAGTTAACAGAATATAACCAAGCATCAGATAAATGAGTATAAAAATCGAACAGAATGATCAACAACAACATCACATAAATTATTTGCTACGGTGTATGTTAGCTTGTTATTTACAGTGTCAGCTCAACTTCTAGATGTAACTCTAATGAAACAAATTATTCGGTGCATATAACTTGATCATCAGGTGTCCTTACTGAAGCCGAAGTTTATTGGATACAATAAACTTGAAGTCTGAATTATAAGACTTTACACCTATAGCAAACTATACGAAGTGAACCTGACTTTAAATCTATCAACTTTCATGACTGACTAAGAACATTCAGTTTAACTAGCATTCCGAAACTTATTTTTAAATGCTCAAAGAACAAACGAATATATATTATGTAACCCGATAAATTAATCATCAACAAATTCACGTGCTGAGTATATGTAAGATAGAAATACTCCCTGGTTCATCAAACATAAATGGATAGTTCTGTTAGAAGTATAACGATGATTTCCACTTTCCGGTTACTTACACCATGAAATAAACACACGGAGAGCACTAACACAATTACACTTGATGGCGCAGGTCTGCTAGGAGTGGAATCCTTCACGTACCTGGGAAGCATCATCGATGAAGAAGGAGGATCTGATACAGACATAAAGGCAAGGATTGGCAAAGTAATGGCAGCACTCCTACAATTGGAAAACATATGGAACTCAAAACAACTGTCAACCAATATCAAAATCACAATCTTCAATACCAACGTCAAGACAGTTCTACTGTACGGAGATGAAACTTGGAGAACTACTACAACCATCATCAAGAAGGTATAAGTATTTATAAATAGTTGTCTATGTAAAATACTCAATATCCGTTGACCGGATACCAATACTATCAGTAATAGCCTTCTGTCGAAGAGAACAAACCAGCCTCCAGTTAAAGAGAAAATTAAGAAGAGACGATGGAAATGGATAAGACATACATTATGCGAATCATCAAACTGCATCACGAAGCAAACCCTAACTTGGAATCCTGAAGGGAAGTTAGTTAGTCAGTAACAACGTAGAACTTCGTACGTACGTACATCAGTGCGAGTTCCCATACCACATTAGCACAGAGATGCAGTTATCGATTGAAATCCCGTAGTGGTAGAGGTAGTAAGAGAATAAGCAGTAATCGTAAACATTAGGGCTTGAAGATGTTATTCAAATAGTATAATACAGTGAAATAAATTCGGAAAGGAAATAAGGGACATGTAGAATTCAGAAGATTAGAATTTGGGAGAACACAAAGTGTGTATGCACCTGTGCCATTGCAAACGATTTTCACCCATGTCATTCAACGTCTCTAACCATCGGTTGCTATCATCTCGCGGTCCCCAACCAGGTAGTATACACCTACCAACATGACTCAGTCCACTTGTCAGTGACTTCATGAACTTGTGCCATGTTTTGGTCTGACCACCTCTAGCTTTCTTCCAACATACTCCTATACCAATGAACATCACACGTCGAGGTAGTCGGTGGTTGGGCATACGTAACACGTGTCCTAGCCATCTCAACTGATGAAGGGAAGCGGAAAAGTGAAAGGTCAAAGAACATATTACGTCGAGAATTGTAAGCAAATATGAAAAGGATGAATAACACAACCGGAAAGAACTGTAAAGGAGTGCTCAGGACAAGGTTGGGTAGAGAGTGCTGATGAGTGACTTATGCTCCTCCATGAGGAGTAACAGGCGTAAGTAAGTGAGTAAGTTTAAACACATATAAAATTAACAAATAAAAACTCAATTGAAATATATATCACTTTTCTTTATTAAAAGAATATAAATTAATTGATTTACTATACAAGAGAGAATGAGTTGTTGTGTTCGTTTCTTTTTTCTTTTCTTTTGATTATCGTGAACGTTTCATTAACTTCTTTAAATGATCTCTTAATGCAATTTGTTTTTGTTGAAAACTACGTTTTGCTTTACCTCGAATTTTATGTTTAATCATTTGAAATGTTTTATTTTTTAATTTTTCACGATTTGTTGTACTGGCATATGCATTTAATCGATTCACCTAAATAAAAGAAGAAAAAAAAGCCAATGAAAGTATTGGACGACTGTTTCATTCCAGTATGGGACACTATTCAGCAGTTCACATTCATAATCCCACATGCTGGACATGAATCCAAGACTTTTGGTCTCGCACATGATTCGGCAACGGATGCAACACGTGAAAATGGCATTTAACTCATAAAATAAGTCCTTTGCATTTCTTGATTGAGATTATGAACCGATTGACGTGAGAACACCACCTTTGGAAACCTGGAAGCACTGGACGACCGTCTCGTCCTATTGTGGGACTCCTCAGCAGTGCACATCCACGATTCCGCTCGCAGGATTCCAACCCAGGGCCTTCGGTTTCGCGCGCGAACGCCTAACCAACTGGACCACTGAGCCGGCATCCAATGGTGATAGAGTCTAACATCAACCAATCCACGAAATTGCGCGACCAACTTTCGTTGTACTGAGGTAGATACCTGTCTCTACCCGATATGGATTAGCTCCACTGGTCACGGCTTCTCATTAGAACTCCGAGGATTCTCTCACGAAGCTACTCACTAGTGAGCACATTTGCATTTCGTTAATAATAAAATATCTTGAATGATCCAAAAACTGTTAAAGGTGAATACATAAGTTTCTCTGGACTCAAGTACAAGAAACTGATGTTCGAAGACAATTTTTATCATGAACAGACACTACAAAATAATCATAACATTAAAACTGAACAGCTGTTGCTGTCTAGTTTATCACGCTTAATTAGAATGCATCTAAGACTACAAATATCTTCAAACAGGGGATTTATATTTCGTACAGAAAACGACTTCGAATGTACCGATTCATATGATAAGCTATTTATAATATAACGTGACAATTATTTAATTTTATTAACGAACATTTGTTTTGATCACGTCAGGTTATTTTGCACGCAACTCAAAACACACTTGAGGAAAATTCTATTTATGATCACAATCCTCATTGATGACGAGCTCTGATGTAAATATTATCTCACGTCTAAATAAAAAAATATTCAGTTGATTATCTACATGAAAAGCGCAGTTACGACAATCCATCAGTTTCATTATTAGCCATAGCCTAAGATCATGATATATTACTAAGCAAACGGCATTGAGCTGTATTGTTTGGGTTGTCACATAAAAGTTTGGATGGTGTCCGATTCTCCTGAAAACCGATGTAAAATTACCCTGACCCACAACGGTATATTATATAACTGGTACAGTCGAGGATGTGGGGAGAGTCAGCTCACAATCTCGAAATGCTCTCACATGGTCACGCGTATACAGCTACTGACAAGGAAGTCCTACTCACTACATTCTCGAGACGGTGTTGTTTATGAAATTCAGAAGACGAAATTTTTATTTATTTATTTTAACACATAGATAATGGTATAATGGGGCACCAAATACATATGCGCCACACAGATCTCATTTGATATGTGAGAGGGCTGTGATACTACTTGGGTGCCCAAACCGAAGCAAGTGGTTCTCTTGGGGGGCGACACCTGGAGCCTTTGACCTAAAGGTCTGATCCACAAGGCAATGGAGCAACATCAGGAGATGCATTCCCATGGTAGCCGGTGACCAATAATTGATTCATATGCCATTTGTTCCCTCAGGATACTCAAGCCTATGTGTACCATTGTTTTGGAATCATGGTTTTCCAACTCCCCTAGGTGGCTCCTCCATATCCACCAACACGGTTAAAGAGCCGGACATCCGCTTTTCGTCCTCTCAATTTCGTAAACAACACCACCGCCACGAGAAGGCAGTGAGTAGGACTTCCTTGGCAGATGCTATATACGCGTAGCCATGCGAGAGCATTTCGAAAGGGAGAGCGGACTCTCCCCACTCTCGGCCGTACAAGGGCATTTGGGGGTGAAAAGAGAAAAAAGTTATTGAATATTCGATGAGTATCTTTAAATAATGAAGTACACACACGCAAAACAATTTAAAAGAACGTATTTATTACCTTGAAACCATATTTTTCTCGTCCAATTCGACCTTCTTCAATTGATTCCATTCGATCAGCTTTTGTTTGATGTGGACGTTTTACTAGACGTGTAATTGCACTCATACTAACAAGATTTCCTAAACTACCATCTTTATTTTGAATACCAACACCAGTGTTTTCACCATCTTCATCATCAGTATCCACAATAAAATATGAATCAGAATTATCGATTTTATCTTTATTTCGTAAAGAACTGTAGGATGCAAAACGTTTCTAAATGAGGATTTGAAATAATAATAATAATAATAATAATAATAATAATAATAATAGTCGAAGTTATGTCAATAATGAAATGAATTCTATACAAAGGGATTTAAGCTGAAATAAGAAAGACTTTCCATAAAAAGACTTTGGACGAGACCATGATTTATAGACGAACTAATCACGTATAAGATAACAGGTCTCGGATTTGGGCGCGAAATTCACTCATCCATATTGGATAAATAAAGTCTTAACATTATAGCCAATGTCAGTTCATGATGAAAACTCGAAATCTGATTCCTAAGCTTAATCATCAACTGTACATCATAATTGTAATTCCTCACATTAGTTTATAATCCTCATTTGATCCAAGTTATTAGGTAAACGCTTTCAAGATCAGTTTAACGTCGCTCATAGGTCGTCCACAAATTATACTCTCACCCAACTCTGTAATATAACTCAAAAAATTACTGAATATTTTACTAATGTTCTAACGTAAAATCGAATTTTTCCCGTTTACCGAAATTGTTATGTTTGAAGAGATTACGAGTTCACTTAAATCTGAGAATGAAACAAAGACTCAGCGACACAATGACCAAATAAGCTAACTATTCCGATGCGTCTCAGTCCCGTTAACTAAAGAGAGAAGTTCAAGTTCAGAAGAGGGAAAACGTATTCCATAAGCAGCCAGAATCATTAGCGATAACAAGCACAACTCAAGTAAACATATACAGCATAAAAATGTCCTTAGAAAACGTTATAAAATAGCATATTCAAAGAGACAACGAAACAATGATATTTAAGTTCCTCACAAGTGAGAAATACGAGATGAAAGTGAAGTGATTGGCACTTCGAACATGAAAAAAAAAAGAATTTCAAATTTCCAAAATAAAATTGCAAAAATAAGACATTTACCAAGTGAGTTCTGGGGATCTAGTGTCCCCAACACAAATGTCATGTCTTACATGTGTTGATATGCACATAAAAACTCTTTACCCTACTGATTTATCAATTTTCTTAATATATATTACACTTTTTGTATTAAAACATATTTATATGAGATTATAATTGCTCATTAAACACAACATCATTATTGAAACGTTCCAATACGCTGACTGAGCAACACTTATCTTTTAAACCAACCAGAGTTCAGAATTAATAAAATCAAAACTAGATGTATCTTAACCGATATGATCGAACTGTAACCAAACATAATCAGCAATACGCGATATTGTGCAACCTCACACCCAACACGGTTGAACTACTACTAGTCACGGTTTAAGAGAAGACAAAGAGTGTATATACATATGCAACTGTGATCGATTCTGAGACATATCACCAGGAGTCTCCAACCATTGGTTACGATAGTCATGCAGACTCCAATCAAGTAGTCTGCATCTATCAATATGGCTCACACCAGGAGTTAGTGACTTCAAGGACTGATACCACGTTCTAATTTGCCCGCCCCTAATTTTCTTCAAACCATCCCCAACACTAGTCAGCATTGCGCGTCACGGTAATCAGTGTTCAAGCATACGTAATACGTAGCCCAACCATCTCAGTCGATGAAGATTTACAACCTCATCAACTGATTTACCATCATTCCCTAATACCTTGTGTCTAACCTTACTATTACTTACCCGGTGATCCCATCTGATGCGAGCAAAATTTCTAAGACATCTGTCATCAAATACTAGTAGCCTACGAGTATCTTCAACCATTTATGGCTACGTTTCGCAGCCAAAAGACTCTACATTTTATCAACAACTTCACCAAACAGGACTATGTCATTTGAGTAAACAAGAATAGATCTGAAGTGTCTACACATTGAGCGTTGGTGTTTGTCAAATATTTGAGCTCAATATGAGAAATATTCACACACAAAAAGTGCTATTTAATATAACCAGTATATTAAGAAAAATCAGATTATAAATCTGAAGACTTGTAAACATGAATATAATGGCAAATGAACTTTTAACCGAAAATACCTGTTTTGTTTGTTGATATTTACGCATTGCTTCAAATTCCTCTTGAGTAAATATACGTGATGATGCTATCTCTAAAGCTTTTTCTTTCAAAACACTTGGATCTATTTTAGTTTTCTTTGAAGAGACATTCATATTAGATTCATCTATTTCCATGTCAACATTATCTTGTTCATCATCTTCTTCTGAGGAATTGGGTAAATTTACCCATTCATCATCTGATTCATCTGTTTGACTATCATGACATGTTTTATCCTCGGACTCTTGAACCTCAGAACACGATTCCCATGAATCATTTTCTTTGTCATTGATAAAACATGAAAGTAAAAATTAAACACTAAATTTACTTCAAATATTCTTTGTCATAATTTCACATTACTTATAAGTAGCTTAAAATTATATAAAATACTTATCCAAAAGGGTTTACCCAACTATCTTGCTCGTATTAAGTGAATTGAGACTAATAAATAAAAATAGATCAGGATCTTATATAAGGAGTGAACGATAGTCTCGTGTATCATTAACAACGAGGCATTATTTATTACTAGAGCTGCTCGGAATACCAGGGAATAATTGGCGATTTTTCAATAGTGAGTTACCGAAACATACAAGGGCCGCATTCTTAGGAGTGAAGAACATATGGAACTCAAAACAACTGTCAACCAATATCAAAGTCACAATCTTCAGTGCGAATGTCAAGACAGTTCCACTGTACTCAGTTGAAACTTCGACAACTGCCACAACCATCATCAAAAAACAACAAGTATTTGTAAACAATTGTCTACGCAGAATACTCAATGTTTGTTGACTGGATACCATCAGTAACAACAGTCTACTGTGGGAGAGAACAAACAAGATTCCAACTGAAGAGCAGAATAGGAAAAGATGCTGCAGGTGGATAGGACGTACATTTCTGAAATAATCAAACTACATCACGAGACAAGCACTCACTTTGAATTCTGAAGGGAAAAGGAAATGAGAAAGACGAAGGGACACATTGGATTAGGAATTGGAAACAGATATCAAAGGAATGAATAGCCACTGGGAACAAGTAGAAAGGACTGTTCAGGATAGAGTTGGATGGGGAATGCTGGTGGACGGCCTACGCTCCTCGATGAGGGGTAACAGGAGTGAGTATCCATGTAGTTATGTATCATATATATTTTTTAAAAAATCAAGTTAAACATGTGTTTGTTCAACATTCTTACCTTCATTATTTAAGCATTTCTCTGAATCATCCAAACTTTTATTAGATTTTTCAGAGGATTCTTTCTTTTTAACATTCAATTTCTCTGAAGCCAGAACAACTATTTCAGCTCCAGGAATAGTTGAAGATGTAGTACATTGACCATAATTAATTGCAACATTTTGAGGTATATCATATTTTAATACGTCTAATTGTGATTCTGTCAGACGTCCGCATTCTTTACGTGGTAATAATTCAGGATTTATCTAATGTAAACAATTAAATATAAAACCACAAAAATAAGTCACTTGATATAAGGCATGATGAATGCTTTTTCGAAATCTTTCTGCAACAAAATTAGTAATAATAAGAAAATTTATTCCAAGACTTTATTTACGTGAACACATAAATATTGGTACAAAGAGGCATTGAATACATATGCCCCACACAAGTCACTTGATTTGTGTGTGTGGGCTATGATAATGCCCGCGTAGCCAGACCAAAGCAGGTTTCCTTAGGCGGTCACATCCTGCGCCTTCGACCTAAAGGTCTGATCCACAAGGCAATGGGACAACGTCAGGAGATGCAGTTCCAATGTGGTCGGTGACCAACGATTGGTTCATACGCCACTTGTTCCCTTCAGGATCCTGGAGTTCATGTGTACCATTGGTTTGGAATCAAAATTTTCCAACTCCCTTAGGTGGATCCTTTGTATCCACCAACCCGGTTAAAGCGTTGGACACTCGCTTTTCGTCCTCTCGATTTCGTAAACAACAACTGTGCCACGAAAAGGCAGTGAGTAGAACTTCTCTGGCAGTGGTTGTATATGTGTGGCCATATAAGAGCATTTCGAGAGGGATCTTGTCACATATAAACAAAAACTATCGTCCTGTCATAAATCTGCATTAGATGAAACAATTTTTTATATTAATAGGTTTTGTTACTTCATCGACTTGATACATTTGAATTTCAATTAATGGCTGTTGATAACCTTACCGTTGAACTCGAATCTATCCGCTAAAAACGACCAATCATCATCATCATGTGAGCTACTGATGATTTTTGTAATTAATAAGAAACTAAGCATTTACACTAAGATAGGTATATGACTAAAACTATTATTACCAATTTCGTGGAGTGCAAGGAGACAAAAATCCCAATTTTTAATGATACATTGCATGCCACAAGTAAGGATGGTTAGTTTTATGCAAGACATCTCATTAGTGACTTAAGAAAAAAGCACAATATATATGCATGAATAGTTGGTAGTTGACTTGGAACCATAAAAAAAAGAAAAACCACTAGAAACACCAAACAATTGATGTAAGAGAGAGGAAAAAATGCGAATGTAGTTTGAGAAATTATGGAGAAAATTTTAGCTGAAAGTAGCAATAATTTGAGCTGTGGAATCAAAAGCCGACTGGAAATACTTACCAAGTTATACAACAGTCAATCACCAATGATGTAATCAGTATATTGCAGTGAAGTGGTGGTATATTAGTGGTTTTAGAGCCCTATGTTTTTAACCAATATGTGAGATGTTCAAGCCCAGTTTCATACATTTTGGGTTTGACTAACCGGGTAACATATACCTGCACATCGTGAGTTACATTACTTTTTACAATGTTTCGAACTTTCCCCTTGTAGACGATCAACACATTAATGCAGTCATCAGTTTATGAAACCATTATACCCCATTAAACTTATTTCCAGGAACATATTGGTGTACTTAGCTTTCAGCCACGCTCTAAGTGCGAAGAACAGTGATGATAATCCTTCGCCCGAACCGAAGTAAGTGAATCGGAATTGGAACCAACGACTTGATGATTGTAATTCAAAAGCCTTATTTATCGAGCCACCGCTAGGACTAAAACGCCAGCAAGGACTGATCAATTTAATCCTTATTATTAAAAGCAAAGAACTTAGAACTATAACAACAAAACAACAACGGTAACATAGTGACTAGAGCACTCAACTTTCATCCACCAAGTAACAGTTTCGGATGTTGTTCCATCTTTACGGGTTTGAACAACTATGTAGCTTTACTAGCCCTCAAATACAGAAAAGTATGACTTAAAGCCGAGTACACATGTTTGTACTCCGTTATCAAGCCTCCAATGCTTTTCCATCTACCATATAAATAAAATACTAATTCACAATTTCATACAAACTCACTTGTCGATAAAGACGTATAATTGATCGTGCTGCAGCGACCACATTTTTATTTCGATATGATCGATACTGAATTAAATCAGATAATAAATCTTTCGTGACTGCATAAGGACAACGTAAACATATCTCACGTACTGAGTTTAATCCAATCGCTATTGCTTCAGATGACGCACGTTCTGTAATAAAATTATCAGCGATTACTCTTATTAAGGGTTCCATTACCTAAAGCAGAAAATATATTTATTGTTGGGAAGAGATAAGGAAAAAAAATACGAAACTTGAGTAATCATTCCTTAATAAATTAGCTTATATATCTATCACATACTATACATTATATTCTACTCGTTAAGATTTGCGTTTGCTTGACTCGCTGAAGGCCCTGAAACAATGCACATTCCCGTGTTCAATAATACTTCCTACCCATCGTTTAATCGTCCTTTTTAATATGCTAATTTCTAGGCAACCACAGTCTGTCTTGATGAGCAATGAAAAAAAACTAAGAATGGTCAGAGTAAGACGTAACAGCAACTAGTGAAAACACAAATCGATGGTGTGAACCATGTCAGTAAATGCATCCTACTTGGTTGAGATCTGCGCAATAATCGTCATCAGTGCTGGCAGACCTGAGATGAAAAAGTCCAAAATCGGACTCAATAGCATGCACGTACTCACTTTCTGTATTCTCACCCAAACTTTGGGTTTTGAAGTGATGCTACAATTTATATTCCATAAATCCATTCCTCCAATTGCAGATTAATACATTCTAGTGTTTTCTGCTACCAATGGTATTGAGACTACTTCAATTACTACCTTGACGTTTGTCTAGAACATTCCATTTGTGATGATAAAGAGTGGTAACGTGAATGGACGCCGTATCATGCACTGCATATGACTGACCGGAAATATTATTAAAAATAGGATAGATGGATCAAATAAGACAATGAACAACATAGAAATTGTCAGACTTTATCAATATAATATCGGTCCAACAATCGCGGATAGTGGTCGGAATTGGTTACCTCAAGTGGTCTTCGTCGAGATTATCCGCTTTCCCAACGCTACATAACTTTGTCATATACATAATTTTACTTACGCATGTTACCCCTCGTCGAGAAGCATAGGCCGTCCACCAGCATTCCCCATCCAACTCTATCCTGAACAGTCCTTTCTACTTGTTCCCAGTGGCTATTCATTCCTTTGATATCTGTTTCCAATTCCTAATCCAATGTGTCCCTTCGAATTCCTCACCTCCTTTTCCTTTCAGAATTCAAAGTGAGTGCTTGTCTCGTGATGTAGTTTGATTATTTCAGAAATGTACGTCCTATCCACCTGCAGCATCTTCCCCTACTCTGCTCTTCAGTTGGAATCTTGTTTGTTCTCTCCCACAGTTGGCTGTTGTTACTGATGGTATCCAGTCAACAAACATTGGGTATTCTGCGTAGACAATTGTTTACAAATACTTGTTGTTTTTTGATGATGGTTGTGGTAGTTGTTGAAGCTTCAACTGAGTACAGTGGAACTGTCTCGACATTCGCACTGAAAATTGTGACTTTGATATTGGTTGACAGTTGTTTTGAGTTCCATATGTTTTTCAACTGTACGAATGCTGCCATTACTTTGCCTTTACGTCAGCATCAGATCCTCCTTGTTCATTGATGATTCTGACCAGGTACGTGAAACTATCCACTTCCTCCAGAGTTTCTCCATCAAGTATAATTGTCTTGATGTTCTCTGTGTTGAATTTGAGGATGTTGCTTGTGTATGTTGAGGCCTACTGATGAAGAGGCTGTTGCCACACTAATTGTCTTGACCAGCATTTGTTGATGTGTATGGGATAGAAGAGCTAGGTCATCTGCAAAGTCCAACTCATCTAGTTGTATCCATGCTATCCATTGTACTCCGTGCTTCTGCTGAGACATAGAGGTCTTCATAATCCATAAAACCACCAGAATAGAGAGTAGGCAGCTTTGTCTGACTCCGGTCGTCACTTAGAATGCATCTGTTAGCAGTCTTCCATGTACAACTTTGCAGTGTAGTCCGTCGTATGAATTCTGTATGATGTTGACGATTTTCTCAGATACACCATAGTGTCGAACTGAGATAGTAGCTATATTTTCAAAATACAATTGGTCTTTAGTGAATGAAAAAGATTATTTGAATATCTAATCTGGAAATTCATACATGATGCTTACATCGACGCTATACATACACCAAATCAAACCCGAAATTTTTAGGTTTCACAAAGATGATCAATACTTATTACACCAACCAATTTCTAATTTCAGTCAATTAATAATAAGCTCTGAAACTGTTATTATTCAATGCAATTAGTGAGAATTGTATCACTTCTAAGATAGTTGAACACAATCATCATTCACGACTTTTTACTTCTAACAACTTTAAAGACATTTCGCTAACAACACTATCATAATACCAATAAACGAAATTAATGGTTGGTACAGTAAGTTAATACTTTAAAAAGCCATATCATATTTAAATAGAGGCGCATGTATATCTCAGATCCTATTTTACCGATAACCGACTGATTGACTGGCTGACATATTATAGATAATAAAACTCAACCAAGAACTTACATCAGGTGGAACTTGATCATGACTAGCCTGTGCTGAGAACAGTAATAAATGAGTCACATCTAAACAAACCAAAGAAGAGATAAGTGAAAAACCAATTGACAGTATCGACAATAAATTCTACTAAACATTAATAAGGAATTTAGCTGGAAATCAAACAAATTCTTAGCAGGGAACTAATTTTTCACAAATCATAGTTACTGTAAATTAATAACCAAGCAGACGTTTATAAATGTATCAATAATACAACTAGGCAGTTGTGATGAGATTCAAACCTGAATTCCGATGAATAAGTCTAAATTCTAACACAGAAAATGAAAAAAAAGTTAAATCTAACCCAACAAATCTGGACGTCATTTTTTATGCCCCCAAATGCCCTGGTACGGCCGAGAGTGAGGGGAGTCCGCTCTCCCTCTAGAAATGCTCTCACATAGCCACGCGTATATAGCCTCTACCAGGGAAGTCCTACTCACTGCCTTCTCGTGGAGGGTGTTGTTTACAAAAATGAGAGGACGAAAAGCGAATGTCCGGCGCTTTAACCGGATTCCAAACCAATGGTGCACATGGGCTCCAGTATCCTGAAGGAACAAATGAAGTATGAACCAATTGTTGGTCACCGGCTACCATGGGACTGCATCTCCTTACGATGCTCCACTGCCTTGTCGATCAAACCTTCAGGTCGAAGGCTCGGGGAGTGGCCCTCTAAGAAAACCATCTGCTTGGGTTTGGGCACCCGGGCAGTATCACAGCCCTCCCACATATCGGATGAGATTTGTGTGGCGCATATGTATTTGGTGCCTCCTTGTACCAATATCTATGTGTTAAGATAAATAATGCAAATATACCAGATAATTGTTCTACTTTAACAGCAAAGGTTTAAATAATAAGCATTCTTGTCATAACAGTTACCATGAGAATATTAGATTGATGCGCGAAATGCCTGTTGAACAATATGAACACTAAACTTATAGAATGAATCAAAAATGAGTGTTTGGATCTTAAAGCTACGTTTGCTTCTATTTACTAGCTAATGATACTATTTAGCTCCTCATATCAAAGTAGGGTCAGATTCGCACCCATGGATTTCCACGAGTATGAAAGTCTGATATAACCATTAAACAAGTAAAAAGGGACACATTTTTAACATAGTTTTACATATCCCAGATATATTGGAAATAATTCAAAAACATAAATTAATCATTATTTAATCATTTGTGTCCTCCTGTGGCAGCTAACTTTAATGAAACTCAGTAAATAAGTATAGGTTACTCTACTTAACTTTGAAGCCAAAAGTTTTATACGTGAAATCTGAGAATGCTACCTGACTACTCTAAAACAAATAGCTACAGTTGGATTTGAACTAGCTTCTCATAGAGTCCTTTAGTCAACAAGCAAATGTTTCGCAAGTGGAAAATATGTTTTACATAAAAATCATTTCTTGATTGTACTTACTAAATAAACGTGCCCCCAAACTCCTTGGTACGGCCGATAGTGGGGAGAGTCCGTTATCCCTCTTGAAATGCTCTCACATGGCCACGCGTATACAACAATTGATAGGGAAATCATACTCCCTACATTCTCGTAGCGGGGGTGTTGTTTACGAAATTGAATAAAAAGCGAATGTCCGGCTCTTTAACCGTGTTGGTGGATATGAAGGAGCCACCTAGGGGAGTTGGAAAATCATGATTCCAAAACAATGGTACACATAGGCTTCAGTATCCCGAGGGAACAAATGGCGTATGAATCAATTATTGGTCACCGGCTACCATGGGAATGCATCTCCTGATGTTGCTCCATTGCCTTGTGGATCAGACCTTTAGGTCAATGGCTCCAGGTGTGGCTCTCTAAGAGAACCACTTGCTTCGGTTTGGGCACCCGGGTAGTATCACAGCCCTCACACAAATCAAATGAGACTTGTGTGGCGCATATGTATCTAGTGCCCCCTTGTACCTATATCTATATGTTCGAATAAATAAATAACTGAATAAACGTGAAACATCAGTCCGATTTCAGTCGTTCGAAAATATCATAATTGAATGTAGTTGTGAATATTTGTTTATAATACGAAGAATAGCTAGACAAACATGCAACACAAATCAATCATATGATTAATCACATTATAACCTATAAACTGCAATTTAAAATAACATATATTAAAACTATCTTCTAACCTCTTTGTTGTGGACGTAAAAAACGCTGAATAAATGGGTAAAAATTAAGAAGAACTAATTTATTTAATCCAATCAATCTGCTTATCAGATCGAGAATTAAGAGACGAATTTCAAAGCGATCTGAGCATCGTTCCAATTTTCGGAAAAGTTTTTCAGCAAATGTTTGTGGATCATGTAGCATATTTAAAGCATGGAAATTAGTCAATTCTGTACGCTTTTTCATTTTACGTTCTTTTTCTTTATTTACATGTTTTATTGACCGTTCAAGACGTTTTTGTCGATTTTTTGTTTTAACACCAACCCGATGTCCCAAGCGTAATTGTTTTATTTTGGTTTCTTCATCCTGTGATAACAAAAGAGAGTAAGGATATAAGCTATATAGTTTAAATTAAATCGTGATTGTCACGGTCAATTATCCAGTCACTTATTATTATGAACACAGTTCCTTCATACAAATATACTACTTTCCTAAACAGAAATACCCATCACCTACACTTACGACAGTATTATCTTTTTTTATCGAATATTTTCCTTTTGATATACCTTTTTAAGAACTCCTATTTTACTTAGATTAACGAAAGTGTATCGACATTTCGTTTTCTCCCATATTACTAGTAAATTTATTAGACTATGTGTAACTGATTAGAAGCTTTAAAATAAATGATGAGTCCATTTTATGCATCGAACTTGTTTTCCTCTATTAAATTAAGTTTTCAAGACAAAGTCATTTAGCGCTACCGATGAAGGTTACATTCCTTCTGGAAATCCCGTACGAAACTCCCAGACAAATATTTCGTGTAAAGGTTACCTATAATAATTAAGGAATAAATGGTGTGAATAAACAGTCGGACAGGGGCAACCTTGACCAACAATTCAGTCTAGTTTTCATTCCTGACATCTCATTGCATATTATCTCAATAATAATATACTGGGCAGCGAAACCTACCTCTATAAAACCTTAAGTGAATGAATAACGTTGTGAATTAACCAAAAAGCACAATAAACTGGAAGTCGTTCGAATTAAGAACAACACGACTTACATCTGATTCTGAGTCACTGCTTGTTTCCATCTCGTCAAGGGCCTTTGACTTTCCCAAGAAAAATTGAATAGCAGGAACATAAACCTGGAGAAATGATTTCAGAAAGCAAAAACCTACTTTCTTGTTGCATATAAGACACGAGTCTGCAATGACGTTGGCAGTCCGCGCATCATTCCACACATTTTTCTTGAACAAGCACAGTAAAATTAGGACAGCTTCACGAGCAACAGCTGAACTGTTATCTTTGATCATCTTCGAAAGAAACGACAATATGACCTGAACAGCATGTCAGAGGACAAGCCAAACTTACGGCATTAGCTTTTGTCTGCTTTTGACATTTATTCATTCGTTTAATGTCACTTACGAGAAAGTGACGTAATGTTTTTCGAACTTGTTTATCTCGACATCTATACAACTTAAATGCGATATCAACTGCTTGTGTGGCTGGAATCAAGTTTTTAGTTCGAAGTCTCATGAATGCTCTTAAAAAAGCCTGAGAACTGTTATATTTTGGGTTGAAATTTACCATACGCATTTCAGGGTGCATACCAAATGAACGCGACAACAGTATTTGAATAACACTGGTAGTGAACTCTGCAACATGCTCAGGATAATACCTTACAACCTTTGAGAGTTTAAAAAGACTCGAAATGTGTTACTTGAGATAAGAATGATAAAAGTTCCTCTAGTCTACTTATATATTGAGAAGGGGCAGAAGAAAATGACTGCTTTAGTGTGCTAAAGTTTTCGAGTTGTTCCTCAAACTGAAGAAAATTATGTGATTTTTTATCTTACGTCTGTTCTGTATGATAGCGGATCCCGCGTAAGGTGATAACTTAACTCCGACAACGGCATGTGCTGCATCGCTACGTATAGTCCGAAAGTACCGCTAGCTCAATCCAATTTCAATAGCAAAGATAGGAGATTTATCTACCTATACCAATCCATACAGTTCGTAGTACCATGAAGATCCAGCCTCGCTTTGCATGTATCAACGAAAAGTGCTGGTGTTAGATGTCCTAGTAACGAACTCCAGTAACTCCCTATAAGGTGCGAGAAACGGACTTATGATGTAAACAATTCAGTCCCGAACTTGAACCTCCCTATAGTGTACTCTCCTTCGCTCAATACTACAATCGAGTACAAGATAAGACACACCGGTGCTGACATAATAGTCCAGTATAAGTCGCATTCATTCAACCAGTGTATTTAGGATATAACAGTTAATAAGTCCCCAAAATAAATAGTTCGAAAGTGATACTGACCTCATTAGTCTTACTGGACACACCCTACCTGAAGGAGCTCGGCCATGCATCCGCACCAGATCACGAGTGATTACAACGTGCTACGCATCTCCTGCAACTTCTAAACAACTTAGACCAAACGTTTCTTGGTATGCCTATAGACTTCCAAACATGTCTCCCAACTATACCATTTGACTGGGTCGGTACTCTTCGGTCATAAAAATGTCGCGTGTAAAGGCGTTGTCACACTTCAAATACCCGTAGCATACTTGGTGATGAAATCGGCGTGATCTGGTGCGCGAAAAACTCCGCCTGTAGCTCTTCTAGAGTTACTGCCGGTCCCAAGCCCGGGTAAAGGAGGAGGGTTGGGCATGGGGTTAGCGTCCCCATCCCGTAGAAAACTAACTCGCTAAAAAAACGCTTACCAGAAAAAATAATCCAAACCATTTTAACTCTGCCCTGGGAGTTAGAAGGTCTTCATTCAGAAGAATTATGACGCTTCATGGTGAAAGCCGAGTTCCTTCGGAAGCCACGAGGCCGATGCCCCTTCTAACAACCACAGCAAAAATTTTTATAGGTACATGGAATGTTCGAACAATGTGGGAAACCGGGAAGACCAGTCAAATATCAATGGAAATGAGGAGATACAACTTAGCAGTACTGGGAATCAGCGAAACCCACTGGACCCAAGCTGGACAGAAAAGGCTAGCTACGGGAGAGATGCTGCTATACTCCGGTCATGAAGAGGAAAATGCTCCACACACTCAGGGAGTCGCTCTAATGCTGTCCAAAGTAGCACGAAATGCACTTGTAGGATGGGAATCTCACGGATCCAGAATCATCAAAGCATCATTCAAAACAAAGAAGGAGGGGATCTTAATGAATATTATCCAATGTTATGCACCCACCAATGATAGCAACGACGACATTAAAGATCAGTTCTACGAGCTGCTACAGTCAATCATTGAGAAATGCCCAAGGAAGGACCTCACCATTCTAATGGGAGATCTAAATGCCAAAGTCGGAATAGACAACATCGGATATGAAGATATTATGGGACGACATGGACTGGGAGAGAGGAACGAAAATGAAGAAAGATTTGCAAATTTGTGTGCATTCAACAAATTAGTCATAGGTGGTACAATGTTTCCACACAAGCGTATACACGAGGCTACATGGATCTCACCGGACCACACTACAGAGAATCAGATAGATCATATTTGCATCAACAAAAGATTCCGAAGGACAATGGAAGATGTGAGAACCAGGAGAGGTGCTGACGTAGCTTCAGATCACCACCTAGTTGTAGCCAATTTAAAACTGAAGCTAAAGAAAAACTGGACAAGTGGACAAACAGCAATACAAAGGTTCAATACAGCCTTCCTTAGAGATACTGTCAAACTCAATGAATTCAAGATAGCTCTCAACAACAGGTTCCAAGCCTTACAAGATCTACTGAAAGATAAAGAAACTACTATGGAGGACAACTGGAAAGGCATCAAAGAAACATTGACTTCAACGTGCCAAGAGGTTCTGGGCCTAAAGAAACACCATCATAAGGAATGGATCTCTATAGAAACACTGGACAAGATCAAAGAAAGGAAGAACAAGAAGGCAGCAATTAACGACACTCGAACACGAGTAGAGAAAGTCCAAGCACAAGCTGAATACATAGAAGCAAACAAACAAGTGAAGAGGAGCATTAGAGCCGACAAGAAGAAATACGTGGAAGAACTAGCAACGACGGCAGAAAAAGCTGCTAGAGAAGGAAATATGAAACAGCTTTACGATACAACGAAGAAACTAGCAGGGAAATATAGTAAGCCAGAGAGGCCGGTCAAAAACAAAGAAGGCAAGTCAATCATTGAAACTCAACAACAGCGTAACAGATGGGTAGAATACTTCGAGGAACTCCTGAATGGGCCGGCTCCAATGAATCCACCGGACATCGAAGCAGCACATACATATCTTCCTATAGATGTCAACCCACCAACGACGGAAGAAATTAGAATGGCCGTCAGACAAATCAAGAACGGGAAAGCAGCAGGACCCGACAACATACCAGCTGAAGCACTGAAATCAGACGTCGAAGTAACCGCAAGCATGATGTACCCTCTATTCAAAAAGATTTGGGAGGAGGAACAAGTGCCGATGGACTGGAAAGAAGGACACCTCGTCAAGATTCCAAAGAAAGGAGATCTGAGCAAATGCGAAAACTACAGAGACATCACACTACTGTCAATACCAGGGAAAGTCTTTAACGGAGTGTTGCTGAACCGGATGAAAGATGCAGTAGACGCATAACTTCGAGATCAACAAGCTGGATTCCGTAAGGATCGTTCGTGCACAGACCAAATTGCAACACTACGGATCATCGTCGAACAATCAGTTGAGTGGAACTCGTCACTATACAACAACTTCATTGATTATGAAAAAGCATTCGACAGTGTAGATAGGAGGACATTATGGAAACTTCCTCGACACTACGTAGTTCCTGAGAAGATTGTCAATATTATCCGGAACTCACACGACGGACTACAGTGCAAAGTAGTGCATGGAGGACAGCTGACAGATGCATTGCAAGTAAGGACTGGAGTCAGACAAGGCTGTTTACTCTCTCCCTTTCTCTTTCTTCTGGTGGTCGACTGGATTATGAAGACCTCGACATCTGAGGGAAAACACGGAATACAATGGACAGCTCAGAATCAATTAGACGATTTGGACTTCTCAGATGACCTAGCCCTCCTATCGCGTACACAAAAACAGATGCAGATGAAGACAACCAGTGTAGCAGCAGTCTCTACATCAGTAGGCCTCAGTATACACAAACGGAAAACCAACGTCCTCAAATTCAAAGTGGAGAACAGCAATCCAACCACTCTTGATGGCGAAACTTTGGAAGATGTAGAAGTCCTTCACATACCTAGGAAGCATCGTCGATGGACAAGGAGGTTCAGATGCAGACGTAAAGGCGAGGATTGACAAAGCAAGAGTCGCATTCCTACAATTGAAGAACATATGGAACTCAAAACAACTTTCAACCAACATCAAAGTCACAATCTTCAATACGAACGTCAAGACAGTTCTGTTGTATGGAGCTGAAACTTGAATAACTACTACAACCATAATCAAGAAGGTACAAGTATTTATAAATAGCTGTCTACGCAAGATACTCAACATCCATTGGCCGGATACCATCAGCAATAGCCACTGTGGGAGAGAACAAACCAACTTCCAGCTGAAGACGAAATTAGGAAAAGACGATGGAAATGGATAAGACATACATTGCGCAAATCGTCAAACTGCATCACGAGGCAAGCCCTAACTTGGAATCCTGAAGGAAGGTGGAAAAGAGGAAGGCCAAAGAACACATTACGTCGGATAATAGAAGCAGATATGAAAAGGATGAATTACAACTGGAAGGAGCTAGAAAGGATTGCCCAGGACAGGGTTGGATGGAAAATGCTGGTGAGCGGCCTATGCTCCTTCACGAGGAGTAACAGGCGTACGTAAGTAAACTGTGAGTCTACTCCTTGTTGTAACAGAACATGTCATTTCCTAAATTTTACTTTAGAATGTGATATCGTTTCCATATTTTCAGATGCTTTTTCCCGCCCCCTTGTATAATTTATCTTCATCACTACGGAACAGACACTTAAACTGTTTAATATCAAGGCTATTTCGCCTTTCACCTATCAAGTCAGGACCTGCAATATAAAAACCTGGCGCTTCTACTCAAAAGATGACTTCCACAAGAACCGCGTGACGAACCCATGTGCACAATTCCCCGAAGCAGAGAAGATACTGCCTCGTGATTTTAACAGGTGCGTCGCACCTAGCATATCTAATGGTGATGTTTCTGAGCCTTACGACACATTACAGAGAGCTATCCTTAAACACGGAGAACTAATCGACTGACAAAACTGAACCAACTCTTCCACAACACCGATTTGCAATACGTCCAGCAGCAGAAATGTTGCTACGTGTAAAAGAGATGGTTAGCAATGGCTCTTTGGCGATGGCCTGTTTAGACAGCGTTTCCTGTCTGAGCTTCACCAGCAGGTGCAGGCAGTGTTTGTTTCATTTAAAAACAACGCCGTGGACGAACTGACTGCGAGTGCCGACCGAATTCTGGAGATCACCAAAACTTCGAAAGCCGAGGTCTATTCACTTAAAGAAAAATCCCAAACAACACAGAGTGACATTACAGAACTCTGTCATACTCTGAAACGTTACCTTAGTATTCGTCATTACCGTAGACTCTCCCAAACTGCTCGAGGGAGTCCTTCATGAAAACGATCTATCTCTAGATCACGAGAGACAGATAACCCTGATTGGTGCTG
Organism: Schistosoma guineensis; assembly: GCA_944470375.2. Lineage (NCBI taxonomy): Eukaryota > Metazoa > Platyhelminthes > Trematoda > Strigeidida > Schistosomatidae > Schistosoma > Schistosoma guineensis. Next base: position 4,577,399 of record OX103892.1, on the reverse strand, counting down.
GTATCATAATCACCATGGAAAATCTCAAAATTGTGGAAAACTCTGCAGTCCCTCGAGCCCTGAACCAGCCGACATTAAAACCCGTTCCGGAAACTTCCCAGCCGACACGCGTTAACGACAACTGTAGCTGGCGAACCTATCTGTCTTTTGCACATCAATGATGTGATGACATACGGTAAGCGGTATGTGTATCCTAACGTGGGTTTACGCAAACCCATTCACTGGATCTTCATGGTTGCTGATGTTTATATACCAATCGTTGGTATAAAACTGCTACAACATCACAATTTACACATCAATACTCTCTAATGCAGGCTAGTGGATGGAAATACTAAATTATCTGTTTGTGTAACTATTTTTGCGGTTGCAGATTGTTCCTGATCACAGCTGAGCACACGATCGATCCATGCTATCAACAATACTTGGTGTGAAACTCGAACCATATCAAACGCTACCGAAAATGCCGTGTGTAACCAATAATGCTACACACCAAACCACGACTACAGGACCACCTATATTTCCGAAAGCTCATCAATTAGCTCCCGAAAAGCTAAGGTTGGCAAAAGACAAATTCGAGTGCGCGATAAATTAACCAGCTGTCGAACAGCCTGTGTGCATTTCCCTTTAAAATGGTCCTTAAAAAGGTCAACGATGATTGGCGCCCAACTGGTGACTATTGGCGACTGAATGTGAAAACCACTCCTGATCGTTACCTATTCCTACACATTCACGATTTGACAGCTACCTCCAAAGATACAACCGTCTCTCCGAAAATCGATCTGGTTTAAACATATAAACAAACTTCATTGCTAAACACGATATTTTTAAGACAGATATCATCACTCTCTTTGAACTCGTTATTTTTGTGCATATCTCTCGGTTTAAAAAAGCCGCATCAACTTTTTAAACATTCATCGATAACGTGTTTAGAAGAATCAACTCCGTACACGTAAATATAGATGACGTCCAGATACATAATCTGATCTCCGAAATCTGAAACAAGTTTTCGAACGACTACAAAAGCACGACATTATTAAAGACACCCATAAGTGTCAGACAAACCGATCACCCAGATATCCTAGTTCACACAATTTATGCTTAGGGCGTGAGACTTCTGAAAAGCAAGGCGCGGTCATTCTGGTCTTCCTAGAATGGACAATAATCAATCAATTTTGCAGTTCCGACGGCCTGGTAAGATTGTAGTTGTATTGGTTTCTAACGCTACGATTCTGGAATCTGAACATAAGATAACCCAGAAACTTCACATTTAACATTGAATACGTGCTGGGGGTTGGCAGTAGTGAGTGCATGAACAAGGGTTTTGAGATGATATGGCTCAGCCATGCAGGAAGGGTCATCCCATGTAACCTCTTGAACTTTGTATTAAGTGTAACACTCTCTTCCAGCACAAATGTGTTCTTCAGAAGTACCGGACGTCATATTTACGACTGTCACGATAGGAAAAGTCAGAGCGGACTGTGATGCGACTTCCATATAAGATCTTACATATTGAGCAGTAGTATCATAACAAATCTACAATTTTTGGGATTAGGTCTGTTATTATAATAGCAAAGACAAATATACTAATGCCGAGGTAGAAAATAACTGGTACATACCGAATTGCAAGATCCTCATGAGACCATTAACAGACTAACATCGTGAAAATGCAAAATCCATCAATTTGAACGAAAACGCGAAATAAGCATTCTCAGCAGTTGAAAAAGTTATTGCAAAAGCAACCATGCTCGCAAGTCAGGATACAAAAACACTCATTATTATAGCAATTAACGCATCCTACTCGGCAATAGGAGGGGTCTTAAAACAATGAGTAAACAACATCTAGTAACTTTTAGGGTTCCCCTGGAGACATTTGCGAGACATTGAATCGAGGTATAACACTTTTGACAGGGAACTCCCAGACATGCAATGTGGTGTACGGCCCTTTCAATACTCAGTGGAAAGATGATAAATCACTCGGTTTACCGACCATGGGTCTCTGACTTCCTCTCTAGGCTCATTTTCAGACAAGTACTTCCCTCGAGAGTCTCAGCAACTAGATTACATTTCTCAGATAACTTTGGATATAAAACGCACCTCTGGGGCAAACACTGTAATGGCAGATGCCTTGTTTCGTATAACTCCCTTGAACAGTTTCCAGAGGATCGACCTTAAACTCCCTCAGCTCCGAAAAGAAGACTCAGATCTTCAGCACAAGTTATCTTTGACAAAAAATTAAACTACGGATCAAGCATGTGGGAACGGATAAGGAAACCTTAATACATTTACTAACTTTACTATTACTTTACATTTACACAGTAGGACTGCCCAATCGTGCCGAAAAATTACTGATGCAACGTCTTCAACACTTCGCACAAACGTTCACATCCAGGTGCTTGTGAAGCCATCAAGCTCACAGCTGAACATTCTTGTTGTCCTAGCGTGAGTTAAGACGTGAGGGAGTGGGCATGCTCCTATGTAGGCCTCCAAAAATTCAGGTTAATTACACATAAAAATGTTCCTTAAGCTCTTTCAAAACTCCGAACCATTTTCTTCATTTTCTAGGAAACTTACAGGGTCAAAAAAGATATTCTCAAATTGTATAGACCATTACATACGATGGCCGGAAGCAGCACACATCAAAAACACTACTTCAGAAGCAGTTGCTCGCGCCTTCGTCGAACGATGGGTATCAAACTCTGGCTGCCCTTCGACCTTCATCACAGACTGTGGACGTCAACTCAAATCTGGAATTTTCCGTTGTCTGACTACACTGTTATGGATCCTAAAACTCCGAACGACCGCCTACCAACAGCATGCTAACTGTATGGTATGATGATGTTATCATCAGTCAAAGCCTCACCCTCAGCTGTAAATGTTTCAAAGTGGACCAAAGCTCTTCCGCTCGTTTTACTTAGTATTCACTATGCAGCGATTGCTGACACTGTAGCACAACTCGTTTACGGAACCACACCCCAACTTTCAAAACGATTTGTAGATCTCTCATCTTCGTCAATAAATATGAATCTAAGCTCTTACACCGGCAAGTTTATAAACGCTATACGTTCAGTTGAAGCTGTTTCCATTCGACCGCAGTTAACTGATGTTCTTTGTGAAGGGCCTCCCAAAATATAACTTTTCACTGACGTTGTATTGCATTTGAGGAAAGGTTTCAATCAGAATAAAATGTTAATGCTTCCGAAAAATCCAAATTCACATTGAGGTAGGATGGAAAACGGTGGATTTTTAATATATTCGTCATTTTTATACACGGTGACCGAGAAAAAATGAATCAAGTGAGAACTAGAATACGAATGTTCATGAACATATGTGAAATTACATGGACCAACTAGTGTTTACATTGGTAACAAACTACCAAAGTGTTGATGATGTCACAGGTATTCAGTGTTTGAAAACGCTTTTACCAGTAACACCTTCTAATATATTTCATTCCCACCCAGAGAAATCAAAAGACAGAGTCGAGGAGATTGGAAGAGTGTATTTGGCGATTACCAATATATCGGAATTCTCTGATCTAATCTGGCTAGCGATTGCGGTAGATGTTGAGCACGGCGTTACCACACGTGATCTGGTGCGGATGCATGACCGAGCGCCTTCAGCTAGATGAGTCCACTAAAACATATGGTCAGCATCCAATGCCGAAAACTTAGAGCTATTTATTTTGGGGATTTATTTACCACAACAGTGTAATAGGACTGAGTAGACACAATTTCATCAAATATTAGGTATGTCTCCGGAACAACATCAGGATTAAACCTCTTCACTAATGCATTGAATTTATATTGACACTGATACCATAAATCACACGCAGTTTTATTAGAATGGGAATAATACTGTCAACGTAATATCCAGCAATCGTATTGTGTGGAATAAATCTAACTGCTTTGGATGACTGGTCTAATCTGCTCTGTGTTGAAACGAATCGAAACTGTTTGGAATGTAAATCAGTTAGTGTTTATCAGGTAATAATCGTTCAATATAATAATGAAACGTAAGCAACAGATGAATGACTAAATAGACAGACAATCAAAAAAGGGACATGGGAAAGATTCATGTACGAGGACTTCAAATAAGGCAAATACCTGAATGCAAATAAACCAATATTAACCGAAATATTGAACTTGACAAGTCACAAGTGTAGTCAAATATCCATATATAACCACGATGACTAATGAGAAAATGTTTATAGCTGATATCAAATAAATCAAGGGCGTGATCTAGTTTTATTCGTTGATCGTTCACCAGCTCTAACTCCTTGACCAATAAAAAGGCATCGATTGCACAAATAAACATTTTTAGGAAGAATACCAGATCTTCACCGGATAATCGTGGGTCAACCTATTGGAAAACTATCGACCTTTCCAAATGGTGATTAGTCAAAATAGTTGAGTACATAACGATATAAAAAGCACATTCCTCTGTCATATCACAAAATTTCTAAATATTGGTTCGATAGACGGATAAAGCAAAGTATTGGTAATTGAACAGTTAGTAGTTCGACGCGGGTGTTTGTGCTGTCGAGCGTGACTGATAGGAGATGAAGTTTAATAAGCATGTTAGTAGCTCACGTCGTAAAGCCCGTAAACGTTACTTCAACGCCCCTTCTCACATTCGCCGGCGGCTTATGAGCGCTCCTCTGTCGAAAGAGCTCCGATCTAAGTACAAAGTTCGGAGTATGCCCATCCGCAAAGGTGATGAAGTACAGATTGTTCGAGGCGAGCGAAAGGACCTCAATCCTGCAAAGGTTATCCGTGTCTACCGAAAAAAATATGTAATCCATATCGAGAGGCTCCAATGTCGTAAAATGAATGGCGCATATGCACCTATCGGCATTCACCCATCCAATGTAAGCGTCTATTTTATTTTCATGTTCTCTAGGTCGTGATACACAAATTAAAGTTGGATAAAGATCGCCGCTCATTGTTGGAACGCAAAGCTGCTGGAAAACTAGCTGGACAAGACAAAAATAAATACACAGAAGAAACTATTGAGTCGTAATTCGTAATACATATTTTTGTGGTAATTATGTTTTGAATGTCTTCCCGAACGTTTGTGCTAGTATCCGTTGATGGCTTGTGGGTTTAATCAGCCTGTTGTACCCTGTTTAACATAATCCATCATAGTCCAGATTTGTACAACAAAACGTAGGCATATCTATATGGTCCTCATATATTGCTGTTAGCATTGCTTCTAACTGCTCACCAAGTTAGCTCTGTTCATTCTTGTTAGTCGGTTGTAAAATTGCTAGTCACTTAAGTAAAACTGTCCATCTGTTAAGAGCTACCTAAAAAGATATAAAATTGTGCGTACTTAATATTTAAGTTTTTTCAAATACTGCGTTTGATGTACCTTGAAATGTCGGGTCAGGGTTCTCTTGAAACATGGGTATGGATTCAGTTTGATCTATCTATGGGGTACAGTCGTTGTGATAATCTCGACAATAGAGCAAGAATATTCTGTTTGCTGGTAATTGTCTTGATCTTTGATCAGGCACATTAATAGCCATTTGGTGTGCATCGTCGGCCTGATTGTCGAAATAAACTACAATTGTTGGTTCAGAATAATGGTAACGTTAATCGGTAGATAAATTTAAGCGTCTTTTATAAGCGGTTTGAAAAGTGGAAACCAGTAATAACATAGCAAAAAGCCATCGGTTTTTAACTGAAACCTGACAGCTGTGCGTTGACCATAATCACCGGGGGCGAAACATCAGTGGTATAAAAGAATAACTGCTAGGGAATTTTGGATGACAAAAGTATCAATGGTAGTAATAAACAGACACGAGAATCTAGTGGATAGGGTTCACAGTTTTTGGTCGATATTCGGGACTGCAATGTATAGCCTCCTGCCACCGTGTCCATGTCAAATAACTTTGTCATAGGGTCGCCACAAGTCTGAGTGTATTTTTTTATGTGATAGATAGTGGGGTTTGATATGAATTCGGTCTGATCGGAGACTCATTAGGCGGATGTACCTGCAACCCAGTGTTGAAGTTCGCACGAGACCGAGCTCTAGGACTTTCCTATAAACATATTCAAGCTACCTGATGGTGCTGGCTTTGGGTTTGCGTCGACATAGCAGCTAACAAATTTCTGGAAACAAGACCCAAATCTACATACCAAAAATTAGATTCTACAGAATGGTTCCGAGAAACGACATAATATTGAGACTAAATGTTTGGTGCTGGTTGATTCGTGAATATTTAGCTAGAGCTTACCGGTCGCGCATATCCAGACTCAACAGTCTGAAACTGCAGGTTTGGCTAGTGACCTCATTAACTGCCCTATGCTCCACTGGAAGCAGTAGGCGCAAGTATTTTTTAACTTTGCTATTCCTAGTTTTCTTCATACATGTCCGTATTGCATGTATTTTGTGCCTAAATAAGTAAATTGAGAGTAGTCGAATATGTGCCTACACGTTCTGCACCGAACCGTCAGTTGTCGTTAAGTTAATGTATCTGGCAGTTGCGAAGACTAGTGCTGGCTCGTCTCATGAAATCGACCTATTTGAGGAATGTCAGGGCGGGTTATGCTAATCTAGACTATCTCTCAAGCCGCTAGCCTGATTTTAAAGGACCTAATACTTAGCCTATAATTCCCAATCGGTCGTTTAGGTATACGCGAGCAATCCTTCGAAGACAGCTAGGATCAAGTAACAGAAAACTGTGGATGTCCTGTGAGCTCAGTGGACTTTACAGCCATAATACCGAAAACACCCCTGGGTCGGCAAACTAATATCTCGCTTTTACCACAAGTTCAGAAAGTTGGCAGGAGCTGAGGCGGCTCCCTCGACTACCGACTGGTCAATTACTGGCCTACGTGATCAACCCTTATTGTCATATAGTACCGATTGTCTGCTGATATAAGATGTCTCAAGCCGAAGTAATATAGATCTCTGATAAGCCTTACATTGTTAATAATTAACTGTATAGACAATTTCTTGAGACATTTTGTAATGCCTTTATTTACTAATGACGTCGCAAGTAGGATACCATCATTCGAAACAATAGGGTCTTTTACCTACACACTGAAATCGCCTTACTATTTTCCCTATCATTATCGTAATGGTTGTTAGCTGCATAACCTGACTTCTAATCATTAGCCCATCAGTTTGAGACTTGTTACACCGACTTTGGCTTGTAAAATTGTATAAAATAACGAGCTCTTATTGTGTTAGTCAGTCAGTAACAACGTAGAACTTCGTACGTACGTACATTAGTTCGAGTTGCCACACCACATTAGCACAGAGATGCAGTGGTCGATTCAAATCCCGTAGTGGTAGAGGTAATAAGAGTATAAGCAGTAATCGGGAAGATTAGTGTTTGGAGATGTTACTTAAAGAGTATAATACAGTGAAATAAATTTGGGAAGAGAAAAAAAAAGACAAGGAGGAATGATGAGATCAAAATTTGGGAGAACACAAAGAGTGTATGCACCTGCGCCATTGCAAACAATTTTGAGCCATGTCATTCAGGGTCTCTAACCATCGGGGTTGCTATCATCTCTTTTATTGTGTGGTTCACGGTCAAGTACATTAAACTGTACTTATACACTGTAAAATAAGTCAACAAGTAGTAATAATACTACTAATTTTAATAATATACACAATGACAGCAAATACAATACTCAAAAACTATTGACGTCAAAAATTAAATGTCAACAGATAATAAAGAAACACTTGAAAAAAATAGTAAGGGATGCACAGAAAATCTTCATATGTCGAATGTTCAAATAAACCATGAATTTTGAAAAAAAAAATACAATTTGTTGTTTCATAGAGTTAAGTTTTAATGCTGTTAGTATAACTAATTCAATTGGTAAAAGCTGAGAAAAAAAAAGTATCTTACGATGTCGGTTTACTTTAAATCTTAGTAAGAAAGACAGTAAGAAAAAAAAACATCCTGGCGAAGAACAACTGAACGTTTATATTTAGTTCAAGTTAATGGGTGCATATAATTTGATGATGATGTGAGAGCTCTAGGATCTTTGTCAGATTTTTTAAAATTTTTCAAAATTGGATAAATGTTATTAAAAGCTTCATAAATTTCTTCACGAACCTTTGCTCCTACATAATAATAAAAAGAGAAATAAAATACATATAATAATGTTAGTAGTTTTATAGACAATTAACTACATATTCAATTGAGTAAGATAGTTTTAGGGTTGATTGGTAAAGTATATCACTGTACCACTAATAGCTGTAGGATAACTTAATTCTCGCACCTTGATTTTCCCTGGGTCACTGTGTGTATGATAAATGTACAACTAGCAGTGAAAGTATTTAGCCTGTATCTACTGAATTGCAAGTTTCACAAAAACCTCTTTACCTATTTCAGCTTAAGCAGTAAGCACTTGTATGTGAACATGTACTTGGTCAGTGATTACGATGTTCGACTTCCAACCACAGTCTTGACCATAACTTTAATTACTTAGGTCTGAATAATCGAGTATTATCATTAGGTCTTAGACTTGAAGTGGCTAGAAACCGAGTACATAAATCTATAGATAGTAATGAGTTATTAGTAAAACTTGGTCTTTCAGTGCTATTCAAATTAATGTCAAACATTCTTTAGTTAGCTTTTTCCTATCCTCAATTAAATAGGATAATACTAAATATATTGAACTGATGTTGACAGTGTCGTTGGTGAGAAGTCACAAACTGAAACGACAATTACTCAGTGCTGTAGTCTTCAGTGTTTGTGTCTAGTTGATGATCACGAGGCTAATAAAAACTATCATCCACCTCCATTAATTTGTCCATCTTAATCAATATATTTATAACAGAACAATTCTGAAAATATGATGACTGGAATTTATGAAGCACTAAATGGCTAGATTTAGGCACGAGCACTATGGATTTAATAAAATATTGACGCTTGTTATCACATTCATCTGAAGTAATATTTTAGCTTCTTTCAGGCAGTCCTAAGCTTGTGGAACCTAGCACATGTTTGGTCGAAGTCTCTACATTACATAAACACCGAAATATGAATACTAAAGTATTATTATTGGTGGTAGTACAAAGCTTTGGTGTTAAAGGTGATTCGCGGAATAAGGCACAAGATGATTTTGACATTCACAATCTGAGAGTAAAAAAAGTGGATCTGTATTGTCACTGGTCACTGTAAGTATACCGACTCCAATCAGATGTCTGCATCTACGAAAACACCTTAGATTGGAAGTCACTGACTTTATGCATTGATACCACATTTTGGTTTGGCTTTCCCTAGCTGTAAGTAGATGTGTAGCTTCAGTCAGAGTAAATAATGATGTGCTGCCCTGGAATAAATTTGTTTGAAGTTGAGAATACAGATGACTGGATTCTGACACGATGGTTTGACTATAGCTTCCCGAGCACAAGTCCTAATTTTATGGCATAGCTGGATGACCACTCCTAACGAATTCCGATCTGCAACATAACAACTGGCTCCTTAGTCTGCCATACCATACAAACTCTTAATGAAAATACTAAGGATTTGTATAATTTAAAATGTAGCGTCGTTAGCATGCTAATTCTTTGACTTATACGATAACGTTAAAGCCATATATGGTTCTTCTTATCTACCAATGGTTTCAGCTGGAGATTAACATATCTTCAAACCATACTTGCTGGACTCATTTGCATCAACAAATTCATGAATACTAATAGTAGTAACAATAACACATAGTACCACTGCGTTCTTATGTAATACTGAAATAAATCCACTTTTTCTTACCTGTTAAAACAATCTTCCCAGAAACAAAGACTAATAAGACTATCTTTGGTTTAGTCATACGATAAATTAACCCAGGGAATAATTCTGGCTCATATCTAAAATTAGAAAAGAACAATCCATATGAGATATGGTCGAAATGTACTGTATTGATTCACTACAAAGACAAACATGACATAAACTACTTCAGGACATTTGATATGGTAGATAAAACATTAATGAGAGTTACCACATACACGTTAAACCCGAGAACATTATACTTCCATTTGGTTGAACTAGTTATTGTTAGTAGTACCGAAGAAATGTGAGTGCATCTATCGACCCAGCATGATTCCCTCTTTGGTTTAGGCCCTAGAGATGGTGCAAATTAATGACTTGAGGAGTTGCCAGACATTTTGAAATAGGAGTCAGTAGAACTCGTGATGTAGTTTTCTTTTGAACTTCTTAAAAGAGTGAGATGAGCTTTGCTAACAGAAAGAAGTCTTCTGATTGTAATATCAACCAAACTATATCTGCCATTATTGTCCACTGACTTTTTTGTTGGCATTCCCCTTAACTCATTTCTTCACTAAGTTATCTCTATATTATGTAGTGCAAACTATTTCTTGTGCCTAGTTGTAGTGGGTTTTACGAATTAAATAAACTAATAAACACAGGGAAAGAATAATGCGTTTAGATAAAGGAATTAACAACTGGATATTTGTGATTTGATTAGGAAACGTTTTTACTGTGGGAAGCAGTTAGAAAGTAGTAACATCAGGATTAAGCACACTTTATGATTTTAGTTTCTATACATTGTTCCGTCAAATAAAAGCGAAGTAGAACGTAAGCAGCTAATTGCAGTGAGTCCTAGAGATAAAGGCCTTTGGAATAACGTACGGACTGATAGTGACTCGCGAAAAATTACACCAGTCGTCAAGACTATGGACAGAATCACGCTTTATATCAATTTAACTTCACAATACTAGGTTGACTCTTCACTTAAGATTCTTTTCTAGATAAAGTAAAGTGGGCAGATGAAACGTACCGAGTAGTCACTTGCTCGCCCGCAACAGGATAGCTAATTTAACACCAATACAGAGATTGTTTTAACCTAAAACTTAACTGCCGCCCATATCAACCGTTTCTGCTGTTCAAGTACTTTAGCAACTGAGACAACGTTTTCAGTATTGCAGTTTAGACCGCCTATAATTGTATTTGATAATAAAAATAAGGAACCAAATTAATTGACAAATACAACTACTTGCAACCCTATTTAACCGATCACCCTAATTTATTGGTTAATTGATCTTTCAACTATCAGACTAAAAAGTTCAAGTTAGTGAAAATGGCGTATAAAGAAATAGGAAATTAGTTTAACAGCTACTTATGTATCGTTCGACTAAACAATCAGGGTATAGTATGCCAAAAGACCTAAAGAGAGTGTAGTGACAAATAAGAAACTGTAAAAGCACACATACTTGAAGTGCTATTCTGAATTGTATGGCATATTGTGAAACAGATAATGGATTCTAGGAGTATTGATTTAGGTTCTATACTCTCATCCTATTATTCAGAATGATTAATAAATAGTAAATATTGTATTCAGATACAAGTTTCTTTATTCAATTTGAAATGAGAGAAACCTTAAGTCTTTTGAAACATAAAGTGATAGAGAATAGAAAGATTTTGTGAGTAGTAGTAAATATTCTATTATAGAGAAAAAACTTTGTACAGTTGCAGATAGGAAAATCGTCTAGTTTTTTATTGACGGAAAAATACTAAATGTTTCAATAAACACTGAAACGAGCGAATGTCCGGCGCTTTAACCGGATTCCAAATCAATGGTGCACATGGACTCCAGTATCCTGCGGGAACAAATAGCGTATGAACCAATTGTTGGTCACCGGCTACCATGCGACTGCATCTCTTTACGATGCTCCACTGCCTTGTCGATCAAACCTTCAGGTCGAAGGCTCGGGGAGTGGCCCCCTAAGAAAACCACCTGCTTCGGTTTGGGCACCCGGGCAGTATCACAGCCCTCACACATATCGAATGAGATTTGTGTGGCGCATATGTATTTGGTGCCTCCCTTGAAACAGGCTTAATTACTAGTTCAGCTATTGTTCTTTGAGTTGCCACAAAAAATATCCTTATTAAGTAAAAGAAAAAAAACCTTAAGAACTTACGTTGCAAATTGACCTTGTGACAATACTAAACCTTCAAGACGTATATGAAAGCGGACATCACATGAACCAACCATATTTTGAATTTTGAACTCTTTGAAATGAGCCTGAAACACATTACTTTACATTATAAACGAATATAAATTATAGTTGATTATTGTCATGATGCAAACTTTATGGAGTAAGACAGTACAAGGATTATGTGAGATCAAAAAAGACATGGATGGATGACAAAACGAAACTACCGTTTTCACTACTAAATTAATTGTGAGTAGCTTCAATGTCACTTCCAATTGTGAAATAATCGTAGACTACAATTGATTCACTTTACTAATTTCCTAGTCCGTTACATTTAATTGATTAGCAGGATTATTAACCTACGATTAATTAGCAAAGAATAATACCGAGAATATTCGATGGAAGTAATTAGGTTACTGAATTATTAATTTCAATGTTTGATATTCAGACAGTCTAATCAACACAGTTAAAATAAATCATATTAAGTTACATAAACCCTGTGGAAATTGTTTTAATAGAGCATAAATCACATACCACCCTTATGACATTTCAGTTTGATGGTATCTAGTCTCTTCCAGACATACATTCTATGTTAGCCAACATAGTATCTCGGAGTGAGTTGTGGATGAGTGTGTGTAACACAAGCTTAACCAGCTAGGAAGATGTTTTACAAACCTTCCAACAAATAATTTTCTAATCAGTGCTCTACGTTTAACTTGGGTATTATTTCGTTAGTGGTTTTACTATGCAAAAGCAATGGTTCTACAGGATCTTTGATCCGCTAACTTTTAAACACCAATTTTCACAGCAAGGTAATAAAAAACGAGTCGAACACCAGAGTGACTTTATAACACATCCACTCAACTGCAAATAAAATGCAAATATGTAGAAATGTAATAAATTGCTCTTAAACACCCTGGTACAGCTGAGGGTGAGGAGAGTTCGCTTTACTTCTCGAAATGCTTTTATACGACTAAACGTTTATAAACTGTCGGGGAAGCCATAATATCGACCTTGCGGATCTAACCGTTACGTCAGAGGCTCAGGGATTATCCTTCTATGAAGACCACCTAGTTCAATTTGAAAATTACATATTTTATATGGTACATCCTGTATATGGTGATTAGTTCAACCTGATAAATAAATGTAAACGGATAGTAAAAAAAGACACTGCATACAATAGATAATACAATGACAGAATTACTTCAAATCCAAGCCTTTGAATAATACGAGCATATTTTCTTGCAGCTAGTCTTGCTTGCTCTTCACTTTTTGCACCTGTACACACCATTTTACCAGAAGAAAAAATTAAAGCAGTTGTTCGAGGTTCACGTATACGCATTATAACTGCAGCAAAACGTTTTGGATTATATTCAGCATTTCGAGCACTAAGTGCTATATTCTTCAAATTTAATTTACATCCTAAATATACGGTACATACAATATTCCTTATTTGAAAACAAAGAACAAGTAAAAACTAATTAACTAAGATAGAAGTGTATCAATATTAATGGTAAATAATACTTAATTGACCATAAAGTGATCAAATCACTGATCTCGCATATTATCCATCTTTTTTAGTAAAATAAGTAATATAGTCAGAACAAAGTGTGAAAAGAATTAACGAAATTATTTACACTTACTTCACTGGTTGAAATCATGAGTCAATTGAAGCTAGACCACGATGGCAAACCTGAAAGCACTAGACGGCTGTTTCGTCCTAGTATGGAACTCCTCAGCGGTGCACATCCACGACCCCGCACCCCGCGACATTCGAACCCAGGACCTACCAGTCTCGCACCAGGCGCTTAACCAAATAGACCATTGAGCCGGCATCCAACGGTGTTAATGTCTAACCTCAACCAATCAACGAAGTTGCGCCACTGTACACCATTGTCTTCAGTGAGTTCCTATCTCACAACAGACCTGGTTGAATTCCACTGGTAGCGACTTCTCACTAGAACTCCAGGAGTGTCTCCTGCAGTCAGTCACTAGTGAGCAGGTAATTATTATTGTCAGACTGGGTTTTGTGGAGATTTTTAGAAGTTTCACGGGTTGAAATCATGAGTCAATTGGAGCTAGACCACCATGGAAAACCTGGAAGCATAGTGGTCTAGTTTCAATTGACTCATCATTTCAACCCGTGAAATTTCTAAAAATCTCCACAAAACCCATTCTGATAATATTTACACTTACATTGAAGTCACATGGACAAAGCATACCCTGACATCACCAAATATGTAAATTAATTGGAAATACCAGCTGAGAAGTTTAGGTATGACGATCGAAAACCGATTGCAGTTAAGTACTTGTTGTTATTATTATCATTATTATTATCTACTCCCAATATTTTCTTATATTTGAGCAACTTTGTTGTTCTGCATTTGAAATATATATTTTATCTCAGTCATGTTCAATGTAAGATTTGACATGCATATGCGTCGGCCCAAGAAGTTGCAACATCACACTGCCACAATGAGATATAATTATCAAAAATCCAAGAGTGGTAACAGTATCAGTGGAAGAAAACATTTGGCGTAGGACGAAGAAATATAATATAAGCAGATTTCAGGACTCAGAATCTAAGAGAAGACAAAGACTGAATACACCTGTACCATGGAGAACGATTCTGAACAATTTACACATTAATAAGATTTTCTCAATGATATGTTTTATGGCAGACTATATTTAGATCATAAGAACATTACAGATTGTGGATTATAATAAACTTGAGGAAATGACAACAAAGCTGTTCACTATTGATTGATTTTCGACGTCGATTCGACAAATATTTTTAGTCATCATTTCAAGTCACTGAGCAGATAAGAACATGACATTTAAGTTGACCATAATAGGAATGTAGTACAATACAGTGGAAAATCTATAAGAATATTATAATGAGATAACTAATCTAATTAAATAAAAACGATAACTGAAACATTTAAACAGATAGTTTCTTCATAAACTAATTTCAAGATCCCAATCAACCAAGTTTCAGAAAACAGAAACATTGACCAACTGGTTAAATCTTTGCGATTAAGAAACGTAGAACCCGGTACATATATGCATCGATCTCGGTTGCCAAGAGTATATCGTAGATAAAATAGGCCAACATGTGGTATTATTTTGAGAGGTCAGTACGTAATTATGAGCGGAATATGATGACTATTACAACTACTCTACTCGACCGTTGCTGCCACCTAGGCGTGGTGGTCGGGCTTGCTTATCGCAACTAACCAATCGAGCTATACTGGCTGGAACAATCGTTCCTCAAGGTCCTACCATGTCAGACAGGTCGGTTGAAGAGTGGTAATACTAAAAGCAGCAAACCCAAGGTCCAAGGGCGAAGTCGTACTGCTGACTGTGCGGAGGTGTGATGGAAGTAAGGTGTTTCCTTCAAACAACCAGCGTAGCAGCGATGCTACCCTCCCACAAGGAGGGGTGGGGTTACAAAGGGTCGACCCTAAAAATACACACCTCGCCTTATCCCACGGATATCCTTCTCCGGTGGTAAGGTCTCAACAAGTACGGAGCTAACACGAAAACTACTCAAAGAAGGTCGTACGTGACCAACCTCGAGCAGTTGTCTCTTGGGCACTGAGGTCACGCTTTCAGGTCACTAAAACCACCTCTAAACCAATTTCCTCTTCAGGTACCTCCAGAGGAGCCCTTCCACGGTGTGAGCAACCGCGAAGTGATAACCACCCTCATACCTCTAACAGCACTCAAGATCACTGTATTCATGACCGATCTTCCTCTTCACTTCTCATCATTCCTCCTCCTTACAACACTAAACTTCCTCTTTTCGCTTCCTCCTCAAGTGCCACCATATCCAACGATTCTAGTGCGCGAAACACTATCTCAGACCTATTGAAACCTTACTCCAACTGCGCATTGGAGTCTTCAACGTATGTACCCTGTGTGAAATCGGCCAACAGGCCTCCTTGGTTAAAACCCTAGAATCTCGTACCATTGATGTATGCTGTGTCTCCGAAACACACATACAGGATCCTAGTCTGGTCATTCACTTGAACTCACCTCGCCAAAATGGAGAGCCGACGAGATACACCCTCCGTGTATCTGTTGACCCGATGGCTAGTTCTCGTGCACTGGCAGGTGTAGGCATAGCATTAAGTACGAAGGCAGAACAAGCACTACTAGAATGGATCCTTGTTAACAGTCGCCTATGTGCGGTTCGGATAAACGGCTGCGTAAGAACTCGGAAGGATAAGGACACACATCATTGTTTTTTCATCGTTTCTGTCTACGCTCACACTGACTGCAGCCTGGATGAAATAAAAGATTACTTTTACAGAAAGCTCTCTGTACTTCTTCATATATACTCAGGCATAGTACTTATAGCAGGGGACTTTAATGCACAGGTGGGTAGCTTAAACCAAACAGGAAGACATTTAGGTGGGTATTTTAGCATTCCGGCTCAGCGAACAGATAATAGTGACCGTCTGATGCAACTGTGCTCAGACAGTCGTTTATTTTTAGCAGGCACTAATTTTAAGCTTAAGGAGAGGCATGGTCTAACATGGTGACCTCCTACACCAAACCAACGATGGACTCAAATAGACCATATTGCCATTAGTCATTGTTGGAGAGGATTGACAGAAGACTGACACTCGTTCTTGAATACTTGTTTGAACTCCGATCATGCGCCTCACTGGACGCAGAAAAACTATACAAAGAAGACCCGTCGGAATTGAACTCAGTGACGAGAAAACCGAAAGTAAATTCCGGGAACAACTGAGGTCACACTTAGGTAGTTCTGAAAACGAGGCTGACCCAGATGTTGCTTGAAAAGATAAACGAACAGCAGTGACATCTGTTAGTGATTTGAACCAAAGGGTTAAAAAAAACCAATGGATTTCTACTAAGTCTGTTGCACTGATGGTTTCCTGTAAACTTATCCCATCAGGCTCTGAACACCATGAAGAATGAAAACAAATCAGATCTAGGTTAACCAGAAGTCTAAGGAACGACCGTGAGCAGTAGTGGGCAAGGAAAGCAAGAGATGAAGAAGGCGGTGACTGTAGGTAACACCAGACAGCTTTCCAGACTAATAAAAGAAACTGGGATCAAGAAGTTAAATGTAGATGAGACGATCTCGGAAAAAGACGACACTTATCTGCTCTCAGCCCAGACGTTTAGAACGATGGGCGGAACACTTTAAGGAGCAGTTCAACTGGCCTTCAGCTACTCTACAACTACTCACCATTACCAGACAGTGTGAATGGAACATTGAAGTAGGTCCCCCAACTCTAGTTGAAGTTCAAAAGGCAAAAGCTAATCTGAAACGAGGAAAAGAAGCTGGTCCAGAGGTCTTTAAGAATGGTGGTCCAGTTTTAGCGATTAGGGTGACTAATATTTTAGTTAAAATCCGGGAGTTGGACGTAATCCCATCTGACTGGTCACAATCACTGATTGTCCCAATATTTAAAAAGGGGGTCAAAATCATCCTATGATAAACATAGATGAATTAGTTTGACTGATATATATCTAAAATACTAGCCTCAATAATTATCAAGTGCCTAACAAAGACTCGTGAACTGAAAACACCAAAAAATCAGGCTGGCTTTAGACCTGGTCGTGGTTGCGTCGACCACATATTCACCATTCGTCAGGTTCTAGAACACAGACATACTTATCGGCGTCCGACAATGGTGATCTTTCTTGACTTAAAAGCAGCATTTGACTCGGTAGACCGCGAGATTCTGTGGCAGTGTCTGTCATTGAAAGGCGTACTTCAGAAGTACATAAACCTTGTGAAGGCTCTTTACTCGAACACTACTAGTCGATTCAGAGCTTTTAGTGAACTGTCATCTGATTTTGCAACCTCAAGTAGTGTCCGTCAAGGCTGTCCACTATCTCCATTTCTGTTTAACTTCATCATAGACCTACTGCTGGAAATAACGTTCTCGTCGACTGAATTTTCGGGTACTGATCTCTTACCATGAGGTCCACTTATCGACTTGGAATACGCAGATAATATTGTCCTATTTTGTGAAGACGATGATAAAATGCAGAGTCTTTTGGTAGCACTGAGTAACAATGCCAGAATGTTTGGAACGCGCTTCTCTCACTCTAAATGCAAGTTGTTGTTTCAGGACTGGTCTGCATCAACACCTGAACTAAGGATAGGGAGTGAAGTAGTCGAACTGGTCGACAACTTCACTTATCTTGGAAGTCTGATCAGCCCTAATGGGTTGGTGTCTGACGAAATCTCTGCACGGATTCAAAAAGCTCATTTGGCTTTTACCAACTTACGTCACCTACGGCGAAGACGAGATATCCGTCTATCAATTAAGGGACGATTATACTGCGCAAGTTTGTTCTGTTCTACTTTACGAAACATGGTCAATAAGGGTGGAAGATACTCGTAAGTTACTAGTATTTGACCACAGATGTCCTAGAAATATTGCTCACATCTGCTGGGATCACTGGGTAAGTAATAGTGAGGTTAGATGCAAGGTATTAGGGAATGATGGCAAATCAGTTGATGATGTAAATCTTCATTGACTGAGAGGGTTGGGCCACGTGGTGCGTATGCCTAAACACCGATTACCACGACAGGCGATGCTGATTAGTGTTGAAGACGAATGGAAGAAAGTTAGGGGCCAGACCAAATCGTGGCATCAGCCCTTGAAGTCATTGACTTCTGGTGTGAACATTGTTGGTAGATGAAGACTACTTGGTTGGAGTCCCCATGACTATCGTAACCAATGGTTGGAGACCTTGGATGACATGGCTCAGAATCGATCACAGTGGTGTATGTATATACACTCTGTCTTCCCTTGAAATGTGAGACCAAAATTGCTTTCTATCTTTCTTTATGCCAACTAATTCTTTCTTCTTGTACTATACCCTTATACACAACCTTACTTTTTATATATTACTGCCACTGATGTAACTACTCATATGAGTTTAGTGTTCATCCTATTGTTCTAAAGAGGTGTGGCAACTTGGACCGATTGACAACTCTAATTAATGAACAATTCGTACATACATATGTACCATCACAAGTTTCAGGTTACTTGTTGTAGAACTAGAAGACGAAATTTCTTGGAATCATTAAACGACGTTTTAATTGGCTGAACTTACTGTAATTGGGGTACCGGGATTGCACCATCTCGGTCTTGCAACGGGGTGGATAAAGTGAGCGGAGTACAAGGTGTTCTGCCTGGAATACTGGCGGCATTGTCAGATGCATGTAAGTTAAGATTGACTGAACCCCCAGGGATAAGTGGAGTTTTTTGTTGTAAACTTGAATCTCCTTGTAAAGGCAAATTGCCCAACAAGCTTCCAATACTAGCTACACTATGTTGCTGTGATAAGGGGCTGTAATGAAAAAAAGATATGAATAAGAGTTAATTATAAGATACCAATTTTACTCGTTAGGATGATGTTCATGATAATAAATTCTGGTAAACTATAAGATATAGTGTAGGTAGTGTATGTACCACAAAAACACATTTTAAAAAATAAGTTACACTAAATAATAATCATTAAACATAATTTCTTAATAAAGGATGTTAGTGAATTCATATTATACGCTTTTCACTTTGCTAATAAAGTTTCCAAGAAAAAAATATTACTGCAAAACAATCATACAAAATGACCTACTTTGAGAGGTCATTATTTATTGATTAAACACATGAGCATAAATGGACGTTACTTGGTTAGAATCGGTCATACATACAGATCAATAGAGAAAAGCCGAAATATAGGAAACCAAAGATTAGCCATGTACAATAAACTTATTACAAAGTTTTGTTGTAAGGCTATCCCAACACTTTACAGTTACTACTGCCTTGTCTTGTTTTTACTTTTAGATGACTTCTCTTACCGCTCTGGAACACGATAATTCGACTTATTAGGCTTTCACAAAAACGAAAGAGTACCAAGATGCCATTGTATTCAATGTAATAACCTGAAACGATGCGTTACTCGTAGCATAACGTGTTTCGCTACTGAATGCATCGAAGTTTAGATTACTAGATATTATGAAAAAGTACTTCATAAAAAGTGACATTAAGCTTTACGTGATCATTGCAATATAAAATTACAACTTAGTTTTTCATTGAGAGCACATCAATATCTGAAGTTTGCAAGCACTCTCTACAACTTGGCGCTACAAAACTTTCGTTTCACTTTCCTCCGAGTCAGTACATGAGAGGGATATAGGATAGTGTGGTATCGAGTTTTGAAGAACTTAGGAGCAGACGGTTTTATAAACGGTATTGATCACAGTTCCTACTTACTTTTGATCTTAGTCATATAGGTCTTCTGGGTGAAATACTTAAGGTGAAGATGTACGAGATGCAAATGTTGCTAGAAACCCTAGCACCCAGTATCGTCTATGTTTTTAGACAAAACACGGTGATTATAGCTGCCATTGAAATCGAAGCAGGCATATAACAACCATAGATTGCAACAAAATTTGGCACCGGACGCAGTTAAATTAGTATCGCCAGCTATTGTGAATAGCATAAAACAAGATACGGTAGTGAAATCTGAAGTGTTAAGCTGGTGGTAAGTGTCCTTGAAACCCCATGACTACACTAACCAGTTCTACGAGACAGCCGAAAAATAGGAATATCAAAATAGTACGGCACACAGTCAGACACCATAGTTTGGGAACGAATGTTTAATTACTTACCTACTATATACAACAGCTCTACCAGAGATCTACATGATTATGATCCAGGGATTGGGGCAGGGAGAAGCTAACCATCCCAATAAAAGATAGACACTACCGTTAGACAGCAGTTGCACAGTTCATTACAAACATAGTTCAATCGTACTTAGGATCCACATGTGGCTGTTAGCGTTTTACATATATCATCGTTCTGGAAATGCTGCTTAAGACTAATATAGATATTCGAGTCAGTCGAGTCACCACGTGGTGATTTATTACTTCTTAAACCCTTATTCAGGATGATAAGGCTGACTCTAGGGGAGTGAATATTAGAGGTATTTGGAACATTTTATCTATAAATATGAAGTGATCTGAAAATTATGGTAAACAGAGCACTACACTTAAGCAACAAAAAACACGCCCGCTAAATACTTACTTCATAACAGAACAGTCCAACCAGAAGAACTATTTACCTAGAACAGCGACGTCGTACTATGTCCAAATGAATTTAAAATGCTGTGAGCGTCAAATCTCAACAAACTATTAGCCATCCTCTTGAATTAGAAGCGCATTATTTGGTTTCAGTACGGGACTTTCAATGCCCAATTGATTGTTAATATGACTGGACGGAACAGATGAAACTTACGTTTAACGAGTTTATGTGTGTATCATCAAGCGATCGCTGATAACCTCAGGTAGGAGGCAGAGATATTACTAAGTTGGTATGATACGAAACTGACAACTAGGTTCTTAGTGAACATATCCGAAGGGGAATTGCATAGTTTGCAACATGTTTCAAATAGAATGCTATACAATCTGGAGTTGACTACGGCAATTAACACAAGCATATACGATCTGCATCACTGTAAGGTCATTTTGGAATACGATATCTGACTACACTTGTGACTGTCAAATGCCTTAGTTCGGTTAATATTGATTTATTTGCGTTCAGGTGTTTGGTTAATTCGAATGCCTCACACACGAACCTTTACCGTATCCCCTTGTTTAATTGTCTATCTATCTAGTTATCCATCTGTTGGTTGTGGTCCATTATCCCCCAAAATGAATAGCTCTGTAAGTCTTCGACATTTGCTGCTGGTCGCATTAGTTTTACTGAATTCACAAAGCTGAAGGCCCTCGGTCACGCATCCACAACATATCACGAGTGGAGACGTCGTGTTTCACATCTACGACCGCTAACGAACTTAGATTGGTCACTTCTCAATATATCGATAGCTTACCAGCTATATCTTCGAACATCTTCGCTTCTGACATCTGATTTGACTGGGTTTGCATCCTTTGACTACAAAATATGTTACTGGTCAAGGTGTTGTGAAATTCCGAATACTTGTGGCATCCTTAATTACATTGAACGACTAATAGTTGAGACACATTATTGAATTTACATTCTGGATAGTTTCAATTCGTCTCAACTCAATACAGATTAGACCAGACATCCAAAGCTGTCACGGATTTATTCCACTTAATACGATTGCTGGATATTGTGTTGACAGTATCATTTCCATTCTAATAAAACCGAGTGTGATTTATGGTACCAGTTTCAATATAAGTTCAGTGCATTAGTGAACGAGTGTAATTCTGATATTGTCCCGGAAACACAACTAAAATTTGATGAAATTGTGTCTACTCAGTCCTATTACACTTTGGTATTTTGTTACCAATGTAAATACTAGTTGGTCCATGTAATTTCACATATGTTTATGAACATTAGTATTCTAGTTCTCACTTGATTCATTTTTTCTCGGTCGCCGTGTAAAAAAATGACGAATATATTGAACATCCACTGTTTTCCACCTTACCTCAAGGTGGATTTGGATTTTTCGGAAGCATTAACTTTTTATCCTGATTGAAACCTTTCTTCAAATGCAATACAACGTCAATGAAAAGTTATATTTTCTGAATGGCCCTTCATAAAGAGGCCAATCTGTGTAAATCAGCAGCAACGCAGATTGCAGTGCTGAAGACCTGTGTATCTGATGCTATTACACACGAACTATTCATCCTAGTTTTTGAACATACTTTAGAAACTCAAAGTCCATGTGACTATTAAGTCATTTCTATTTCGTATTACCTCTTTTGTTTTCATAGAAAACGATGCCCTTCAAAACACAAACATCTTATTTCTATGTCCTTGTGTTTCTGTGCTTACGAGACTTTCTTGTACATAAGTATGTGTCCGTCATTTATTTTAACTACTGTCTCCGTCACACTACATATTATCTATTGTGAACTATACTCACGCTCGTAATCAGTAGTATAGAAGAGCTTAGATCCTTACGTTCTCTGGTATTCGACGTTGAAGTAAATATTTTCGGATTATCATACAAAGTGTGCTTTAATAATAAATACATATTTTGTTATATTCCAATGAGTTGGAAAATTGCATTTCTGGTGTTTCCTGACATAATGTAAGCTATTTCTTTAAAGTAAATAGATAACCGACATTAAATTATTTATATAAATTATATAATATACACTTGTGTGTCAGGGTAATTTTACATTGGTTTACAGGAGAACCAGGCACCATCAACACTTCCGCGCGACGACCAAGAAAGTACTGCTCAATACCGTTTAACAGGAGAGCCAAACACCACCCAGGCTTACATTTTGTAACCCAAGCAGTACAGCTCAATCCTGCTTCACAGGCGAATCAGACACCATATAGGCTTTAACGCTACAGTCTGAATAGTGTAGTTCAATCGAAACACCGTGATGGACCAAACATTAGATTAACACAAGTTTAAGTAGTAAAAAGTAAACAATGCAAATGCCCAATGCCCAATTTATTTGAAACTATCAGGTCCAACTTTGGTATGGATATCTGTAAAGTGGGTTTTAATCTCATTCTTTCAAAGTACACAATACACTTGAATCTGACTGACCTGGGCTGACCGACAGTGATCAAAATTCTTACTCTTTATTGCTGAGTTACCTACATTCTATTCACTATAAAGATTTTTACATAAACTCAGAAACAAAATTGCTTGATATATCAATCTCAATTGTGGATCATTAGTTAACCGCTTACAAAATATCTTATATATCCCTTGATAAAAGCAATAAATGTATAAAAATCCGAGATTTTTCGATGAAGCACAATTAATGCAAAGACTAAATCAATTCATATATAACCAGTCTATGGGACAAATAACTTGTAAACGTCTTTTTTTATAGAACATTGACACGTCACTACACAGTGATTAATCACTTGTAAACAGTGACAATTTCTAATTACTTTTTGTTTTCACAAACTACAAAGTAGTAATTATATAATGACTATTCCATTGAATATCCGATTATATTGATGTTCCTAAGCATTACTTGATTGTTCACTTCACATTTCTAAAGCTTAAAAAAGAAATAGTCAGTAAAGAGAAGATGTAGAATTATGGCACTGCTCAAATAAAAGACCTAATCTTAAAATCGTAGATTTGTTATGATGTAAATGCCTAATCTATAAGATCTTACATGGAAGTCACATTATTGTCTACCCTGATTTATCGCATCGTGACAATTATTAATATATGGCGGAAACACGTTTAGACTAGAGATAGAGCAATATATTAAAAATGGATAAAAATAATTTTACATAAGACCACGCCTGCAAGGCCGATCCATACCATCCATTTAATTTGAATTAACTCACTCCATTTTTCCCGTTTTCTCTATCGTTGGGTTTTTCTCCACTTTAAACGTTGAATATCTATGTAAAGACCAAACTGCCAGTATTCAGTTTGAATGCAGGACTGACGAACCAAAATTTATTTGAATAGGCCACACTACATTCTTCTGTATAGCGTACCAAGCGTTTTTGAGATACTCGTATTAAATTATCTCAAAACACAAACTCTATGCTCAATCTAAACGTTTCTAATTCAGGGAATAGAACACATTATATCAAAAATACAAAATACCTCAAGCAGTACAGCCTGTGCTATGCAGCCAGAAGTTTCTGTAACGCAAAGTAGTACGCTAAACAATAAAAGAAATAGTTAATACCAAAGGTATCGATACCTGAGAAGCAATAAAAATATTCCCGACCAGATGGAATTCCAGCAATCCTCCTAAGCAGACAGTCAAAAAGTAAAGAGCCACACGCTGAACAACTCCGTGAACTTGAGATTAATCAAACACGACCTTACTGCCAATAGTCCAGCAACATGCAATAAGAAATTAGGAAACAAGAGATAAATATTTAATCAAAACCACATAATAACGGCTCAGACGAGGAAGATTAAAGAACAAAAGGTCCGGTTAAACGAGATGTGAACAAAGGTTAAAATACACGACGGGAAGAAGAAACAAATAAATGACAGTACTGTCCTACAAAAAAGCTGCGGAGGCCTGCTTGCTTTTCGGCACAACTCTTTCATGCTTGCTTAACGCACCTGTAATTTTGGATATCTGTGTGTGGCCCCATAATAAACGTAATCAACACTTCGCGTTTGCCTTCTGAATAATATACCGCTGGGGTGTTATCTAGTGACGGTTATCAAGACAAACTGTATACGAAGTTTAGGGATTATACTGAATACCAACCCCCACAACTGTTTTGTATTTATGATTCATTTTAATACTTGAAATATTTATCATGTTGAAGATGCCACTGGTATTCGGAGTTTGACAACGCTTTAACGAGTAACACCTACTATGAATCGCACCCACCAAGTGAAATCAAAAGACAGTAGCAAGGAGGTTCGAAGATATATTTGATAGGCTATCAATATACTGTGGGTCGACTGATCTAACCTGACTAGCGATTGCAGGGGATGTTGAGTACGGCATCCTCACTCGTGATCTTGTGCGAATGAATGACCGAGCGCCTTCAGCTAGGTAAGTCCATTAAAACTAATGTGGTCAGCATTCAATGTCGGAAATTTACAGAGCTCTTTATTTTGGGGGTTCATTTACCGCTACAATGTATAAAAACAGTTTCTGACCTCTTAAAAAATACTTATATAATTTTGGAGATGCTAGGTCATCAGAGATCACTTAGTTAACTTTTTATTTTCGTAATTTAACTATGGAAGTTTGAATTTTCCATTTTCCTACCGAAAGTGGTTATGATCACTTCCAATTCGTGTTTTCCATCTGGATGGATCTAAAGCGTCATTGGTTCATTTTCGCTTTTGGTACGCTATTTTATGACGCTTTTTAATGACATTTTTATATTGTATACATTACGTATGAATCAAGTGCTTGCCTTTTGTTTTTCTGGGATGCTTGTGGAATTCTGTTTTCCCTGATAACTCTAGTCTTCTTCTTCTTCTTCTAATTAGCTGGGCTGGAGTGTAAAGGATCAAGTATTCCTTCATTTCTTCAATTAATTAATACTATAGATAGTTGAAGCCCAGTTAGCAAACTAATCAATTAGTTCTTATGAAACTCTGTTGATGATACGAAAATTACAGCATAAATCAAAAATTTGTTCTTTGCAGTGTGAGAGACAATTTTGAGAATTATAACTAATCAAGAAGTCAAGTAATTTTAATTAAACTAAGGATATCCTAATAGTTGAGATCATGAGTCAACTGAAGGCAGACCACTATGAAAAACCTGGAAGCACTAGATGGCAGTTTCGTCCTAGTACAGGACTCTTCAACAGTGCGCATTCACGATACCACCTCACGAGAGTCGAACCCAGGGCCTATCAGTCTCGCAGAGGAACGCTTAACCCCTAGACCACTGAGTCGGCCGGTATCCAATGGTATTAATGTCTAACTTCAACTAATCCATGAAATTGAGCAACATATTCACCACTGTCTTCAATGAGTTACTATCTCACAACAGACCCGGTTGAACTCCGTTGGTCACGGTTCTCACTAGAACTCCAGGAAATACCTCTTGAAGCCAGTCACTAGTGAACTTATGTTGATTAATATAAGAAGTGGTTTTTGTCAATATTATAGTAATTTCGTGGATCAGTTGAAGTTAGACAATAGTACCATTCAATGCCAGCTAGCTCAGTGGTTCGCTTGCAAGACCGATAGGTTCAGGGTTCGAATCCCATGGGGTGGCATCGTGAATGCGCACTGCTTACGAGTCTCACAATAGAACGAAACAACTCCACAATGCCTCCAGGTTTTCCATGGTGGCCTAGTTTCAACTAACTCATGGTCTCAACTATTGAAATTACTATAATATCCACAAAGAACCCCTTCTGATATTAAACGAAGGATAATTGACTAGACTTATTGAGTAATTTTAAAATAGAAGTCATTGAACAGTAACTAAATGTTAAATATAATTACAATTACAAAGTTTCACCAATTTCAAATGACAACTAATAAATCGTTATATGTGTTTCAAAATATTAGCAGCAACTTCATTTCCACCAATTACACAAAAAAGAACCCAGTTTGATTACTCACAAAATTTAGTGCTCATAATTAGATGGCAATTAGAGTTACTTCTTAGAGATAAAATAAACCAAAAAATTAGATAGCTTGTTTATTTTCTTAATGCGGTGTTATAGTGAACGAGAACACTAATAGGGACAATCGAATGTATTTGAGTACAAAATTACAGGACATCTTTGTAAAATCTTAAAGTAAATAATTCATTTGCAATATGTTAATCATTTGTCTCAGAATTTAGTGTTCTTTTGTCTTCACACCAATCATTCTCTGTTCTTGTTCTCTTTCCTTTGACTGATCTCACCTTCTTCCACTAGATATTTCAATTTCTATTGATGATACATACTATTTATATCTGTCGATATCGGTAACACATATCACAATGTCACCAATGTAGATAATTCAGTCTAATTAGGCTGCTGAATTATATTAGAAAATATACTGAACTTTTCCAGTTAGACAATCATAACATAAGCCTATAGGTTAAGTGTTTATTATTATATTTATTAGTTAACACAATATATCCAACCAATCAGTGTTCTAGATGTAAAAAGAAAAAAAATTTTTATATTACCATCATTGATTAATGAGCACATTGTTTTTAACAATGATTTACAAAAGCACACAAACAAAAACAAACAAACAAAACACACAAACAAAAACAAACAAAACAAAAAAACAAACGGTAGATTACCCGAATAGTCTGATGTTCCTTTTCCAAAATGGTATTATTTCTTTCATTTATCTTGCTTGAATAAATAATATAAAAAGGAATGGAGAAAACATATTTTAAATAATCAATAATGATCAGTTTTATTATTGTTGTTATCATTATTATTATATAATCGAAAACATTATTGATTTATTGAAAAAATTGGAATTTTGTTTATAAAAAAAATCTATTGATTCAAACTTATTGTTGTTGTTGCTGTCTTCGTCGTTGTTGTCGTTGTTTTTGTTGTTGTTGTTGTTGTTGTCGTCGTCGTTGTCGTTGTTGTTGTTGTCGTCGTCGTTGCTGTTGCTGTCGTTTTTATCGTCGTCGTTGTCGTTGTCGTTGTTGTCGTCGTCGTAGTTATTGCTGCCGCTGTTGTTGTCATCGTTGCTGGTGTCGTTGTTGCTGTTATCGTCGTTGTAGTTATCGTTGTTGTTGTTGTTGTTGTTCTTGTTGTCTTCGTTGTTATTGTTGTCACTTTAGCAACAAAATGAATAGATCAAGTATTACATATAACAATAATAATGATACTACTAATAATAGTAATGATCTTATATCACCTAATCCAAATTATCAAAAAATTTATCATAATCATATTGAAAAATTATATAATTCTAAAAAATTTTTATCGAATTCATTACGTAATTCACCAACATTTTCAATACAATCAGAACCATATTTTAATCAATCAATAAAAAATAATAATCAACATTTAACAACAACAACAACAACAACAAAATCAATAATCAATAATCAATCAAATATTGATTCATCATCATTATCAATGATAAATATTAAAAAAATATTAGAAAGATTAAAAAATGAAGTTGATATAGAACGTAATAAACGTACATTAATGATTAAACAACATAATCATAATATTAATAAATTAACAAAACAATCAAAAATTGATCATTCTATATTATTATATGCATTAAAACATGCAGAAAATAAAGCGAAATTATATCGTGATGAATATTATAAACTTAAAACTAAAGGTAATATTCATTATTTATTGATTATTGATTATTGATTATTGATAAAGTACTCTGTCGGTAGTGTATATGTGTGATCGTTTCTAGGGGCAAGATACCATATCTACATGATAACAATGAAATGGTATGATCCATAGTTTTCATTATTAATCAATTTTTGCTTCAATCTGTGTTGAAGTTAATCCCTCTATGATACGAAATGTATGTGAAATATTCCTGGATTCGAATCTCGCAAAGGGTGAGGTCGTGGATGCGCACTGCTGAGGAGTCCCATACTGGGACGAAACGGCTGTTCAGTGCTTCCAGGTTTTCCATGGTGGTTTAGCTTCAACTGACTCATGATCTTAACCATTGAAATTACTACAATCCCCAAAAAACCCATCTGATATTAATCATTTTAGTTTGATAAAGTACTCTGTCGGTAGTGTATATATGTGATCGTTTCTAGGAGTAAGATACCACATCTACATTATAACATTGAAATAGTATGATCCATAGTTTTCATTATTAATCAATTTTTGCTTCAATCTGTGTTGAAGTTAATCCCTCTATGATACGAAATGTATGTGACATATTTGATATGATCTTTGATGATAGTTTATATACCATTAATTGAAACTGTTCAAAAGATTGAAGTTTATTTTAAGACGATACTGAAATATTCACAAAACAAGTTGGATTAACCGCTCGTTATTATGAATGGATTTCGGCTAACAGTAAAGTATAGGAAGTACAGTTGTTCTCATTCGAAACTTATCATCACTTGTATGTATTTTACACGTCAGTATTAATAACCTTATTATGACTCAAACATAGTCTGGGAACTCAGAAATGTTATCATTATATCCTTTATCAATCATGAACTATCTTACAGTAAGAAAATTATAGTCAACTTTTCTAAATTCCTTCACAAAATGATCGTTGATCACTTCATACGTTTTAGATATTGTATACACATTTTTAACCACCTAGTATTTGATTGAGGTCATGAATCGATTGATGTCAGACCACTATTGAAAACCTGGGAGCACTGGATGGCCGTTTCATCCTCAGCAGTGCACATCTACGATCCTGCTCACAGGATTCGAGCCAAGGACCTTCAGTCTCGCACTCGAACACAATCTCTAGACCGTCAAGCCAGCATCCAACGATATTAATGTCTAACCTCAACCAATTCACGAAATCGTGCGACCATCTCCAATTGTACTGAGGTAGATACCTGTCTCTACCCGATACGGATTAGATCCACTGATCACGGCTTCTCACCAGAACTCCGAAAATTCCCTCATGATTCTGGTCACTAGTGAGCATATGGCAGTAATCAGTATAGGGTTGTAGAGGTTATTAAGTATTTGATTGACCTACGGATTTCGTGTGCGAATAATTAATCTGTAGACCACTGAGCCGGACGACATCCAACCGACGAAACGACTATCCAATGCTTCCAGGTTTTCAGTGGTGATCTAAAATAAATCGGGTTCATGATATCAATTAAAAACATAATAATCTCTACAATCCCATACTGATATACCTTTTTAATTATTTTCATTTGTTCTTACCACTTACAAATTGAAGTGTAAATTATATACTTTATTGAATCCATTTTTCAACTGAGTTAAGATGTAAACATTTCATTTATAGATTTCATCGGACAGATTATGTATTTATGAGATTGATGATGATTTATGTCACCTAGTCACATATTGGTGGTCCACCAAGGTGCTTGGTACCTGTGTGGTTACACCACAGGATTGAGCTGTACTATTCAGATTGTAGCGTTAAAGCCTATACGGTGTCTGGTTCTCCTGTGAAGCAGGATTAAGCTGTACTGCTCGGGTTATAAAATTTAAGCCTGAGCAGTGTCTGGCTCTCCTGTTAAACAGGACTGAGCAGTACTGTTTTGGGTTGTCATGTGAAAGTGTAGATAGTGCCTGGTTCTCCTGTAAACCAATGTAAAATTACCCTGACCCACAAGGGTATATTATATAACTAACTATGTCACATATTGGACTAAAATTATAATATTCACTTTGTAGTTTAAGTTTATTAATTCGCAAAAACTTCTTTAAATTCACAATTTCTGAATTAGTTGTATAGTTTAGTATCAATAAACTAGTAGATCATTGACATTTTTTTTATCCTAATCCTAATCAGTAACTCATGAATTCAATTATTATAGGTAAATAAGACAACAATTCACAAATCAAATTATATGGAGGAATTGTTGCAATACAAAGTGACTGAAGTTGATAAATGCGCCCAGAACGAAGCAGATGGTTTTTATAGGGGGTCACACTCCGAGCCTTCGACCTAAAGGTCTGATCCACGAGGTAGTAGAGCAACGTAAGGAGATGCAGTCCCATGATAGACATTTGTTCCCTGAGGATCCTGGAGCCCATGAGCACCATTGGTTTGCAATCAGGGTTTTCCAACTCACCTAATTGGATTGTCCATATCCATCAATTCGGTCAATGTACCGGACATTCGATTTTCGTCCACAGAATTTCGTAAACAACACCCGTGAAGCAAGAAGGTAGTGAGTAGAACTTCCCCGTCAATGGTTGTATACAAGTGGCTATGTGAGATCGTTTGGAGGGTGAGGGCTGATTCTTCTCACCCTCAACCGTATCAGGGCATTTGGCTGCCACTAAAGTTTAATGATGTGAGTTCATAGTGTCGCGTTTTCTAACAGAATTCTAGATTCTATGTCAAATTTATATGCCCAGTGGTTTTACAACACTAATGAGTACTGATTTGCGACGAAACAATTGTTCAGTATTGTTCGAATTCCTGGGTCACATCATCATGTGATTTGAATTCGCCTCAAACCTTTAGTACCACAACTCACTTTACGGAGTTTAAACAGAACAAATTGATGCAATTTAAGTTTCTAAAAGAAACATTTAACTTTATAAGCAAATTATTAATGTTCTACCAATAAACGAAAAATGGTGACTACTGAATTGTATTCTAATTCCTGTGTGCGTCAACCTGAATTTGTGATTACCACATTAACCTTATTGAGGAGGCAGCAAAAATATCACCTAGGGCCTCCTCTTAGCGCTGCTGGATATTGAAGGCAACCCTGCTAGTCAACTTAGGCAGTCGCAGAGATCGGACCGACCACCCACTGATCATCCTGGATTCTATACTCGAGGCTTACCTTCTCGCTCGAGCTACCCAATGTGTATGTTTATGTATGAAAATTGCAGAAGTTCTCCGAGTTATGTCGTTCAAGTATATGATTTATGCAAAGAGTACGCATGTGGCGTCGTACACAGGAAACGTTGAGCTGCAAAAAAGGCCTGTCCTATGTCTAATAAAATTAACGGCATATCTATCAGGTCGAAGGCATTATAAAAAAAGGTGGTAGAAAATACTAGAGAGAGGTAACCAAGAACCTCGCCTGAGAGAGTGCTGATGCGCATGTGTGTGTCAAGAAATACTGGAACGATAGCCATGGTGTGAATGAAATGCATGTAATGCGTAAGAGTCAGCCTGGTGAGGCAAATATTTTTTCTTTGGGAGTGGTGGGTGAATATACCTATGTATGTGCTATGGGATGTATGGGTTAAAACCTGTATGTTACCGGTGTGCATGTAACGTATATTTGCTCACAGGGTATGTATACCTGCATGTATGCATAGTGATACTCGGATGAAAGTTTGTGTGTTAACTAGTACGCAAGTAGACTATACATATCCAGGGCAAGTAAACTCGCGAACTTCTTTAGTTGTTCTTTTCGTGCGATGCCATTACGCATGTGAAGACCCGTGGCGCCGCGGTTTATGAGCCTCGAAAAAACGAAGTACCACCCAAAAAGCATATATATCCTCAAATTGTTAATTGACAGTCCACAAACTTAGGTAAATGTACTACAATTACGGTCCTCTCATACGTTTTCGTAAAAGTTGTGTGTTAATCAATGACCGAAGCCCAAATAAATCGATTGTATTCTGTCTTCATTACATTAAGTTACTAAAAGCCAAAAATGTCTCATGTTGACTGGTACTGGAAAAGATTGAAATATTTTAGTTCACCAAAGAAAGATATAACACTCATTCATTAATTTCTTTGTTTATTATGTGTTGTATTACAATAATGAATTCTAATTGATACTACAAGGTATTCACTTCATACATCCGTTTTATTTGTAAATATTCAAAATAATATGAATACAAATGTTTTCAACATTGGTTAGCTACAATTTATTTCTACTCACAGTGTGGATAAGAGGACTTTATGAAAACTTCTTCGACACTATGGTGTACCTGAGAAAATCGTCGACATCATATGGAATTCATACGACGGACTACACTGCAAAGTTGTACATAGAAGACTGCTAACAGATGCATTCTAAGTGACGACCGGAGTCAGACAAAGCTGCATACTCTCCCACTTTCTCTTTATTCTGGTGGTTGGCTGGATTATGAAGACCTCCTTGTCTCAACAGATGCACGGAGTACAATGGACAGCATGGATACAACTAGACGAGTTGGACTTTGCAGATGAACTAGCTCTTCTATCCCATACACATCAACAAATACTGGTCAAGATAATTAGTGTAGCAACAACCTCTTCATCAGTAGGCCTCAACATACACAAGGCAAAAAGCAAGACCCTCAAATACAACACGGAAAACACCAACCCAATCACACTTGATGGAGAAACTCTCGAAGAGGTGGGATCTTCCAAGTACCTGGTCAGCATCATCGATGAACAAGGAGGATCTGATGCAGACGTCAAGGAGAGGATTGACAAAACAAGGACAGCATTCATACAAGTGAACATATGGAACTCAAAATAATTGTCAACCAATATCAAAGTAAAAAATCTTCCATACGAACGTCAAAAGAGTTCCACTGTACTCAGCTTAAACCTCGACAACTACCACAACCATCATCAAAAAGCAACAAGTATTTGTAAACAATTGTCTATGCAGAATACTTAATGTTCGTTGACTGGATACCATCAATAACAACAGTCTACTGTGGGAGAGAACAAACCAGATTCCAACTGAAGAGCAGAGTAGGGGAAGATGCTGCAGGTGGATAGGACGTACATTTCTGAAATAATCAAACTGCATCAAGAGACAAGCACTCACTTTGAATTCTAAAGGGAAAAGGAAATGAGAAAGACCAAGGAACACATTGGATTAGGAATTGGAAGCAGATATCAAAGGAATGAATAGCAACTGGAAACAAGTGGAAGGGATTGTTCAAGACAAAGTTGGATGGAGAATGTTAGTAAACGGTCTATGCTCCTTCATGAGGGGTAACAGGTGTAAGTAAATAACAAGCGTTTTCAACCAATTTCGCTCTTATTATATTCATTTACCTCTCATGATGTATAAAATTCATTAATGCTAATTCAGCTGTCTCCCGTCTTTCCAAAGAATCGAATAAAACGGAAAATATATCAAGTACTGTGGATTTTCCGCCTGAATTCTGGATTTCTGGACTTCGCAATAGTTTATCATCAATTTGTAAATGTACATGAGTACGTGAGGTAAACATATAATATCGGCAATTTAAAATAAATTTCAATGAAACTCGACAATCTCAATAACTGTGTACTGATAATTACCATGTACTCACTTACTGACTAGCTGCTAGAAATAATTCTCGGAGTTCTAGTGAGAAGCCGTTATTAATGAAGTTCAATCGTGTTAGGTGTAAGTAAGGTTCCCACTGAAAATAATAGAAGTTGGTAGTACAATGTCGTGGATTGATTGAAGTTAGACATTAACAGTAGTGGACACCGGATCATTAGTCTTGAGGCTAAGTGTCTGCCCACGGGACCAACGATCCTGAGTTCGATCCCGGCTAGTGGGGTCGTCGATGCTCACTGGTAAAGAGAGTCTCGTACTGGGACGAGACGGTCTAACACTGATCAGTTCGTACTGATATCATACTAATATCTGATTAGTTAGGAAATAAGGGATTATCATCAACTTTCCAGAATCCTAAGGTCCATTTGTACTAAACATCTACAATCCAATTCATTTATAGTTTGTGCTCTTACTATAGTAATAAACATCGACAACTATGAGTGATCATAAAAAAGTTTAATGTCTATTATCATGTAGTGGAATGGAATAAGGTCTCACTGTATTAACTTTACATCTGTTGGTATATCATGTATTCAATAGTCGAATCAAAGAAATTGTATCGAAACCTTTCAAAAGTTTATCACAGTTTTCTCAATAAGAAAAGTAGTGAAATTTTAGAATTGTGTTATAAAAGTTATTCTCGAATTCGTGTTAGGGTTAGTATACGTAGGATCATTATTATTTCCGGATATTTATTTTGATATAAAAAATAAAACAAATTTCTCACTCTTTTATGCCTGGTCATAACATATGTATATATTATACGGCCGAGAGTGGGAAGAGACAACCCTCCCTCTGCAAATGCTCTCACGTGGCCAAATGCATACAACCACTACCACAAAACTCCTACTCACTACCTTCTCGCACCGTGGGTGTTGTTTACGAAATTCAGAGGACGAAAATCGAATATCCGACGCTTTAACCGAGTTGGTGGAGACGGAGAGTTTACCCAGAGGAGTTGGAAAACCCTGATTCCAAATCAATGGTGTACATGTGATCCAGTATCCTGAAGGAACAAATGACGTATTAATCAATTATTGATCACTGGCTACCATGAGACTACATCTCTTAATGTTACTCCACTGCCTTGTTGACCAAACCTTTAGGTCGAAGGCTTGGGGTCTGGCCTCCTAAGTAAACCAACTGTTTCAGCTTGGGTACCCGGGCAGTATTCCAGCCGTCACACAAATCGAATGATTTATGTGGCACATATCCACTTAATAGATCCCCATTGTTATAATAAGTTTTTATTGAAAGTAAACAACGTACACACCACATACAAGTGAATATTCATCACCTTGAAAAGAGTGTAACCGACCGTCATTATAGAACCTTTAAAATATCCGTTTCTTCTCCGTTTGGTATTGTTTACATGAATCTCCCCATTGATGTTCAGTACTGCAATTGATTAGTCTCCTATTGGTATATGTGCATACTGTGCGTATTGCCTCAATATAGCCTTAAGTTACAAGCTTCATAAACAAAGATGGATAGTGACTGGTAGTGGAATTCAGGACCTGCGTTTAATCTCATTTGGGAGTCGTCAGTTGGATGTACCTACATCTACAGACTTGATGTTCGCTCTGGTACTCGAGCCCAGTACCATTCACTTCAAACGTCACCTCGTTATCCACTTAGCTACTGAGTCCTGATAACTGAAACACGCGTCCTGGATTCCACTGCTAGCCACTATCCATCATTTCTTCTTCGTTATAATTTTAGAAAAGAGAAGATTTGTATAATGTGCAGTAAAAAATGAGTTGTTTTACAAGACAAGAGTTTATATTTGCGTACAAACTATTTCAGAGAGATTGAGCCTGTTTAAAATTCATCCAGACTATATATGATTAATAGCAGAAGGGGTTTTTGTGGATATAATAGTAATTCTAATAGTTGAGATCATGAACCGATGGATGTTAGACCACCATGGAGAACTTGAAAGCACTGGACAGCCCCTTCGTCTTATTGTGGAACTCCTCAGCAGTGTGCATACACAACCCCGCCGTCCAATGCTTCTAGGTTTTCTATGGTGGTCTAGTTTCAATTGACCCATGATCTCAACTAATGAAATTACTACAATCTCTACAAAACCGCTTCTGATACTAATCTACGTATTAAACAAATAACGGTGAGACTATAATTTATGGATGACCTTTTAGCGACACCATAGTGACCTAAATAATGTCCACCTACTTAATAAGGCTAAATGAGAGTTACAAAGCCGTTTGAAGTATGGGGATTATAGTTTACATTTGGTGGTTACAATTAGCAACTGGGTTTATAGTTTTCATCACGAATTGACATCAGTTAAAGTGCCGAAAACGCTATTTTGTTATCCTTAATCTTAATTGATTCGTCCATAAATTATAGTCTCGCTCAAATAACTTAAGATAATTATTATAATCAGAAAGAGGTTTTGTGGATATTATAATAACTCAATAGTTGAATTCATGAGTCAATTAAAGATAGATCACCATGATAAACCTACAAGCACTGGATGATCGTTTCATTCTAGTATGGAACTCTTCAGCAATACACATCCACCATTTAGATGGTGGTTGGAGGTAGTCAATAGGAAACCCTGGACCCAGGTTTCGTGCTACTTGGCACTCGTCAGCAAGGTGTACCTGTAATCTTGAGGGAACTGGTGCTCCCTGGTGGATTCGATCTCGTGTCACCCAGCTTCACGGTCAGAGACGTTACTACTAAGCTATCCGACCCGTGACTAACCTCCTGTAGGACTGAGATGTAATCACAATTGATTGATCACTGGGTGGTGATCAATGTCATGCTTGTCTAGTCCTTATTAGTGCAGATCGAATGCTATCGATCATGTTGCAATGTGGCCCGCAGTGTCGAGTCACCTAGACTGGTGGCCACATTGCAACATGATCGATAGCATTCGATCTGCACTAATAAGGACTAAACAAGCATGACATTGATTACCACCCAGTGACCAATCAATTGTGAACACATTCACCATCTCACTTCGTGAGATTCGAACAAAGGATCTAACGGTCTCGAACTTTGTTGTAATTACTATCATTAAGGATTTATATCTAATGTTAACTGGAAAAAAGATTTAATTTGAAAGAATCTTTTTTTTGTTTCGTTCATTTTTTTTTCAGTTCAAACAAAGTATAGTAATTCAGAACAAGAGAATTCCAAGACAAATAATACCATAAAGAATAAACAAATATATCCAAATGAAAAATCATCTTTGAAAAATCAATCTGATTGGGTAATTAATAAAAATGTAAGTTTTATTTAAATGAATAAAACATTCAATAATTGAGATGATGAGTCAATTAAAACTAGATTACCGTGAAAAACTTACAAGCACTGAACGATCGTTTCATCCTATTGTTGGACTCTTCAGTAGTGTGGATTCACGATCTGGCCTCATGGGATCTGAACCCAGGAATTATTAGTCTAGTACGCGAGCACTTAATCACCAGATCAATGAGCCAGAATCCAACGGTGTTAATATCTAACTTCAACTAATCCATGAACAAAACTTTAAATATTAGGTTTTGGTTATAATCAATAATCGCCTTTTTATTGTGACATATGACATTGTAATCACAGTACAATACCTTAGTAATTCTGTTAACCAGTGAATTTTCTGTGTTATGGAGTGATTATAAACAAAGGATCAATAAAAACAAGGATTTACTTGATAGTTATTTCATTTTAGTTCGACACATTACACCACGACTAGACATGAAAATGAAACTATTACCCATCAATCTTATCTACATTCTAAATCAATCATTCATTGAGACCATGAACCGATTGATGTTAGACTACCATTTAAAACCTGAAAGCACTGGACGGTCGTTTCGGCCTATTGTGGGACATCTTAGCAGTGAGAATCCACGATCCTGTTTCACGAGATTCAAACCCAGTACCTATCAGTCTGACGCGCGAGCGCTTAGTCATTAGACCACTGAGTCGGCCGGCATCCGATGGTGTTATTATCTAACTTCAACTAATCCACGAAATTGTACAATCATCTTCCATTGTACTGAGGTAGAAGATACCTGTCTCTACCCGACACGGATTAGCTCCACTGATCACGGCTTCTCACTAGAACTCCAAGAATTCCCTCACGAATCTATTCACTAGTGACCACGTTTAATCCCATTTATGAGTGACTGTATCACTACTGACATAACAGTATTTTATTTTTTAACTCGAACAATGATATTTTAAGAACATTATTAACCCCTCTAGTCTACGTCTGTTTCTTCTATTAGTTATTCATTTAATGGATTCTACTGTTGTTAATGTCTCAGACATAAACAAACTCTCTTCATAGATGGATTCTTTTCATTCTACTTTGTTAAACTATCATTGTATTGTCATTGTTCATTTAGTTCGTTTTCATTACAATAGATTCTATGTTATCTTCACTACAGTTGGCAACAATGTTATAAAAGTATTGTACTTGAGTAATACTATGAATTCACTATTTAATGATTGATCAACATATTTAACATCCAGTCTATTATGATCTAACTCTCAAATCATTACTCTTTGATTAGCACATTCTTAGGAATAGTGAAATGTGATTGGCGTTTATCATAACTAAGAATATGGTGTATGCTACTTATTTCGATAAATATAAGTAGTATGTATCATTAATCGAAAATGAAATGTTTAGAGGTGTTGGGATATTCAGGAAAATATTCCAAAAATTATTCTGTTAAGTCTAACGCTATCCTTGGACTTGAGATGGTGTCATTTCCTCATTGGTCAATGTTTATTTCACGTGTCATTTTCCTACTGGTCAATATTGTACAATGTTATTTTCTATTTTATGGTACGATGTGGTCTGCTTGATTAGTATATAAACAGAGTGTGTTTGAAATCTAATGATTCATATCTCAGAGGCTAAGACTTGTGTACTGGACTCAATTGACTGGGCTAGACAGGGAAGCAGGACCGATCGGGACTCTAGGTCGTCCGTACGTGTTTTCTGTGTCACTGAATCGAACAATAAAACGCTGCTCCATCCATAAACTGCGGTCACACGTTACAACAAGAGGCAGAAGATTAAGAAGATCGAGGAAAAGAGAAAGAGAACAAAGAATGAGTGGTGTGTAAATGAAGGAACAATAAAGTCTGAGACAACTGATTGATATTTTTCAAGTGAAGTATTCACTGTATGATTCTCAGATTTTACTAAGGTATTCTGTAATTTTGTATTCAAATATATTTGGTTGTCCACACTTGTGTTCTCGTCCACCACAACAAGATTTAATCCTAAATATAAACTTGGCTGTTTTAAGCAAATATGGATAGTGGCTAGCAGAGGAATCCAGAACGAGCGTCTCGTCTTCTTTAAGACTCGTCAGCTGGATGTACCTGCATCCCAGAGTTGACGTTCACTCCAGGGATCGAATCCAGCACTGTTCGCTCCAAACGTCATCGCGTTATCCACTTAGCCACTAGGTCTTGATAGCCACTTGCTTGTGCAATGAGTTGAAGTTTAAATTCACTTGGTTGGTATAAACTAGACTGATATAAAATGTTATAACTATATAATCAGAGTAATATTACTCGTAAGTATGATTTCAGTCAATACTGAAACATTAGCTGAATGAATTTATAACATATTATTCTACTGGATAAACAAATATGTCATGCAGTAATGTCTTCTAATTCCTGTTAAAATGTTCAAAAATACCAAGATTGTATAGTATTTATCACAGACTACGTTTATCATTATAGGATTGTAAAGATTGTTGAGTTTTTAATTAAGATCATGAAATGATCAATGTTAGACCACCATTGAAAACTTGGAAGCACTAGACTATCGCTGGGTGCTATATTATAGGTCTGGAGGTTAAACGTTCACGCACGATAGTGAAGGTCCTGGGCTCGAGTCCCGCATGCGGGATAGTGGATACGAACTGCTGGGGATTTCCATACTAGGACGAAAAAACTGTCCAGTAATCTCAGGTTTCCAATGGTGATCTACTGTTGATCAGTTCATGATTTCAATTTAAAAAAATACTTTTTTTAGTTAAACAAGTATTGGTTATCGAAAATCAGTTGTTAGCAATTTAGTCTTAGTTTGAAATAACTCAGTAATACAGGATCGTAATCTATCATGGAACTCTACCTCCAGATCTCTGATTCACTAACTGAGACTCCAAATGTTTTTATACCATTGAAATGACACATAACAGTTTAGATCTTAAACTATAATTAATAATAATTAGTGAAAGACCATCATCTGTATTCATCAATGCTACATATGTCATACCAGACATTATTGAACTGCATCGGTTACACCTTCTCAAGAGAAAACTTGTCTCATATTTACTCACTAGGGACCATATGATTACTATTAATATTTTAAACTGTTTATTATAAACTGGACAATCCTTTTTTGTATGATAGATCACTAAACTACTTATGTAATCAGTCCATACTTATTCGATCTCTTTTTTAATAACAATCAATTAACATATGGAAAACTTGGAAGCAATGTACAGTTGTTGGGCACTGATCTAAAAGTTAAGCGTTTGCGTACAAGACTAAAGGTCCTGAACTACTGAGAAGTCCCATACTAGAATGAATCGGCCGTTTAATGTTTCCAGGTGATGATCTAGTTTTAATTGACTAAAATCTCCACAAAACCTCTCAATCTGATAATTAATAAATAATCTTTAGATTCAACCGTAATAAAACAAGTCAATATTCAATTCTGAATAATAATAATAATAATAATAATAATAATAATAATAATAGTAAACACGTGATTCAAATAATGCGGGTAATTAATTGTTTATATCTGACTTAGTTTCCGTGTGTTTAAGGTCAACATTTAGTGTCTGGTCAGAAAACAAAACTAGCACATAATTTTATAAAACGAATAGAAACTAATTTCTTACCACCAATCTATATTAAACAAAATAATATTGAACTCAATAGTTAATGAATATGTCAAATTTAATTCCAAAAAAACTAAACAAACAGAAAGACAGATGATAATAACATCGAGTTCAGTTCAATTGACAGTATTCTCAAGAAGTTCGAAAAGAAAAAAAAACATAGAATGAAAGAATGAACGGCTTAAATACTCTGTACAGTTAGGATAGTGAACCGAAAGAATAAATAACGAAAAGAATATTCATTATAAATAGAAGACAAATAATTTATATGTGTGTAAATAATCTTGTCATGATATGAATCGAGGACATTAAGTAACAGTTAATCATTTGTTTGATTGATAAAAAAAAATAATCACTGTTCATGCAATCATCATCATCATCATCATCATCATCATCATCATCATCATCATCATCATCATCATCATCATCATCATCATCATCATCATCATCATCATCATCATCATCATCATCATCATCATCATCATCATCATCATCATCATCATCATCATCATCATCATCATCATCATCATCATCATCAATCATCATCATCATCATCATCATCATCATCATCATCATCATCATCATCATCATCATCATCATCATCATCATCATCATCATCATCATCATCATCATCATCATCATCATCATCATCATCATCATCATCATCATCATCATCATCATCATCATCATCATCATCATCATCATCATC
The DNA here is from genome assembly GCA_944470375.2 of Schistosoma guineensis. Lineage (NCBI taxonomy): Eukaryota > Metazoa > Platyhelminthes > Trematoda > Strigeidida > Schistosomatidae > Schistosoma > Schistosoma guineensis. The sequence goes on along the minus strand of OX103892.1, from coordinate 4,535,530 downwards.
ATCATCATCATCATCATCATCATCATCATCATCATCATCATCATCATCATCATCATCATCATCATCATCATCATCATCATCATCATCATCATCATCATCATCATCATCATCATCATCATCATCATCATCATCATCATCATCATCATCATCATCATCATCATCATCATCATCATCATCATCATCATCATCATCATCATCATCATCATCATCATCATCATCATCATCATCATCATCATCATCATCATCATCATCATCATCATCATCATCATCATCATCATCATCATCATCATCATCATCATCATCATCATCATCATCATCATCATCATCATCATCATCATCATCATCATCATCATCATCATCATCATCATCATCATCATCATCATCATCATCATCATCATCATCATCATCATCATCATCATCATCATCATCATCATCATCATCATCATCATCATCATCATCATCATCATCATCATCATCATCATCATCATCATCATCATCATCATCATCATCATCATCATCATCATCATCATCATCATCATCATCATCATCATCATCATCATCATCATCATCATCATCATCATCATCATCATCATCATCATCATCATCATCATCATCATCATCATCATCATCATCATCATCATCATCATCATCATCATCATCATCATCATCATCATCATCATCATCATCATCATCATCATCATCATCATCATCATCATCATCATCATCATCATCATCATCATCATCATCATCATCATCATCATCATCATCATCATCATCATCATCATCATCATCATCATCATCATCATCATCATCATCATCATCATCATCATCATCATCATCATCATCATCATCATCATCATCATCATCATCATCATCATCATCATCATCATCATCATCATCATCATCATCATCATCATCATCATCATCATCATCATCATCATCATCATCATCATCATCATCATCATCATCATCATCATCATCATCATCATCATCATCATCATCATCATCATCATCATCATCATCATCATCATCATCATCATCATCATCATCATCATCATCATCATCATCATCATCATCATCATCATCATCATCATCATCATCATCATCATCATCATCATCATCATCATCATCATCATCATCATCATCATCATCATCATCATCATATAATGTTAACATTCATTTGTGAAATCCATAACAAGTGCGTTGGTACGGCCGAGGTTGGGGAGCGTCAGCTTTCTTTCTCTCTCTCTCTCTCTCCTGAAGTGCTCTCACATGGTCACGCTCATACAGCCACTACCATGGAAGTCCTACTCATTGCCCTCTTGTGGCAAAGGTGTTGTTAGAGAAATTGAGAGAACGAAAAGCGAACGTCCGATGCTTTAACCGTGTTGGGGGATATGGGGAAACCACCTAGGGGAGTTGGAAATCCTGATTCCAAATCAATGGTGCACATGAGTTCCAGTATCCTGAGTAAAATTAGATATGAAACAATCGCTGATCACTGGCTACCATGGGACTGCATCTCCTGACATTGCTTCATTGCCTTGTTGATCAGACCTTTAGGTCTAAGGGTTGATGTGTGGCCAATTATGAAAACCACCTGTTTCAGTCTGACCACCTGGACAGTATCATAAGCCACATACACAAATCAAGTAACTTGTATGGCACATATGTATTTGGTGCCCCTTTGTACCAATATTTATGTGTTCAAATAAATGAATAAATGTGTGTAGTGTGTAAGAATTAAAGAATTGAAGTTTTAAGAAAGAAGTTCTGTTTATAACTACTTCATATTACCTTTGCTTCTTAACAATATTGTTTTAATGGGAAACAATTGACATGATTGACCTAAATTCATAACTTATATCCATGACACACATACAACTCAAACAGTTAATGAGACTATGCACTAATAACTCTTAGTATTAATTTAATAATGAACGGTACTGTCATAGAGATGGTGTAGCGGTGATTATTCTTTCAGTATTTGTTCCTACCAACATAGCTGTTGGAAATTCGGAGAGAACGAAATTATCACCTGTCATCTCTGATACATTTTGATTATGGAATGACGTAAATCATGTAAATAAAATACTTGGATCTTTCCATATAGTTCACCATAATATTAAATTGATAGTGAAACCTAAAGTAGACAGTGCCAAAACATTCACAGTTTTTACATTATAGACTATAAATATAGTTTAGTGAAAAAAACTCTACCATTTGTGCTGTATGCTGCTGATGTCAACAGATAAAAGTAGTATGTATCATTAATCAAAAGTGAAATGTCTGGTGGCAAAAAGGTTAAGAAGATCAAAGAAAAGTCAACATGAACAGTGAATGAATGTTATAGAAACGATACTGTCCGGGTGCCCAAACTGAAGCAGGTGGTTTTCTTAGGAGGCCACACCAAGAGCCTTCGACCTAAAGGTCTGATCAACAAGGCAGTGAAGCAACGTTAAGAGATGTAGTCCCATGGTAGACAGTGATCAACGATTGGTTAATACGTCATTTATTCCTTCAGGATCCTGAAGCCCATGTGCAGCATTGATTTGGAATCAGGATTTCCAACTCCCCTAGGTGGCTGCTCCATATCCACCAACTCGGTTAAAGCATCAGACATTCGCTTTTCGTTCTTTAAATTTCTCAAACAACACCTTCGCCACGAGAAGGCAGTGAGTAGGACTTCCATGGTAGTGGCTGTATTTGCGTGACCATGTGAGAGCATTTCGAGAGGGAGAACTGACTCTCCTCACTATCGGCCGTATTAGAGAATTTCTGGGCTCCCGATTGTAAAGTTGATTCTGTTATACATGCTACAATAATTACAGAAACTTCAACATCTACTTATTTTAATGAATATATCCAATGAAACTTAAATATTTCAGACGAAATCTTTTTGTTTAGTTCAACAACTGTTCGATTTCAGTTCAATTTTATGTTAACTAAAAGACTTAATAATCTCCACAACCCCATACTGATAATTACCATGTGCTCACTAGTGATTTGCTTCGTAAGGGAATTCTCGGAGTTCTAGTGAGAAACCGTGACCAGTGAATTTAATCCGTGTCAAGTAGAGACAGATATCTTCTACCTCAGTACAATGGAAGATGATTGCACAATTTCGTGGATTTGTTGAAGTTAGACATTAACACTGTTAGTTGTAAATGTAATGTGGTGAATCGAACTTATAATCCTTCTTTTTTCTTTCCTGAAATTCCAGAATATTTGTTCTATTACTCAATGTAAGCAACCGGCAAATTAAGGCGGTCTATCTTTCTTAATGGTTTTCAATACCAGGCAATTGTAATAAAAACTCACATTCAGTTTGATTGTAGTGAGTGTTTTTATGCGTAATGTTTCACTGGAAGCATTGTTTTTAAGAAAAATAACTTCTTCTGAACCATGGTTATCATCAATCTGATATTTTTCTGTTTTACATGTTGGTTAATAAGCTTAATGGGATGATGGTTCTCATTAAGAAGGATATGGGTATGATTTAATCCATACTTGGTAGTATCATCAATGTGAAACATCTTAGTACAATGAGTGGGGATTTTAAAAAAAAAAACAAATCAAATGCCTTTTATATCTGATTGGTATCGAACTGTGAAAATGGGTAATATTGAACAAACACTCATTTCCTATATATTTATGATGTGTGTAGGGACAGTAGAACTTTAGCTGACTGGTTATGTCTTTGAACGATCCACTGACCTGTTTTGTAATAAAAAGATCTGCGGAAATAGGAATTCAATGGTGATGTCATAGCTACATGATCTGGTTGTCTATGATATTCATTGTTTAATCGAATATGAATATTCATTATGCATCTCAATATCAGATCTTAGTAACTACATGAGTTGTATGTGCGTCATGAATATAAGTTGTGAATGTTAGTCAATCATTTCAATTGTTCCCCATAAAAAGAATATCGTTAAGAAGCAAAGATATATCAAGCATTTATAAACAGAATTTCTTTCTTAAAACTTACAAATTACACACAACTTATTTGTTATTATCAGTATGGGGTTGTAGAGGTTGAGATCATTAACCGATTAATGTTAGGCCACCATTCAACACCTGGATACACTGGACGGTCGTTTTATCCGATTATGGGACTTATCAGCAGTGCGCATTCACGACCCCACTCGCGGCATTCGAACCCAGTGATTTCTAAATCACTGAACCGGCCGGCATCCAACGGTGTTAATTTGTAACCTCAACCAATTGACAAATGATTGTTTATATTATACTAATGATTGGAATTAATTGAACTGATGAGTTTGTGTGTACCTGAAGAGAAAGTAAGGTGATCAATTCATATCATATTCTGTAAATATTGACAGTCTTCTTGATTTGAATTTGTGAAGTGAATCAATTGTTTGCACAACTTGTACAAACAAAAACGTACTGTAACCATTTTGTACTACTTAATAACATTAAGTAGCACAATTATACGAAGATCAAAATAAAGATTTATGTGCTCAGTTTGTTTCAAATCAAAAACAATCGTATTTTATAGCATTTTGTTTCATTTCGACATGACGTCCATAATCACTAGGTAACTAAAAAAGTATCCTGTATCCTGTAATATAAACTGAAGTTTCGAGCTTCAGATTGATAAATTACTCTAATTTGTAGTCACAGAGAGCTGTAGATTATGAACTATCTGTAGTCAATCAGCTACAACGTAGGATCAAGCATATATATTCATCGGTCCAAGTTGCCACATCTCATAAGTACAGCAAGTTGAATATCAAATTTATAGAAGTAGTCACCTCAATGGTGTTAATATATAAAAAAAGATTGCATATCAGGACATAGTACAGGAAGAAAGAATTAGTTCGTAGAAAGAAAGATATGAAGTGATTTTACTCTCTTAGTTTAAGGGAAAACATAGAGTGTATACACCTACACTATTGTGATCGATTCTGAGCCATGTCATCTAGGGTCTCCAACCATTGTTTACGATAGTCATGCGGACTCCAATCAAGTAGTCTGTATCTCCAAACACGGCTCAGACTAGAAATTAGTAACCCTAAAAATACACACCTTGCCTTATCCCACGGATATCCGTTTCCGGTGGTAAGGTCTCAACGAGTACGGAGCTAACACAAAAATTACCCACAAAAAGGTTGTATGTGACCGACCTCAGGCAGTTGTCCCTTGGGTACTGCAATCATGCTTTCATGTTTACAAGACCACCTTTAATCCAATTTCTTTTTCATGTACCTGCAGAAGAACCCTTCCACGGTGTGGTAAACCGGGAAGTGATAACTGCCCTCATACTTCCAACAGCACTTATGACCACTCGATGAACTATCGGTAGACTCATTGTACAAACCGAGTATAGAGATAATAATAGTGTTACAGTATATACCAAGTTTAAAGATGTTTTACATTTCTTATATTTCCATTTATTATCCTGTAAGTGACAAACTAATGAATAATTGTGTTTATATCTGTCTGAACTATGAGATTGTTAAACTTACATTTTTGAGTGTGTTTTTTTCTAAAGATGTTTTTGAGACTATTTGGACCATAGAATAGTTTCTGATTGAGTTTTTTTTTTCTTCTTTGAACTGGATGGTTTGGTTATGAAGCTTTCATCATTCTTCTAAATGACATCATCAGGTAGGAATTGCTTACATTTTAAGTTTCTGAAGAAGATTTTATCAGCTCACTTGCATAGTTCAAATTCAATTGTGTATTGTTTATGATGAACAAGCCGATTCATGTGATATGCTTTTTTTTTTCTTATCAGAAATCTGATGGTAGCGAAGTAAACATAATTTTCACTGTTACGAATTAGAAATAACAGTACTTTGAAAAAAATATGGAATAGATCAAGGAGATTGACATTGTTTTAGTTAAAAGAAGATAGAACAGTAATATTGAGATTGGTATTGTTTAAACCTAATTTCTATTACAAAGATATTAACAGTTTCCAGAATACATTTTGAAATGTAAATGAAGGAACACAAATGATTTATGATTTGTTTTCATGAATCATCAGAAGACTAGATTGATAAATCTTGCTAATTAAACGCTAGATTCGGTTCCTAAGCTCTTGTAGTAACCTACTCTAACCCAAGGCTAGAACTACACATCGACTTGATTACGAGAGAAAAGGTGCGAAATATGTAAGAAACACGTTATTCCAAAGATTCTGAAGATGGCACAAGTATTCAGTGCTTGACAACTGTTTTACCAGCAACACCTTCTAATATAACTCGTACTCACCAAGAGAAATCAAAAGACAGAATTGAGGAGATCGGAAGAGTGTATTTGGCAATAACCAATATGTCGGAATTGTCTGGTCTAATCTGGCTAGCGATTGCGGTAGATGTTGAACACGGCGTTCCCACACTTGATCTGGTGCGGATGCATGACTGAGTGCCTTCAGCTAGGTGAGTCCATTAAAACATGTGGTCAGCATCCAATGTCGAAGATTTACAGAGCTATTTATTTTAGGGATTTATTTACTGCTACAATTCGTTTTTGCACAGAAAATCTAGGGTTTTTGTAGTTTTTTAGATGTCCTTAGGTTTCCCGAACATTCTAGAATGCTACTAAACATAGTAGCAGTAATAAGTAATCATTCAATCAGAAACTCAACATGTGACTTTTTACTTTCATGATATTTCTGGCAAAACTTCTCTTGAATACTGATTGGATAAAATGCTTCTCAGTGTTTTCAAAGCTTTTCATGGTTGTTTTTTTCTCGAAAAGTTTCCTAGATCTCCCTAACATAAATAAATTCTATAAGTAGATCGATAGTAACAAAACATTCAATAAAATTGGAAGGGAGAAATGATTTTGAAGGAACTTTTCATTGAATTTGTTAACCGATAGAATTAATTGATACTTCAATAGAGCATTTGTATTACCTGCTGAACAGTTGGGTTGATTCAAATCTTCATTATTTTTATAGCATTACTTCAGAAACTTTATATTTGATTAAGCTGGTTAACTCTCCTTGTCCATTACATTATGTAAATTCAGTTCCTTGATTTTGTACAACAGCTAAGACTAAAAAGATTTCACATAGAGTTCTTTCAACAATCATCACGTGACCAAGACACAAACTGACTGAAAATCATCTATGTTATACTTTGAGATGTTTGATAAGGATGATGATAAACAAGTTTCCTATTCAAGAAACTTGCTGATTACTTAAATGAGAAGGAAGATCTTCTTTAACCATTTGGATAGAAAACACAGCTATGCACTGACATGTATGTATGTATGTATGTATGTGTGTATGTATGTATACCTGAGAGATATAAGTCACTTTTCTCCACTAAATGAATGTTTCACATTCTTTAGAATAAGAAATCAAATCTTGACTAATCGCTTGGACTTACCATTTATTCGATCTTTGATTAGCCCATGGTATCAATATATTTCTGTAATCTTATAAAATGATGATTTAGTACTTTAAGTTTCGTGCTTTATTTAACCAATTCCAAGACGTATTCATCGTTTAGGAGGAAGAAATGATATTCTTTGAGTGATATGAATGACTTCATACTATAATCCAGCTGAATAGCTTATGTCAACTTTCAGTGACAACAATGAGTTTCTCCTTAAGTTCTAAATACGTCTTGTACTTACTTACATACTTACTTACGCCTGTTACTCCCAATGGAGCATAGGCCGCTGACCAGCATTCTCCAACCCACTCTGTTCTGGGCTTTCCTTCCTAATTCTATCCAATTGTTATTCATTCTTCTCATGTCTGTTTCCATTTCCCGGCGTAATGTGTTCTTTGGTCTTCCTCTTTTCCTTTGGCCTTGAGAATTCCATGTGAGGGCTTGTCTTGTGACTCAGTTGGGTGCATTCCTCAATGTGTGTCCTATCCACTTCCAGTGTTTCTTCCTGATTTCTTCCTCCGCTGGGATCTGGTTTGTTCTCTCCCACAGTACGTTGTTGCTAATAGTGTCCGGCCAACGGATCTGAAGTATTTTGCGTAGACAACTGTTAATAAACACCTGTATTTTCTGGATGATGGCTTTCGTAGTTCTCCAGAAAAATTATTCAAAAAATACGTCTTGTAATCAAATTAACTGACTAGTCATTTACTGGAACATATTGTAGAACTTTAAAAAGAGTTTACTAAACCCTCCATATTTTGTCATTTTATCCTATCACTTACCGATATTTTCTTCACTTGACTAGATTGTAAACGTTGATTTATATTTTGTATTGTATCTTTTGTCTCTGTTCATTATATCGCGTGATAAAATCGCCAATTAAAACACTGACTTATTGACCAAATCAATAAGGTATAAATCAATACGAATAGCCTAGAGTCAACTTTAAGTCTTGATTGGTTCTCCTGCCTAGTTTTGTCGTTTTGAGCCTACTGTATGAATCAGGTATACTTGGTTTATATACAAACAAACTAGGTCATAGGACATGACATTTGTATAAGATCAAGCCGAAAAGTAGCTATGATCGTGAGAGATTGCAATAAACGAATTGGGAATAAATTAAGAACTGTATAACAGTAGTCAATAGGTCAAATAAAAGCTTATGATAAAACGAATATGAATATATACATATTGTAGTTACTTACTTGCTTACCTACTTACGCCTGTTACTCCTCGTGGAAGGGCACAAGTCACCCACCAGCACTGTCCACTCAACCCTGTCCTGGGCAATCATTTCTAGCTCCTTCCAGCTGTTATTCATCCTTTTCATATCGGCTTCTATTTCCCGACGTAATGTGTCCTTTGGCCTTCCTCTTTTCCTCTCCCCCTTAGGATTCCATGTGAGGGCTTGCCTCGTGATGCAGTTTGATGATTTGCATAATGTATGTCCTATACATTCCCATCATCTTTTCCTAATTTCCTCTTCAGTTGGAAGCTGGTTTGTTCTCTCCCACAGTAGGCTGTTCCTGATGGCCAACGAACATTGAGTATTTTGCGTAGACAATTATTTACAAATACTTGTTGTTTTTTGATGAAAGTTGCTGTAGTTGTCGAAGTTTCAGCCAAGTACAGTGGATCTGTTTTGACGATCGTATGGAAGATTTTTTACTTTGATATTGGTTGACAATTGTTTTGAGTCCTATATGTTCTTCAATTGTAGGGATGTAGAAATTATTAGAAAACTTGTAAATCAATCAATTATTTGGCGAGATTATAATTTATGGACGAACCAATCAAGTATAAGATAATAGGTTTCGGAAATTTGGCATGGAATTCACTCATCCATTTGGGTAAATAGTGTCTTAGCGTTATAGCTAATGTCAGTTCGTGATGGAAACCCGAAATCTAATTCCTAAGCTTAATCATCAACTGTAAATCATAATTCTAATTCCTCATTTGGTCCTACTTATTAGTAGATGGACACTCTCAAGGTCACTTAAGCATCGTTCAAAAGTCGTCCATAAATAATAATCTCAATATCTTTTCCCCTCTTATCAATGAAAATGTAATTGGGCTACTTGTATATTTGAATTTAGTGTTTAGTTTATTATCATGAAGAACTTACAAGTGCTTGATGATCACTGATGAAATAATTCAAAACAATTGAGTAAACAAAACATAATTCTATCTGCAGTAAAAGAATTATCAGAGAGACTATCATTTATTGAAGATCTTTGCGCAATGCTAAAGTGACCATGATAATGTCCACCTACTAACTAGATCTAAATGTGGGTTATCAACAAATGTGAGGAATTACAATTATTATCTACAGTTCTTGCATTCCCATACCATTAGCTTTTTGTTCCCGTTCTTTCCTTCTTGATCTTTTCAATCTTCTGCTGCTAGACATTATATTCCTGACTCTCGTTATATACTACTTATGTTGATATAAGTAGCATACACCATAGTTAGGGTTAGGAATTAAGATTAGAGTTTTCATTACTAACTGACATCAGTTAAAATCCCAAAATGATATTTAGTCAAATAGATGAAAGTCTTTCACGTCAAAATTCAAGTCCTATTATCCTAACTCTAATCGCTTCATCTATACATGATAATCTCGCCGAATTATCAATGAAAAATAAATTATGAGTATTTAACAAACAAACAAAAAAACTTATTTACTGTAGCTTATTTCAACTTATATCTTTTATGATATCCAAATATATAAGTGAGAGTTTAACAACTCATGTCATTTGAGTGACATATAGTATTATTATCAGAAGGGGTTTTGTGCATAATATAGTAATTTTAAAATAGTTGATATCATGAGTCAATTGAAGCTAGGCCACCATGGAGAACTTGGAAGCACTGGACGGCCGTTTCATCTAACTGTGGGACTCCTCAGCAGTGCATATCCACGATCTCGCCTCGCGAGATTCCAACGCAGGACCTATCATTCTCGCGCGAATGTGTTTAACCACTAGAATACTGAGCCGACCGGCCGTTTCGTCCTAGTATGAGACTCCTTAACAGTGTGCATCCACTATCCCGCTCGTAAGATTCGAACCCAGGATCTATCAGTCACGCTCACAAATGCTTAACCTCTAGATCAATGAGTCTATCGATATGCAATTGTGTTAATATCTAACTTCAACTAATTCACGAAATTGAGTGACACATCAACGATTGTCATCAGTAATTTACTATCTCACAACAGACCTGGTTGTATTGCACTTGTCACTGCTTCTCACTAGAACTTCAAGTAATACCTCTTGAAATCAATCACTAGTGAACATATGTTGATCAATATCAGAAGGGGATTTTTGTGAATATTATAGTAATTTCAATAGTTGAAATCATGGGTATTATGTTATGTGATTATATATGCTCATATACTCATTTTAAAGATCGTTAGATTGTAATCGTTATATTGTAACCTGTTTCACTTAAGCCAGTTAAGAAAAGAAAAAAAAAACAGATTATATTTCTTAGCCTATAAGTTATATCTTCTTTCTTTTTTTCTTTTTTCTCTTTTTTCTCTCTTTTTTTTCTTCATATAACTTGTCTTTATATGAAAGTTTTCAGTTGGATTTTTCTTTCTTTATCTACTCACTCTTTTAGTAAAGAAAAAAAAAAGAAGAGAAAAGAAAGAAGTTTATTGATTCAACTAGGCAAAATGTTATCTAAGACACACAACTTGGAATTTGCCCATTTTTACATTCATTCATTCATTATTATTGTAGTTGTGTATCAGATCATAGTTGATTATTGGTTGGTTCATTTCTCTAAAAAAAATTTTTTTGTTTAGAAAGATTCTCTTTAAAATCCACATTGATAGTTTTCTATTCTATTCCTCTTCTTATGATAGACCATTGGTCTGAGTAGTAATTGGTTACTACTCATTTCATTTGAGTTTTTGTTTTCATCTTCTTGGTCTGATTTAAGGGGTAGAATATGATGATAGAAATGAGTTAGATACTTATAGAGATTATAATATAGACACACATACGCACACATCCACACACACTAACGCACACGCACACACGTACACACACACGCACTATCCACAATGTGTAAGCATTTATACAATTACGTTTATTATACATACATAGACACATACATACATACATATATACATACGTACACACATAGATACATATATACACACTTAGATACAAACAATTGGAAAAAGTTGACCATATGCGTAGGTTATTCACATAGAAACAGAAATAAAGTTAACTAGTGAATGAACACATGCAATTTTCAATTCGATTTATTTAGTTTTTTTAAAATAAATCTAATCTATTACTAAATATTAAAATTAATTTCTATGGAATTAATATTTATCAAGGAATAAATAATAAACTGATTATCTTTTACATGAGATAGAAATTGTTACCATGTACAAATAGATATGGATACTTTATTTATGATGATCAGTTTTGTTCTATGAAGAATTTCCCACACACACACACACACAAAAAAAATCAATGATATTACTAATCTACAGTTGTTGCTGTGGTTGTTGTTATGGTTGTCACCGTTACTGAGGTAATGAAAGTACATCTAAGGGATATATAATGTGTATTTCATGTAAAAAGGAAGATAAATGTGTCGAGATTCCCCCCCCCCCAAAAAAAAATCGGATACATTTATTGATTAATTTATTTTTATTCTGATTAAACATGTAAGTTAATTCATTGTATTGTTCGATAAATTGTTATTTAAGACTAAAATTGATCAGTCTCTTGTTGGTATATGTATATTGTGTATGGATTGTCATGATATTGCTTTAATTCACAAGCTTTTTAACACAAAGATGGATAATGGCTAGTAATGGAATCCATCCTATTCGACTCACAGAGTGAACATCAATTCTAGGATCCAAGTAGATCCAGATGACGTGTCCCAAATAGGAGAAAATACGCGTCCTGGATTCCATTGCTAGCCACTATCCATCTTTGCTTATGCCCTTTTTTGTTTGTTTGTTTATGGAATGAAGGTTAACTGATTTCATTCAAGAGATGATATACTTTTCTTAGAAATTAGTATTATAGTAAATGAGAACATAAGTAGGGATAAGTAAATTCATTCGAACTTGAATCTAAGAATCATACAGTAAATACTTCATTTGCAAAATATCAATCAATCATCTCCACATGATTCATTCTCTGTTCCCATTCTCTTTTCTTTGACCTCCTTAACTTTCTGTTGCCAAACATTTCACTTTGAATTGATGATATCTACTATTTATTATCTATCTATCGATATCAGTAGCATATACCATATTGTATTGTTTTATAATCGACAGTTATTTATAATGATTAGTACTGATTCAATCATTGAAGCATAGGGTAATAACTACTAAACTAGGTTACATGCAGTCCAACACGAATCCAGGTGAATGCATCATTAGATCATTTCTAAAAATGTTCGAATCAATAATTTATACAAACATGCAACCTAAAAGATGAAACATTCATGAATGATTTTGATCATGTATACAAGGTAGATAGATATAATGATTATAGTATCTGATTTAGTATCAATATACCCTCTTTTTAAGATCCTTGATCTCGTCAAATATAAAAAATAAGATCATGAATATATATTACCAACATCATATTAGAGTAGTTCTGGCAGAGATATATAGGACTTAGATAAAGAGGAGTAATAAATGAGTATAGATGTACTTAGTTTACATCAACTTAAATAGTTGGGACATATGCTACGTATTTCCAACCATCATCTATCTTAACAAGTGATTAGTGGTTAACGAAAGGGTAGGTTAAAAGAAAACTACAACAAAATTTGTGATTCCTTTATAAAATTATCAGTGATGGACCTTAGTCATGATTGTGGGTGAAGGCTATCTGGTTAAGGTTTAATGTTTAGAAATATTGGGTTGTTATAGTTCAGCTGTATTCAATGTTTCATTTTTTTTCACTTCGATTCACAGTGCCTGTGCTTTGTCTTTCTAATACCACTGATACGGTTACTATATTCACTACTCTTGTTAATTTCATTTTGGTAGCTTGAACAGATGCACCATTATCGTAGGTTATATTTTGATTATGACTGACTAAGTTACCATGATTAACTAAATAATTCACCTGATCACACTTGCACTTCTTAATTCGTGTAGTTTTGAGTTAACATGTAACCTAATAGGAACTGACCTAACTATCAACAGTTTAATCATTTCAGGTTTTATGCATAAACTAAGCATGTTAATTACAACTGTGAAATTTCAATGCTTCTTTCACTGTATCAGGTGGTAAACCAAACTGCATTTTTTTTCTCCCTTTCAACTTTACCCTTAGTATTAGCTAAATCACGGGAATTCATGGGTGTTAGCTTCTTCAACCGGAAAGTGAAAATTAATTATACATACACTTATTTAGAAATAAAATATCTACGAAGCTACGAAGCTACAATTTAACTAAGATGGATTCATTTAAAGGAGTTTATGTTCACTATTTTATTATAAGTACCTTGGTAATATGATTGCATGTGAAATTGTATTCATTCAAAACACACACACACACATTATAATTTAGAATCCTTTGTTTTCAGAAGAATAAAGAACATACATTGATGTTAGATTTGGTACTTTTACAGTGGATATGTCACCAACTGAGTCAGTCACTCAGTAACAACAGTCTCAACATTTACTCAAATGGTGAGTATATGTTGAGACTGTTACTTATTATCAAATAAATAAATAATTATCAGAAGGGGTTTTGTGGATATTATAGTAATTTCATTGGTTGAGATCATGATTCAATTGAAGCTAGACCACCGTGGAAAACCTAGAAGCATTCGACGGCCGTTTCGTCCTATTGTGAGACTCCTCAGCAGTGCGTATCCACGATCCCGCCTCAAGATATTCGATCTATCACTCAATTTCGTAGATTAGTTGAAGTTAGACATTAAGATCGTTGGATACTGGCTCAGTGTTCTAAATGTTAGGCGTTGGTACGCAAAACCGAAGGTCCTAGGTTCAGATCGAGCATGCGGAATTGTGGATGCACACTGACTCACGATCAATATTGTATACTATAATTTTCTAAATCCTTCATAAGTCATATTGTAGCAAACGAGAACACAAATGAGGACAATCGAATGTATTTGAGCATAATATTACAGAACATCTTAGCAAAATCTGAGAACCATACAGTAACTTCATCATTTGCAAAATATCAATCAATTGTCTCAAAATTGACTTTTCCTTTTGCAAAATACCAACCAACGGTTTCAGCCTTGACTACTCCTTTTCCACGCTAACTATTCTCTATTCTCGTTCCCTTTTCTTCTATCTTCTTAACCTTCTGCCACCAGACATTTCACTTTAAATTCATTATATGTACTACTTGTAACTATCGACATTATTAGCACACACCACAATATTACTGAATAGATTAATGAACTAATAATTCCCAGTTTCAATAGTTTAGATCATGAGTCAGTTAAAGCTAGATCACCATGGAAAACGTGGAAGCACTGGTCGGCAATTTCGTCCTAGTACGGGACTCCTCAGCAGTGCGCAGTCATGATCCTGCGCCCCGCGAGATTCGAACCCATGGACTTAACCTCTAGAACACTGATCCGGCTGTCATCCAATTATGTCAATATCTAACTTTAACCAATCCATGAAATTGCGCCACCGTACATCATTGTCTTCAGTGAGCTGATATCTCACAACAGACCTGGTTGAACCTCACTGGCCACGGCTTCTCATTAGTACTCCAGGTTTATCACTCGCGCGCGAGACTGTTAGGTCTTGGTTTCGAGTCTCCTGAGGGGCGGAATCGTGGATGCGCATTGTTGAGGAGTACCACAATAGGACGAAACGATTGTCCAGTGCTTCCAAGTTTTTCATGGTTGTCTAGCTTCAATTGTCTCAAGATTTCGACTACTGAAATTTCTAAAGTCTCCACAAAACCCCTTCTGATAATTCATTGATTTTTTTGTCTGTTCATCTGACTACTGAAACTCAGTTTATTACCGTTTATGAAAACAAAACAAAACAACAACTGATATCTATTTGTAAACAACAAAATGAAGAACAAATTACATGAAAGATACACATTATTTTAGTTGATAAGTTGTCATTATTGATCTTCATTCATTTCAATAATAAATTCCTCCAGAAGGATCAAACAATATAACTGTATAGTTGAAAATCAATAGTTTACATCATTTAATGTCAGTTAGTTAACTATGATCAACTATGTTCATTTATGATTCAATAGGTTGTAAGATAAGCACAAATGGTTAGTAGCTAGTAGTGGAATCTAGAATGCGGTTTCCTCCTCGTCGGCTGGATATACTTGAATCACAGAGTCGATGTTTATTGCGGGGTAATAATATGAATTAAATCTGTAAGATAGTTATTGAAAATATTTGTGTTATACTTTTATATTTGAGTGAAAATAATACATACAAGGACTCAGTTGTATATAACATAATTAATCCAATCCATTTTAACCAGGTTGATGGATATGAAGGATCTACCTAGGAGAGTTGGAAAATCTTCATGATGTATGTAGGCTTCAAAATCCTAAACGGACAAAAGGGATATGAACATATTTTTGGTCACTGGCTATCATGGGACTTCATCTTCTAACATTGGTCCACTGGCTTGTGGTAGTTTTGATACCTTAAGTTCTTTATTTCAGAAAAAAAATTATTGAATAGGTATAAACAGAATGCTGATCTACGCTCTTTGTTTTCTAAGAGGATTACCAAATTTCTGAAGTAAAATATTTTTTTGTTTTTTTTTCATTTATATTCTTCTAAGATTCGCTTAAACTGACCAGTTAATACACTTGGTATTGTTTTACTTGAATCTTCCCATTGTTCTTTAGGACGGTAATTAATCAATCTCTTGTTGGTATATGTGCATACTGTGCGTATGCCTTGATATTACCTTAATTCACAAGCTATTCGTAATCAATTATGGATAGTGTCTAGCAGTGGAATCCAGGACGCGCGTTTCGTCCTGTTCGGGACTTGTCAGCCAATAAGAGACTGATCAATTTCAGTCCTAAAACATCGATGGGAAGATAAAAGCCAAACAATACCAAGTGAATTAAACTTCACCCCATTGCACAAGCAAGTGGCTATCAGGACTCAGTAGCTAAGTGGATAACGCGATGGCGTTTGAAGCGAATGTTACTGGGTTCGAGTCAAAGAGTGAACATCAATTCTGAGATGCAGGTACATCCAGCTGACGAGTGTCGAGTAGGACGAAACGCGCGTCCTTGATTCCACTGCTAGCCACTATCCATCTTTGCTTATAATGACCAGTTAATAGTTGAAAGGTAGTTTGATTTTAATTCATTTTTGTATTGTTTACTTGAATCTTCTCAATGATGTTCAAGACCGCAATTGATCAATCTTTTATTGGAATATGTGCATCCTTTACGGATTGCCTTGATATCGTTTTAAGTCACAAGCATTATAAGTAAAAATGAATGATGGTTAGTAGATAAACCAAAGACTTGCTTTTTGTCCTACTTGAATTTAGTAGGTAAGTGGATAACGCGATGGCATTTTAAACTAAAACGGTACTGGGTTCTAGTCTCGGAGTGAACATTAAGTCAAAGGTGCAGGTACATCTAACTGATGAGTTCTAAATAGAACAAAATGCGCTTACAGTATTCCATTGCTAGCTACTATCCATCCTTATACTATTCATCAATGAACGGAATATTATTACGTAATAATGTTAATGAATTGAATTGGTTTAGTTCTTCATGGAATTCAAATCACTAATACTTTTAATAAAAGAAATTTTATAATCTCTAAATGAGATTAAGTTTTATATGAATAGGAAATTTTAATACAAATTGTATTTAATATCAGATGGATTTTGTGGATATTATAGTAGTTTCAATGGTTAAGATCATGAGTCAGGGGGTGAGGTCGTGGATGCGCACTGCTGAGGAGTCCCACAATAGGACGAAACGGCCCTCCAATGCTTCCAGGTTTTCCATGATGGTCTAGCTTCAATTGACTCATGATCTTAACCATTGGCAAATTGTATTTATTAACGTTGATATCCTTCGCCTCTCCCCTTCAATAATGAATTAATTAATACACACTGTAGTATCAGTTGCTGTGCTAAGCCCATATAACTTATTCTAGCTTCTAGACAGGTCAATTTATCCATTCCTTTTAAGTTACGTTTTGACCTTGTTCATTATTTATTTATCAACCATGACTTTTTATATGAGTATATGTATGTGCCCTTCTCATCTTATTCACCATATGTCCTATAGCCTATTCTTGTCTGACTGTAAGTATCAATTCATGTTTGGCTAAATTGAGTAGGCTTAAATACCTTCTCCACCGCACTCTGTTTCGTTCCGTTTTCTCTTTTCACTTCCTTTGCTCACATTTTTTTGATTGTCTGTTCCAACCAACAACTATTTATTATTTATTTATTTGAACACACAAATATTGGTACAAGAGGGCACCAAATATATATACACTACACTAAGAGAATAGAATTTTCAGTAAATATGGTCATTTTCATTTTATTTGTGTGTGGGCTGTGATACTGCCCGGGTGCCCAGACCGAAGCAGGTGGTTTACTTAGGAGGCCACACCCCGAGCCTTTGACCTAAAGGTCTGATCCACAAGGCAGTGGAGCATCGTGAGGAGATGCAGTCTCATGGCAGCCGGTGACCAACGATTGGTTCGTATGCCATCTGTTCCCGCAGGATACTGGAGCCCATGTGCACCAGCGGTTTGTGATCTGGTTAAAGCGCCGGACATTCGCTTTTCGTCCTCTCATTTTCGTAAACAACACCCTTGGTGCGAGAAGGCAGTGAGTAGGACTTCTCTACTCAGCCATACCAAAAATGGTATAAAATATATGTATTCAAACATCCATTCTCATATTTGACTCATTTTGATTCCATTATACACTAACACGATCTAAGTCGATAATTATATATGCGAGGATTGATGAAATATGTATTTCAATAACATTTATACGATCCAGTTTGAAGTTAGATAAGGATTTTTTTAATATTTCAAATATATTTCTTCAGTATGATCCATTCAGTATAAGTAACGTTTAAACTTTATTGATTATCCAGATAGTGATGGTTGTGTTTAGTTCCTTTGGAACATAATGACTTTGTTTAGAAGCATGAAATCCAATGATTTTAAAACAATACTCAATTGATTTATTGTAGTAAATGAGAATACAAGTGCGGACAATCAAATGTATTTGAGTACACAAACTACACAATCTCTTAGTAAAATCTGAGAAACATACAGTGATTTCTTTATTTGTATCAGAAGGGCTTTTGTGAAAATTGTAGTAATTTCAACAGTTGAGATCATGAGTCAGTTGAAGCTAAACCACCATGAAAAAGCTGGAAGCACTTGACAGCCGTTTCGTCCTATTGTGAGACTCCTCAGCAGTGAGCATCCACGACTTTTCTTCTTCAATGACACAATATGCCTGTTTTGTTGTTTAAAATCCATGTCTTGTAACTATCAATTGAATAAGTATATGTTTTTTCAAATTGATCTTTACTTCTTAAGCAAAGATGGATAGTGGGTAACTGTGGAATCCAGGACGCGCGTCTCGTCCTATTTGGGACTCGTCAGCCGGTGTTCATGTGTATGTACACAACAGCAGTGTGTACTACTAATGTTGACATTTTTGAGTTGTATATATTACTAGTCGAAAGTGTAATATCTGGTGGCAGGAGGTTCGGAAGATCAACGTGAAGAGAATGAGAACAGAGAGTGATTGGTATGAAAATGAAGGAAAAATAAAGTCTGAGACACTTGATGGATATCATTAAAATGAAGTATTTAGTGTGTAATTCTCAGGTTTTACTAAGATGTTCTGTAAAGAATGTATCTGAATACATTTGGTTGTCCTCAATTATGTTCCCATTCGTAATAATAGGTCGAAAAAAATTCCAGCTAAACAGTTCAATTACATGCAGTGAAAGATGAGGCACTTACAGTACTATCCCTTTGCATAGAATGAAGTGACCAAATCCGATTTAAAACCTTAACTAAGATTGTAGGAAGAAGTTATTATAAAGCCAGATACTCTTATATGACGTTAATGACCTTAGAGGGAATAAAAAACCATATAAGTTAGTACATAATAAGTGATTGGAAACTTAGCGGTGTTGTTAATTAATAGAGACTTTTGAAAAGGTGATAGGTCAGTAGATTTTCTTCTGATAAATGAAACCAATATTAGTATAGGGTTATGGAGATTATTAGACTATGATTGAAATCATGAACCGCTTGATGTTATGCCACCACTGAAAACCTGAAAGTACTGGATGGCCGTTTCGTCCTATTTTGATACACCCTCTCCACGATCCTGTTCGCAGAACTCGAAACCAGGGTCTTCAGTCTCGCGCTTGAACGCTTAACCTCTAGATCACTGAGCCGGCCAGTATCCAATGGTGTTAATGTCTAACATCAACTAATCCACAAAATTGAGCGACACATCCACCATTATCTTCAGTAAGTTACTATCTCACAACAGACTCAGTTGAACTCCACTAGCACTGCTTCGCACTAGACTCATGATCTCAACTATTAAAATTACTATAATATCCATAATCCCCCCTTTCAATATTAAATTATTATTAGTAATCATGTACTTTATCAGCATCCACATTATCAATAAATGAACGGAACCATCTTCCACTGTAGTGAGGTAGATACCTGTCTCTACCTGACACGGATTAGCTCTATTAGTCACGGATTTTTACTAGAACTCCGAAAACTCCCTCACGAAGTTAGTCACAAGTGAGCACATGTTAATTATCAGTATAGGGTTTTAAAGATTATTAAGCTTTGATTGAGATCATAAATCGGATTCGAATCCCGCTAGCGAGATCTTGGGAGCGCACTGCCGAAGAGTCCCACAATAGGACGAAACTAATATTGTTGTAAGTAGTGATGTAACAGAACGAAGATTGAATAAATTATAACTTTTGGGGCTATTTTATGAACTAATATAACATAAATTTTATCTGAATAATTACTAAATCATTCAACTATTATGTCTATACATTTCATTTATTATAAGCTTCATTTTGACTCAATAATAATTATTATTATACGTCTTATTATCTGTAACGTTTTGATGATCAATTATTTACAGCTTGTCAGGTTTACCTGTCACTCAAGGCCTCCTTATGCATAACTAGAACTTTCTACTTTATAGTCTGATACAGTTTGGTATGTTTGATAAAAATAAAGGTAATGCAATTATGATTAATATACAGTTATAACACGAATAACAAATTGTTTACATGTAAACTAAGATTGTCACTGGGAACCAGTTCACAAAGATATCTAACTAGTACATCCAAATACTTTACTTTTACTCTCCTACATTAAGATCCATGGCTGAGATTTCATGAATCAGAAGGAGTGAGACATACGTTAGCCTCAACTCAATGTTAACCGTGTCGATTGAAACGTACAATTGGTTAAATACTTAAAACCTTAGACTATAGACAAAATACTATACACGAGATAAAAAAGAATTATAATCGGAATTTTGATTTGCATTTCCAGTAATTGATATTGATTAACGTCTCCACAACCCATATACTGATAATTAACATGTGTGCTTACTAGTGACCAGAGTGGTGAGGGAATTCTCGGAGTTCTAGTGAAAATTCGTGACCAGTGGAGCTAATCCGTGTTGGGTAGAAACATGTATCTTCTACCTCAGTACAATGTAAGATGGTCGCGCAATTTCGTGGATTGGTTGATATTAGACATTAACGCCACTGGACGATGGCTCAGTGGTCCAGTAGGTTAAGCGTTCGCGGGCGAAACTGAAGGCCCTGGGTTGGAATTCGGCGAGCGGGATCGTGAATACGCACTGCTGAGGAGCCCCACAATAGTACGAAACGGACATCCAGTACTTCCAGGTTTCCAACTGTGGTCTAACATCAATCAGTTCATGATCTAAATCAGATATAAAAGTTGACTACTATGATTTTACTCAATAAGACTCAAATATTTTAAAGTATTTGAAATGAGTTTCATCTCATCTAGTACCATTAAGTTTACGTGGAATCTTAAAGGAGACTAGTGGTCGCCAGAAACCAAGTGTTTTTTCTTTATTATTTACATTTAATACTTAATTACTTCCAAATACAAATCAATTGTCTAGAGATATCCTACCAATCATAATTGGTATACCATAGATAATCTGCCTGAATTCTAAAAATTCTATGGATACATCTACTGTTATTCAATACTTAAATTCATCAGTCATTGAAAACCTAGAAGGACTAGAAGACTGTTTCGTCTTAATATGGGACTTCTCAGTAGTATACATCTACGATCTAGCTCATTGTTATTTATTTACAATTTATGGAAGGGCCTATCAGATTTACGATAGTAGACCTTGAATTTTAATGTGAAATTAATTCATTCATTTAGCTAAATAGAATTTTGGCATTATAACTGATTTCAGTTCGTAATGAAAACTCACCAAATCTAATTCCTAATCCTAACTATCTGTTATAACTTGTGACCTGTATGCCCTGTTATTGTAGAACGTAATGAGTCTGCCAATTAGAGAACACTGAATTATCGACCGGATCAATGCCGCATAAAACAAGTACGAGTAATTTAGAGTCTTTATCAGTCTCGCTTCCCGCCTAGCCCAGCCAGTTAAGTCCAGAACATCAATCTCAGCCTCTACGATATGAATCGTTTATTTCAGACATATCGGGTTTATATACCAATTAAACAGACCACATCGTATCATAAAATAGTAAACAACATTTGTACAAGAATTAGCTAAATGTGGCTGTGAATTTGGGAGGTAGTGATTAATAGACAGGGATTAATTCAAGAATGGTAAAACGTATAATAACAGTTCATTGGTCAAAATAAAGTTTATAATAAGAGGAATATGAATAGTTTAGTTGCGTAACAATTATACGATAAAAATATACGTTTAGTATTGGCCCATAAAAGGATCCCAAAGTTACCATTCATTATGCTTATCGGGACATAACACTATCTACTGTAAATATTAATCCTAATTCCTCACACTGATTTATAATCCTCATTTAGCCGCAGTATGTAGGTGAGTGTTCTCAGGGTGAGTCTGGCGTCGTTCAAATGTTGTCGATAAATTATAGTCTCACCGAATTGTATGTACACTAGTTTCTTAAAGAATGTAGATATGGCTTGTCAATTTTCTCAACGATCATTAAACTAGTGTTATATTATGATGAGCTGTAAAAAGTATGTTTTTGATGAAGTTTTGTCCTCTGAGCTCAATGATTTGGTCGTGGAGTATTCATCGTTCCACAGAATGACGTCATCAGCACAAACTTCAGGTAGAAGTGAAGTGTTCGAATCTTTTCACATGTAGGTTCACAGATTGTCTTGTACATGTCAATGTTGATTGGTTCTTGTTGACTCTAAATCTGTCATTGTTAACTTCTTTGTTTTGGTTTTATCTTCCCATCAAAATCATCCAGCTGAGCTACAAATCTTCTCCATCATCTCAAAGTACGTTCTTATTGTAAAATAATAGCAAAGCAACAAATGATTCATTTACAAAAAAATAATTCATGTTAAGAGATTCTAAACTTAGTCTCTTCGATAGTTACTTAAATTTCTACTTAGTTTCAAGCATATGTGTTGTATCTCGATGAGAATAATGAATGGTAACTGTTATAATCCATTTATGAATCAATACTATACGTATATTGTTATTGTATATTTGTTAAGTAACTAAACTATTCATATTCACATCCATTTCATTATGAGCTTTATTTTGACCTATGAACTATTAATATGCGATTTGCCGTTCTTGAATTATGCCCTGTCTATCAATTACTCTCCCACATTTGACTAAATCTTGTACAAATGTTACTTTCTACTTTATGGTACGATGTGGTCTGTTTGATTGGTATGTAAACCCCAGTATGTTTGGAATATAAGGATTCATATCGTAGAGGCTGAGGTTGGTGTCCTGGACTTAACAGACTGGGCTAGGTAGGAAGTAAGACCGGTGATGACTCTAGACTGCTCATACGGGTTTATGCGCCACTGGTCCAGTCCATAAGACACTTCTGTAATTGAGGTTATACATTAATAGGGCATACAGGTCACAAGTTATAACAATACGAGTTATCAAAGTATATTAGATTACTTATAACCCTTAACAGTGTGGACTCATTATCTATGATGAAAGTTAAACTTAACTGTTGACCATGTAGTTTTTAGGAAAATATACACTTAAAACTCTAGAAAACAGACTAATTACACATGGTAAAAACAATATTTTCTGAAATGTAGTAGTTATTTTAAAATGTACAACTCTAGTCATTCAATGGATCTAACTGTTGTGTTTTTAAGCCTGGCAAATTATCATGTGACTTATTTTCCCATACGAATGCGACTTATACAAAATCTTAGCATTATACCAAACTAATGATGTTCGATCGGTATGAGCAGCCTAACGTCCTTTTTAGTCCTTTGTTCTCCTAACCCGTCCAGTTAAGTCCAGAACACCAATAACAGCTCTCACTATATGAATCATTTACTTCAAACGTACTTGGTTTACATATCAGCCAAACAGACCTCATCACATCGTAAAATAAGAAATAACATTTATACAAGATCAATCCAAAGAATGGCTGTGAATGTGGTAGACGGTAATCAATATACTGAGTATAATTTAAGAGCAGTAAATTGCATCATAATAGTCCATAGATCAAAATAAAGCTTATAATAAGAGGAATGTAGATACACATAATCTAAATACCGAACGATTATACAACAGGAATATGTATATCTAATATCAGTCTATTAATAGATCTCAGAAGTTACCCAAGATTTAATCTTCACTAGAATATAGCCCTAGTAAAGTATGTGTTGGGTCCCGATAAGCATAATGAATGGTAACTTTGGGATCTTTTTATGGACCAATACTAAACGTATATTTTTATCATATAATTGTTAAGTAACTAAACTATTCATATTCATGTCCTTCTTATTATGAGCTTTATTTTGACCTATGAGCCATTATTACACGTTTTACCATTCTCGAATTATGCCCTGTCTATTAGTCACAACCTTTCACATCCACAGCCACATTTGTCCAAATTTTGTTCAAATGTTATTTTCTACTTTATGGTACGATGTGGTCTGTTCGATTGGTATATAAACTCCAGTATGTTTGGAATATAAGGATTCATATCATAGAGCCTGAGATTGATGTTCTGGACTTAACTGGCTGGGCTAGACGGAAAGCAGGACCGATCAGAACTCTAGGCTGCTCGCACGTATTTTACGCGTCCTTGATCCGATCGATAATTCGCTGCTTCTGATTGGCGGCTTTGGGCTATAACAGTATGAAATGAAGTTTTTGTCTTATTCAAGTTTCATAGACAAAGGGCAACGATTCGTCCTATTTGTGACTCGTCAGCTGAATGTACCTACATCTCAGAGTTGATGTTCACTCCACAACTTGAACCCAATACCGTTCACTTCAAACTCCATCGCGTTACCCATTTAGCCACTGAGTCCCGACCCAAGTGGACATAATAATAATGGTTATTATTATTACTATTATTTTTATGTTTTTGGTTATATTTCTGACATTTATCAAACACCATCAACTAAGAGTATGTTAAATATTCGTTTATAATGATATTGATTATTGTAACAGAATTGTTTGTTGGAATCTAGAAAGTTTATAAGTTGAGACTTTAATTTGTGAATGACCTTTGAGTAACGCCTTTATTGACTTTGAAAATGTCTACCTAATAACTAGAACTAAATTAGGGGTATAAACCAGTGTGAGGAATTCAACGTATGTTTTATAGTTAATGGTTAAGGTTTAGGAATTAGGATTAAGGTTTTCATCATGAACTGATATCGGTTATAATGTCAACATGCTATTTAATCAAATGGATGGATGAATGAATCTCATGTCAAAATCTAAGTCCTGTTATCGTTCATCCATAAATTATAGTCTTTCTAGATTATAACTTATGATTGAAATATATACAAGTGGTATAACTACGAAATAGATCGTAGATCCATAAACTATTTTCATATTTTGATAGTTGAAATTATGAGTCATTTGAAGTTAGACAACCATGGAAAACCTAAAAGTACTGGATGACCGTTTCGTCCTATTGTGGGATTCCTCAACAGTGCACATCCACGATCCCACCTCACGAGACATTCGAACCCAGGACTTATCAGTCTAGCTTCAACGGACTCATGATTTCAACTATTAAAATTACTATAATATCCATGACACCCCTTCTGATATTTTCATATTTTTCAATCATATTTCTTTTACTTACTATTGCTAATGATATTATTATCTCCAAGTGCTTTAATCAATAAACTTATGTTTTTATTATAATAGTGAAGAGAAGTGTCTTGACATTCAGATTATTGTATGTCTTCATGATTGATCAGTAAATTCTTGTTTCCTGAACCAGAATATTTAAGATAAAAGGACATTGATTGCATTCATTACGTAATAATTATGTGAAGTAGATGATAATTAAGTCAATATCTTTCATTATCTCAACCTTCTGGAGTTAGACATTCTATTTCTGATTAGTGTAACATACTACTTATGTCAGCAAACAATAGTGTACAAATAAATGTTATAAAACAGATCTCATATCTATGGATTAATGATTGAAATAAGTTTTGTAACCATGATATTATTTAAATACATAAACATTGAGACAAAGAGGCACTAAATACATATGATTCACATAAATCATGAGGGCTGGGATACTACCCAGTTACCCAAACCAAAGCAGGTGGTTTTCTTAGAGGGACACTCTTCGAGCCATTGACCTAAAGATCTGACAGTGGAGCAACGTCAAGAGATGAAGTCCCATGGTAGCCGGTCGCCAACAATAGGTTCATATGCCATTCGTTTCATCAGGATCCTGAAGCCCATGTACACCCTTGGTTTGGAATCAGCGTATTCCAAATCCCCTATATGGATCTTCTATATCCACCAACCTGGTTAAAGTGGCAGACTTCCTCATTTCGCCCTCTCAATTTCATAAACAACACCACCGCCGCTAGAATTCAGTGAGTAGGACTACCCTATCAGTGACTGTATACGCGTGGCCATGTGAGGGCATTTCGAAAGATCAGACTCTCACCACTCTTGGCCGTACCAGGGAATGTGGAGGCTTACCAGGACTTGATATGATCATCACGATCATCAGTTGACTACTTCATGAATATCAAACTATGTACACTATTATTAAGGTAAATGAAGTGTCATATTTGTGCGATCTAATTTTTGCTCTATTCAGCATATTTATCTTAACCCAGTAGATGTATCATGAATGTTTCCCACATCTTAACATCACCGATGAGGATACCTTGATTTCAATTAGTAGTATTTCTTATTATTTCGATTCATAATATAAAAACACCAACATTTTAATTCCAATGATGTTGTCGGTTCTTTGAACTTGACGTTATACTTGAAGAACTCATTGAGTACCTTCAACGCAATAGATTGTATTTGCATTGGTTCTTTAAGTTTACCTAATGATATTGATTAACCGTAATGGAATAGTCTGTTTTTGACATATGTGCATCATGTGTGGATTGCCTCATTATTGACTCTGAGTCATAAGTATAATAAGCAGAGATGAATGATTACTAGTTATGGAAGCTTGGATCCGTGTTTTATCCTATTTGTGACTCATCAGCTGGATTCACCTGCATTCCAGAGTTGATGTTCAGGAATGTAGGTACATCCAACTGAAAAGTTACAAATAGGAAGAAGAACGAGCGTCCTAGATTCTACTGCCAGCCATCATCCATCTCATCAAAATTGTAGTTTTAGATAATGGTGTTTTGTAGAGGTAATTTTAGTTTTTATATGACATTCCTCACAGGTTGTTCTCAATTGGAATACCATTGACGAACAGGGGTTACAGGACAGTTATTTCACCATTGTAGCGGTCTCAAATGTCAAATGTTCTCATCGAGATCTGAAGGACCTGATTTTTTGATTCTTAGTGAAATCGTAGGTGTTCTCTTTTGAGTTGTCCCATACAGAGATGAAACAGCTGTTCATTTCCTCCTGCTTTACTAGGTACCTCAGCTGAGACTGATCAGACTGATCTACCTGAAGTTTGTGCTGATGTTGTCGTTCAGAAGAACGATGAAAGCTCCACAACTAAAACAACCAGCTTAGAGAACAAAACTCCATTAAAAACAGATCAGTAATAAATACCACCTATATCAAAATTTATGTAACTAAGATACTTTGAATATCAAACCATGTCACCTATTTCTAGTTAATTTTGTCCGGTAAAAGATATCAGAATAATTAATTAGTCTGTAGGCCTGATACGATGTCAAGTCCACATAGATTATTCTAGCCTCTGGAAAGATCAATCTATTCATTCTTTTTGAGTCACATTTTGACCTTATCACTTATTCGCTTATCAACCTTGACTGTTTTTATGCAAATGTAAGTTGTGTGCATTTCTTATCCTATTTATCACATGTCTTTAACTGATTTTCATCTGGCTATAAATATCGATTTACTCTTAGTTAAATGACCACTCGACTGAGTGACTAGATATCTGGTACAATTTCTGTTATATCCGAGCGAAGATTAAATCACGAGTAACTTCTGAGACATATTAATGGACTAATATTATCTATACATTCTTATGGTATAATTATTCAATAGTTAGATTATGTAGATTTATATTCCCCTTGTTATAAGCTTCATTTTGACCTATAATTTATTACTGTACGATTTACTGTTCTTCAATTATGTTCAGTTTATTGACTACTGCCTCCCACGTTCACAGCCACTTTTTGGTTTTATTGTGTACAAATGTTATTTCTTATTTTATGGTGCATTGCGGTTTGTTTGGTGGATATATAAATCCATTATGTCTGAAATAAATGATTCGATTCGCTTCGCATAGTGGGAGCTGGTATCGGTGTTCTGGACTCAAGTGGATGGGCTAGGCGGACAAAGGACCAATAAGGACGCTAGACTGCTCATATCGGTCGAACGTCGTTAGTTTGGCACAGTGAGGCAGGGCCAATCAGGGCACTAGGTCATCCTTACATGTTTACGTGTCACGGGTCACTGTCACAGATCGCGATCGATAAATACGCTGCTTATCAAAAACCTGCAGTCACACCCGTTACAACAGTTAATATTATATAAGTCGTATTTTGATTGGTGTATAAATCATGTGATAAAAAGCCGGGCATAAAGTCATGACAATTTTATTTGATCTCAGGTAGTTAGATAAAACTAGTAGATGACCATGAACCAAGGTTGGATAGAAGTCAGCCTTCGTTCACTGAGCTGGATAATTTAATTTTGAAGTTTTCATTGTTCTCCTAAACAACGTTCTTAACACTTCTACCTAAAATTTGTACTGATGACAATGTTGTTCCGAAGTAAAAATGAAAGCTTTACAACTAAACCATCTGGTTTAGAAAAAGAAACTTCACTAAAATCATACATTTGAACAACAAATCCCAACTATTATCAGTGTTTACTTGCAGCTATTTGAAAGTGATGGTCACTCCAAGATTAAGCTTTTCTTGGGGAATGAAGAACACTTATAGCTCTCAGACTTAATATAATAATAATAATAATAATAATAATAATAATAATAATAATACGGTGAACTAGATCATTTTTGTGGTTAGCTTTATTTTAGCGAGTTAGTTTTCTACGGGATGGGGTCGCTAACCCCATGCCCAACCCTCCTCCTTTATCCGGGCTTGCGACCGGCAGTAGCCCCTGGAGGGACTCCAAGCGGAGATCATGCAAGATAGATCACTAGAAAAGTAAGATTCAATTCCATTTGTGGGGATGTACAGATAATTCATAAAAAATAGAGTTTAGATATACAATTAAAACTCTGTTTAATTGTGTACTGGGTGTAACCTTTTACTAGGTATCATTATCAAGGTCTGACTTGATAATTTCAAATAAATTAAGCTATTGAATAGATTGCTATAAATAAATTAATATATATTTTTAGATATCTCAATGAATAAAAAAACGAAATTTTCCGACGTTTCGTCACTCAATGTAAGCCACTTCTTCAGAGAATAAATAAATAATCAAACTTCAGATAGAACTTTGTTCTGATGATATTATTCAGAATAATGATGAAAGCTCCACAACTAAATGGTTCAGCTATATATCTTCTTCACATCGTATTATTATAGTATACTCATTCAATCAAATGAATTACTTTGGCGAGACTCTAATTTGTGGACGATCCAATCAGAGGTGTTTTAAAGATTTCAAGGTTACTGCGCCAACTTCAATGCTTAGTGCTAATGTACGATTGGTTCACAGGGAATTTTGTACAAAACGTGATAATTGAGCGGCATAACAAATACAATGACGAGACTGTAAATTGTAGAGGAATCAATCAGATATGAAATAATAGATCTCGGATTTTAACGCGAAAGCCTTTCATCCATTTGGCTAAATAAATTTCTGGCATTATATCTGATGTCAGTTCGTGATGAAAACCCCATATATAATTCCTAACTAATGCAAATTATGACAATTATTGCGGACTGGATAATAAAAGCACCAGTAACACTGGCTGCAGCCAGGTACTACAAAATATACGGATGTTTGGAGAGCGTACAGACTCCTACATATGCTTGATTATGTGAATCATTTCGTTATCCACAAGTAGCATTTTGTGCACTCATCAACCGGTGTGCCCATAAACACTATTGAAGCTATGTGTTCGAGGCTTAAAGAGTTTTTGAGACTTTGTCATGGCTCCAGAGGCCGATTATTCTGTAGCCATACGGATGATTTCCTCTACTGCATGCATTATGATATTAGAACCTCTGAACCTCTTTCTAACCTTGACAAGTTTTTGAACCACGTCTAAGAAGTGTATCGACTTTAGTTCTTTGGTTTTGTATAATATATTTTTACTGTATACTGACTGTTTGCTGATTGGCTAGTCTTTCTCAAGGCCGCTTAAGATTCGTTCAAAGGTCGTTCATACATTAGAGTTTCACCACTCAACAACTAAGTGAAACAATTTTCGTTTACTATTAGCCATTACAAATAATCTAAATATTTAGAATTTAGATAAAAATTCAATATGAATATTATACATTCTAATCAAAGATGGATAGTGGCTAGTGATGAAATCCAGAAAGCATGTTTCATCCTATTTAAGACTCATCAGTTGAATATACCTGAATTCAATAGGTGATGTCCTAAAATACATTCCATAGTAATACTGTCAACTTATCGAAACGATTTAATGCTAAAAGTGAAATGAACACTTTCATTACATAATCAACCTGATATTTTGTATTAGACAAATTCAGAAAAGAACGATAACTACACGATATATCATCCTAGTCGTTGTGAAAAGTTATTGTATTTTACATGTTGTTCTATTAGGAGAAAGAAGCTATAACTTTCCAGTTCTAATGGTAATTACGTTGTCATATCGTTGTCTATGAGTTTATCTTCTCTTGATAAATAGTAATGTAAATTCTCGGAAATATTTATTCAATAGTTGAATTCATGAGTCAGTTGAAGCTAGACCGTCGTGAAAAACCTGGAAGCACTGAACAGCCAATTCGTTTTATCGTGAGACTCCTTAGCAGTACGCATCCACAATTCCGCCTCGCCTTCACGAGATTTGAATCCAGGAGTCCCATACCAGGACGAAACAGCCGTCCAGTGCTCCAACGTTTTCCATGATGGTCTAGCTTGAGTTAACTCATGAGTTCAACTATTGAAACTACTAAAATCTCCACAAAACCCTTTCTGATATATCCATTTGGCCTTGTGCAGTCTAGAATTAGGTTAATCTATAGAAAGCTAAAAATGATCGGTTTGAAATATTTCCTCGATCTATGAACCCAGTGGTTTTTCTGTAGATGTACGATTTCAGATTATAGCCAACATGATCATTCTAGACATCAATAAGAAAAGTTTGGTGATGTGGCTAACTATTGGTTGTCATGGTAGGCTTTATTCATTTTGTATCTAGATATTAACGTTTTCAGTCACTTTTTTTTTCAAATTCCAGTCCTAGTTTCTACCCAAATCATCTGTAATGTATATATGTAGGTTAATCGCAATTAAGCTAGTCAATAATATATGATAAACGGATCATGGTAATAACAAAATATGATTATCATTACAGTCATTAGTCTATGAAAACTTAAAAAAGTTTGTTAGTATTTCACAAGAAAGGAAAACATTTAGTAATTAATATACCTCTTCGTTATGTAACCATTACATAATCTACATAGATGCATAATAAAGACGTAACCCCTTTGACTAGAATATTTAGTGAGACTATACTTTATAGATGACCTTTGGATGATGCCTTAATGACCTTGAAAATATCCATCTACGTACTAGTAAGGGTTATAAACAAGTGTGAGGTATTAAAATTATGATTTACAGTTGATGGAATGAGATTTAGGGTTTTCATCATGAATTGACATCAGCTAAAGTGCTATTTAGCCAAATAGATGAATGAATTTTGCACCGAAATTCAATCCTGTAATTCTAAATCTGATTGTTATGGAACACGCTTAACCATGTCGGGTAGAGACAGGTATCTACCTCAGTACAATGAAAGATGGTCGCTCAATTTCGTGGATTGGTTGAGGTTAGACATTAACACCGTTGGATGAAGGCTTAGTGGTCTAGAAGTTAAGGGTTTGCACCCAAAACCAAAGGCTCTGGGTTGGAACCCTGCGAGCGGGATCGTGCATACGCACTATTGTGGAGTCCAATACTAGGACGAAACGGCTGTCCAGTGATTCCAAGCTTTTAATGGTGGTCTAACATCAATCGGTTCATGCTCTCACTCAAAAACAATATAGTGTCAGGCTAATCAATTAGATAAAATATTGCAAAACATCAATGGTCCCCTTATTCATCTTACTAAGCTAAAATATAAAATCAAGAGAGGGACAGTAATTTTAAATAAAACATCGTAAAAAGAAAGCAAGATAAGCACTTGTGAAAGCCCACTGATTCGACAGTTTAAAAACATCTTTCCAACCTGAAGTCATAATGATTTCTTGATTCGATCTCGTGTATGATTTTAGATGAACACTGGTGATTAGTTTGAAACCAAGCGGAAAGAAAGTTATGATTCATAAACTTACTTCATTTTAGTACATTTAAAAAGAATCTGTGATAACTATTCATCTAATCATTACTCTGCATAACAAATTACTGACCACGAATTGTAAGTACTTCTCTACTTCATCACCGTATTCTAGATTCTAAAGTCGGTGATGTTCACCATAGAAAGGTATTAAATAAGATTTTTGTAGTCTGTATGTTGAGAATAATATTGACGATTTCTCGCTGATATTATCTTTGTGTGATGACAGTCTGTGGGGGTCAATGGTAAAATTCTTCAACAGGACACTGACTTAAGCTCTTTAGGGAGAAACTTTATGAATTTAATAGAAATAGTGATTTATTTGGAGTTATAACTTGCTTTTCAAGTAATACGTTGTGGGCCTAAGCTTTGCTTCAAATATCTCATTTAAGGTATCCGAATGGTACCAATAAACCTCTGATCAAGTAAGATGTGTAAACTGTGTGTAACGTTGTAAATTATATGTCATCTTACGTTCATGGTAGTAATATGACAATAATGAAATTTCAATAGTTGAAATCATGAGTCAATTGAAGCTAGACCACCATGGAAAACCTGGAAGCACTGGATGGCCACTTCGTCCTAGTATGGGACTCCTCAGCAGTGCGCATCCATTGTGGGCTAGCTCCAACTGACTCATCATTTCAACTATTGATATTTCTAAAATCTCCACAAAACTCTTTCTGATAATAATCATCTGCCCGCTAGTGACTGAATTCAAGAGGCATTTCTTGGAGTTCTAGTGAGAAGTAGTGACCAGTGGAGTTCAACCAGGTCTGTTGTGAGATATCAGCTCACTGAAGACAATAGTGTACAGTGGCGCAATTTCATAGATTGGTTGAAGTTAGACATTAACACCGCGGGATACCGACTCAGTGGTCAAGGGGTTAAGTATTCTTGTGCTAGACCGATAGGTCCTGAGTTTAAATCTCGTGAGGTGGGATGGTGGATGCGCACTGCTGAGGAGTCCCGTACAAGGTTTTCCATGGTGGTCTAGCTTTAATTGACTCATGATTTCAACTATTGTGATAATGAAATTGTTTTTCTAGAAGTTCGAACGTATTAACAAACCATCCTTAAGTGTTTCCGTATATTTCATTTACATAAATCTTAATACAGTAGGAAATCCAAATCAGGAATATTTATACAAATAGAGGAATAACATGGTAAAGAACTGGGGTCAGGCAATAGGAGTATAATGAGAAAACAAACAAATAAATTAGTAGAAAACAATGGTGAGCAATATGAAATACTTAAGTTAAAAAGGCATCCAAAAATACCTCTTCCACTCTAAAGAACTTCACATAATTGTACGAATAATGTAAAAGTAAACTGCAGCAGTAGCTCTAATAGTTTCTATTCTAAAACATCTCAGGTCACTAAGTTGGATGATCTCAAGAACGTCAATCGAGGATTAATCGTATATTAAGAAGTCACAATTTTATACAGTTATTTTTTATATCATGGGATTATGTAGTAAACTAATTATCGTTTCGTTTTGCAATGCTTACAGTGTTGTCAAATAAAGCATTATATGGAAACTGTTGCAACGAAATTCCTTAAATATAGCTAGCCACCAAGACTATTTTTTCAATAAGGCAACATAAAATGATTTACTATCACTGTGCTTGAACGTGGATCGCTGGAGCTCAGCATGAATAACGTGGTGCGGATATGAAAAATCTTTTGAACATAACGATTATTGAACGTATAAATTATCATTACTTGAACGGTCTTGAGTCTACATGAATAAATTAGGACTGCTTTCATTAACACATTATGAACTTGATCTTTTACAACTATACTAACATAACTCTTTGACACTCCTTATACAGAGATCGGTTTTTTCTTTGACTATCACTACTCAAACAAATACTCAGATACAATCATTTTGACTACGTAAAATTATTTGCCACAAACAATCCGTGAAGGTATAGGCTCTTGGTAGTTTACAGAAGTACTCTATATTATGAAATTCCAGACCATACTTACGGACAAGGATTTCTGTAGTTAGTCTATCATCATACAACATCATGATATTCAACATCGAAAATTCATTACTCCGTTAACAGATCCACACTACCACGTACTCCTACCAGAGCCATTTTTAGACTATCATTGACAGTAAAGTTAAAGAGTTGTGAGATTAGACAACTTTGCTTAATTCTGCTACTGGAATGAAGTAATAGATAGTGACTGTATGCCCTTCATTCCCTAAATTATTCAAAAAAATGGGTAAGATGGTAGTTGGAGGTAGTCAACAAGAAACCCTAGACCTGGATTTCATGCTATTTGGCACTTGTCAGCAAGGTGTATTTGTAGTCTTTAGGGAACTGGTGCTCCCTGACGGATTCTATCTCGTGTCACCATGCTTTACAGTCAGAGACATTACCACATTCCTGTCGACTAATTCCAGCCACCATTTTATCTAAACATAATGCACGCAATGTTGAGTCACTTAGACTAGTGTTCACATTGCAACTTGATCGATAGCATTCAATCTACACTAAGAACGACCTGACACATATGACATTGATTATCACCCAGTGATCAATCAATTGTGAATGCATCATAAAAAGGATCCTCATGATGTCTATCCAATAAATCAATAATCGTGTTGATTTTAAGAAGCAAAATGATTTTCAGTTTTGAATACAGTAACTGGGTGGTAGGGATGTTTTCATTGTAGAAATGGCTCTGTATTATTATTATTATTATTATTATTATTATTATTATTATTATTATTATTATTATTATTATTATTATTATTATTATTATACAACTTGGAAACAATAAACTTTTATAAGGAATAGAAATGAAGACTGTACTTTCATCACTATGACAAAAGAAAAAAACAAACTTAAACTACTTTTTTTAGTCTAAACCATCTTATGTTCCTTCTTTTCACTGATATTGATTATTTTTTTATTTTTTTATTTCACATCTTGTTACTACTTTGAAAACCTTCTAACTTTCGTCTCTATTTGTTCCTCGCCTCCTTCCCCCTCCCACCCGAAAAACAATATTATTATGCTAAATAAATCTTTATAAAATAATTATGTTTGATCTAAATATGACCTTACTATAGAAACTAGTTAACCGATTCGATATAAAGAAGACGAAAAAAATCCATATTGATTATGATTATGAAGGTCTAACTCATATTATTTCCTCATTTAATCGATTTTAAAAAATAATCGATCAACCATATGGGGGATTAAATATAAAATGTATCGAAAAATTAAAAAAAAACATTTATTTATCAGAAGGGGTATGTTGTAGATCTAGAAATGGTCTAGAAGTTAAGCATTCGCGTATAAGACCGATAAATCTTGGGTTCGAATCCCATGAGGTGAGATCGTGGATGAGCATCGCTGAGAAGTCTCATACTAGGACAAAACGGTATCTGTGCTTACAGCTTTTTCATAGTGATCTAGCTTCAACTGACTCATGATCTCAACTATTAAAATTAATATAATATCCACAAAAACCCCTTCTGATATTAAGCAACATATGTTCACTAGTGACTGGCTTCATGAGGTATTTCCTGTAGTTATAGTGCGAAGCAGTGAGTGGTGGAGTTCAACCGGGTCTGTTGTAAGTTATTACCCACTGAAGACAATGGTGAATGTGTCACTTAATTTCGTGTATTGGTTGAAGTTAGATGTTAATGCTACTGGATGTCGATCGGCTCAATGATCTAGAGGTTAAGCTTTCGTGAGCGAAAGCGATAGGTCCTGGGTTCGTATCTCGTGGGGTAAGATTGTGTCTGCGCACTGCTGAGTGGTCCCACAATAGGACGATACGGTTGTCAATTGCTTTCAGGTTCTTCATGGTGACTTATGATCTCAACTATTAAAATTATTATAATATCCACAAAAACCCCTTCTGATATTTTTTTACCTTTATGATGTCATAATTCATTACAATCCATAGTAAGATAGTTAAAATCTATGAAGCAATCATGAAAAATTCCAAACTACAAGAAAATATCAGAAGGGGTTTGTGGAGATTTTAGAAATTTCACAGATTGAAATCATGAGCCAATTCAAGGTAGACCACCATGTAAAACCTGGAAGCAATGAACGGCCGTTTCGTCCTAGTATGGGACTCCTCAGCAGTGCGCATCCAACCATAACCATTTAGTAATTCTAATTTGATAAGGTACCTATTTAACTGGTTTAATCATATTTGTACAAATGACACGCCATTGATAATGATATTAGGCTGTTGAACAATACATCAATGGAAAATGGCTATCCTCTGAAATTCATAAATCGATGAAAAGTTCATGGTACAGTAAGACCTACTATAGCTTTGGCAGAGAAAAAGCCTGTCTGCATCACCTTACCATTTAAAGGTGATTCAAATAGTTTTTTATTGAAACAAAGGCATAAATTAGTCATTAACAAGATATATTGTGCAGCGAAGGTCATTATCAAAGAAACAACAAGGTTCATGCTTCATCGAAAACCTAAAAGACAAGAAAACGATTGCGTCACATCCCACTGTGTTTACCAATTTAAATATGTGTGTGGTCACTCATACATAGGGAGGAGTAATCGTGATCTCAAAATTAGGGTGTGTGAACATCTACCTATATTTAAGCAATGATAGATAGTGGAATCCAGGACGCGCGTTTCGTTCCAAATACGTTTGAAGCGAATGGTACTGGGTTCGAGTGTCAGAGTGAACATCAACTCCGAGATAGGGGTACATCCAGCTGACGAGTCCCAAACGGGACGAAACGCCTGTCCTGGATTCCACTGCTAGCCACTATCCATCATTGCTTACAAATAGCTTGTGAATTAAGGCATTATCGAGGCATACGCACAGTATGCACATATGCCAATAACAGACTGATCAATTGCAGTCTTAAACCTCAATGGGAAGATATAAGCCAAACAATATCAAGTGGATGTACCGATATGGCTGCAGAAACAAATGACCCAATAAGAGTAGAAGATAAACATCCATAATCGGAACAGATCATAAGATTGATCTTAACTCGGCTTTTGTGGCGTTGTACAAAAGGGCAAAAGGGCGTGTACTAAAGTTTATTGAAGCTTTGGTCATAAGAAAATTCAAATCACCTCTATATATTCAAAAACAGTTTGTTCTCACCTTAAACTTACCCTGTTAATATTAGCTTATTATCCAAAGTGATGAGGTTTCAAAAATTGTTTTCAAATTATTTCTTTATTATCCTTGTCTCCCTCTTACCCTACATTTCTAGTGTAGTTGACCTCTTGCTTTTTTACATATAAATGTTCTTAACAAGTATACTATGCGTGATCCGATTGATCGAAATGTATTGCACTAATATACCATAACATTGTTCTGATAATCTTCGTTTCTTTATTACACTATCGAAATTCTAATGTACTGAATAATATTAAAACTTGTCTACCCAACAAACACTGAATAAACTAACATTAAAACATATCAAGATAAATATTCATTGAAATTGATATCATGAATGGATCAATGTTAGATTATCATTAAAAACCTAGAAGCACTGTTTTAAGACCATTTCATCCTAGTATGGGACTCCTCAGTAATGCACATACTCGATCCCGCACCAAACATACTTGAACCAAGCGAGCGCTTAACCTCTAGGCCATTAAAGTGGCATCCAATGGTGTTAATGTATAACTCCAACCAATCCACAATATTTCGCGACCTTCTACCATTGTCTTCAGTGAGTATTTGCTTCACGACAGACACGATTGAACTTCACTAGCCACGGCTTTCATTCATGATATCAATTTAAACTCAACAATCTCCACAAATCTATACCGATAAAATAAAGTATCCATTCGACAGGTACAATTAAATACATTGAGTCGGAAAAAGTCAATATTAAGTAATTTCAATAGTTGAGGCGGGGTCGTGGATGCGTACTGCTAAGAAGTCCCACAATAGGACGAAACAGCCGTCCAGTGCTTCCAGGTTATCTATCGTGGTCTAGCTTCAATCGACTCATGATGTCAACTATTGAAATTACTACAATCTCCACAAAACCGCTTCTGATACCAATATTAAGTAATCAATAGTCCAATATATTATGTAACTTTACAAAATAAATAAATAAAATATTCAAACTAACAGAGATTGTAGTGGACAAGAACACAGGCGAAGACAACCAAACGTAATTGAACATAAAATTACATAATTTCTTACTAAATTCCAAGAACCATAAAGTAAGTTGCAAAATGTCAATCAATTGTCTCAGATTTTATTGTTCCTTTGTTTCCACATCAATCATTCATTGTTCTCGTTCTCTTTTTTTCTCAATTTTCTTAACCTTCTGCTACCAGACATTTCACTTTCCACTGGTGATATATACTACTTATATCTGTTGATATCAGTAGTAAAAAGATCACAACACAAGTTCGACAATGTTCTATTTTATATACATGAACTTTATCAGAAGGGGTTTTGTGGAGATTCTATAAATATCAATAGTTGAAATCATGAGTCAATTGGAGCTAGACCACAATGAATGCGCACTGCTGAGGAGTCCTATACTGGGACGAAATGGCCATCCAGTGCTTCCAGGTTTTCCATGGTGATCTAGCTTCAACTGACTCATGATTTCAATCTGTGAGATGCATGAACTTTATCAATGACAAACTTTTGTTGTATTCATGTGATTTACATTCGTGATGTGTTACATTTGAATGTTTTTTTTCGCGATTAAAATACAATGGCAAAACGTGTCACACTTTCTATTTTGAGAATATTTCTTTAACCTTCATGTAGAGACTTATATTTATATCAGAAGGGGTTTTTTGTGGATATTGTAGTGACTTCAATAGTTGAGATTATGGGTCCATTGAAAATAAACCATCGCAGAAAACCTGGAAGTATCGTTTTAAGTCTGTTTCGTCCTATGTAAGGCTCTTCATATTTATCACTAACTCTATTGTATATAAATCTAATAGATGTAATTCAGTTGTAATGATAATATCAATTATTATGTTGTATAATTATAAATGAATTGTTTAACACTCATAAAGGATGGGATTCGAACTCATCTGTAGGCTGGTTTTAAGTATATATTTATTGGAGTAATGTCTGTTATTAATACTGACTATATTGAATCTCAATCAGATGCATATTAAAGGAAACGGAATACTCACTAGTTTATTGCTTCATATTGATTAGCATGTTTCAATGGACATAAAGAAGGATGTATTAAAATGAATGTAGTGAAATATTATACCTATTCATTATAAGACAATAAGATATATGAGAAAACCAATGATATTACATTGTTGTATTATTCAAATGAAAATAAATGTATTGCCTCTTATTGATTGTATTTTTCAGACATATTGTCCATTCTATGTCTTATTACTATGTTGATTCTCCTGTATGTACTGTTGTAAAACAAGGTAAAAATATATATATTAGTTATTGAGGCATTTGAGATTGCTATGTCTGCCTATCTATCTATCTATCTATCTATCTATCTATCTATCTATCTATCTATCTATCTATCTATCTATCTATCTATCTATCTATCTATCTATCTATCTATCTATCTATCTATCTATCTATCTATCTATCTATCTATCTATCTATCTATCTATCTATCTATCTATCTATCTATCTATCTATCTATCTATCTATCTATCTATCTATCT
This sequence comes from Schistosoma guineensis, assembly GCA_944470375.2. Taxonomy (NCBI): domain Eukaryota; kingdom Metazoa; phylum Platyhelminthes; class Trematoda; order Strigeidida; family Schistosomatidae; genus Schistosoma; species Schistosoma guineensis. The sequence goes on along the minus strand of OX103892.1, from coordinate 4,495,288 downwards.
ATCTATCTATCTATCTATCTATCTATCTATCTATCTATCTATCTATCTATCTATCTATCTATCTATCTATCTATCTATCTATCTATCTATCTATCTATCTATCTATCTATCTATCTATCTATCTATCTATCTATCTATCTATCTATCTATCTATCTATCTATCTATCTATCTATCTATCTATCTATCTATCTATCTATCTATCTATCTATCTATCTATCTATCTATCTATCTATCTATCTATCTATCTATCTATCTATCTATCTATCTATCTATCTATCTATCTATCTATCTATCTATCTATCTATCTATCTATCTATCTATCTATCTATCTATCTATCTATCTATCTATCTATCTATCTATCTATCTATCTATCTATCTATCTATCTATCTATCTATCTATCTATCTATCTATCTATCTATCTATCTATCTATCTATCTATCTATCTATCTATCTATCTATCTATCTATCTATCTATCTATCTATCTATCTATCTATCTATCTATCTATCTATCTATCTATCTATCTATCTATCTATCTATCTATCTATCTATCTATCTATCTATCTATCTATCTATCTATCTATCTATCTATCTATCTATCTATCTATCTATCTATCTATCTATCTATCTATCTATCTATCTATCTATCTATCTATCTATCTATCTATCTATCTATCTATCTATCTATCTATCTATCTATCTATCTATCTATCTATCTATCTATCTATCTATCTATCTATCTATCTATCTATCTATCTATCTATCTATCTATCTATCTATCTATCTATCTATCTATCTATCTATCTATCTATCTATCTATCTATCTATCTATCTATCTATCTATCTATCTATCTATCTATCTATCTATCTATCTATCTATCTATCTATCTATCTATCTATCTATCTATCTATCTATCTATCTATCTATCTATCTATCTATCTATCTATCTATCTATCTATCTATCTATCTATCTATCTATCTATCTATCTATCTATCTATCTATCTATCTATCTATCTATCTATCTATCTATCTATCTATCTATCTATCTATCTATCTATCTATCTATCTATCTATCTATCTATCTATCTATCTATCTATCTATCTATCTATCTATCTATCTATCTATCTATCTATCTATCTATCTATCTATCTATCTATCTATCTATCTATCTATCTATCTATCTATCTATCTATCTATCTATCTATCTATCTATCTATCTATCTATCTATCTATCTATCTATCTATCTATCTATCTATCTATCTATCTATCTATCTATCTATCTATCTATCTATCTATCTATCTATCTATCTATCTATCTATCTATCTATCTATCTATCTATCTATCTATCTATCTATCTATCTATCTATCTATCTATCTATCTATCTATCTATCTATCTATCTATCTATCTATCTATCTATCTATCTATCTATCTATCTATCTATCTATCTATCTATCTATCTATCTATCTATCTATCTATCTATCTATCTATCTATCTATCTATCTATCTATCTATCTATCTATCTATCTATCTATCTATCTATCTATCTATCTATCTATCTATCTATCTATCTATCTATCTATCTATCTATCTATCTATCTATCTATCTATCTATCTATCTATCTATCTATCTATCTATCTATCTATCTATCTATCTATCTATCTATCTATCTATCTATCTATCTATCTATCTATCTATCTATCTATCTATCTATCTATCTATCTATCTATCTATCTATCTATCTATCTATCTATCTATCTATCTATCTATCTATCTATCTATCTATCTATCTATCTATCTATCTATCTATCTATCTATCTATCTATCTATCTATCTATCTATCTATCTATCTATCTATCTATCTATCTATCTATCTATCTATCTATCTATCTATCTATCTATCTATCTATCTATCTATCTATCTATCTATCTATCTATCTATCTATCTATCTATCTATCTATCTATCTATCTATCTATCTATCTATCTATCTATCTATCTATCTATCTATCTATCTATCTATCTATCTATCTATCTATCTATCTATCTATCTATCTATCTATCTATCTATCTATCTATCTATCTATCTATCTATCTATCTATCTATCTATCTATCTATCTATCTATCTATCTATCTATCTATCTATCTATCTATCTATCTATCTATCTATCTATCTATCTATCTATCTATCTATCTATCTATCTATCTATCTATCTATCTATCTATCTATCTATCTATCTATCTATCTATCTATCTATCTATCTATCTATCTATCTATCTATCTATCTATCTATCTATCTATCTATCTATCTATCTATCTATCTATCTATCTATCTATCTATCTATCTATCTATCTATCTATCTATCTATCTATCTATCTATCTATCTATCTATCTATCTATCTATCTATCTATCTATCTATCTATCTATCTATCTATCTATCTATCTATCTATCTATCTATCTATCTATCTATCTATCTATCTATCTATCTATCTATCTATCTATCTATCTATCTATCTATCTATCTATCTATCTATCTATCTATCTATCTATCTATCTATCTATCTATCTATCTATCTATCTATCTATCTATCTATCTATCTATCTATCTATCTATCTATCTATCTATCTATCTATCTATCTATCTATCTATCTATCTATCTATCTATCTATCTATCTATCTATCTATCTATCTATCTATCTATCTATCTATCTATCTATCTATCTATCTATCTATCTATCTATCTATCTATCTATCTATCTATCTATCTATCTATCTATCTATCTATCTATCTATCTATCTATCTATCTATCTATCTATCTATCTATCTATCTATCTATCTATCTATCTATCTATCTATCTATCTATCTATCTATCTATCTATCTATCTATCTATCTATCTATCTATCTATCTATCTATCTATCTATCTATCTATCTATCTATCTATCTATCTATCTATCTATCTATCTATCTATCTATCTATCTATCTATCTATCTATCTATCTATCTATCTATCTATCTATCTATCTATCTATCTATCTATCTATCTATCTATCTATCTATCTATCTATCTATCTATCTATCTATCTATCTATCTATCTATCTATCTATCTATCTATCTATCTATCTATCTATCTATCTATCTATCTATCTATCTATCTATCTATCTATCTATCTATCTATCTATCTATCTATCTATCTATCTATCTATCTATCTATCTATCTATCTATCTATCTATCTATCTATCTATCTATCTATCTATCTATCTATCTATCTATCTATCTATCTATCTATCTATCTATCTATCTATCTATCTATCTATCTATCTATCTATCTATCTATCTATCTATCTATCTATCTATCTATCTATCTATCTATCTATCTATCTATCTATCTATCTATCTATCTATCTATCTATCTATCTATCTATCTATCTATCTATCTATCTATCTATCTATCTATCTATCTATCTATCTATCTATCTATCTATCTATCTATCTATCTATCTATCTATCTATCTATCTATCTATCTATCTATCTATCTATCTATCTATCTATCTATCTATCTATCTATCTATCTATCTATCTATCTATCTATCTATCTATCTATCTATCTATCTATCTATCTATCTATCTATCTATCTATCTATCTATCTATCTATCTATCTATCTATCTATCTATCTATCTATCTATCTATCTATCTATCTATCTATCTATCTATCTATCTATCTATCTATCTATCTATCTATCTATCTATCTATCTATCTATCTATCTATCTATCTATCTATCTATCTATCTATCTATCTATCTATCTATCTATTTTTCTTACACTAGAAATGATTCTTGTCAATGAAGATTTGCGAATGAAATTTTCTTCGAAGTTTCTCGTTTTAATCACCTTTTTTAACATATTTCAATTGGTTAAATGTCAATAAATTACAAATGAACTTCAAAGCTGATTTCCTATATGATTGATGTTTTGAATGCTTTCGATTTTACCTAATAGCGATTTGGGTTTTAAATGATGATTCTATAGAGATATATTTGTCTCAGAGTGATTCCAGTTAGAGTTAGGTAAATGTATAAAGAACTCTAATGTATTAGTTTGAGTTTTTTATTAGTTTATATCTCATTGAATAGTAAGTTTTTTTTCTTAAAGACAATGATATATGCTGTTAACAATCTTAATAATCATTTATAATTTCTTTAAAACTACAATGTCAAATGTTACAATTAGTTTGGTGACAGATAGGTACTTCAAATGTAATTCTCCAGTTCTTTAAGCAATATTTAAAGATACTTTTAATAATCTTATCTGACTTTTGATTATTAACCTGACCAAAATTTAGGTTATCTTTTAAAGTCAATAATATCCTAATCTTACGTACACCTGTTACCCCTCGTCGAGGAGCATAGGCTGTCCACCAGCATTCTCCATCCAACTCTATCCTGAACAGTCCTTTCTACTTGTTCCCAGTTGCTATTCATTCCTTTCATATTTGCTTCCAATTCCTAATCCAATGTGTCCCTTCGTCTTCCTCACTCCCTTTTCCCTTCAGAATTCAAAGTGAGTGCTTGTCTCGTGATGCAGATCGATTATTTCAGAAATGTACGTCCTATCCACCTGCATCATCTTTTCCTATTCTGCTCTTCAGTTGGAATCTGGATTGTTCTCTCCCACAGTAGACTGTTGTTATTGATGGTATCCAGTCAACGAACATTAAGTATTCTGCATAGACAATTGTTTACAAATACTTGTTGTTTTTTGATGATGGTTGTGGTAGTTGTCGAAGTTTCAACTGAGTACAGTGGAACTGTCTTGACATTCACACTGAAGATTGTGACTTTGATATTAGTTGACAGTTGTTTTTAGTTCCATGTGTTTTTCAACTGTACGAATGCTGCCATTACTTTGCCAATCCTCTTCTTGACATCTGCATCAGATCCTCCTTGTTCATCGATGATGCTGACCAGGTACATGAAAGATTCCATCTCTTCGGGAGTTTCTCCATCAAGTGTGATTGGATTGGTGTTTTTCGTGTTGTATTTGAGGGTTTTGCTTTTTCCCTTGTGTATGTTGAGGCCTACTGATGAAGAGGTTGTTACTACACTAATTGTCTTGACCAGCATTTGCTGACGTGTATAGGATAGAAGAGCTAGTTCATCTGCAAAGTCCAACTCGTCTAGTTGTATCCATGCTGTCCATTGTACTCCGTGCATCTGTTGAGACAAGGAGGTCTTCATAATCCATGAAACCACCAGAATAGAGAGTTGGCAGTCTTGTCTCACTCCGGTCGTCACTTAGAATGGGTCTGTTGGCTGTCCTCGATACACGATTTTGTATTGTAGTCCATCGTATGAATTCCTTATGATGTACACAACAGTGTCGAATAAGTTTTCATAATGTTCTCCTATCCATTTTAATCTACTACCCAAAAATAGAAACTTATTACATATCACAAATATTCGTTTTATCCAGCATATACTTTTCCTTTCTCTAGAAATATGCTCATCAATCGAAAATCGAACGTTCTTTGAGCAACCTATCAAACATGGTCGATCAGAGGAATCCTGAAAATATATCCTATGAATGTCAAATGGAAAAAACTCTACAAGTAATTTTATCTCATATAATTACGTAATGTTTTAACTTCATTTTTTGGTTATTTTAAATATTATTAATAGAATAATTTGTACAATAATTAAGAAATATTAGTATTTCACAGATTGAAATCATGAGTCAATTGAAGCTAGACCGCAATGGAAAACCTGGAAGCACTGGACGGCCGTGTCGCCCTATTGTGGGACTCCTCAGCAGTGCGCACCCACGATCCTGCACCCTGAGAGATTCGAACCCGGGACTTATCGGTCTCGTGCGCGAACTCTTAACCACGAGACCACTGAGCCGGCATCCAGTGGTGTTAATGTCTAACTTTAACCAATCCACGAGGTTGCGCCACCGTATACCATTGTCTTCAGTAAGCTGATATCTCTACCATACTAGGACGAAACGGCCGTCCAATTCTTCCAAGTTTTCCATGGTGGTCTAGCTTCAATTGACTCATGATTTCAATCTTTGAAATTTCTAAAATCTCCACAAAACCCTTCTGAAAATATAAGTATTGTATTGAACGAGAACAGACAAGTGGGAACAACCAAAATGTTTCTGAATACAGAATTACAGAACATCTTAGTAAAATTTGAGAACCATACAGTAAATACTTCGTTTGTAAAATGTTAATCAATTATCTCAGACTTCATTGTTCTTTTATTTCTACAGCAATCATTCACTGTGTTCTTAACATTCTGCCACCAGGAATTTCAATGTCGATTGATGTTACATACTACATATATCCGTTGACATTAGTAGCACACACCACAATTAGAGTAGAATAGTGGAGTGAAGATAATTTATGCATCAGAAGTATGAGAGATAACTGTCTACTTAGATGATATGAAAAAAACACATTGAAAAATGTGGAAATGATAATCACTAGAAAAAATTACTTACTTACTTACGCCTATTCCCCCTCATTCAGGAGCATAGGCCGCCCACCAGTATTCTTCATCCAACTCTGTCCTGAGCAATTCCTTCCAGTTATTATTCATTCTTTTGACGTCTTCTTCCAATCCTCGGTGCAGTGTGTTGTTTGGTCTTCCTCTTTTTCGTTTCCCTTCAGGATTCCAAGTTAGCACTTACCTCATGATGCAATTTTAGGGTTTCAATAATGTATTTTCTATCCACCTTCAACGTCTTTTCCTAAATTCCTCTTCAGTTTGAAGCTGGTTTTTTCTTTCTCACAGTAGAGTGTGGCTGATGATATCCGGTCAACAGACGTTGAGTATCTTATGTAGACATGCTAGCTACTATCCATCTTTACTTAAAAAGCTTGTGACTTAAGGCTATACCGAGATGATCCGTACAGGATGCACATATGCCAACATGAGACTGATCAGTTTCAGTCCTAAATAACAATGGGAAGATACAAGTAAAACAACATCAAGTGAATTTAAACTTCACACCACTGTACAAGCAGGTGGCTATCAGGACCCAGTAGCTAAGTGGATATCGTGATTGCGTTTGAAGCGAACGGCACTGGGTTCGAGTCTCGGAGTGAACATTAACTCTGGGATGCAGGCGCATCCAGCTGACGATTCCGGAAACGGACGATACGCGCGTCCTGAATCCCACTGCTAGCCACTATCCATCTTTGCAGGTACCAGTTTCGCTTAAAATTTTGAAAACATCGAAAGTATCCACTGAACCTATAAATCTCCATACTACTAAGATGTTATAGAAATATAATTCTAAGAGGTTTATTATCGAATACATTCTGTAAACCGGATTGTTTTAAACTATCTAAATATATTATGTTTTCAAATGATAAAGCTTGGAATTATATGTCGATGATGGAGTCATTAAATGTCTACATCAGTTATGAATGAAATTCCATGGTTCTTCACTGTGATCTTTAAAATTATCTTATTTTATTATCAAAGACTTTGGATGACATTGATTCAAAGCTGATCTATTGTTTATCTTCGCCTTAATTTCATAGTTTGGTTATTGATTTGTCTTTTTTTTCCTTACTTCATTTCTTTCTTAGACAGTAAACCTAATCCTCAATGATATGATTTCTTTATATTCATTATATGAAATTCTGCAAATTAAACTATGAATACGATTTTAATAGTTGAGTTTATGAATCAATTGAAGCTAGATCACCATGGAAAACTTGGATGTACAAGACAGCCGTTTCGTCTTGGGTTCGAATTTTTCGGGTTAGGATCATGGATGTACACTGTTGAGGAGTCCAACAATAGAACGAAACGGCTATCCAATGCTTCCAAGTTTTTCATAATGATCTAACTCCAATGAATTCATGATCTTAACTAGCAAAATTACTATAAATTGTTTGGATTATAAAATTAAACTACTTGATGTTTTATCTTCTTGAATATTGTATTTAGAAATTGCATGATGTTGTACAGTTGAGACAAAAATTACTTCTTGAACGTGCTACATTAAAATCTCAACTTGATAAATTATTACAAAGATCTGTAAATGATGTAGATCTTATTGTTGGTGATGACGATGATTATGATTATGTTGATGTTGATGGTGGTGGTAGTAGTACCGGTGGTGGTGGTGTTGGACAAACACAATCAAGCAATTGTCAATTACATGTAAGTCAGTTATCAACAAAAATTTCAATTTATTTAATGAAGTAATAAGAAGGAATGCTAAGTTAATTGAATGCTTCTCTTTAGAGTCACATTTTCTAAGCTGAATAATTTTATCTCGGTTCATGATCTCAATCAAAAACTTAATAATCTCCACAACCCCTATACTAGTAATTAACATGTGCTTACTATTGACTAGCTTCGTGAGGGAATTCTCGGAGTTCTAGTGAGAAGCCGTGACTAGTGAAGCTAATCCATGTCGGGTAGAGACAGGTATATTCTACCTCAGTACAATGGAGGATGGTCGCGCAATTTCGTGGAGTGGTTGATGTTAGACATTAACATTATTGGTTTCCGGCTCAGTGGTCTAGTAGGTTAAGCGTTCGCACGCGAGACTGGATGTCCTGGGTTTGAAATCCTGCGAGCGAGATTGTGGATGCGCACTGCTAAGGAATCCCACAATAGGACGAAACGGCCGTTTAGTGCTTCCAGGTTTCCAACTGTGGTCTAACATCAATCAGTTCATGATCTCAATCAAAAACTTAATAATCTCCACAACCCCTCTACCAGTAATTAATATTGCAACTTTGATTGTAATCCTTACCATAATCGTAGGTATCAGGTCCAAGGGAAATTGAATGCATTTTACTGCATTAAATAAATGCTAAGTCAATCCGTTTCGATAATTTCATGAATGATCAAAATCCTGTCAATTAACATATTAACATTCAATAATGTTAAGCCATCATATGATCAGAGGTCAACTGAAGTGAATAGCTAATGAGAATGTAAGGACATACAAATATTAAAAAAAACCCTGGATACAATAAACAATAAGTAAGGTTAACAGGAAGGACTAATTTAGTTCTTTTATCTCTCAGAAACTTTACTTTTTATTTATAGTAGAGTTAACGAAGTTGTCCAGAAAGATAGTGAACGTTCAGCAAATTTAATCATCAGTGAGACTATCATTTATGGACGATATTTGAGCGACATTAACGTGACCATGAGAGTGTTCACCTAATAACTAGGACCAAATAAGGGGTATAAACCTGTGTGAGGAATTCAAATTATGATTTACAGTTGATGGTTAAGGTTACGAATCAGCTTTAGGGTTTTCATCACGAACTGACATCAGTTAAAGTGTCAAAACTCTATTTAGCCAAATGGATGGGTGAATTTAGCGCCAAAATCCGAGACCTGTTTTCTGATACCTGATTGGTTCGTCCATAAATTATGGTTTCGCCTTTAGATAATCTTTTAATATTTAGTCTATACTTTGTATCAGAGTAAATACTGCAAGCATTTCAATAATAAGTTAGTTGAATTCATGAGTCAATTAGAGCTAGATGATGATTGAAAACCTGGAAGAACTGGACAGCCGTTTCATTCTAGTATGAAACTCCTCCGTAGTGCGCATCCACAAGGTTAAACAATAACACTATTTGATGCTATTCGGCTCATTAGTCTAGAGGTTAAACATTTGCGCACGAGACCAATAGTTTCTGGGTTCGAATCCTGTGGTCCAGATCGTGGATGTTCACTATTGAGGAGTCCCATTATAAGACGAAACGACTGTCCAGTACTTCCAAGTGTTCTATGGTGGTCTAGCTTTAATCGACTCATGAATACAAGTAATAAAAATACAAAATGGAAATTATTTCGCATAGATAATATTCTTACTTACTTACTTACTTACGCCTATTACTCCCAATGGAGAATAGGCCAACGACCAGCATTCTCTAACCTACTCTGTCCCGGGCATTCCTCTCCAGTTCTATACAATTTTTAATCATTCTTCTAATGCCTGTCTCCATTTCTCGACGTAATGTGTTCTTTGGTCTTCCTCTTCTCCTTTGGCCTTCAGGGTCTCAGGTGTTGAAGGATTGCCTTGTGACTCAGTTGGGTGCATTCCTCAATGTGTGTCCTACCCACTTCCAACGCTTCTTCCTGATTTCTTTTCTCACTGGGATCTGGCTTGTTCTCTCCCATAGTAGGTTGTTGCTGTTAGTGTCTGATCAACGGATCCGAAGTATTTTGCATAGACGACTGTTAGTAAATACTTGTATTTTCTGGATGATGGCTTTTGTAGTTCTCCATGTTTCCGCCCCATACGGTAGAACTGTCTTGAGATTTGTATTGAAACTTCTGACCTTGGTGTTGGTTGACAGACAGTTGTTTTGATTCTTAGCTGCCGGTTCCAAGCCCGAATAAAGAAGGAGGGTTGAGCATGGGTTTAGCGACCTCATCCCGTGGAAAACCAACTCGATAAAAAACGCTAACCAGATCATATTCATTGAAAGATAAAAAGATTAGAAAATGTCTTTATTGTTACACAATATCCCTATTACATAATCTTACAATTTCCATGTTTAAATTAAAATAGTCCGGTATAATACGAATAGATTAACTTTGATTAATTTTACCTCTAATTTTAGGAGACTGAAGATTCTAAATCTAAAGAAACTGTAAAACAAATTCGTGTAAGTTTAACATGTTACTTCTTTTATGTAAGAAAGGTTTTCATGTTGTATTTTATGAGTGAGATGATGTAGACTGAGATAACAAGGAAAAGTAAATTTAACATTTCAATAGTTGAGACCATAATTTGATTGAAGCTAGAACACCACAAAAAACCTGGAAGCACTTGACGGTCGTCTCGTCCTATTGTGGGACTCTTCAGTAGTGCGTATCCACGACACTACCTCGCGGGATTCGAACCAAGGACCTATCGGTCTCACACGCGAATGCTTAACCTCTAGACCACTGAGCTGACCGGCGTCCAGCAGTGTTATTGTCTAACTTCAACACATCCATCATTGTCTTCAGTGATTTGCTACCTTACAACAGACCCGGTTGAACTTCAGTGCTTCCAGGTTTTAAATAGTGGTCTAGCTTCAATTGACTCTTGATCTCAATCATTAAAATCATTATATATTCGTTCCTTTTACCATAAGCTTTCTATTAACTCATTCATTACTGTTGTATGACGGTTTTACTATTCAGTCTTCTTTACTTACAGTCACTTTTTGGCTTGATTATGTATAATTGTTATTTTTTATTTCATGATGTCATATAATCTGGTCTTTTATGCATAAAAATGAATGTCTGAAATAACATAACGATCTTGATCTGGTGATCACTGGTCTTATGTTCTCGCTCTTTGTTCGAGGCTACTTAGTATTTGGAAAACTGTCAAACAGAGATGATCAGTCTTCTCATCCTTGTTACTTACTAGGTGCTTAAGGTTGTTTATTCATATTAGCTAGTGTTAGAACTAAGGTAGTTCATAATGTGTTTCAATGATATAATTATTTCCCTCACCTCTCCAAAGTAATACAAATTGGAAAACTAGTGCGCAATAGACAGATGTGATCATATTTATAATCTTAAAGTTTCATTGTGAAATTCTATGTGATGTGGCCCAGTTCCTCATATTTTAACTGTTAGAGACATGGTAGCCGGTGACCAACGATTGGTCCATACACCATTTGTTCCTTCAAGGTCCTGGAGCCCACGTGCACCAACGGTTTGGAATCATGGTTTTCCAACTTCCTTATGTTGATCATCTGTATCCACCAATCCTGTTAGAGCGCCAGACATTCGCTTTTCATCCTCTCAATTTCGTAAACAACACCCTTGCTACGAGAAGGCAGTGAGTAGGACTTCTATGGTAGTGGCTGTATACGCGTGGCCATGTGTGAGTATTTCGAGAGGGAGAGCTAACTCACTTCATCTTCGACGGTACCAGGGCATATGGGAGAATGACCCTTTACACTCTCTGTCATTTTTGTCGACTTGCATGAAAAATCTAATGTTTCCTATAACGAAAATATCATTTCATCATGCTACAAACGTATCAAATGTAACGTAGTTAGTAATGATGAAAGGAAAATTACAACACTACAAAAATCACACCTTCGATTAATTTTATCATAGAAACTATTTCAAAATATCTGCAATTAGGTAACTAAATAAACGAAAAACCTAAGCGGGCAGCTTGAATATTTGGGATACTTGTTCGTTTAAAGGTTGTCCATAAATTATAATCTCGCCGAGGGTACTAATAATAACTTCCACCTTGAAAACATATTCCATTGATGATGATACTTATTTCATTCCTGAATAAACATTTTTCCGTTCGACTTATGTTATGAGCTTCAAATTAGAACAAAGTCAGTTAGTCAGTCAGTCAGTCACAACGTAGAACTTCGTACGTTCGTAAATTAATTCGAGTTGCCATACACGACCGTAGCTGCTACCTTGAAATGGTGGTCAGGCTTGCCTATCATGATGAACTAATCGAGTTATACTGGCTAGAACAATCGTTCCTCAAGGTCTTACCATGCAAGGCAGGTCGATTAGAGAACGGTAGGACTAAAAGCAGCAATCCAACGTCTGAGGGTGAAGTCGTACTGCTGACTGTAAGGGGATGTGACGGCAGTAAGATGTTTCCCTCCGACAGCCAGCATCTGCAGTGACGCTGCCTTCTCATACGGAAGGGGTTAGAAAAGGTAGACCCTAAAAATGTCACACTAATCTCCGGTGGTAAGGCCTCTTAAAGGACGGAGCTAACACGTTAAATTTGAAAAAAAACAAGAGTTTAGTGTTTTTTTCCAGGTTGATGATATTTTCACAAACAGAACAATATTCAAAATGTACCAATTCCCATAAATCATCATAATTACATAATTCTTTTTAATTATATGATTGTAGAGTATACTAAAATAAAATCATATTTCTACTCTATTTACTTGCATATAAGGATATAGTACAGGAAGAAAGAATTAGTTGGTAGAAGGAAAAATATGAAGCGATTTTAATCTCATAGTTTAAGGGAAGACAGACAGTGTATACACCGACGCCATGGTGATCGATTCTGAGCCATGTCATCCAGGGTCTACAACCATTGGTTACGATAGTCAAGCGGACCCCAACTAAGTAGTCTACATCTATCTAGTTCTCATGACCACACTTCATAGAATGAATAGACAACAGGACGGTCTCCTTGAATATCTGCTTAAATATCTGGGCTACCTGTTCCTGCCATCTAGATATTTCAACAAGTTATCTGTTACCTTGTTTCTTATAACAACTCATTATTGCCAATTAATTACACAACCTATTCAGGTGCGTTTGTGAAATGTTCACAAACTTTTACCGTAAAAGTTACAAAAATTTGGAATGGGTGACATTGTGATATATGACAGTGTGCATAGAAATGAACATACATTATTCAGATGTCGATTCCTAAACTGCTAACGTCTATCTGGCGATCACTCAATATGTTATCGTCAGGATCAATCAAGAAATAAGAAAAGGAAACTTGTTGAAATACTTTGTGTTGAGAATTTTATGTTCTACCAAAATATAATATTGAATAAAGCTAATAATAATAATAATAATTTTTAAGCTAAAAGGAATAACGCGATGTTGTTTGAAGCGAACAGTACGGGGTTCGAGCCACGAACTGAACAACAACTCTGAGATACAGGTTCATCCAGTTGACGAGTTCCAAATAGAACGAAACGGTCGTCCTGGATTCCACTGCTGGCCACTATCCATATTTGCTTAGAATGCTTGTGAATTAAGGCTACATCGAGGCAATCCTCACTGGATGCACATATGCCAATAAGCGACTGATCAACTGTAGCCCTAAAAATCAATGGGAAGATTAAACTAAACAATATCAAATGAATCCATTAATTTTGTTTTGTCTTCTTTATAGTTTACTGAATTAGTTAAAAGAATATGACATCGAATTATGATTTTGATTGTTTGAATAACTGAATAACAATCATCATTATTTATATTTACTTACTTACACCTGTTACTCCTCGTGGAGGAGTATAGGCCGCTCACTAGCATTCTCCATCCAACTCCATACTGAGCAATCCTTTCTAACTCTTTCCAGTTGTTATTCATCCATTTTCATATCTCCTTCTTTTTCCCGACGTAATGTGTTCCTTAGCCTTCCTCTTTTCTACTTCCCTTCTGTTGGAGTGATCTAGTAAACTTCTTGCAAAAGCCAAAAAGGACTCAGAAAACACTAATAAGCATTTTATGCAATCAGCGTCCACTAGACGTTTAGCCAGAAACATCAAGAAAGTGAAAAGTCACATGTAGAGTTTCTGATTGACTAATTACTATATTGCTACTATGATTAGTAGCATTCCAGAATCTTCGGGAAACCCAAGGACATCGAAAATACTATAAATACCCTATATTTTCTGTACTAAAACGAATCTTTAGAGCAAAGTGCTTCTCGAATATTTTGCGCTTTTTCTCTCGCCTTCAGGTTGTTGTGTAGTTCTAGCTTGAGGGTTACGAGAATAGCTTAGGAATCGAATATAGCGTTCAATTAGCAAGACATATCACCTTCAAGATTTCAAGTTACAGCTTGCTTTACGATACAGTTTGGTGATTTCTGTAATATATGTCCTATCCATTTCTCTCGTCTTTTCCTAATTTCCTTTTCAGCTGGAAGCTGGTTTGTTCTCTTTCACAATAAGCTGTTGCTGATGATATCGTGTAACTGTCATTACTGATTATGATCCATTTAGTTGACATGGCAACATAGAATTGATCCTTAATCAATTTTATTTTTCTTAACTTTCCTTCTTTTAGTCCAAAATTAAAGAATTAGAAAAACGTTGTGCATTACAATTATTAAGACATGAAGAAATTTTATTAGAAATTGAAGATGTACGTAAACGTAGTTGTATCCAATCCAATAATTCATCAATGATGATGGCAACAACAACAACAACAACATTGAATTCTATAAAAAATCAATTACATAATGATATTGATTCAATTAATCAATCAACATCATCAACATCTTCTTTAATCAATAACAATAATAATAATAATAAAGTTTATGGTCGGTTATTACAATTAGGCCAACCGAATAAATTGAAACAAGATTATATACAATCTTATGAAATGGATTCATCATTATTATTAGATCCATCATCTTCGACATTAGATATAATAGGATTCAATAAACAAATGACTAATAATAAACAAGTTAAAGGTAGATTATTTCGTAGTAATACTGATCTACAAATACCCGGTAAGTTATTTTTGAATAAATGTTTATAATACTGTTGTATTTATAAGTGGTATATTATTACATAGTTGAGTGTCAGCCAGTCAGTAACAACGTAGAACTTCGTACGTAAGTACATCAGTTCGATTAGCCATACCACGTTAGCACACAGATACAATTGTCCATTTAAATCCTATAGTGGTAGAGGTAGTAAGAGTATAAGCAGTCATCGGAAAGTCTAGGGTTTGAAGATGTTATTCAAAGAGTATAAATTTGGAAAGAGAAAAAAGAAATAGACATGAAGAAAACAGAAGATTAGAATTTGAGAGAACACAAAGAGTGGATTCACCTGCGCCACTGCAAACGATTTTGAGCCATGTCACATTCAAGGTCTCTAACCATCGGTTGCTGTCGTCTTGCAGATCCCAATCAGATAGTCTACACCTACCAACATGACTCAGTCCACTTGTCAATGAATTCATGGATTTGTGTCATGTTTTGGCGGCCCCTACCTTTCTTCCAACCTACCCTTATACCACTGAACATCACACGTCGAGGCAGTCGGTGGTTGGGCATACGTAACACGTGTCCCAGCCATCTCAACTAATGAAGTTTCACTACTTCATCAATTGATTTGACATCCTTACCTAGTACCCATCTCCTAACAACTGCGTTACTTACTCGATGGTCCCAGAATATACGAGCAATGTTTCGAAGACACCTATGATCGAATATTAATAACCTACGAATATCCTCTACTTTTACCGGCCACGTTTCACTGCCATAAAGTAGGATGGAACTAACTGCTGCTCAGTAAACACGTCCTTTGGTTGGTAGACGGATATCTCGCCTACGCCATAAATGACGCCAATTGGCAAAAGCTAGTTTGAGCCTTCTGTATCCGTGCTGAGATTTCGTCACACACTAAACCACAAGGGCTGATGAGACTTCCAAGATAAGTGAAGCGGTCGACACACTCAACTACTTCACTCCCTATCACTAGTTCGGGTGTCGATGTAACCCAATCCTGAAGCAACATTTTGCATTTCGAGGGAGAGAATCGCATCCCGAACATGCTTGCATTGTTGCTTAGAGTGGTCAGAAGACTCTGCATTTTGTCAGAGTCTTCACCAAACAGAACTATGTCATCGGCCTATTCCAAGTCAACAAGTGAATCTCCTGGTAGAAGTTCAACCCCTGTAAATTTAGATGAGAAGAGTGTTATCTCTAAAAGCACGTCAACGACAAAGTTAAAGAAGAATAGAGAGAGTTGACACCCCTGACGAACACCACTTGAGGTAATCAATTCTGATGACAGTTCGCCATAAGCCCTCATTCGACCAGTTGTATTCGAGTAGAGAGCCTTTACAAGGTTAATGTACTTCTTTGGTACTCCTTTCAGTGACAAACACTGCCATAGAACCTCACGATGTGACCAAATTGTTCTCGTGTGCTTTTAGGGGTATGAGGTCTGATATCACTTATCAGTTGCCCACACCATGGGTTAGGGTTCAGTCAATAAGGTAAATAGGATTTTAGTGCTTTAGCTGATGTGATATGCTTCAATGCTATTACGAGTTCACCTTACTCGGTGAACGGAACGAAGGTCAAAGATACAGTGACACGATAGGCTATTCTAATCTGTTGTCCCCGGCTCTGCTAACTAGATCAAGAAGTCTTGATGAGGCATAGAGAATGTTTTATACAAGTACCTCGAAAATACGAGGTCCCTAAATACACAAATCAAGCTTATTTATACAATGATACGAACGCCCATGGGAGAACCTCAAAAGAGTGTACTAAAAAAATCTGTCAACCAATGACATTCAAGGATTTCTGAGTGAGAAATGTAAACTGTTGGTCAACTAAGCGTCTCTCGGCACAAAAACATGAAATTCAAATTTTCAGAATAAAACTACAAAATTCGAACATTTTCCAAATGAGTTCTGGGGATCTAACGTCTTCAACATAATTTCAGTTCATGATGAAAACCCTAAATCTAATTCCTTACCTTAACCATCAACTGTAAATCCTGATTTGAATTCCTCACACTGGTTTATAAACCTTATTTAATCCCAGTAAGTAGATGGACATTCACAAAATCAGTTTAGTGTCATTCAAAGATCGTCCATAAAATATAGTATCCCAAACATAGATGTTAAAATTTATTTTTGTATTGATATTTAGGACTGTAATTTATCATTCTGATATTGTACAAGTCAATGGCCATCTGAATAGATATTACGATGGTGTTTGAAGCGAACGGTACGGGGTTCGAATCCAAGAGTGAACATCATTTCAGGGATGTATGTACATCTGTCTAACTGGTCCCATATAGAATGAAATACGCTTCCTAGATTCCACTGTTAACCATTATCTATCTCTGTTTATAAGTCTTAAAAGATTTTGAATGATTACTGTAAATAGGACAGTTAGTTAATGCTGAAATTAGTTAAGAGATATGAATAAGATAAATAAAGTTATCATCTGAATTATTCAATGAATTGTGTCTATAAAGATATTAGAAGATTCTTGAACTGATGTCTAGTAGAGTCAAGGGTATGAAAAGCTGGAATGAAATAACTTTACTGTTTCCAATAGTTTGTAATGGTCCCTCATTTGAGAAAAAGAATTGAGTGATGAAAATGAAACAAAATAAAAATGTCATAGCTAATCACTATCGCTAGAAATTATGTTTTTCTTAAACAATCATTGAAATAGGAAGATCTAAGATCTTAGAACAGTTCACTATAAAGAGGTACTATACCATTCTTTCTTCTCATCTTTAAATTATTAATGCTCTATCATAACAAAAGCTGACACCCTGTTCATCTTCGCCATCATGAACATCAATTAACAGTGAAACACCATAACATCTACTCACTCATGTCAATACACGTGGACAACTACGAACACACATTCAACTAGAAAATGTGGAAATCTTAGATAGAGGAAATTCCAAAAACAACAGAGAATTTTTAGAAGCTTGGCACCCACATCAATCACCAATCAACAAGTACATCGAAATCTATCCAATTCATCAATTTATCAATCAGGAAAATTATACATAAACATAGAAACAAAAATCAAACCAATAGGAGACACAAGCAAAACGAAGAAGTGAACAATGATAGAATTTAAGGTCAACAAGAACCAATCAATATCGAGGTGTACAGGATAAGCTGTGAACCACATATGAAGAAATTTGAACATTTCAGTTCTATCTGCAGTTTGTACTAATGATGTCATTCAGAAGAACGATGAGAGCTTCACGACCAAACCATCGAACTCAGAGAACAGAACTTCATCAAAATCATCTACTTGAGTTAAAAGTCTTCTCCAGCATCTCAATAACAATAGCTTACTCCTAGAGTTTACCTTAGATATGTTGTCTCCTTAAGTTCACTTCAGCTGGATAAAATTATTGACTTGCAATAATCAATTAACACAATTACTACAATGTTTAGATATAGCACTGATGTTGCAGATATATCTTTTCTTCTTATAAAGAGTTTTGATCTACATAATACTGCCCTGGTTACTTATTCTCACCATTGAACACCTCTTCCGTTGATCGTTTTACTCAAGTTTCATGTTTATTTCTTCTTATATGATTACATAATGATCTCTCTTTCTCTCACTCACACACACAGACATACTTATACAATCCTAAAATTAGATTACAAGTGTATCATTACAAGATCACTACATATGTGTTTCAAAGAAACATTTTACATTCATAAAACAGGAAGTTCAACGTTTCCCGGACTGTGAAGCTGACTGATGTAGATTTGAATACAGTAGAGTGTCAATTACCTGAATATTCCAAGTATATCTTGCTGATAACTCTCATCTTACATTAGAAATGTTTTACTCAAACCATTTAATTGATCAAAAATATTATTTACGAAACACTAGATTTATATCAATATATACAAAATCTTTCTTGAGTTGGCTTCTCAGAACTACAACGGAGCCTCCAGAGGCCCTAAAGGATCCGAAGAGTTTCCATCCAATCACAACATGATGGAGCTTTCTAGAATATCAACGTGGCATGCTACTATTGGAAATTGTTATTACTTGTGGGTTTGTGGCCCTATCAATATATAACGTAATGAGTCCGCCAATTAGAGAACAGCGATTTATCAATTGGACCAATCACGCATAAAACAAGTACGAGCAGTCTAGAGTCTATATCGGTCCTGCTTCTCTCCTAGCCCTGACTGTTAAGTCCAGAACACCAATCTCAGCCTCTGCAATATGAATCATTTATTTCAAACATACTGGGTTTATATACAAACCAGACGGACCATATCGTACTATAAAATAAGAAATAACATTTATACAAGATTTAGTCAGATGTGGCTGTGAATGTGGGAGGTAGTAATTAATAGAGAGGGACTAATTCAAGAATGGTTAATAGGTCAAAATAAAGCTCATAATAAGAGGGACATGAATATGAATAGTTTAGTAGTTTGACAATTATACAATAAAAGTATACGTATGGTAATGGTCCATAAATGGATTATAACGGTTACCATTCATTATTCTCATCGAGATACAACAATCTTCAAAGTCTTATCTTTGAGATTACTGCTTATACTTTTATTACCTCTACCATTATGGGATTTCAATCGTCAATTGTATCTCTTTGCTAATGTGGTATGACAACTTGAACTGATGTACATACGTACGTACGATGTTCTACGTTGTTGCTGACCGACTGATATATACATATTGTATGACATAGATTAGAGTTTGAGAAATAAGAATTCAAGTGTATATATTTCCATTTTATAAAATGACAGTTAATCAATACCAAATTAGGTAGGTAGAAAAAGTTGCTTAAAATAAAATAATTTCTAACGTACTTTATTTTTATTCTTCAATAATAATAATAATAATAAACAAATGATATAGTTTGACTAATATAACATCTAAAATACTAGTCTCAATAATTGTCGATCGCCTTACTAGGACTCGTGAACTACAAACACGAGAAAATCAGGCTGGCTTCAGATCTGGTCGTGGTTGCGTCGACCACATATTCACCATTCGTCAGGTTCTAGAACACAGACATACTTATCAGCGTCCGACAATGGTGGTCTTTCTTGACTTAAAAGCAGCATTTGACTCGGTAGACCGCGAGATTCTGTGGCAGTGTCTGTCATTGAAAGGCGTACTTCAGAAGTACATAAACCTTGTGAAGGCTCTTTACTCGAACACTACTAGTCGATTCAGAGCTTTTGGTGAACTGTCATCTGATTTTGCAACCTCAAGTAGTGTCCGTCAAGGCTGTCCACTATCTCCATTTCTGTTTAACTTCATCATAGACCTACTGCTGGAAATAACGTTCTCGTCGACTGAATTTTCGGGTACTGATCTCTTACCATGAGGTCCACTTATCGACTTGGAATACGCAGATAATATTGTCCTATTTTGTGAAGACGATGATAAAATGCAGAGTCTTTTGGTAGCACTGAGTAACAATGCCAGAATGTTTGGAACGCGCTTCTCTCACTCTAAATGCAAGTTGTTGTTTCAGGACTGGTCTGCATCAACACCTGAACTAAGG
This sequence comes from Schistosoma guineensis, assembly GCA_944470375.2. Taxonomy (NCBI): domain Eukaryota; kingdom Metazoa; phylum Platyhelminthes; class Trematoda; order Strigeidida; family Schistosomatidae; genus Schistosoma; species Schistosoma guineensis. Next base: position 4,474,464 of record OX103892.1, on the reverse strand, counting down.
ATAGGGAGTGAAGTAGTCGAACTGGTCGACAACTTCACTTATCTTGGAAGTCTGATCAGCCCTAATGGGTTGGTGTCTGACGAAATCTCTGCACGGATTCGAAAAGCTCGTTTGGCTTTTGCCAACTTACGTCACCTACGGCGAAGACGAGATATCCGTCTATCAATTAAGGGACGAGTATACTGCGCAAGTTTGTTCTGTTCTACTTTACGGTTACGAAACATGGTCAATAAGGGTGGAAGATACTCGTAAGTTACTAGTATTTGACCACAGATGTCCTAGAAATATTGCTCACATCTGCTGGGATCACTGGGTAAGTAATAGTGAGGTTAGATGCAAGGTATTAGGGAATGATGGCAAATCAGTTGATGATGTAAATCTTCATTGACTGAGAGGGTTGGGCCACGTGGTGCGTATGCCTAAACACCGATTACCACGACAGGCGATGCTGATTAGTGTTGGAGACGAATGGAAGAAAGTTAGGGGCCAGACCAAATCGTGGCATCAGCCCTTGAAGTCATTGACTTCTGGTGTGAACATTGTTGGTAGATGAAGACTACTTGGTTGGAGTCCCCATGACTATCGTAACCAATGGTTGGAGACCTTGGATGACATGGCTCAGAATCGATCACAGTGATGTAGGTGTATACACTCTGTCTTCCCTTAAACTATGAGATCAAAATCGCTTCATATCTTTCTTTCTACCAACTAATTCTTTCTTCCTGTACTATGTCCTTATACACAATCTTTCTTTTATATATTATGATCACTGAATTAACTACTTCTATGAATCCGGTGTTCATCTTGTTATGCTTATGAGGTGTGGCAACTTGGACCGATGCATGTAAGTGCCTGTTCTTACGTTGTAGCTGACTGATTGAAATTTACACAAGATAAGGTAACATTCTATTTCAAGCAATATCATGATATTTGATTGTTTTGGTTATTTGAATCTTCTCATTTCATATTTACGATTATAGATACATCCTGTGTGAATTGTCTTGATATTGTTGTTAAGTCAGTCATAAGTATTATAAACAACGTTGGATAGTAGTTAGCTGTGGAATCTAGGAAACGCGTTTCGTTCGATTTTTTAGACATTCAGTATCATGATATTTGCAGCAAATTAACGTTGAGACTTATTCGCAGTGGATCAACAGTGATCTGGTAGTTGAATGAAGCAAAAAAGCACTTTTAACTAAACATCAATAAAAGCAACATACAAAAATATCAGTGTAGATTTGTGGAGATTATAAAGTTTTTGATTAAGATCGTGAATCGATTGATGTTAGACCACCATTGGAAACCTCAGTCAAATACTTAATAATCTCTACAACCCTATACTGATAATAGCCATATGCTCACTAGTGACTAGAATCATGAGGGAATTCTCGGAGTTCTAGTGAGAAGCCGTGATCAGTGGATCTAATCCGTTTCGGGTAGAGACAGGTATCTACCTCAGTACATTGGGAGACGGTTGAACGACTTCATGGACTGGTTGGAGTTAGACATTAATATCGTTGGATGCTGGCTCGACGGTCTAGAGGTTGTGTTCGCGCGCAACACTGAAGGTCCTTAGCTCGAATCCTGTGAGCGGGATCGTAGATGTGCACTGCTGAGGATGAAACGGCCATCCAGTGCTCCCAGGTTTTCAATGATGGTCTAACATCAATCGATTCATGATCTCAATCAAATACTAGGTGGTTAAAAATGTGTATACAATATCTAAAACGTATGAAGTGATCAACGATCATTTTGTGAAGGAATTTAGAAAGTTGACTATAATTTTCTTACTGTAAGATAGTTCATGATTGATAAAGGATATAATGATAACATTTCTGAGTTCCCAGACTATGTTTGAGTCATAATAAGGTTATTAATACTGACGTGTAAAATACATACAAGTGATGATAAGTTTCGAATGAGAACAACTGTACTTCCTATACTTTACTGTTAGCCGAAATCCATTCATAATAACGAGCGGTTAATCCAACTTGTTTTGTGAATATTTCAGTATCATCTTAAAATAAACTTCAATCTTTTGAACAGTTTCAATTAATGGTATATAAACTATCATCAAAGATCATATCAAATATGTCACATACATTTCGTATCATAGAGGGATTAACTTCAACACAGATTGAAGCAAAAATTGATTAATAATGAAAACTATGGATCATACTATTTCAATGTTATAATGTAGATGTGGTATCTTACTCCTAGAAACGATCACATATATACACTACCGGCAGAGTACTTTATCAAACTAAAATGATTAATATCAGATGGGTTTTTTGGGGATTGTAGTAATTTCAATGGTTAAGATCATGAGTCAATTGAAGCTAGACCACCATGGAAAACCTGGAAGCACTGAACAGCCGTTTCGTCCTAGTATGGGACTCCTCTGCAGTGCTCATCCACGATCCCGCATCTCGCGAGATCATTGCATGCAATCATCGAAAAGTATCTATATAGAAGAAATATTTAGTTGTTTTTTTTTTATTTATTTTATCATAGAAGGTGATGATCCAAATTTAGTCGAACTATTTCAAGTTATTGAAGAATCTAACAAATCAACCGGTAAGTTTACTGTAAATTCTTTTGAATAGATAATCTACTTGTTTTAAACCTTTTCTATTTTCATTAAAAGCATCGTTTCCCAGACCAATTTATAAGTTTCGTGTTATTTTCTCGTTTGAAACCTGATCATATTGTTAACAGATGAAAGATAACACTGTTTAATTGAAATCCCTAAAGGATCAATACATTCTTTTGAGCTGATAATGTGAAGTATACTCTAAGGCTATTATATTTCTTGTAATATGGATAGAATTGAAAAAGAAGGCCCAAGACAGAGTTGGTTGGAGAATGCTGGTTGGTGGTGGTCTATGCTCCATTGAGAGTAATAGGAGTAATGAAAAAAATATATGCCATATAGGGAGCATTTATCGAATGACTAAAGAATTCTATTAAATTTATTTAGACTAAATTTCCACCGGTCATACCGGATCATAGTAAACAGCTATGGTTTATACTTATTATTACAATTAACCTCCTCATTGACGAATAAGTTCCAACACCTTCCATTCTTTGTACTTCTCAAACATGTCACCCCATCATATTGATCATTTTAACAAAACGATGTTATCGGTTATTATTACTATCTTAAGATGAATATTAAAGTCAATAATTTGTACAGTGGATAAACTTCACTCTTTTTCTCAGTTTTGACCTTATACCTGGCAACTAACTAAAATTAAACTGGAATAATTATTTACATGATCGTAATCCATGACGGAGGGGTGATGATGGTTCGTTCTTTGTCGTTTTTACTGGCTTACATCAAAAATGTAAAGTATTCTTTGATGGAAATACCACTTTATCATGCTACAAACATGTAAATTGTATCGCAGTCAATAATGATGAAAGACATTATACTTTCAATTAATTTTATTATAGGAACTATTCTAAAATATCTACAATTGAGTGACTATTACTGACTACGATATACTTAGTTGACTTGACAATGTCGAGTTTATTCCTAACTGAATTTTATGTTTATTTTAAGTCATTTAGGATAATGATAAGTTTAGTTATGAAATAAGAGTTGAAAGTGTAGATGGTTAATTTTTGTAAGATTAATTATCATTCAAAAATTGATAATTGGTCCTTTCTGATTCTTTTTTAGTGATTACTTCATCAAAGTTATCATTACTTAGTTTTCTTGATGTGATTATTGAGCCTAAAAATAAAACGTTGAGGATAACCAACTAGTCAACCTTATAAGCCCCCAAATGCCCTGGTACGGCAGAGAATGGGGAGAGTCTACTCTCTCTCTCTCTCTCGGAATGCTCGCACATGGCCACGTGTATATAGTCTCTGCCAGGGAAGTCCTAGTCACTACATTCTCGTGGCACAGGTGTTGTTTTCGAAATTAAGAGGACGAAAAGTGAATATCAGGCGCTTTAACCGGGTTGGTGGACATGGAGAGTCCACCAAGGGGAGTTGGAAAACCGTGATTCCAAACCAATGGTGCACATGGGACCAGTATCCTGAGTGAACAAATAGTTTATGAACCAATTGTTGGTCACCGGCGCCATGTGACTGTATCTCCTGATGTTGTTCCACTACCTTGTGGACCAGACCTTTAAATCGAAGGCTTGGGGTGTGACCTTCTAAGAAAACCTCCCGCTTCGGTCTGGCCACTCGGGCACTATCATAGCCCACGCACACAAATCTAGTGACTTGTGTAGTGCATATGTATTCAATGCCCCTTTGTACCAATATTTATATGTTCAAATAATTATAATAATACAACCTTATGAGATATGAACGCTGTGTGATGATCAAAGACTTTCTGACGTGGTGGGGAATATTTGTAACTCAGGTGGATGATTTTGATGAAGTTCTGTTCTCTGAGTTCGATGGTTTGGTTGTGAAGCTCTCATCGTTCTTCTGAATGACATCATTAGTACAAACTGCAGATAGAACTGAAATGTTCAAATTTCTTCATATGTGGTTCACAGCTTATCCTGTACACCTCGATATTGATTGGTTCTCGTTGACCTTAAATTCTATCATTGTTCACTTCTTCGTTTTGCTTGTGTCTCCTATTGGTTTGATTTTTTTTCTATGTTTATGTATAATTTTCCTGATTGATAAATTGATGAATTGGATAGATTTCGATGTGCTTGTTGATTGGTGATTGATGTGGGTGCCAAGCTTCTAAAAATTCTCTGTTGTTTTTGGAATTTCCTCTATCTAAGATTTCCACATTTTCTAGTTGAATGTGTGTTCGTAGTTGTCCACGTGTATTGACATGAGTGAGTAGATGTTATGGTGTTTCACTGTTAATTGATGTTCATGAAGGTGAAGATGAAAAAGTCATCCGCTTTGTCCGATGTAGTATGTTTCGCAGTTGACACAATTTATTTTGTAGATGATGTTTGGTTTGTCTTCTTTTATCATTTGATCCTTTGGTTTGCATAGGATTGATCGTAGTGATCTTGTCGGTTTGTGTGCAACACCTATTCCAAAGGTTTTCAGTGGTTTTGTTGTGGTTTCTGATGTGCCTTTTATGTATGGTAGGATGATCCTTTTGTTGATTTCTCTACTTCACTTGGATTCTGATGATGCATGCGGCTCGTATTTTTCGATGAAGTTGATTGGGTAGCCGTTCTTTTGAAAGACGTCCTTCAGGTATTTCTCTTCATTTGTTTTCGTGATATCAGTGTGCTACACTGTGGCATCGCCCGAGCTAGGATTAACACTGATTGTACTATGGATAAAACAAAGGACACATTTGAAATCTGATCTATAATCTTTTCGATTACTGCTTATACTTTTACTACATCTATCATTATAGGATTTAATATGGTATGACAACTTGAAGTGATGTACATACGTACGTACGAAGTTCTACATTGTTGCTGACTGATCAACTTATATAATGAAGCACATAACAGTTTATCAATAATCCTGCTTTACAGATATCTGTTATGTTACATTTTTATTTGTATTGGTCAATGGTTTGATAACTATTATAAGTGACTTACATTTACTGATCAACTAGAATGAATTAAGGTGATTCCTTTCAATAGATGTGGGTCAAATATGTTAGACTTTCAGAAATCTTTCTAAATGATTAATTACTCATGTCTTTTTATACTGACATGATTAATAAAATTAATTTTAATGCCAGTTATTTACTAGTAACATGTTAGTCAATAGAAGAGTATTTACTATCTAAGATGTAACTGTCTATGTTTGATGATTTTTCTAAATTACCAACATGATATACCTATAAGCAAAGATGAATATAGTGGTTGGCATTGGAATTCAGGATGTGTGTTTCGTTCACTTTACGACTCATCAACTGAATGTACTTACATCTCAAAGTTGATGTTCACTCTGGGACTTGAACCCAGCACCGTTTACTTCAAATACCATCGCGTTATCCACTTATCTTCATCCCATTGTACAAGTTAGTGGTTATTAGGACTCGGTAGCTAAGTGGATAATCTAATAGCATTTGAAGTGAATGGGACTGAATTCAAGTTTAAGAGTGAACATCAACTCTGAGACGTAGGTACATCCAGCTGACGAGTCCCAAATAGAACGAAAGGCTTGTCCTAGACTCTACTACTATCCATTATATCCATCTCATTGAACATATTATCTCTGTCATATGTATATTTCAACTTTAATTTTAGATGTTCCAGCACCAAGAATGATAACACTAGAACGTCAATTATTTCAAAGTGTATTAATTAGTTGGAAATCACCAGAATTAAATTCAATGAATGAAAATAAAATTGTATCTGCATATCATATTTATGTTGATGGACAATTTCGTTTAGCTGTTATGGCTAAAGAAAAAACTCGTGCACTCATTGATAATGTGGATGCTGATAAAGTACATAATTATTAATAATAATAATAATTTAATATTAAAAAATAAAGGGGGGGGGGTATGGATATTATAGTAATTTTAATAGTTGAGATCATGAGTCTAATGAGAAGCAGTAACTAGTGGAGTTCAACTGAGTCTGTTGTGAGATAGTAACTTACTGAAGATAATGGTGGATGTGTCGCTCAATTTTGTGGATTGGTTGATGTTAGATATTAATACCATTGGATGCTAGCCAACTCAGTGGTCTAGAGGTTAAGCATTCAAGCGCGATACTGAAGGCCCTGAGTTCGAATCTCACGAGCAACATCGTGAATGTGCACTTCTGAGGAATCCCATACTGGGACGAAACATCTATCCAGTACTTTCATGTTTTCCTTGGTGGATTAGCTTCAACTGACTCATGATCTCAACTATTAAAATTAATTTAATTTTTCTACATATTGAATGTAGATTTTGTTATACACTGATATCAGTTGAAGAACTATACAACACATGAAGTATTTGATAGTTGTTCACTTTCTGAATAAGAATATTGTGTATTTAAACAAATCCGAAAAGTTCTAATAATAATATTTGCTTTTTATTAATTACCTTGAAAAATTTCTAGGTATTGCTTTGATCTCATGTGTCAAAATGATGTTTTACCAGAAGATGGTGGTTTTAGGTAATCAACAGGAAACCCTGAACCCTGAACATCTCAGTCCTACAGGAGGTTTGTCGAAGCCCAGTGATTGCGAAGCTAGATGACATGGGATAGAATCAATCAGAGAGTATCAAGTCCCTCAAGATTACAGGTACACCTTGCTGACAAGTGCTAAATAGCATGAAACTCACGTCCAGGGTTTCCTGTAGAATACCTCCAACCACCATCTAATCTCATTATAGTACACACAATATCGAGTCATCTAGATCAGGGGCCATATGGTAACTTTGTCGATAGGATTCGATCTACACTAAGAAGGTCTTGACACATATAACATTGATCACAACTCAGTGATCAATCAATTGTGATGTTTTATAATGAAACTATTTCATATCATTAATTGGTTTGATCAAAGATCTTTCGAATCATCTTCATGAGATCGAACATAGATCATTTTTGTTACTTTACTAATATAACTTTTATTTTTAGAAGATGCTTATAAATTTCTACAAATAGTTGGTGGTTACTTATCAATCACCAAGGGGTTAATGTTATATATAGACAGTGAAGATCGTATTACATAATTTGGTGTTCTAATCTTTCTATTACGTCGTCTTTGTTATTCATACTCACATTGCCTCATGGAATTAGTACTTTAATACAAAAATCTATACTTGTTCACTCTACTCAACTGTCAAAGCCTGAAACAAGGTAGAAGAACAATACTTGTATTATTACGTTGATAGTGATAGCTGTAATTCAGTATTGTTATAAGTAAGCTTAATATCAACTGACAGCTATCAATGATATGTATTTATCATCATTTATTAATCAAGACATGTATCACCAGTGATTTGTTCGGTTTGCGAATAGGCTACTGACAGTTTATCTGTTTACAAAGTAGTAGTAGTAGTAGTAGTAACAATGTAAATTGTGGTATAGATATGTATTAGCTCAAACTTCATCAACAAAACAATCAAATAGTTGAAAGACCAATCGTGTTAAAACATTGATATCAGTAATAGAGTAAGGCGTTCTTACACAATGGTGAAATTTCTAGCTTTGGTTCCCTGGGGTAAGGTCATGGTTGCACACTTTGTAAAAGTTTGACACTAGGATGAAACAAGTGTTCATTGCTTTGGAGTTTCCAAAGACTATCTGACTTACATCAGTTCGTAATCTTAACATGATTCAACAATCTGTATACCCTTGTAGTGATATTTTAATTCTGTTGATCACTCCGAAAGCTATTGATTACGTTGTTTTGTTAAGCTGTCAGTGCTCCCCACTAAAAAGTATCATATTAGAATGAAACAGCTTTCTAGTTCACTCTAAATTCCAGTAATATCCCAACTGGGATCGATCCATGATATCTACAACCTAAAAATCAATAGTTTCTTCGACATCACAGATACTTATTGCTAATTAATCCCAACAAACACAAAACCAAGATTAAGAATTTCAATAAATCACCTCCAGTAGTTTGAAAAAACTATATTCCATTCGATCTTCACAGCTAAAGATTCGAAAAACTAAACTTGGTGAGATTAAATGGTGGTTGGAGGTAGTCGACAGGAAACTCTGGACTTAGGTTTCGTGCTCTTTGGCACTCGTCAGCATGGTGTACCTGTAATCTTGAGGGAACTGGTGCTCCTTGATGGATTCGATCCCGTGTCACCCACCTTCCCAGTCAGGGACGTTACCACTCAGCTATACGGGCCGCAACCAAACTCCTGTAGGACTGAGATGTAATCACAATTGATTGATCACTGGATGGTGATCAATGTCATGTGTGTCAAGTCCTTATTAATGCAGATCGAATCCTTCCTATTCCTATTCACTCTTTATGATGTTATGTTTAACATTCAAAAATATCTGTTTACCTATTTTTCTTATTTATTTTAGCCTCATCGAATTTCAATTCGATCTATTTCTTCACATGGTCAATCTAAAGATGCACAATGTACATTAGTTGTAGGTCGTGGTATGACTGCTACACCAGCTCGATTAAAAGCTACACAAATTGGTACTAAATCAGCTAAATTAAGTTGGATTCCAGGAAATAGTAATTATTATCATCGAGTTTACTTAAATGAAACTTCATTACATGTATGCAAACCTGGTGTATATAAACTGCACTTAACTGGTAAATCCTTGTTTAACAATTAAAATAAACTTCTTAATGATTAGTACTAGTCAATATGATATGATTGTAATCTTTAAGGAATTGGTACAATATTCGAGTTTATAACTTACATCTCGATCATATGTGTTAATACTAGGCATTCAATCTGTGACTGACCTTTAGTAATAATAAGATGATTATGGTAATAAATGAGTTTAACTATAGGTATTGGTGGCCTACTTTTAAGTATTTTGAGAATAATTATTCCTCTCAAGATTGTGGTTGGATGCAACTAGATGATTTGGACTTTGCAGATGAACTAGCTCTTCTATACCATACATACAGATAAATGCTGGTCAAGACAATTAGTGTAGCAACGGCCGCTTCATCAGTAGACCTCAACATACACAAGGGGAAAAAGTAAGATCATCAAATACAACACGGAAAACACCAAGCCAATCGCACTTGATGGAGAAACTCTCGAAGAGATGAAATCTTTCATGTACCTGGTCAGTATCATTGATGAACAAGAAGGATCTGATGCAGATGTCAAGGCGAGGATTGGCAAAGCAAGGACAGCATTCAGACAAGTGAACATATCAAATTCCAATTAACTCTCAACCAACGTCAAATTTGCAATCTTGAATATGAACATCTAGACAGTTCTACTGTACGGAGCTGAAACATGGAGAACCACTACAACCATCATCATCAATGTACAAGTATTTCTAAACAGTTGTTTACGCCAAAAACACAATATCCATTGGCCGTATACCATCAGCAACATCCTATTATAAGAGAGAATAAACCAACTTCGAGCTGAAGAGGAAATAAGGAAAAGACGTTGGAAGTGGATAGGAAATGCATTACGGAAATCCTCAAACTGTGTCATGAGGCAACCGCCAACTTGGAATCCTGAAGGAATACGGAAAACAGAAAAACCAAAGAACATATTGCACCAAGAATTGGAAGCAGACATGAAAAGGATGAATAGCAACTGGAAGAGATTGACCAGTACAGAATGGAATGGAGAATGCTAGTGGGCGGCCAATGATCCTGAATGACGTATAACATGCGTAAGTTTGTAAGAATCAAACGATTAATACAAACTCGATATTCCATATAGCTTTTTTTAAAATAAGAATTCACAATTACAGATGTACAGTGTAAAGGATTGTAATTCCCAACATCATTCATGTTTACTTCTATAGAATTTCTTAACCTGATAATTCAAACACTATATTTAATCTAATCTTATTTATCTCAGGTCATCAATTCAAGATGATAGAAGTTTATGAATTTTACTTTTGCTTCAATAAACTTTTTAAATGACCAAAAATAAAAAAGACACAATGAATGAAATGAATTGATCTTTCTACATGAAATCTTCATATTAACTGTTCTGTTCTACTATCAGACTCCTCAAAAGTGTATATCCATGATCCGGCACCAAAGGGACTCGAACCCAAGATCATCCGTCTTGTGTGCGAACTTCAAACCTCTAAACTATTGAGTCAACATCCGATGGTATTCACGTTTAACTTCAATCTATCCATGATCTTGAGCAACTCTTTATCTATTTTTTAAAGTAGCTAACTGTGTCCATCCGACATGGATTGGACTACACTGGTGATGGCTTCTCACTAGAACTCCAGGAAATCCAACTTGGTCATTAGTAAGCATATGATGATTATTATCAGAATGGGAATTTGTGCAGATTGTAGAAATTTTAATAGTTCAAGTCCTGAATTGATCTAAGCTCGACTATCATTGGAAACCTTAAAGCTATGGACATCCGTTCTGTCCGCAACTTCTCAGCAATACATATCTACGATCTTGCATATAGGACTGAAACCTAGGACTATCAATCTTGTGTACAAATTCCCAACCTCTAGACTCCTGAATTAGCATCTAACGGTGTTATCATTTCATCGTTTCTTTTTTGAAGTTAATTCAACTGATTAATAATAACAGGAAGAAAAAGAAACATTCAACCAATTGTCATCGCTTCATTTAAATGAATGATACAAAAGAGTTGATCTGAATTAAAGAAGACATTTGTTACTGATCGGTCAAATAAGATCAAAATTTTAATCAATATCTATGATTTACATAATTTCATTTGATTGATGCATGAATAAATGTATTATAGGTCATTGTGATATATCAACAGTATTGCAATGAATCGAGGGAAATAAAACATAATATCTGAGATATTTCAGAAGATTTGTAGCTCAGGTAGATGATTTTGATGAAGTTTTATTCTCTGAGCTGGATGGTTTAGTCGTGGAGCTTTCATCATTCTTCTGAACTATATCATCAGCACAAACTTTAGGTAGCTCAGAGAACAAAACTCCATCGAAACCATCCACATGAGCTACAAATCTTCTCTACCATTTCAAATAGAATGATCAAATAACAAATACTATTCTTGTCACTGTTCGACATAAACTAATTGTATATAGTGTGGTTTACTTCCTTGAAAACCATTTCTGACTGACATCAGCTTCAATGCCAAGACGCTATTTAGCTAAATGGACGAGTGAATTTCGCGCCAAAATTTAAGACCTGTTATTGTAAATCTGATGGGTTCATCCATAAATTATAGTCTCGCCAGACATTCTCCAACATTTTTAGATTGTAATACTGGTATTTATCAATGCCATTAATGATTGTCGATCATTAATTCTATTTTTTATTTATTTGTCTTCAATTAGATCTACCACCAGATACTTTGCATCAAGTATGTGTTCAAGCGTTGCCATCACCAATTAGTGTACAAGAATCAGCTCAGCAATCTCCACCTTGGATTAATACTGCCTGGAGTGGTGTACATACACAGAAACTAGCTGCTTTTATCGAATTTCGTACATTACCTATAGGTACGTTCATAAAAACCGTGTTATATTCGTTTAAATTCTATTCAGTATATCTGCTATTGTATCGAATGTCTGTCCGAGTGAATCACAAGTTGGCAGAAGTCGAATATGTAAATCACATGATTTCGATTTGTTAATCCAAATATAACGAATTCATTATTAGACTTTAAGAACTTTTGTTCGATTACTGGTGGTCAAAATATAAGGCCATTGTTTACTATGGGATGTTAAACTGGGGACGTAACAGTTCTCAAGTTCTACCTGGTTTTTAATAGGTTTTCTGGATCAGATCAGTCGGTGAAGTAATCTTTCTAGAGAAATATTTTATCCAGTCACTTTTAGGGAAATCTTATTTGTCACCAAGCAATAGTACCTACTTACTTAAGCCTGGCATCTTTCCTGAGGCATAGGCCGCTAACAAGGAATCTTCAGTTATATCCTTAACTCCCATTTCTAGTTGTTACCAAATGGTATTCATCCTCTTCATATCTTTATCCGATTCTTGGGGTCATGTGTTATGTCATCTGTTTGTTTTTATTTTGCCTTGGTGATCTCAAATTAAGGATTGCTATGTGATACAGTCTAATGTTTTCCTCTTACTATGTCGTATCCGCTTTCAGCATCTTTTACTACTTTCCTCCTAAACTATATATTGATTTGTTCTCTTCTACAGTGATTAACTACTGATAGTCTCTGGTCGAAATCTCACATAAGCAGCCGTTTACAAATTCGTATGCTTTCTTGATGATGGTTATAGTAGTTCCCCAAGTTTTAGATCCATGCAGTACAATTATTTAGACGTTTGTGTTCAAGATTCTGACTTTGGTTTTGAGATACATTTGCTTCGAGTCCCAGATATTTTTCATTTGTGAGAATGTTGTCCATGCTCTGGTAATTCGTGCCCTGGTATCTCTAAAGGACCCTCCTTGTTTATTCATGATGCTGCTCAGGTATGCAAGAGTTTTTACCACTTTCAGAGCTTAGTCATCAAGTGTGCCTTAATGGGTACTCATTATGTTGTACTTCAGGATCTTGCACTTCCCCTCGTGGATGATGGGGGTTACTGCTTCATAAATCGTTGTTATAATGACTATCTTTGTCTGGATTTATTGCTGTGTATGCAATAAAAATTTAAGGCAACTTCAAAGTCCAAATCATCCAACTTTATCTTCATTATTCACCGTATTCTGTGGCTCTACTGCGTAGTAAAGGGTCTTCATTATTCAGCCAACAACTGTCAAGACGGATGTAGGCTACAGAAGGCACCCTCGTCTTCATTTGAAATTCATCTATGCTCCAACCCCAACACACAACTTCGCAGTTTAATAGTTCGTTGGAGTTCCGTAGATTGTGACGATCTTTTCAGATACATCACAATGTTGAGGAATATTCCGTAAAGTTCTTTCATCCAGGCTGTAGAATGCTCTCTCATAATCAAGAAATTTTTTGTATACAGGGATGAGTTCTATGTAACTAGTTGTTTAACAATGAAACATAGTGTCGCAGTTTGTTAATATGTAATCGGTCCTTACGAAAGTAAGCCTGTTAATCTTGAGTTCAGCATCTAATGAATCTTTCTTTTGGTTCAGAAACACTGTTAAAAATTTTGCGTATCAGTAACAGCAATGTTATCTGTCTGTAATTTACACCCTTACTCACCATTAAGCATTCTCCTTTTCAAGGTCTTCTTATCAAATCTTTCTGCACCAAACATGAAACATGATGGTGATTACCTCTATGCCTAACTTTAGTACGTCGGCTGGTATGTTGTCCAATCGTAACACTTAGTCACTTTTGGTTTGTCTGACGGTGTCGGCAAATTTTACGATTGTTGGTGCAGCACCATCTACAAGGACGTTTGTGTGTGTTGCCCTGTTTTTATGGTACGGTGTGGTCTGTCTGGTTGGCATATAAAACCCAACATGTTTGAAATAAATGATTCATATTACAGAGGATGAGATTGGTGTTCTGGACCTAACTGGTTGAGCTAAGCAGGAAGTAGGACCAATAAGGACTGCAGACTGCTCGTACTTGTTTTATGCATGAGTGGTTCAATTGATAAATCACTGCTCTCTAATTGGCGGTATCATTAAACTATACATTAGCAGGGTATTCAGGCCACAAGTTATAACAGGCTTGTGCTTCGATTTCATCCGCTTTTGATTTCTGTTTTTCTGTTTACCCTTTCTTGAAGATCGCCCAGGTTGTTTATAGGAACCCGTTTTCTATACTAGTGCTTCTTGAGGCCCAGTACCTCCTGGCATATTGTTACTTCCATAATACCTTTCTAGTTGTTCCCTATAGTGGTTTCCTTTTTTTGCTAGTAGAACATGTCAGTTTTTGAATTTGTTGCTGATATCTAGCTTGAATTCGTTAAGTTTGTTAGCATCTAGAAAGAAGACTCTATTAAACTTTTCAGTGATACTTATTGAGCTGTATAATGATTTTTCTTTCAGCTTGGCTACCACCAGATAGTTATCTGAAGCTATGTCAGCTCCTCCCTTGTTCTTATGTCTTTAACTGACGCATCAAATATTTTATTGATCTATATGTAATCGATCTGGTTCACAACACCGTAAACTGTTGAGACCCATGTAGCTTCATTTATGCATTTCGGGGTTAAAATCCTATCCTCTATAACCAATTCGTTGACTTCCTATACACTTTCCAGTCACTCATCACTCTCGTTTCATTCTTTTAGTCCATGTCGCCTGATGATATCTGTTACTTCCATACTTATGTGGCACAGAATTTTTATGGCCTCTAATTCAATGTTTGACAAGCACCATTGTTCACAGATAAATACAAAAGCAATGTTTGGATTTGGTAAAATTCTAATTATAAAGAATATAACTAGGAATCATACAAGATATCTGAATGAATAACACCAAGACAATTGTAGAAAGAGTTATGCATTTAAAGTTACATCCAGCTGACGAGTCCCTAATAGGACAAAACGCGCATCCTGTAGTCCACTACTAGCCATTAATCATCTTTGCTTATATAGTGTTATTGTTATATTAACTGTATACATGGGAGATTTTCATAAATAAGCACACATATACGTATGAACCCATAAACGAAAGGACTTTACAATATCTTCATACCTGATGTTGTTCATCTCATCAAGATAGTCAAGTTTTGTTCTGCTCGTTTTCATAGGATGGACTGAAGTCCGTCGTAAAGCTGATTTTTACCATCTTCTCTGATATGGCTGGCAGATACATAGTACTAGATATCACTCATTGTAATTAGAAAATAGGTGTCCAAAACGCTTAATTAATGCTCCTTAGAATCTGTGGCTATGTTGGTTACACTTCATTTGATTAGCTGTTAACAGCTAAATGAAAAAGCCATAGCATTTGTGATATACAGTTGGATTTTTTTTCTAAAGCAGATGACTAACAGGACTCAGTGACCAAGTGGATAACGCGATTGCGTTTGAAGCGAACGGTACTGGGTTTGAGTCCCAAAGTGAATATCAACTCTGAGATACAGGTACATACAGCTGACGAGTCCCAGAATAGAACGAGACGCCTGTCATGAATTCCACCGCTATCCACTATCCATTTTTGCTCAAAAATGTTAAAATAATACTTTAAAGCAAAAGATTACTGAATAACAACCAATATCACGTTATCTTATCATAACGATTATTGAATTCCGTTTATACAATTTACAAGTAGGTAGGTCCTGGGTTCGAACCTCGCGAGGTGGGGTCGTGGATGAGCGCTGCTGAGGAGTCCCACAATAGGGCGAAAAGGCCGTCCAGTGCTTCCAGGTTTTCCATGGTGGTCTAGCTTCAATTGACTCATGATTTTAACCAATGAAATTAAAATAGCAAACTGTCAATTTTTCTCAGTGGATAATTATAATCTACTTGAAGTGTTATTGAACTCATGAACAGATCTATGTTCGACTACCATTGAAAACCTGGAAGCGCTGGATGGCTGCTTTGTCACAGTATGGGACTTTTCAGAAGTGCGCATCCACGATTCTTTATACGGGATTCGAACCCGTGACCGTTAGTTACTCACACGATCTCTTAAACTCTAGACTATGATCTTGAGGACGACTTCTACGCTAGAACCAAACGGCCGTTTAGTGCTTCCAAGTTTTCAATTATGGTCTAACTTAAATTGGTTTATAATTTCAATATGATTCGACAATTTTCACAACCGCGTACTGAAAATACTTGAAATATATTTTACTACCTTGAGACAAGTTTATGATTTGTTTATATCTTCAATGATTAAACTAAAGAGATTGGTTTGAAAATGTTTCTTTTTTTAAAAAATAATATACTTAGGCTTACCAGATCCTCCAAGTCATGTACAAATTGAGGCTGGACCTCAAGATGGCATGCTACTTATCACATGGCTTCCAGTTCCACAAGATAAAAATGCAGTAGAAGCTGTTACAGCTGCCGGTGCTAGTAGTAGTTTACCAGTACAAGGATATACTGTTTGTTTGAATGGTCAACCAATTATGGAAATGAAGGGAGCTTCAAGTAAGTTTTTCTTTAAATAAGAAATAATATTATATGATTCACTGTCAATAAAAGTTATTTATTTCCCTTTACAAAGACAAAGGGAGATTCAATAAATCTTTTGTTGAATAAAATAACATTGTGTAGAAACAAAACGACTAAATTGAATCGTTATATAACTAGATACTTGTATTTATCTAGTTTCTGGGAAAAAAATCATTTACTAAGTAGTTACCTTCAGTGATATTTTCATCACAAGCTGTCTGATATTAATATCAGAGTAGGTTTTGTGGATATTATAATAATTTCAATAATTTAGATCATGAGTCAATTGAAGCTAGGCCACTGTGGAAAACGTGGAAACATTAGACGGCCGTTCCGTCCTAATATGGGACTCGTCAGTAGGTTATCCATGATCCCGCTAGCGAAATTCGAACCCAGGACCTATCGGGTTCGCACGCGAACTCATAACCTCTAGACTAGTAGAGTTCAACCGTTTCTGTTGTGAGACAGTCACTCACTGAAGATAATGGTGGAGGGTGGCGCAGTTTCGTGAATTTTTCGAAGTTAGTCATTAAACCGTTAGATGCCTCCTCAGCAATCTAGAGGTTAAGCGTTCACGCACGAGATCGAAGGTTCAGGGTTTGAATTCCACGGATGAGATCTTGGATGGGCGCTGCTGAAGAGTTCCATACTAAGGGGGAACGACCGTCCAACGCTTCCAGGTTTTTAATAATGGTCTAGTTTAGATCAACTCATGAATTGAACTGTTGAATTACATTTTAATTTGTCAACGATCTATCATTTAGTATTTATATAAATTATTTGATATACTAATCATTTCTACTACAAAATTACATGAGTTACATTCTATTAATGACTAAGGATATCTGTATTTTGACAATTATCAAAGACAAGGCTATAATATATAGACAAACCAATGAAATTAAAGATAGCGAGTTTGGGACGTTGGAATGTAATTTATTCATCTTTATGATTTAATAGTATGTTTGCATTATAATTTATTCTAGTTCGTGACTAAAATCTTTATTCTAATTCCAAATCCTAAATTCCAACTCTAAATCCTAATCCTAATTCCTTCTACATAATTTCAAACCCTTTTCTGACCCTAATAAGAAGATACGTTTTCTCAAAGTCACTTTAACATTACTCAAACCTACTTAATTACTTACGTCTATTACTCGCAATGGAGCATAGGCCAACAACCACCATTCTCCAACCCATTCTGTCCTGAACATTCCTTTCCAACTTTTGTTCATTTTTCTCATGTCTGTTTCCATTTCTCGGCGTAATGTACTGTTTGGTCTTCCTCTTCTCCTTTGGCCTTCAGGATCCCACGTGAGGGCTTGCTTTGCGACTCAGTTGGGTGTTTTCCTCAATGTGTGTCTCATCCACTTCCAGCACTTCTTTCTGATTTCTTGCCCCGCTGGAATCTTGTTTGTTCTCTCACACAATAGGTTGTTGCTGATAGTGTCTGACCAATGGATCCGAAGTATTTTGCATAAACAACTGTTAATAAACACCTGTATCTTGTGGATGATGGGTTTTGTAGTTCTCCAGGTTCCCACCACATACAGTAGAACTGCCTTGACATTTATATTGAAAATTCTGACTTTGGTGTTGGTTGACAAACAGTTGTTTTGAGTTACAGATGTTCTTCAATTGTAATTATGCTACTCTTGCTTTCCCGATCTGCGCCTTCACATCTGCATCAGATCCACCGTGTTCAACAACGATGCTGCTCAGATATGTAAGGGTTTTTACATCTTCCAAATCTTCTCCATCAAGTGTGACTCGATTGGTGAATGCTGTGTTGTTTCGGAGAATCTTGCTTTTCCCATTGTGTATGTTGAGAACTACTGTTTCTGAGGCTGCTGCTACAATGGTCGTTTACTCCTGCATTTGTTGTTGAGTGTGTGATGGAAGAGCCAGATCATCTGCCAAGTCTGGGTCGTCCAGTCGCATCCTAGCTATCGGCTAGATCTTATGCTTCTCCCCAGATGTTGATGTCTTCATGATCCAGTCGATCACCAGGAACAAGAGAAATGGTAAGAGTAAGCAACCTTGCCTGACACCGGTCAATTGTCCTCCATGCACGATTTTGCAGTTTAATTTATCATAGGAATTCCGAACATTACTCAAAAGTCACCTATAAATTAAAGTTTCACTTTATCAAATACTGCTGTAAATTTCTATCAGTTGAACAAAAGTTTCTTGTTGAAGAACTCGGAAGTTTATAAACACTGAATTTACAGTAACTTTCAGAAACATAGTGTTAATAGTAATAGAATAGAAATGAACAATAAATAAACTGAACTGTTGTGGTGTGGGTTACTTATATCCACACAAGTAGTATATAACGGTGGTCAGGCATAGAATGTATTTCAGTAAGAGATCGGTGAGGAAAGAACGGGAACGAAATGCAATTGATATGAAAACGTATGAACAATGAAATCTGAGACAATGGATTGATGTTTGTAACAGGAACAGTCAAGTTTGAGATGATGGATTGATATACTGACTATATAGTTCTCAGATTTTATTGAGATGCTCTGTAATTTTGTGCTCAAATACATTCGATTGTCCCCACTGGTGTTCTGTTCACTACACTGTCATTGAAATAGAATTAATATTAAACTGAATTAGTCTAATGTAAATTGAATTGAATGAAATTGACTTTCATTAAACTTATAGTGTGGTGGAGAAGATTTGTAGCTTAGGTGGATTTCAGGTAGAAGTCTTCTTCAATGATGAAAGCTCCATGACTAAACCATCCAGTTTAGAGAACAAAACTCCATCAAAAACGTATAGTGTTCGCCACTGACCACCCTATAAGAACTAAATGACATTGATATTAAAGAAATGTATTTTCTATTAACTTCTTATACATTCTATCAATAAATCATGTCGTTAAAATGTAGATAAGTATATTTCAGATATCCTAATATTGAACTCCAAACATGAAATAGAGGATTCAATGAATATGGAGTTTGATAATACACTGACTTAGTGAATCATATGATGACACCGTTTTTATGAGGTATGTGGAAACACAAGAAGAGAAACGACACTTACACATTATCATACAGAGATGTATAAGAAAATGTTTAAGGTTACACATGAGCGATTGGCGGGAGAAAATGTATAAATGTTAGAATATCTGGGAAAGATTAGAATAATTTATCTTTTCAAAAGTTAGAATAATTTACGTAGGCACGTGATAATACAAAGTTCTACACCTTGCATAGACTAGGGATAAATTGTGTACAATATAATAAGCTATAGCGACTCACGTGCAAATGGGTTTATTCTCATTTAACTCAGTTAAGCCCTTTTTGCTAACTTATTTAGCGGACAAAGCCATCCGCACTATAACAATGTATTGTACCCTTATTATTATTTTGTGCTTGTATGAAATACGCATGCTTGAATATTGCTTACGGCCTACGCAATTTGTTCACTCTGCTAGTCTCACTACTAACCGCTTATTTGATTCGATTACTCATTAATTTCACATGCTATATATATTGTCCATGTTATTCATATGGCTGACTCTGCTTTCTCGCTCGATTGATTGTACTCGATTACTTACATTTGCTCAGTCGCTCGCTTGCCTGTTTGCCGTTCGACACAACTCTTAATGCTCGTTTAATGCATCTGTAATTTTGGACATCTGTGTATGTGGTCTCGAAATAAACGTAATCAACGCTTCGTATTCGCCTTCTGAATAATATACCGTTGGGGTTAAATAGGACTGTTATAAAGACGAATTGTATACGAAGTTTAAGGGATATATCGAATACTGACCACCACAAATCTATCACAGTTATGTAATGGTTCATAATAGGTCATATGGATGTGCTTACAATGACAGATAGGATTAAAGGCAAATATGTTAGTCACAATGGTCTTGAGTGCTGTTAGAGGTATGAGGGTAGTTATCACTTCCCTGTTGCTCACATCGTGGAAGGGTTCTTCTAGAGGTACCTGAAAAGGAAATTGGATTAAAGGTGGTCTTAGTAACCTGAGAGCGTGACTGCAGTGCCCAAGGGACAACTGCTTAAGGTTGGTCACGTACAATCTTTTTGTGGGTAATTATTGTGTTAGCTCCGTATTGTTGAGACCTTACTGTCGGAGATGGATATCCGTGGGATAAGGCGAGGTGTGTATTTTCAAGGTCGACCTTCGCTAACCACACTCCTCCTTGTGGGAGGCTAGTATCACTGTTACGCTGGTTGTCTGAAGAAAACACCTTACTGCTGTCACACCACTATACAGTCAGCAGTACGAATTCGCCCTTTGACTTTGGGTTTGCTGCTTTTAGTATTACCGCTCTTCAACCGGCCTGTCTGACATGGTAGTACCTAGAGGAACGCTTGTTCCAGCCAGTAAAGCTCGGTTGGTTAGTTGCGATAAGCAACCCTGGTTGGAGACAGTGGGTGACATGGCTCAGAATCAATCACAATGGCGTAGGTGTATACGTTACTTGTTTCCTTTAAACTATGAGATTAAAATCGCTTCATATCTTTCTTTCTACTAACTAATTCTTTCTTCCTGTACTATACCCTTACATCCAATCTTTCTTTTATATATTACCATCACTAAATTAACTACTTCTATGAATCCGGTGTTCGTCTTGTTGTGTTTATGAGGTGTGACAACTTGGACCGATGTACATATATGCCTGGTCTTACGTTGTAACTGACTGATGTTAGTCACATAATAGTATAGCCATATTTACAGCGCATTTCAATAACGTTCTTTATAAGCCTGTCAAGTAAAACCATTATATAAACACTTTCAAGTTGATTAAAAGTTCTTCTATCTCGAATTGAACTTAGTTTTCATAGACTAACCCTAGTGCCAAAAAAACTGTCTTATCGATCTTGGTTGATTTAGGACAATACTTGAACATATCTTTAGAATACTGAATAAAAAGGTGATAAGCTTTATCTCATATTTTACCATTGATAAACATGGTTTTCCAATTCTTATGTTTATGAAACCAATTAACATGAACTTGTTCTTATTACGAATCATACATTCATCTTTCTTATTTTACATAATAACCTTACTAATGATTATTATTACAAGAAGTATGTAATTATAATGGAAGAGTATCATGAAACTATGGTTGAATACAATTGTTCAGTTTCACATTTATGAATGGCAAAATGTTCGTTAACAAGTAATAAGTAAAAGATGTTCCAATTCTGATTTGTGTTACATACTACTTATATCCACAGTTACAAGTAGCATATACCACATATATACTATATACACAAATATAGAATAATTTCTAATGTTTAAACTTTCTTTTTAATTTAGTAGATGAATTCATGAGTCAATTAAAAATTAGACCACCATGGAAAACCTTGAAGTACTGGATGACCGTTTCGTCCTAGTATAAGACTCTTCAGTGATCTAAAGTTTAAGCGCTTACGCCCGAGACTGATAGATCCTGAGTTTGAATCTCATGAGGTGGGATCATGAATATGCACTGCTGAAAAGTCCTGACCATCCATTGCTTCCAGGTTCTTTTTAATGGTAATCATGAATTCATCTACTGAATTACTATAATATCCACCCCCCCACCTCTTCAGATTTGTCTCTAATTCTAGCACAACTGTTTATTTATGTTTATTCCATTATAGGAGATCATGCTATATTGAAATTATCTACAATTAGAGATCATATTCAAAGATTATTCAATAATTGTACTCAATCATCAATCGATATTTATGATCATAATAATAATAGTTCAAATAAATTTTCAACTACATCACCATCAATTATAGAATTATATATAACTGTACATTCAACAATTCCAACAGAATTATCATCTAAAGAAGAAATAAATACACTTAAAGAATGTGCATTATTAAAAGGTTCAGAAGGTCCTGCATCGAAACCAATACATTTAACTGCATGTTTATTAATTATGGCAGCTGGTTCACTTGAAACAGCATATAAAGTATTTGGTCCTAATCTTGCAACTAAACTTGGTATAGTAAGTTTACTGGTTGATATGTTAAATGATAATGTTTTTTTTTCTTTATGATTAGATTGTTATAACTTGTGTCCTGAATACCCTGTTAATCTATAACGTAATGATACCGCCAATTAGTAAGCAGTGATTAATCAATTGAACCAATCATGCATAAAACAAGTACGAGCAGTCTACAGTCATTATTGGTCCTACTTCCTACTTAACCCAGTCAGTTAAGTTCAGAACACCAATCTCAGGCTCTACGATATGAATCCTTATATTCCAAACATATTGAGTTTATATACCAATCAAACAGATCACATCGTACCATAAAATAGCAAACAATATTTGTACAAGAATTAGAGAAATGTGACTTTGAATATGGAAGGTAGTAATTGATAGACAGGGACTAATTCAAGAATGTTAAATGGTCTAATAATAGTTCATAGGTCAACATAAGGTTCATAATGAGAGGGATATGAATATGAATAGTTCAGTTATTTAACAATGATACGATAAAATTATACGCACAGTATTGTTGTATAAATGGATCCCAAAAGTTACCATTCATTATGCTTATCGGGATAGAACATAGATAAATGAAATGACTTTGATATTCTTTCTGAGAATTGATAGGTAGTTACTATGGTGGAGTTATAAGAGCTGTTAACGCATTTTTGATCAAATGAATTGTATCTGAACTGTTTTACAAGTTTTGAGTGTGATACTGAAAATTGTATATTGACATTCTGATGGAGTGATTTCTTTCTTTCAACATTCCAGACTGTGGTAGAATGGAACTTAGATCTGAAAGTTTCTATCATTTACCATGAATTATTCAATTTTAATTAAAGTGTACAATGATATGGCGTTAACTATTAATGTGATTAAACACGGAAATAATTCAAAACTACTAATTAGATAACATAACAACGGTTACTTATTTACTTACACCTGTTACCCTATATGGAAAAGCATAGGCTGCCCACCAGTATTCATCATTCAACTCTGTCCTGTCCAATCCTTTCTAATTGTTTCTAGTTGCTAGTCTATGTGTGCTCCTTGATTTTTGTTTATTCCTTTCCCCTTCAAGATTCCAAGTTAGTGCTTGTCTCATGATTTATGTCCTATACACTTCCAGAGTCTTTCCTAATTTCCTCTTCATCTGGAAGCTGGTTTTTTCAGTAGTGGATCACTAGGGGTTACTTCCTAATAAATGTCAACGTTTTGACATATACTTAAGATGTGAACGATTGATAATTCATATTTTACTAAAATCTATTGAGTTTTCAATAAAATATCTAACAACCATACTGTAATGATCGAGAACACAGGTGTGGGGGGACAACCAGTGTATATTAATACGAAATTACAGAGTTCAATACTTCATTGGAAAATTCTTTATCGATTGTCTCATACTACATTGTTCATTCATTTTCATAACAATTACTCTTTGTTCCCATTTTCTTCCGAACTGTCTACTGCTAGGTATTCCATTTCTGATTGATGTTATATACTACTTATGTCGATATAAGTAGCATACACCACAATACTTCTGGACTGCTTAGCTTGATTGAGATAATGGGGAAAAAATACTTAATTGACACCTACACCCATACTGATAAAAATCAATACTTATAAAACATTCTTCAGCAATTTGGAAAACTCTATCGGTCTCCCATATTGTACGAGCATTTCATGTACCTAACTTAATGGCTGCTCTGTTTATCAAATTGGGCATCAGCATCGTAACTTCCGAAGGAACTCGGCTTTCACCGTGAAGCGTCATAACTCTTCTAAATGAAGACTTTCTAACTCCCAGGGTAGAGTTTAAATAGTTTGAATTATTTTTTTAGTTAGCGTGTTTTTAGCGAATTAGTTTTCTACGATATGAGGCCGCTAACCCCATGCCCAACCCTCCTCCTTTATCCGGGGTTTGGATTGGCAGTAGCCCTGGAGGAACTCCAGGGGGAGTTACTTGTATAGCATAATAAACTAAATTCTTATCTTCATGTACTACATTGATTTTAAAAAATCTCACTTTTTGTACTTCAAAAAACGTAAATACCTACTTTTAAAAGGAAAGCAATTAGATATAGAATACATTCATAAACATGGTATAACAAATCAGTTTGTATAGGGAATAAACAATGTATTTTACAATTACTTTCATCATTCAAATATTGTGTTTTTCATTAAAACAAAAACTATGAGAAACCCCATCTAATACTAATCAACATATGTTCACTAGTGACTGGCTTCATGAGAAATTTCCTGGAGTTCTAGTGAGAAGCAGTGACAAGTGGAGTTGAACTGGATCTGTTGTGAGATAGTAACTCACTGAAGACAATGGTGAATGTATCGTTCAATTTCGTGAACTGGTTGATGTTAGACATTAACACCATTGGATTCCGGTCGGCTCAGTGGTCTAGAGGTTAAGTGCTCACGCGCGAGTCTGACAGGTCCTAGATTCGACTCTGGTAAGGTCGTCCAGTACTTCCTGGTTTTCCATGGTGGACTAGCTTCAATTGACTCATGATCTCAACTATTAAAATTACCATAATATTCGCAAAAATCCCTTCTTAGAACTATGAAAAAGACTTCTCTTAGAAATTTCATAAGAACACAACAAGGACTTAGTATAAGTACTGTCATATGTATTTTATCTTACTTTTCATTCAGAATAAGATATAATTATTTTAGATAGGTTAGCTGAATCTTTTAAAAGTACAATTCATTTCGAGTAAAATCTTGTGTACAATTGACCTTTTCTCATTAACCTAAGTGGAGAATTCCTTAGTTGGTTTCTGATTTCAGCACTTTTTTCATGAGCTTCTAGAGTTTCTATAAACACTCAGTATTTTGTACATAAACTAGCTTTCAAAATAGCGCTTCCTTTATATTTAACCGCCTGTATTGTGTTCTAACTGAAGAGTGAAAAACCTCTGAGGACTAGAAATTGCTTTGAAAATAGGTGTTTAAGCACTTATGTGCAAGACATCAGTGTACCTACTATTCGCTGCTATTCATGTAATACAATGCTACTTTGACGATAGATGTTTGGCAACCGCAGTTCTTAGCATGAGTTGATGTTTATATCTAATAATTAACTAATCATATCTGCTGAAAGACTCTTATTATTCATGTGACAACGATATTATGTGTATAAAGCATTCGCTGTAAACGATTGCGCTTTGACTAGTTTTCATCATATTCCATTTTAGGCAGAGATAGATGGTGGCTGGCAGTGCAATCCAAGATATGCTTTTTGTCCTTAATATATAGATACATCCAGCTGACGAAATGCAAGTGGGAAGGAACACGTCTACTAGATTCTACTGCTAGCTACCATCCATCTCTTCACATAATGTTTATGATCTAAGGAAATATCAAGGTAATCAGTATAGGATACACTTATGTCAATAAGAGACTGATCAATTGTAGTCCTAAACATCAATGAGAAGATTCAAACAACCAGTACAAAAATGAATATTCCATTTAAGTTTAAATGCATATCTATTACAATATACAAAAGCAATGAATGAAGTCCAATATAAATCTCGAGTTAAGTATGTTATAAACCAGCGACCACCAGAATAATTACTTACTTACATACTTACTTACGCCTGTTACTCCTCGTGAAGGAGCATAGGCCGCTCACCAGCATTCTCCATTTAACCCTGTCCTGGGCAATCCTATCCAGTTCCTATTGATCCTTTTCATATCTGCTTCTTTTCCCGACGTAATATGTTCTTTGGCCTTTCTCTTTTCCCCTTCCATTCAGGATTACAAGTTAGGGCTTACCTCGTGATGCAGTTTAATGATTTGCGTAATGTATGTCTTATCCATTTCCATCGTCTTTTCCTAATTTCCTCTTCAGCTGAAAGCTGGTTTGTTCTCTCCCACAGAAGCCTGTTGCTGATAGTATCCGGCCAATAGATGTTGAGTATCTTGCGAAGACAGCTATTTATAAATAGTTGTACCTCCGCCTGTAGCTCCTCCAGAGTTACTGCCTGTCCCAAGCCCTGGTAAGAGAGGAGGATTGAGCATGAGGGTAACGAGCTCATCCCGTAGAAAACTAACTAGCTAAAAAAAAGCTAACCAGAAAACAATCAATAAACCATGTTAAATTAACATTCTCTCTAATAAAAATTATATTAAGACTTAGATAACCATTAGCGTATCTTTATTCATATCCTCATGTTGTAGTGAACAAAGACAGCGGTGGGAAAAGTCGAGTGCATTTGAATCGAAATTACAGGACTTGTTAATAAAATCTAACAATCATAAAGTAAATGGTTAATTTGCAAAATATCCACCAATTGTCTTAAAATGACTCAGACTTCAGTGTTCTTGCATTTTCATACAAATTGCATTCTGTTTCCATTCTTTACTGTTCGATCCTCTTGTCGCTCTGCTGCCAAACCTTCTGTTCACGACCAACATCATATACTACTTATGTCAATATAAGTAGTACATACCACAATGTTACTTACATATTAAACTTACTAACACAGACCTAGTTAAATTTTATATTATGACGTAATATCATTGTAGAACAAATCAATTTTCATCTCCAAATTCAATAAATAATACCTTGACAAAATAAGAATTTTTTTCATTTATAAGTAAAAATATTTTACATTCAAGTTGTTTGTTATTACTATTATTATTATTATTAGTAGTAGTATTGACAATGGTACTTCAAAAGCAATAATAATAATTACATACATACATGCATACATACATACGTACTTACGTACATATATACATACACACTTACTTACTTACCCACTCAATTACTTACTTACCTACTTACTTACGTGCTCACTCACCCACTCACTCACTCACTTACCCACTTACCTACATACTTGTTCACTTACTTACATACTTACTTTACTTACGCCTGTTACCCACAATGGAGCATAAGCTGCCGATTAGCATTCTCCAAACCATTCTATCCTGGACCTTATATACACTTAAAATTAAAATGAACAAATTCAATTATCATTATATAAAAATAAATTTGTTTTTATTTACTTTCTATAAAGTTAACTCATCTACTATCATTTGATTGATAGAAAACGTTTATTGATGTGGGTTTTTTTGAGTTATGTAATGAATTATTTTGTTTTGTTTTTTTATCCCCTCCATTTCCTTCTTTCATTAATTGTTACCAATTTTCTCTCTTTCTCATCTACTCTTTTCCCCTTTCTCCCTCTCCCTCTCTTTCTCTTTCTTTCCTATATTTTTTAATACAACTAATTATTCAATATAGATTTCATTTTAGTTTCATTTTAAGGGATTATAAAGAATAGATTTCTTCTAAATATTGATTAGTATGATATGCACTATTGATTTAGGAACTAATACCCTAGTATAACAGAGGGTGGGAAGAGTTAACTCTCTCTATATATATAAATACTCTCACATGTCCATTTCTATACAGTCACTATCAGTGGAGTTCAACTCATTGACTTATTGTGGTGGGAGTGTTGTTTATGAAATTGAGAGGACGAAAATCGAATGTTCGATGCTTTAACTGGGTTAGTGAATACAGAGGATCCACCTAAGGGAGTTGGAAAACCCTCATTCCAAACCAATGGTGCACATAGGATCCAGGATCTTGAGGAAACAAACGGCATATGAACCAATTGTTGGGCACCGGATACAATGCGACTGTATCTCCTGACGTTGCTCCACTGTTTTGTGGATCAGACCATCAGGTTGAAAGCTCCACGTATGGCTCCCTAAGAAGACCATCTGCTTCAGTTTTGGCACCTGAACAGTATCACAGCTCACACACGAATCAAGTGACTTGTGTAGTGCATATGTATTTGGTGCCCTTTTGTACCAATGTTTATATGTTCAAATAAGTATAATAAATAAAATTCATATGTTACACGTATATAGATAGTTATCTGGAGCTAGGTTGCATTCTGATTGGCATTTATCACTAAGGCTTACTAACAATCTTGAAGTAGTTGATGTTCTCTGTTAGATGTGAACCGATGTTATTCAGCTGCTGGAGAATCAAATGCATTCTTGTAGAACTGAAATCAGTTTATGCTAAGTTATAATTAATATATTAATACTAAAAAATGTTCTATTAACCAATGCAAATTTTGTTACAGCACAGAATTATCAGCACCGATTGATCAACATTAGAACAAATATCCCTTTCCACATGAATATAGTAGTTATTCAAAACATGTTTTGTAAATGTTTTCATTTGTCAATACCTTCCACTTGTAAGCAAAGATAGATAGTGGCCAGCAGCAGAAAGCAGGACCCGCGACTTGTCCTATTTGGGTCTCGTCAACTGGATATACCTGTATCTCAGAGTTTATGTTCACGCTGAGACTCGAACCCAGTACCGTTCGCTTCAAGACTCAGTAGCTAAGTGGATAACGTGATGGTGTTTGAAGCGAATGGTACTTGGTCCGAGTACCAGAATGAACATCAACTCTGAGATGTAGATAGATCCAGCAGAAGAGTCCCAGATTAGATGAAGCGCTCATCATGGATTCCACTTCTATCCACTATCCACCTTTGCGTATAATGCTTGTAAGTTAAGGCGAAATCGAAGCAATACACACAGGATGCAGTCGTAATCACCAGTGGGAAGATTCAAGTAAACAATACCACGTGAATCTTTCACTTATGCTTCAGTCATTTGAGCTTTTTCATCTGTCCAATTTTTAACGTTGTTCTCTATTCATCGTAAACAAAGGGCATGATTTCTCACATAACTGTCTCTCGTCTATTCAAAAGATATTTATATATCAAAAACTGAAGTGTTTCTGTTTACATTCCCCTAGGGTTTGGCTTCGCAATAATTTGCAACCTTTTTATATTGGCACATGGGTACATATAGCTAGTTAATAATCATAATTATACAGTTCAGATAAATCTAATACATGTAGGCTATTTCTAATAATTGCACACTTTTGACTTATATATTTAAGCAGGTAGCTGTGTTATGTTTATTTATTTATTACTATTGTCTGAATTCTATTAATCAAGCTGAAATATAACCACCAGTTTACAAGACATAACATCATGTGAAATACATTTCAACACTAGATACCTGAAGGTGGTTAATAATATGTGCAGTAACACAAGTTGAGTGGATAATTCTGGTCTACTGTCATATCCTACTCATATACTATAGATTTACCTGATTGTGCTGTAGTGAACAAGAACAAGAGTGGGGACAATCGGATGTATTTGACACAAAATTACAGAGCATCTCACTAAAATCTGAGAACCATATAGTGGCCCGCGATATGACTCCAGTTTGATTGTCTCTTCATCGACGTAGCTTGCTGGGTTGAGTTCGTCGTCGGCGGGCTCACCACTTCAGTGGCCCGGGATCTGACTCTAGTGAGATCGTTTCTGATTGTTATTGGCATACGCGCCTTCTCCACTGCTCGTCATTTCACTTCGCTCTCTTCTCTTCGCTTTTCCAATATTTTGTCTGAATCAAAGACTGTATGAAATATATATATTTGAAATTCATTCCTGTATTTGACTAGTTTAATTCTTCTATTGACTAACGCAATTTACGTCGATGATTATATAAGAGGATTGACGATATGTATACCTTAATACCAATCAAAGACTATCTCAATGGAGTCAGATCCCGGGCCACTAAAATATGGTAAATAACACTGAATTAATATTAAGATCATGATAAAATGATGTTGATTAAATATCCGATAGTAGACTAAAGTAAGTATGATATGTGGACGAGAATGATAACGATTGGTTGCCTAGTCAGACATGTAGATAGTCTGACAGGTGTCAGATGAGTTTTATATTCCCCTATCCTTATTATTTGTTATTATTGATTGTTCATTGTTGTTGGATTGTGTCGGGTTTTTGGTGTGGAAATATATTTACGTTGTGGTCCGGCTAATCACGTGTTCTTGGTCTGAGTTGTGTTGAAGTCCTGTAGAATAGATACTGGGAGGGAACCTTGTGTAGATAATTGTCTAAGGTAAATTAACGTCCCATACATGCAAACGTGGAAACCCAACCGTTATAACATTAGTCGAAGTAAAACCAAGCGTTATAACAAAGTACAAACCAGGTAACAGTTTCAAGATGTTCCTAGAATGTATGTTTAAATATAGTGAAAGTGTCATAGTATATTGTTTGGCGTGTCCACGAATTTAATATCGTTAAAGCTCATGAATATGAAATGATTTCGGAGCTTGTGCAGAATTATTATTAAATGCCGTAATAACAAGACGTAAGTAAGTAAGTAAGTAAGCCGTAATAACAACCATCTAGAAATTAATGAGATAATATGAAACACTATTTAAGCATTCCATCTTCTACTGTATGGGGCGTAAACCTGAAAAACTACAAAAGCCATTATCCAGAACATACAAGCGTTTATAAACAGCTGTTTATGCAAAATACTTCGAATCCGTTGGCCAGACACTACACTACCAGCAACAACCTACTGTGTGAGAAAAGAAACCGGATCTCAGAGGAGAAAGAAATTAGGAAGATGCATTGGAACTGGATAGGACACACATTGAAGAAAGCACTGAACTGCATCACAAGGAAAGCCATCAATTGGAATCCTGAAGACCAAAGGAGAAGAGGAAAACCAAACAGTACATTACGCCGAGAAATGGAGACAAATATGAAAAGAACGAACATTAGTTGGATAGAACTAGAAAGGAAAGTCAGGACAGAGTGGGTTGGAGAATGCTGGTTGGCTGCATATGCTCCACTGGTAGTAACGGGGGATTGGTAAGTAAGCCGTAATAACAAGCATCTAGAAATTAATGAGATAATATGAAACACTATTTAAAGATTTTATCTTCTGGCAGACAAACTCCCTATTATAATAAATATGTTTTTGTTATATCCTAATGAGTAGAAAAGATGTATTTCTGACGTTTCGTGACAAAATACAGGTCACTTCTTCAGAGCAAACAAATAACTGACATTAAATCAACATACTATTTAAACTTGTATTATTTTATGTGGGTTGTTTATTTACTCTGAAGAAGTGACTTGCATTAAGTCACGAAACATCAGAAATACATCTTTTCTACTCATTAAGGCATAGCAAATAAATATATTGATTTTAAATTGGTACCCAATGCTCAATTGATTTGAGACAATCAAGTCCAACCTTGGCATTGATACTTAAAAAATCCAATTAGTATATAGGATTGTGAAATTTATTGAAATTTGTTCATTTCGTCATAAACC
This sequence comes from Schistosoma guineensis, assembly GCA_944470375.2. Taxonomy (NCBI): domain Eukaryota; kingdom Metazoa; phylum Platyhelminthes; class Trematoda; order Strigeidida; family Schistosomatidae; genus Schistosoma; species Schistosoma guineensis. The sequence continues at coordinate 4,442,669 of OX103892.1, read as the reverse complement.
GATATTAATTAGACAAACATCGAAAACCACAAAGCACTGAATAACTGGTTCCTATCACTATGACACTTCACATCATTTCTTATCCATCACACAAATCAACATGGAAATCATAATCATCACCATCCACGAATAACACTTATTCCTCACAACATTAGCATGACAGTCAATCATGTGAGCATTTTACTCAAATCGATTGAGATAATGTGTGACCATCTGATATTGACTTCCATGCATAACTCATACACAAAACACATGTTCGAAATACACTAGTTACAATCTACCATCAGAACTCCACCAATCAGTCATCATCAATTGTAATATGAGGCAATGGTGGAGATTGCTTGATATTGTAATGCACATCACACACTCAACACATTCACTTCATCTCATTATCAGAAATCAATGTGTCATTATCATCATCATCATCATCATACAAAATCTATGATAAGAATGATCAAGTTTAACTTATTGACCAACATAACTGTTCACATTACTTCTCAGCTATTCATCAAATAGATGAAAGTAAACAAGAGTTAGTCTCTTCTCACATCTTATGCTTAGATGTTAAGTAGATGTAAATGATTAATTTTGACCTGAATCAAACACTTCATCATCATCATCACGAAGTCAAGTAGACATTTTGAGTATATTATTATTTGTTTTTCTTAAATAAACTTGAATGATCTATTTGTTCTTCAAAAAAGGCGAACAGCTATTCATTCACTTTCATTATTCATTGATTTTTATTTGATTTCTAAAATAACTTAGTGATCAAAATTATAAAACGGAATTCCATTCGTTTCATTTTTACATCTATCTTCTTTCCCTTTTTATTAAGTAATTACTTCTGTATTGATAAATTTTAGATGAGACTATAATTTATGGACGACCTTTGTGTAACACTGTGGTGACCTTGAAGTTGTCTACCTACTTATCTGTATATTTAAGCACATAAATGTTGGTACAAAGGGGCACCTAGTATATGTGCGCCATACAAGTCACTTGATTTGCATGTGGGCTGTTTTACTGTACGGATACCCAGACCGAAGCAGGAGGTTTACTTAGGGGGACACACCTGGAGCCTTCGACCTAAATGTTTGATCCATAAGGCAATGGACTGATGTTAGAAAATGCAGTCTCATGCTAGCCGACGACCAACAATTGGTTTATACGCCATTTTTTCCTTAGGATACTGGAGCTCACGTGAACCATTGGTTTGAAATGAGGGTTTTCTGACCCCCCCTAGATGGACCCTCCGTGTCCACCAAGATGGTGGAAGCGCCAGACATGCTGTTTTCGTCCTATCAATTTAGCGAACAACATCTCTGCCGCGAAAAAGCAGTGAGTAAGACCTCCCTAACAGGCATTCGAGGGTGTCGACCTAGTTACTTGTGTTAAATGAGGGTTATAAACCAGTGTAAGGTAATTAAGATTATGATTTGCAGTTGATAGTTAAGGTTAGAAACCAGATTTATGGTTTTTCATCACTACCTGACATTAATTAAAATGCCAAAACGTTATTTGACCCAATGGGTGGGTGAATTTCACACCAAAATCCAAAACCTGTTACCTTAAATCTGATTGGTTCGTCCATAAATTCTAGTTTGACCAATAACATTAGTCCAAATTACACAATATCATTTTGTTGTTTATTTTACATCTGCCATTTCAAAGGAATCCTTTTTTTTAAGACGTCTAAATTTGTTTTTCATGAAAATTGTCATCTGTCAGTAGTGGTATATCTACAATCAATAATTTTGTGATCCGAACCCATATCAAACTAATACTAGGAATACATTATTCGATCTGTAACTATCATCTAATAGATTTGATCCATTGTTTGTTAAATGTTATTCATTCTGATCAGAGAGGGTTTTTTTTGTAGATATCATAATAATTTTAATAGTTGAATTCATCAGTCAATTAAAGCTAGACTACCATGAAAAACTTGGAAGTATTAGACGATCGTTTCGTCTTAGTATGGGATTCTTCAACAGTGCGCATCCACGATTCTGCCTTATGAGAATCGAACTCATATATCTAAATTAATAATCCCCCCCCCAAAAAAAGTGATCAAGTTAAGGGGTAAAGTATATCGTTTAAAGTTAAACTATATGAACTGTAGGATTGTCAAACAGAATAGAATAAAAAAAATTGATCATATTGATATAACTCAAATGGAATGTTAACTTGTTAAATGAAAATTTTAAGATCCATGATCAGAATAAATATAGGATCAGATAGGATGAGAGAAATAATAGTGCAATTATAAATTCGATCAAATATTTAGTGAAGGACTATATAGTATGAAAAATTAGTAAGACAAAATAAGGTGAGATGAATGAGAACTAAATTAATCATGTATTGAGGAGATTAATAATGATAATAATAATAATAACATAAAGATTTGTGAATAAAGATAACAGAGAGTTCTAGTGAGAAGCAGTGGTCAGCGAAGTTCAATAGGGTTTGTTGTGAGATAGTAACTCACTGAAGACAATGGTGGACGTGTCGGTCAACCTCGTAGATTAGTTGGAGTTGGACACTAACACCATAAGATGCGGGCCAGCTCAATAGTCTAAAAGTTGAGCGATCGTGCGCAAGACCGGTGGGTTCTAGATTCGAATGGCGTGAGGTGGGATCGTGGATGGATACTATTGAGGAGTTTCATATTTGAACGAAACCGCCATCCAGTGCTTTCAGGTTTTCTATGGTAGTCTAGCTTTATTTGACTCATGATCTCAACTATTAAAATTACTAAACTATCTACAAAAACCCTTTCTGAAAAATACATTTTACTACAAAATGTCGTAAGTACAATAATCAAACTAGGTCATTCAACAGCTAAGATTACTATTGATTAAATGGCTTTGACGTTGGCCAGAGGAGGAGAAGCGGTTGAGCATATTTCTTTTGTACGCATAGCTCAGGTTTCTCCATTAGGATGGCTACTGCTTCAGTCATTTGAAGGAATTTAAGTCTGACAAACTTTGGCAAAAAATTACTGACCCCATAGATAATTGAAAAAGATTGATTTATACTGACACTATAACCAATTAGCGCTATTCTCATGGAAATTTTGTAATTTTATTGGTAATTACCATGTATCTATTTGCATAATTAAAAGTAATTTATCAATATTGACATGTATGTATATCATCTTCGAATAGAGCCGCTAAATGCCTTGGTAAGGCCGAGAGTGGGGAGAGTTCACTCTCCCTCTTCGAATGCTCTCATATGGCCACGTGCATACACCCACTATCAGGGAAGTCCTACTCACTGTCTTTTCGCAGCATCACTGTTGTTTACGAAATTGAGAGGACGAAAAGAGAATATCCAGCGCTTTAACCGGGCTGGTGGACACGGAGAGTCCACCTAAGGCAGTTGAGAAACCTTGATTCCAAACCAATGGTCCATATAGTTTCCAGTATCCTGAAGGAACAAATGACGTATTAATCAATTATTGGTCACCGGCTACCATGGGACTGCATTTCTTAACGATGCTCTACTCCCTTGTGGACCAGACCTTTAGATCAAAGGCTCGAAGAGTGATCCTCTAAGAAAACTACCTATTTCGGTTTGGGCACCCGGACAGTACCTTAGCCTCCACATAAATCGAATGATATATATGGCATATATTTGTTTGTTGCTTCCTTGTACCAATGTCTATGTTTTTAAATAAATAAATAAATCTTTGAATAGAACTATCACTACGAAATGAATCGACCGTTGTTTGTTTTTTATTTTGTGAGTTCATCTTAATTTGTTTTTTCGCTCTTTTTCGCCTTTCTTGTCTTTATTGTTCTTCTCTTGTTTCACACTTATTCAATATATTCTTCTTATTCATTGATATTATGTTTGGTTGTTTGTTTTCCATCCAGATCTTTCATTGTGAACAGTTTTTTTTGTAGTTTTTCCTTGATTATTCAAAACTCTTTCATTGCATGTATAATTTCTTTCATTTTGTTTACAATGATATTAAATATAAGTGTATATATATAAATGACATAAATATTACATAAACAACTTATGATTAATTTTAATAGTTAAATTCATGACACGATCTAAACTTGACCATCATTGAAAATCTGGAAACATTAGACGTCCGTGAACCCGGGTTTCGTGCTACTTGGCACTCGTCAGCAAGGTGTACCTATAATCTTGAGGGAACTGGTGCTCCCTGATGGACTCGACTCTGTATCATCCAGCTTCATAGTTAGAAACATTAACACTGAGCTATCCGAACCGCGACTTACCTCCTATAGGACTGAGATGTAATCACAGTTGATAGCGTTCGATCTGTACTAAGAAGAACTTGACTCACATGACATTAATCACCACCTAGTGATCAATCAATTGTGAAACAAGACGTTCATTTCATCCTACTATAAGAGTCCATCCATATTCAGTGAAGACAGTTATTTATCTCAGACAATGGATGAAGTGTTACGCATGATCATGAATCGATTGAATCTAGACATTAATACCGTTTGATAATGACTCAGGGGTCTACAGGTAAAACGTTCACATGCGAAACCAAAGGTCCTCGGTTCGAATCCCTATGGTGCGAGATCATGAATATTCACTGTTAAGGAGTTCCGTACTAGGACGGAATGGCTGTCTAGTGATTTCAGGTTTTCAATAGTGCTCTAGCTTGGATCGATTCATGAATTCAACTAATAAAATTATTTATATTTGCCATGGAAACATTCATTTTGAATGACGATAAGCGTTTGTAACTGCATTATTTAAAAAATATCGAAGAGTTTTAAATAAATCAAAATAGTTTATGGTATTTTTCCTAACTTAACAGGATCAATTTTCATCAGGTTTAATTTATGATACTATAGATCCTCGTCTTATAGCTAACTATCATTAGATAGGCATTCTAAATCTGCATCTACTGGAGTTCGACAACCTGGTGGTTTAAATTGATAGCAGATTATGTTAGACATTAACTATGCAATGTCACTAAGTATCTGAAATTCAAACTATGTAAACTATTGGATTCGAAATCTTGCTCAAAATCAGTCCAATTTAGAAGTAGTAATAGTGGATTGTTGAAGATCTCAACAGTTATTCAGTATTGCTAATTTTGAATAGTTCTTCTATTGATATCATTCTATGATAAGTGATATGATGGAAAGAAGAAGCACTTTTAGATTGATTTACTAATTATGAGTTTTGGTTCTACATTACTTCCATTCTGATTCAATGTGATGACCATGCAGTGTAGTATTCGTTTTTGTTTCCCCGTATGATATTTTATTCTGTATAATATACGATATTTCAATAGTTGAAATCATCAATCAATTGAAGCTAGACCACCATGGAAAACCCGGAAGCACTGGACGGCCTTTTTGTCCTAGTATGGGGCTTCTCAGCAGTCCCGCCCCCCCTCCGCGAGATTCAAACCTAGGACGATATTCTTGTATTCAATTGACATGAACTATGCTGAGTATGTGATTTCTCATATATGTGATTTCATTCTAATTATTATTCAAAATGGGTGTACAATGAGTATATTTTCCACCAAGGTCGTCGTCGTCGTATTTTGGTGGTCAATAAATCACTTATACCAGTCTTTGTGTTCTTACTTTCGCGTCATGGGAATTGCAGAGGTCCCTCGTTTCGAGTATAAGTGATAAGAGTTTCCGACATAACAATCAGCGATGACCAGATATAACAAGCAGCATTCAACTGACAAATTATAACAACAAGAACTAAGATTTTTGTATTCTTTCTTCATATTTCTTTAATAAATTAATTAACTCATTCATTATTTCTATAATATTTATATCATAGAATGAAAATACAGCTAAACTAGCTGGTGTATCTTTATCACTTGACGGTTTACAAGAGACAACTACACGTGCAAATAATCAAAATGTGGAAAATATCAATTCAGATGAAGATCATGGATTATTAGTTGTATCAGCTGAAAATGTTGTACGTAAACTTAGTCCAACAGCTGATGCTTTAGGTTCAGCTGAAGTAAGTCTTCATTATATAAACTTTTTAAAAAAATATATACCTCCTTCTTTTTCAAAGCTGTTTGAATTATCTGGTAGTACGGAAGAGGAGTATTAAAACAGGAAATATATAATAGTGCTGAATCTAAGTGATTAGTTTGTTTATGAACAATTCAAAGGTGTCTTCCTTTGTTGGTTCATCAAAGAAACTAGTTCTAACTGTTAATATCAGGCCAAAATAGAAAGATTATGACTAGCAGTTACATCTCAAATGAGACTCGTCAGATGCATACACATACATTCCAGTATTGTAGTTCGTGACAAGATTTGAAATCAATTCATTTTACTTGAAGATAAACGCAATCACCAAAGGACTAGTTAAATGTTCCTTCACATATTTCTCATTAGGACGTTACATGAGGAAAATAATGATCTTCATAACTTCATATCTAGTTGACATTGAATTGCATATTTCAGTCAGTCAGTCAGTCAGCTACAACGTAAGAACAGGCACTTACATGCATCTGTCCAACTTGCCACACCTCATAAGCACAACAAGATGAACACCGGAATCATAGAAGTAGTTAATTCAGTGATGGTAATATAAAAGAAGGATTGTGTATAAGGACATAGTACAGGAAGAAAGAATTAGTTGGTAGAAAGAAAGATATGAAGCGATTTTGATCTTATGGTTTAAGGGAAGACAGAGAGTGTATACACCTACACCATTGTGATCGATTCTGAGCCATGTTACCCACAGTCTCCAACCATTGGTTACGATAGTCACGCGGACCTCGACCAAGTATTCTTAAGGTAACTCTTAAATTTAACAACATGACTCTTTTTAAACTACCATGTACTTTAATAGTTTACTTCTTACATGCATAAAGATAAATTATGCATTTATCAAAATGTCACTTACTTTACTTACATTATCAGCTTAACTGAACAACTCCCTAAAGTAAATATGTAAATCTAATAATACTGAACTTAATTCCATAAGTCCATGAACAATCTACAATATTGTTATCAATCATATCAAACTGTTGATCATATATCCCTCATAGTTCATATAAATACAAATACAGTTAACTATTTAGAATACTTTAATTCATGAAGTTGAAATGAATCGAGACTAGAGGCCTTGGATTCGAATTTCGCGAGCGGGGTCGTGGTTGCACACTGCTGAGGAGTCCCACAATAGGACAAAACGATCGTCCAGTGCTTCCAAGTTTTCAATGGTGGTCTAACATCAATCAGTTCATGATCTCAATCAAAAACTTAATAATCTCCACAACTCCTATACTGAGATAAATTTATATGACTGATTGCATAACTAAGAAATGCAATCAATATAAACTTCACGTTAAAAGTTCAAATCAGCTTATAGTCCAAGTTACGTTTAACAGTGTTTATGATTTTATATACAGAAGTTACTAGTTACCGAAAGAAAGTAATCATTCTTTGACATAATAACAATTATGATTACAATTAAATTGTTTTATCTGTTAAGTAATTTCATTTGTATCCATTAATTGGCTCACATACAATAAGTCCATGTAAGTTAGTATGTGATTATGTAACCACCAGTTTTTGATTATTATTATTATTATTATTATTATTATTATTATTATCTGTTAATTTATGTGACTAGATCATAATTGACTGATCACTGGGTGGTGATCAATGTCATATGTGTCAATTCCTTATTTAGTGCAGATCGAATGCTATCGAGCAAGTTGCAATGTGGTCACCAGTCTAGGTGAACCGACATTGTGTGCATTATATATTGAGATTAGATGGTGGTTGGAGGTAGTCGACAGGAAACCCTGAACCCGGGTTTCGTGCTACTTGGCACTCGTCAGCAAGGTGTACCTGTAATCTTCAGGGAACTGGCGCTCCCTGGTGGATTCGATCCCGTGTCTACCAGCTTCACAGTCAGAGACGTTACCATTGAGCTATACGGGCCGCGACATACCTCCTGTAGGACTGAGATATAATCACAATTGATTGATTACAGGTTCACTTTGCTGACGAGTTCCAAGTAGCATGAAACCCGGGTCCAGGGTTTCCTGTCGACTACTTTCAACCACCATCTATATGACTAGATATTTAACATTAACAGGTTTTCCATGGTGGTCTAGCTTCAACTTACTCATGATCTCGACTATTAAAATTACTATAATATCCACAAAAACCCCTTCTGATACTAATCAACATATGTTCACCAGTGACTGACTTCAAGAAGTATTTCCTGTAGTTCTAGTGAGAAGCGGTGATCAGTGACGTTCAACTGGGTCTGTTGTGAGATACTAACTCAATGAAGACAATGGTGGATGTGTCACTCAATTTCGTAGAGTAATTAAAGTTGGACATTGACACCATTGGATACCGGCCGATTCAGTGGTTAAACGTTCGTGCGCCAGACCGATAGGTCCTCGATTCGAATCTCGTGAGGTGGGGTCATGGATGGGTACTGTTGAGAAGTCCCATGCTAGGACGAAACGACCGTTCAATGTTTCCAGGTTTTCATTGTAGTCTACCTTCAATTGACTCATAAATTCAACTACTAAACTAACATATGTATCACTCTAAATTGTAGTATTTTGTGGCTAATTTTGCATCATCGATAAGACTATAATTTATGGACGAACTAATCAAAATTAAGATAGCATGCTTTGGATTTTGGCATAATATTTATTCATCCATTTGGTCAAATAGCACTTTGGTATTATAGCTAATGTCAGTTCATAATGAAAACATTAAAATTGATTCCTCGCTCTAACATCCAATTATAAATCGTAATCTTAATTCCTCACAGAACTTTATAACCTTGATTTAACCCTAATACGTAGGTGGGCATTCTAAAGGTTATTTTTGTAAAAAAAAATACTAGTAAGATGGTGGTTGGAAGTAGTCGACAGGAATCCCTAGACTCAAGTTTCGTGCTACTTAGCACTCGTCAGCATAGTGTAACTGTAATCTTCAGGGACCTGATGCTCCCTGACAAATTCGATCCCGTGTCACCCAGCTTCACAGTCAGAGACGTTACCACTGAGCTCTCCGGACCGTGATTGACCTCCTGTAGGACTGAGATTTATTTACAATTGATTGATCATGTACGTCAGATCCTTCTTAATGGAGATCAAATCCTATTGTCAACGAGCAGCTGATAACTGCCAAGTAGCACGAAACCCAAGTCCAGGGTTTCCTGTTGACTACCTCCAACCACCATTTTATCTCAATATAATACACGCAATGTCGATTCACCTAGACAGGTGACCATATTGCAACATGGTCAATAGGATTCGATCTGCCCTAAGAAGGACCTGACATACATGACATTGATCATCACCCAGTAATCAATCAATTGTAAAAAAAACTAGTCCCATTAGCGATTAAAACAGTGTTTTATAAAACATGATTGTGATTATAAAATAAAAGCTGTTGTTTCATCAAATTTTTTTCAAGCATTCACAATACACTATAACCTTTTGATTCAGCTAAAACGGTACTTGTCAGTTATACATAACTATTCAATTGTATAAGAATAATCCAATATGTAAAAGTTAAAGATGTCAAACGTACAGAAACAACACCTTCAGAAATAATATAACTTATAAAAGTAAACATTTGGGGTTATCATACTTATGATATCAGTATAACTTCTTGTATGATCTGTTTTATCAGTATGTGATTGTGGAGACTATTAAGTTTTTGAATGAGATCATGAACTGATTGATGTTAGACCACCATTGAGAACTTGGAAGCACTGGACGGTCGTTTTGTCCTATTGTGGGACTCCTCAACAGTGCGCATCCATGATCCTGCTCAACCTCTAGACCACTGTACCAGCATTCAATGGTGTTAATGTTTACTATATATATATATATATATATATTGTAATGACTGATACAATATCAATCACACATAGGGTTATTCTAAATTTTGAACAAATCTATCCATTCATCCTTCTCAAGTCATATTTTGGCCTTATTACTTATTCGATTATTAACCCTGAGTGTTTTTTATATGATCGTATATGTTAATTGCATACCATATTTATTACCTATCTGCAGTTTATTTTCGTCTGAATGAAGTTGGCTCAACTGTGTTCTGTACTGTATTGTTTAGCATCGTTTCTTTGATTGTCTATCTGAATCAACGATTGTATAGAATATACGTATTCAAAAATTCATTCTCATATTTGACTTATTTAATTTTATTATTCACTAACGCAACTTACTTTACTTACGCCTGTTACTCCTAATGGAGCATAGGCCGCCGAACGCAACTTAAGTCGATGTTTATATACAAGAGCAGCCATGATGTATATTTTGATAATAATTATTATATATTTTCATTGGAGTCAAATACAGGGTGAAACATCTTAACCAGTATTGATTTAATAATCAAAATTTCAACTTATATTACAATTATATGAAGTCAATTTAAAAAAAAAATTATTTCTTCACTCTATAAGCAAACATGAATAGCGCCTAGCAGTAGAATCCAAGAAGTGCGTTTCATTTTGTTCGGGACTCGTCAGCTGATGTACCTGTATCTCAAAGTTGATGTTCACTCTGAGAATCGAACCCAGTGTTTTTCGCTTCAAATGTCATTGTGTTATCCACTTAGCTACTGAGTCCTGATAGCCACGTACTTTTGCAATGGGGTGAAGGTTTAAATTAACTTGGTATTGTTTATTTATATCTTATCATTGTTATTTAGAACTGCAATTGATCAGTCTCTTATTGGGACATGTGCATACAGTGCGTATCTCATCTATATTGCCTTAATTCACAAGCTTTATAAGCAAAGAAGATACAAGTAAGCAACATCAACTGAATTCCTTCACTCTATTTATAACCGAACTACCTTTAAAAATGGCCCATCAGGGTGCTTGGTACCTGTGTGGTTGCGCCACAGGATTGAGCTGTACTATTCAGCTTATAGCGCTAATGCCTGTACGGTGTCTGGTTCCCCTGCTAAACGGGGTTGAGCTGTACTGTTTGGGTTTTTACGTGGAAGTTCGGATGGTGTCTGGTTCTCCTGAAAACCAATGTAAAATTACCCTGGCCCACAAGGGTATATTATATAACTAAACTGTGAACCTTTAAAAAGAATGTTCATTGACTTTTGACTTTATATTTCAGCTCATCTTTGTAAATATATAGTTTGTCACCTATTTACATATAAGCATAGAATTAACAAAAACAAAAATACATATTTGATCATTACTTACTTACTTACTTACTTACGCCTGTTACCCCTCGTGAAGGAGCATAGGCCGCTCACCAGCATTCTCCATCCAACCCTGTCCTGGGCAATCCTTTCTAGCTCCGTCCAGTTGTAATTCATCCTTTTCATATCTGCTTCTATTTCCCAACGTAACGTGTTCTTTGGCCTTCCTCTTTTTCGCTTCCCTTCAGGATTCCAAGTTAGCACTTGCCTCGTGATGCAGTTTGGCGATTTACGTAATGTATGTCCTATCCATTTCCATCGTCTTTTCCTAATTTCTTCTTCAGCTGGAAGTTGGTTTGTTCTCTCCCACAGAAGGCTGTTGCTGATGGTATCCGGCCAATGGATGTTGAGTATCTTGCGAAGACAGCTATTTATAAATACTTGTACTTTCTTGATTGTGGTTGTTGTAGTTCTCCAAGTTTCAGCTCCATACAGTAGAACTGCCTTGACGTTCGTATTGAAGATTCTCACTTTGATATTGGTTGAAAGTTGTTTTGAGTTCCATATGTTCTTCAATTGTAGGAATGCAACCCTTGCTTTGCTCGAAGTTGGGCGTCTACTGCACCCTTCATCCGGTTCAGCAACACTCTGTTGAAGACTTTCCCTGGTATTGACAGTAGTGTTATGCCTCTGTAGTTTTCACATTTGCTCAGATCTCCTTTCTTTGGAATCTTGACGAGGTGTCCTTCTTTCCAGTCCATCGGCACTTGTTCCTCCTCCCAAATCTTTTTGAATAGAAGATAAAGCATGCTTGTGGTTGTTTCGATGTCTGATTTCAGTGCTTCAGCTGGTATGTTGTCGGGTCCTGCTGCTTTCCCGTTCTTGATTTGTCTGACGGCCATTCTAATTTCTTCCGTAGTTGGTGGATTGACATCTATAGGAAGATCTATGTGTGCTGCTTCGATGTCCACTGGATTCATTGGAGCCGGCCTATTCAGGAGTTCCTCGAAGTATTCTACCCATCTGTTACGCTGTTGTTGAATTTCGGTGATTGGCTTGCCTTCTTTGTCTTTGACCGGCCTCTCTGGTTTACTGTAATTCCCTGCTAGTTTCTTCGTTGTATCGTGAAGTTGTTTCATATTTCCTTCTCTAGCAGCTTTTTCTGCCGTCGTTGCTAGTTCTTCCACGTATTTCTTCTTGTCGGCTCTAATGCTCCTCTTCACTTGTTTGTTTGCTTCTATGTATTCAGCTTGTGCTTGGACTTTCTCTGCTCGTGTTCGGCTGTTGTTTATTGCTGCCTTCTTGTTCTTCCTTTCTTTGATCTTGTCCAGTGTTTCTGTAGAGATCTATTCCTTATGATGGTATTTCTTTAGACCGAGAACCTCTTGACACGTTGAAGTTAATGCTATTTTGATGCTTTTCCAGTTGTCCTCCATAGTAGTTTCTTTATCTTTCAGTAGATCTTGTAAGGCTTGGAACCTGTTGTTGAGAGCTATCTTGAATTCATTGAGTTTGACAGTATCTCTAAGGAAGGCTGTATTGAACCTTTGTATTGCTGTTTGTCCACTTGTCCAGTTTTTCTTTAGCTTCAGTTTTAAATTGGCTACAACTAGGTGGTGATCTGAAGCTACGTCAGCACCTCTCCTGGTTCTCACATCTTCCATTGTCCTTCGGAATCTTTTGTTGATGCAAATATGATCTATCTGATTCTCTGTAGTGTGGTCCGGTGAGATCCATGTAGCCTCGTGTATACGCTTGTGTGGAAACATTGTACCACCTATGACTAATTTGTTGAATGCACATAGATTTGCAAATCTTTCTCCATTTTCGTTTCTTTCTCCCAGTCCATGTCGTCCCATAAGATCTTCATATCCAGTGTTGTCTATTCCGACTTTGGCATTTAGATCTCCCATCAGAATAGTTAGGTCCTTTCTTGGGCATTTCTCAATGATTGACTGCAGCCGCTCGTAGAATTGATCTTTAGTGTCGTCGTTGCTATCATTGGTGGGTGCATAACATTGGATAATATTCATTGTGATCCCCTCCTTCTTTGTTTTGAATGATGCTTTGATGATTCTGGATCCGTGAGATTCCCATCCTACAAGTGCATTTCGTGCTACTTTGGAGAGCATTAGAGCAACTCCCTGAGTGTGTGGAGCATTGTCCTCTTCGTGACCGGAGTATAGCAGCATCTCTCCCGTAGCTAGCTTTTTCTGTCCAGCTTGGGTCCAGTGGGTTTCGCTGATTCCCAGTACTGCTAAGTTGTATCTCCTCATTTCCATTGATATTTGACTGGTCTTCCCGGTTTCCCACATTGTTCGAACATTCCATGTACCTATAAAAATTTTTGCTCTGGTTGTTAGAAGGGGCATCGGCCTCGTGGCTTCCGAAGGAACTCGGCTTTCACCATGAAGCGTCATAATTCTTCTAAATGAAGACCTTCTAACTCCCAGGGCAGAGTTAAAATGGTTTGGATTATTTTTTCTGGTAAGCGTTTTTTTAGCGAGTTAGTTTTCTACGGGATGGGGACGCTAACCCCATGCCCAACCCTCCTCCTTTACCCGGGCTTGGGACCGGCAGCAACCCTATAAGAGCTACAGGCTAATCCGTGTCGGGTAAAGACAGGTATCTATCTAAGTACAATGGTCGTGTAATTTCGTGGATTGTTTGAAGTTAGACATTAACACTGTTGTATGCTGACCAACTTAGTGGTCTAGAGGTTAAGCATTCGCTTGCGAGACCGAAGACCCTGGATTTGAATCCCATGAGGCAGGATCGTGGATGCGCACTGCTGACGAGTCCCGAAATAGGACAAAATGACCATCCAGTGCTTCCAGGTTTCAAATAGTGGTCTAACATCAATCGGTTCATGATCTCAATCAAAACTATATAATATATCCCGACGAGAATAATGAATGGTAACTGTTGGGATCCATTTATGGATTAATATTATATCATTGTATTGTCGTATAATTGTTAAGTAAATAAATTATTCATATTCGTGTTCCTCTTAATATAAGCTTCATTTTGACACAGATTATTATTATACGATTTACTATTCTTAAGTTAGATGCAGTTAATTAATAACAGTCTCTCATATTTACAGCCACTTTTGGCTAATTCTTGTACAAATGTTATTTTCCATTTTATGGTACGATGTGGTCTGTTTGGTTTGTATATAAACCCAGTATGTTTGAAATACATGATTCATATCACGAAGGTTAAGGTTGATGTTCTGGACACAATAGGCAGAGCTGCAAAGGAAGAAGGACCGACAAGGACTCTTAACTGCTCGTACGGGTTTATACACCATTGGTCCAGTCGATAAGTCACTGTTATGTAGTTGGTGGTATCATTACGTAATATATATTAGTAGGGTAAAAGTCCACAAGTTATTTACTGTTTAATGCAGAATTATAGAATACTTTCATAAAACAAAATAAATATATATTATATACGTTATTTGCATATCTTCCATCGGTTGTTGTCTCTTAGAAACTTCATCATTCCTTCATTCTTGTTGTTATTACGATTACTCTCTTTTAAATTCCTATTTCCTTCAATTTGATCTTCTCAACGTTCTACTCCCAGACGTTCCACTTTTGACTAGTGTTACATACTATTTATATCTGTCGACATAAATAGCATACACCACATGTATACTTTGTTCCTTAAGCCTGTTACTCACAATGGAGCATAGGCCACCAATCAACTCGGTCTTGAGCCTTGCTTTCCAGTTCTATCCAAATTTTGTCGATTCTTCTTCCTATGCCTGTCTTCATTTCTCAGCTTAATGTGTTCGTTGGTCCTCCTCTCCTCCTTTGGCCTTCAGGATTCAATGTGAGGACTTGTGTTCTGACGCAGTTCGGTGCTTTCCTCAAAGTGTGTCCTATCCACTTCCAACACCTCTTCCTGATTTCTTCCTCCTCTGGAATGTTGTTTGTTTTCTCACACAGTAGGTTGTTGCTGATAGTGCAATGTCTTACCAAGAGATCCGAAGTATTTTGCGTAGACAGATGTTAATAAACACCTGTATCTTGTAGATGATGGCTTTTGTAGTCCTCCAGGTTTCCATCACATACAGTAGAATTGTCTTGACATTTATATTGAAAATTCTGACTTTGGTGTTGGTTGACAAACAGTTGTTTTGAGTTACAGATGTTCTTCAATTGTAACTATGCTGTTCTTGCTTTCCCGATCTGCGCCTTCACATCTGCATCAGATCCGCTGCGTTCAACAACGATGCCGCTCAGATATGTTAGAGATTTTACATCTTCCGAATCTTCTCTATCAAGTGCCATTCGGTTGTTGCATGCTGGGTTGTATTGAAGAATCTTACTTTTTCCTTTGTGTATAATGAGACCTACTATTGCTGGGGCTTCTGCTACATTGGTCATTTTCTCCTGCATTTGTTGTTGCATATATGATAGGAAAGCCAGATCATCTACGATGTCTAAATCGTATAGCTGCAACTTAGCTGTCCACTGTATCCCATGCTTTCGCCCTACCCTCCAGATGTTGAAGTCTTCATCAATATACCACTAATCGATTAGCTCATTCCATTCATTGTACTTACTGTTTCAAACAAAATAAGCTTAGTATATACATATACATATATGATTTGAAGTCAATTTTACCTTCAACGACTGGAATCAAACGAATCCGTCTAATCAATATCGATTTTTTTAATATTGATTTATTATTAAAAAAAATTTTGTTTTGATTTAGGCCTTATTACTTCGTCGTAAGTTAGAAAAACAAGAGTTAAAAGACGATATTAATGATCATGATGATAATGATCCATTAACTAAAATAAATCATTCTAATCAAAATATATCATCTATACAAAAATCATCAATAAATCAATATAATCAATATTCCAAATTTGATAATCCATATCATTTACAAGAAACAAAATCAAAATTTGATCAAACTAGATCGATATCAGATGATTATGACTTAAATAATATAAAAGATCATTATTCTTATTATAATAGTGATCATGAAGGATCATTCAATAGTTCTATATCAAGTGATACATCAATAATATCTAATCATAATAATCATCAATGGTTTCGTACATCATCCTCATATAATTTAACAGCGGATTATCCAAATCGTCAATGGAAACCACGTGGTGTATTAAGGCATCATTTAAATAAATCTTATCCATATGAATATTATAATTCATTAGGACAATTTAATAAAAGAGACAGAATTCAACCGAATAAGCATATACATTATTTTTATAATAATCATAATAATGATAAAATGTATCCTCTTTATAAAACTCAACATTTATATAATGATCCAAAATCATTTAAAAGTTATACTTATCATGGAAGAATATCACCAAAGCATCAATCAAAACGTTTATTTAATCAATATATCAATAATCAATATCCAATAATATCTTCATCATCTAATAATAATAATAATAATCATGATGATGATGATGATGAAAGATATTTAAATAGAATAAAAGCGAATCAACAAAATTATATGAATCAAGTTGTATACCCTAAACCGTATTCCATAAATATAAGAAGTCATAGTACAAGTCCTAAACAATTACATAAATTGAATAGATCTATATATTCACCTAGAAATAAAGAAATCGATTATATTATATCAAAAAGACCAATTCATAAAAGATCTAAATATTATCGTCCATTACCATTAGGAATTGAACATCAACAATGGTCAATTAAAGATAGGGTAATAAAAACTAGAAGGAATCACTTAGAAACTAATTGTTGTCTTGTAAATTACACTCACCAGTATTGGTTGTCGTTGTCGCTGTTGTCGCTGTTGTTGTTGTTGTTGTTGTTGTTGTTGTTGTTGTTGTTGTTGTTGTTGTTGTTGTTGTTGTTGTTGTTGTTGTTGTTGTTGTTGTTGGTTTAAATGCAGTATCAGAAGGGATTTTTTTTAAATACTGTAGTAATTTTAATAGTTGATTTCATGATTCACTTGAAGCTAGACTAATGGATGGCCATTTTATCCTATTGTGGGACACTTTATCAGTGAGTAGCCATGAACCTGCTCGCAGGATTCGAACCCAGGGCCTTCATTCTCATTCTAGACCATTGAGCTGGTTAGTGTGTTAATGTCTAATCTCAACCAATCCATAAAATTGCGTGATCATCTTCCATCATCTGAGGTAGATACTTGTCTCTATCCGACGCGGACTATCTAGTTTCGAATCTTACGAAGCGGAATCATGGATGAGCATTGTTGAGGAGTCCCACAATACGATGAGACGACTATCCAGTACTTTTGGGTTTTCCATGATGGTCTAGCTTCAATTGATACATGATTTCAACTATTAAGATTATTCCATGGTTAATTAGAGAAACATAATTGAATTGTATCTATATTTTTTTCACAATGGTTTTCCTTTGTTACTATGTGATACTTTTATTTTAAGTAACAATTTATAAATTTATAACAACTCAAAATGGATCCATAGAATAAAATGATCGTCCAGTGCTTCCAGGTATTCAATAATGTTCTAATATTGATCAGTTTATGATCCTAATTACAATTATTTAGTCACTTACTCCTTTTTACTCCCAATGGAGCATAAGCCACTAATCAGCGTTCTCCAACTCACTCTGTCCTTATCAGTTCTATTCAAATTTTGTTCACTCTTTTTATATTTGTATCCATTTCTCGGGGTTATGTGTTGTTTGGTCTTCCTCTATTCCTTTAGCCTTAAGGATTCCATATTTAACGGCTTGTGTTGTGACGTAGTAGGGTGCTTTCCTCAATATGTGTCCTATCCATTTTCAGTTCTTTTTACATCTTACTGATGTTGTACTTGTGCACATGACATTTTTATTCATGTTAATAATATGACATGCATGTCTGTTAGATGTGTCTAATGAATTTATAACATTCTATTACTCAGTTTATACATGACTTATCTCAGTTCTTTATCCATATTTCTTTTTTCAAACAAACAGTATTATTCTGGCCATGTTAATCCTCATGAAAATCTCTCATTACCGGAAATACGTAAGTATATAATATTCCATGTTGTCAATTATGTATGTTTGTAATGCTTATATTATATCAAGTTCAGATATATGAATATGATTGCATTCGAATCTCGCATGGCGTAATCAAGGATGCGCATTGCTGAGGAGTCTCTTACTAAGACGAAACAGCCATCTAGCGCTAGAAAAGTTTTCCATGATGGTCTAACTTTAATTGACTGATGAATTCAACTATGTAAGTAACTTAAAAAAGAGTAATAATCATTAACAATAAACACCATAATCATGATCTAGACTCGATGCGTTTTAACACCGCTACATCGCTAAAGTGTTTTTTTCTAATATTGAAGACATTTTTCTTGCATTAGATTGTTGCACATTCTAAGTTATTACTACTGAATTATATGAGTGTGGTGTGAGCTACTTATATCCACATAAGTAGTATATAACGATAGAATGTATTTCAGTAGAAGATCGACAAGGAAAGAACAGAAACTGAAGGCAATTAGTATGAAAATGTAAGAACAACGAAATCTGAGACAATGGATTGATATTTCCAAAAGGAACAACCAAGTTTGAGGCAATGGATTGATATAAATTGATTATTTACTGTATGGTTCTCAGACTTCAGTGAGATATTCTGAAATCTCGTGTCCATATATTCATATTCGACACACACTCAACACATTCACTTCATCTCATTATCAGAATTCAATACATTGTCTTTGGTAACTTTGCTCCTCTTTATTACTCTGATAAAAATTCTGACAAGTTTGCTGAACAAAACATTGGATAATGCTAATTACTAATTATTTAATGATTAAACTCACAGAAGATATGCTCATAAAGGATTTTATAGTTGAATTCATGAATCAACTAAAGCTAGATCACCATTGAAAATCCTAGAACACTGAACAGTCGTTTTTCCTAGTATGGAACTCGTCAGCGGTGTGCATTCATGACACCACTCTAGGGATTCATACTCAGGATCTTCGGTCTTTCGTTCGAGTGCTTAACTTCTAAACCACTGAGCAAGCATCCAACAGTGTTATTGGTTAACTTCAACCAATCCATGAAATTTCATCACCGTCTATCATCTTATTCATTGAGTTACTGTCTCAAAACATACCCGGTTGATTAGTTGACGTTCGCCTAGTGATCTTGATCACTCTTTCGTCCCCTTACATTACGAGTTATAAAATTATCGTGTACTTTGTATTCTTTAAGTTCATTCTTCCTTTTTGAATCATATAATCTACACAGTGTTTCTTACTACCACTAACACTGTTACTACTACTTCTACTACTGTGACATATATCTTGATAACTTTATCTCACTGTACTGATATTATGTGAAAACGTGGACTAATATACATGTGTATCAGGTTCTATTTAGAATGTAACCAATAGAGTTTTGATATGTAATTAAGTAGTATGGTTTTATTTCATCCACTATTATCTTGTAATTATAAAAGATTAACCCATCATTCATAGTTTCAAATAACGTATATGATAAAAACTAAAGTAAAGAAAATATCATAAAATAGTCGTATATCGCATGCTTCTTAAAGGAATAAAAATATAAATGATTAACAAAGATCTGATGTTGCTAACAGTGAAATCCAGGACGAGCATTTTGTCATATTTGGGACTCGTCAGATGGATATACCTGTATCTCAGAGTTGATATTCACTCTGGGATTCTAACCCAGTACTGCTGAGTTCCAAACTCCGTCACGTTATCCACATATCTATTGAGTCCTGATAACGACGTACTTGTGTAATGGGGTGACGTTTTAAATTCACTTGGTATTGTTTGTTTTGATCTTCCCATTGTTATTTAAGACTGCGATTGATCAGTCTCTTATTGTTATATATGCATTCCGTATGGATTACCTTGATATACCTTTAAGCCATAAACTTTTTAAGCAAAGATGGATAATAGCCAGCAGTGGAATCCAGGACCCACGTTTCGTCTTGTATGTACCTGTATCTGTCCCGACGTGCGATGTTCAATGGTATAAGAGTAGGTTGGAGGTAAACTAGGGGCGACCAGAACAAAACATGACACAAATCCATGAAGTCATTGACAAGTGGATTGACTCATGCAATTAGTTCCCTTTATGAATTTAAATAGAGCAAGAACAAACATTGATGCAGAATAGTATGAATTCATATTATTTCGAGGTTTCTCGTCAGCTGCTTACAAACCAAAATTGTGATAGAGTTTTTACATCTCCATGTAAAAACTCTATCACAATTTTGGTTTGTAAGCAGCTGACGAGAAACCTCGAAATAATATGAATTCATACTATTCTGCATCAATGTTTGTTCTTGCTCTATTTGGATTGACTCATGTTGGTAGGTGCAGACTATCTGATTGGGATCTGCAAGATGATAGCAACCGATGGTTAGAAACCTTGAATGTGACATGGCTCAAAATCGTTTGTAAAGGCATAGTTGCATCAACTCTTTGTGTTCTCCCAAATGCTAATCTTCTGAATTCTCCTTGTCTCTATTTTTCTCTTTCCAAATTTATTTCACTGGATTATACTCCTTGAATAACATCTTCAAACCCTAATCTTTCCGATTACTGCTTATACTTTCACTACCTCTACCACTACAGGATTTGGATCGACAATTGTATTTGTGTGCTAATGTGGTATGACAACTCGAACTGATGTACGTACTTACGAAGTTCTACGTTGTTACTGACTGACTGAGACCGCCATTGAAAACCTGGAAGGACTGAACGGCCGGTTCGTCTTAGTATGGGACTTAGCAGTATGCATCCACATTCCCGCACACGAGAACCGAACTCAGGACCTTCGGTCTCGAGTCGTGAATTCGACTATTAAAAGCTACTGCAATATCCACATAATCCCATTCTGACAATAATCATGTGCTCACTAGTGAATGACTTCATGGGGTATTTCCTGGAACTCTAGTGGGAAGCTGTGGCCAATAGACTTCAACCGTATCTGTTGTAGAGGCTGTTACTCACTAAAAACAATGGTGAGGGGTTGCACAATATCATGGATTGTTTGAATTTAGAAATTAACACCATTGAATGCCGGTCGCCTCAGTGGTCTAGAGGTTAAGCGTTCATCTGCCAGATTGAAAGTCCTGGGTTTTACTCTCACGTGCATGATCGTGGATGATCACTGCTGAGAAGTCCCATACTAAGACAAATCAGCTGTCTAATGCTTCTAGGTTTTCCATAGTGGTCTAAATTTAATTGATTCATGAATCCAATTATTAAAAACTATTATTCAAATATTCATAACGCTAAAAATACCGAAAAAATTTAGTGAAAAGATCGCATTATTTTTCTATGAAATGATTATCAAATTGTATAACTGTATATGTGGAACTGCTTAAGACATTGTTTTTATTTTTAGGAAACATTTATGAATAGAAGTCAAGAGAATAGGAAATTATAAACTAGGCGTCATATGCAAATACTACGTATGTATTTCGAGATGGAGAGAGGACTGTCCCCACTCTCAACAGTACCAGGGCACTTATGGCCAATTATACTTTAAAGCCCAAGATAGAATACTTATTTTGCATTCACAATTCAATCTTCATCGATTAGTTATTATTATCATTTAAATACATAGAGATTGGTTTAAGGAGGCACCAAACATATATACGCCACACTTCGTCATCCGATTTGTGTGACAACTGGAATACTACTCAGATGCCTAATCTGAAGCAGATGGTTTCCCTAAAGGGCTGCGCCCAGAACCTTTGACCTCGAAGTCTTATCCACGAAGTAGTGGATCAACGTTGAGGGACGTAGTCTCGTGGTAACCGGTGACCAACAATAGATTCATACGCCTTTTATTCCTTCAGGGTCTTGGAGCCCATGTGTACTATTGGTTTGAAATCGGTTTTTTAACTCCACTAGATAAACCCTTGATGTCCATCAATCAGGTCAAAGAGCCAAATATTCGCTTTTCATTCTTTGAATTTCATAAATAATACTCCTACGACGAGAAGGCAGTAAGTAGGACTTCCATGATATAGATTGTATACCTGAGGCTATGTAAGAAGGAGAACGAAACCTCCCCACATTCAACCATACCAGGGTATTCTAGGTCAACCTTCATCTCATGATCACTTAAAAGTTTCCGTTCTTTTTAATAGCTAAAGACTAAGAAAACAACCCTAGATTTTGGATGAATTCAATTTATGTTGACAGAGTAATTACAATCAGTTAAATATTCACCTTTATAAAATTAAGCTGAAATATACTCTCTAATGTTTGTTCAAATTGAATTATACCATATAATTTCATGTTTGTATTTGATTGCATAACTTGATATTAAATTCAATTAGGGTACAGATCAGTAATACATTAGATATATTGTTGAGTTAAACATTTGTATTTTTGTACCATAAACTGACTTTAACTAGATAACTATTAAAAGTTAGGAGACACTGAAGAGTTGTTTTCTTCTAATACAAGATGTTTTCAGCACATCAATCACTCTCAGTTCTCATTGTCTTTTCTTCTATCTCCTGAGCATTCTTTCTCCAGGCATTTCATTTTCGATTGATGATACATACTACTTATATTTGTTGACATCAGGCAAAATCCGACTCACACGTCCGCGTCGTGCCTCCTGGATAATGAGACGAATGACCCATGAACTAACGTATCCCGGGTAGTGGAGATCGAGCTAATCACCCACTCTTACCCATACCCACCAAATGATTACGAACTCCACAGATAAACATAGCACAACTATATTTGGTATGGAAAAAGACAAAAAGTTTTCTCGAAAGTGGTGCATGTATCATAAGGAGTTGCTCGTCTTTGGGCAAAATCCAAAGGTTTGCAGAAACAACCAATTATAGTCCCGGTAGTCGAGCCGTGCTTTGATGTGGCCTGTTTCTCTCCAGAAGGGCTTACTAGGCTTCACCAACTTGTTTGGCTGGAAGGGGGGAAGGGGGGATCAGTAGCACACAACACAGTATTATAGTATTCAAAAGAGAAACTGTCACACAATTATTTTCGTCATCAGTCATCGCTCATATAAGCAATACTTTTTTTCAGATAATAAACACTTATGATTGGTAATTTGGACCTCTCATCATAGTTGAACGGTAGAGTTCAGAATCTTTAGCTATGTAGAATTCCAAATGAAATAGATTTTTATACTAATAGTTTTTACTACCCATGACGCTCTTGAAGTCCTAATATAAACTATTTCATTCATTTACCACCATACTTTGATGTTGTGGTCCTGGTGAGTTCAATTTAGCTACAGTAGTCCTAGTGAAATTTACAGGTAGTTGAAAGTTGGTAAAATTATGTGGGAAGATGAGCGAGTTTATTCACAGTAATGGATTATTAGTACCGCCTTTAGTCATGTCACCAAACTATCGTTTGATTAGGTATACCTTGTGAAAATTCGAGGAAAGTATATGAAACCAGTTGATGAAATAGCAAACTGTTCAATGAGTTTATCCAAGACTCAAGCTAGAGATGGACATTGATCATAATCTAGATAATTTTTTAGCCTCCTTTCTTTGATGACTACTAAATGAGCTATGATTGCGTTAGCTGACATATCGTTGAAGAATGCAGTTCTCTTATGATAAAGACATGTGGTTATACATTTTTCTTAGAAATATTTCTGCAGTTGTCCCTTAAGTTCCCATCTCTGAAATGACTTCAGTTATATAGTAACCAAGATAAGACTACCTCTCTTCCTTTTTCATTTGAATGAGAACAAGCCCAATTCGTGATGGCATTCGCAGTTAACGGCTCAACTCATTGTGTCTAAGACAATCTGAATAAACCTATTGAAGATGAAGCTGATCAGATGTTACATAGATAAAATTAAAATATTTTACGCAACGTTTTATCAGTTTTTCTATATATTACTGATCCCTTATAAAGTGAATAATAATTGATGCATTAGGCTAGAAATTGTCTAAAAAGTCATTTTCAAATCAATATTTATTTCTTTATTTTCTATTACTCAGAAATAACACGGAATAGTAGCTTATCAGACAATGAACCTCAATTCCAAGCAAATGATCACTATCAACAACAGTCACGATATTCCTACCAGGATTTTCGTGGACCAACTAGACCTATTCGATCTCGTTTTATGGATACCAGACGACATGGTTCATATGATCCACAGATGAACGTTTCTAACTTCTCAACAACACGTCATGATCCTGACTATCCACGTCCTGTAATACCATCAGATACATATACATCTGGACCGAAGAGACCGTTTCATTATAACATACCATCACCAGCATCCGGTCCAATACCTCAACATGAATACAGACCTCCATTTAATCAAGTCAACATGAAAAACTGTAGATCAGGCGAACAAGGAAGTGGTTTAAGACAAGCAGTCGGATCACAATATTCACGATCAAGTAAATCATTTGTACAAAATGAACAACAATATGGCAGAAATCAAAGAAGTAAGAATTACTATTACCCATTTTAATTATTTAAACTCAATGACACAGCAATTTATCCTTGAAAATTTTAGATATCCTATCAATCTTTTAACAAGTGAACTTTTATAATTTGATCCGATGTTATATGTGATCACAATCTACCATTGTTTAGTTATGCATTCATAAAAAATGTCTGAAATATCTCAACTTCGTTTTCTCTGTGAAAAAAGACACTGATGAGGAGTCCCACAATGGGACGAAACGGCCGTCTAGTGTTCCCAGGTTATCTATGGTGGCCTAGCTACTATTGACTTATGATCTCAACTACTGACACTGGAATAGTTGGTAATGTAGTTTAAGCACTTAAACATTTTATACACCTTATACTTTCTTGTATTGATTTAGCAGTTTATCTAAGCTCATCAGAATGGTAATCAATCTAAACAGTTACTTATCATGAACAAATTAAACATGGTATCATTAGATAAACATTAATGACTGCTTACTAACAACGATACTGAATTTACTATCAGTGTTTTATTGAATTACTACAACACTTCGGAAGTGTAGTAGAAGTTAATTATTTTGTGTGAACAGTGATATATATATATATATGTATTGCCTATGGGGATATGTGATCACAGTTATGATAAGAAATCTGTATGAGTAATGACAAACTATACACTTTGGCACTGACGCCTGTTATCCCTTATGGAGAAGCATAGGCTGCCTCCAATTCACGATGCTGTGTGTTCTTTGGTCTGTCTTTTTTTATTTTGCCTTAGAGATTTCAACTTAGTACTTACCTCGCAATGCAATTTGATCATTTTCTCAGTGTGCCCCTTATCGAACTCCAAAGTCTTTTCCTAATTTCTTCCTCAGCTGGAAGTTGGTTTATTCTTTCCCACAGTACGTTTTTGCTGATAATATCCAGCCAACGAACATTCAGTATCTTACGTAGACAATTGTTTGTAAATACTTGTACCCTTCTGGTTTTGATATTGGTTGACAGTTATTTCGAAGTCCCTATGTTCTTCAACTGTATGAATGCGTTCCTTGCTTTGCAAATTCTCACCTTTAAGTTTGCAACAGATTCTTTGTGTTCATCGATGATGCTACCCAGATACGGTTCCTTCATTCCTGTTGTTATCTTGATTGCTTTCCGTTTCCATCTTTCTTCTCTTCATTTACATCTTCTAAACCTTGTGCTCTCAAACATTCCACTTCCGACTAATGTTACATACTACTTATATCTATAAACATAAGTAACATACACCAAAAGCACATTTACATTTAAATATACAAGTTAAGTTGCTTTGAATTAACAGTAAATTTGACTGGTTTTACCTAATTTATTGGTGTATTTCATCAACGTTTAATCTCTAAAACTATGGGGATATATAAAGCTTAACGTCCACTTAATATAACCGTAATTATGTCCAGTTTAGTGAAATGTTTCTACAGAACCATCAGGTAATGAGATGATTAACAAATCTGTAAAGTTAGACCCATTATAAGCACCTGTCTTCTTTACTACGTTTCCCAAAGAACATTTACAGAACATTAGGACGTACAGGTTAAACCGTATTTATCTTATTTGAGTTTTGAAACTCCTTTTTACTTAACATTTATGGCAATACTAAAGACCTTCTATATTTAATATTATAATGAACTAAAGGATCAAGACGTATATTTATTGCGAGACTGAAAGAACTTGTGTTCGAATCTCGTGAGGCGGGATCGTGGATGCGCAATGTTGAGGAGTCTGATACTAAGACGACACGGCCTTCTAGTTCTTCCAGGTTTTCCATGATGGTTTAGCTTCAATTGATTCATGATCTCAACTATTGAAATTACTATAATATCCACAAAACCCCTTCTGATACTAATCAACATATGTTCACTAGTGACTGAATTCAAGAATTATTTCCTGGAGTTCTAGTGAGAAGCGGTGATCAGTGAAGTTTAACTGGGTCTATTGTGAGATATTAACTCACTGAAGACAATGGTGGATGTGTCGCTCAATATCGTGGATTCTTCGAAGTTAGACATTAACACCACTGAATGCCAGCCGGCTCAATAGTCTAGAGATTAGGCGTTCGTGAGCGAGACTGATAGGTTCTGGGTTCGAATCTCGTGAGGTAAGATCGTGGATGCATACTACTGAGGAGTCTCACAATAGTATGAAACGACCGTCCAGTCCTTCCAGGTTTTCCATAGTGGTCTAGCTTGAATTGACTCATGATTTCAATCATTGAAATTATTATAATATCCGCAAAAACCCCTTCTGGTTTATTTATTCAACATTAAAGGAAAACTGTACAGACATTTATTAACAGAGGATCTAGGGTCTGATCTTATATACAAGTGATAGGCGTTAATTTTCGAACAGTTCAAAATAAGAATGAAATTTCAACGATTCTCATTATATTCACTCGTTGTGGTTTTACTTGTATCTTCTCATTGTTATATAGAACTGCGATTGATCAGTTTCATGTTGGCATATGTGCGTCTTGTACGGAATGCCTCGATATAGCTTTAAGTCACAAGCTTTACAAGCAAGGAGGGATAGTGGCTGGCATTGATGCAGGTACATCCAGCTGACGAGTCCCTAATAGGACGAAACGCGCTTTCTGGATTTCACTGCCAGCCACTATCCATCTTTGCTTAAAAAGATACTCATTATACTTTAATCGTAATGACGCATTTAATTTTACTGTTATACACATTTCCTATTCACTTAAATTTCTATTTAGACATTAATGATGATTATTCAAATCGAATGGGCCACAGTGAATTGAAACCAATACAAGTTGTAGTAGCTCTGTATGATTATGATCCAACTACTATGTCACCAAATATTGATGGTGCACAAGAAGAATTACCATTTCGAGAAGGACAACTTATCAAGGTTGGTTAAATTATTTTTTTATCAGAAGGGATTTTGTGGAGATTTTAGTAATTTCAATAGTTGAAATCATGAGTCAACTGAAGCTAGACCACCATGAAAAACGTGAAAGCACTGGACGGCCTTTTCGTTTCATTATGGGGCTCCTCAACAAGGCGCATTCATGATCCCGCACCCAGCGAGGTTCGAACCCAGGACCTATTAGTCTCACGTGCAAGCGCTTAACCACTAGATCACTGAGCTAGCCGGCATCCAACGTCGTTAATATTCCATACTAGGACGAAACAACCGTCCAGTGCTTCCAGGTTTTTCATGGTGGTCTAGCTTCAATTGACTAATGATTTCAACTATTGAAATTATTTTTTGTCTAATAATAAACACATATTAATTTATTTTGTTTCATTATGAATATTCTGAGTTAAAAAAAACAGTTAAATCAATTAGTTGCGTAATGAAGGGAGACTAAACTTATACATGAACATTTTTGTTGATAGACGAATAATAATCCTAACAGTTGCCAAGTTAACGAAAAAATCTAAGTAATTGTGGTGTATGCTACTTATGTTTATAGATATAAGTAGCATGTAACGCCAGTCGGAAGTGGAATGTTTGAGAGCATAAGGTTTAGAAGATGTAAATGAAGAGAAGAAAGAAGGTGACTAAAAGCAATCAAGATAACAACAGGAATGAAGGAACAATGAAGCTAGTAAGAGATAATTCAAAGAAAATGTGCAAATGGTGTATTTAATGCATGATTTTCACATTATACTAGACCATTGTGTGATTATGCATTGGACAATCAATTGGTCTTCTCCACCTGAATTCTCGTTCAAGCAAATAAATAATTCACTTAAGTATTATCAGCCAGCTCAGATGTATATCACTTTTTTCTTATGATTTAGTGATAGTTAGTCATCTGTCCGGTCTACCGCTCACATTGGTTGTACATTGAGAAATGGATCTCCTAGACATTGATATAAATTTGGTTTATTTAATCCGTGCTGCAAGGGTTGAATAATCACTTGGTTGTAGATTAACTGAAAAAACGGCTAACGAAACAAGACTGACAAATGACAACACTAAAACTAGTTATGACGACCAGTCAGAAACAAGATCTTTAGGACGGACTAATTTAAAACCTTTGAAATAAACAAAGTACTCATTTCTACTCGAAATAAGGTTTGATGCTAGTTTTTGATTGAGATCATGAACCGATCGATGTTATACCACCATTAGAAACCTGAGAGCATTAGATGGCCGCTTCTTCCTGTCAGGTAGAGACAGGTATCTACCTCACTACAATGGAAGATAGTCACGCAATTTCGTGGATTGATTGAAGTTATACATTAACACCGTTGGATGCTGGCCAGCTCATTAGTCTACATCTAGCATTCTGTGTTCTTGTTCTCTTTTCTTAGATCTTCTTAACCTTCTGACTCCAGGTATTTCACTTTCGACTGATGATACATATTATTTATATCCGTCAACATCAGTAGCACACACTACTGTATCAGTTTAGGACAATCTTACTCATATGTTACACCATAAAGTGATGCAGTCACATGGTGGTCAGTGGCCAACGATTGGTTCATACGCCATTTGTTCACTCAGGATACTGATTTGGAATCAATGTTTCCCAACTCCGCGTTCATCAACCCAGTTAAAGAGCCAGACATCCGCTTCTCATCCTCTGAATTTCGCAAACAATACCCCTGTCTCGAGAAGGCAATGAGTATGACTTCACTGGTAGTGGCTGTATACGCGTGGCCATTTGAGAACATTTGAAGAGGGAGAGCAGACTCTCCCTTGGCCGTAACAGAGCTTTGGGGGGCCACTGCTGACCATCTTTAGGATGTAACTTTTCGGCTCTCAATGAAACGTCTTAACCACTGGAGTTCAATCGGTGTCAGATGTGAAACATTTAAATGTCTTATCAATATTCAGTGATCAACAGACACATCTCAATCACATATTTTTTTGAATATACCATAAGCTGTCAGTAACAAATAATATCCACAAATTAATAACTTATTTGTTTTTAAATGGTTAAGATCATGAGTCAGTTGAAGCTAGACCACCATGGAAAACCTGGAAGCACTGAATGCGCATTGCTGAGGAGTCCCACAATAGGATGAAACGACCGATCTAGCTTCAACTGATTCATAATCTTAACCATTAAAATTAACATAGTATCCACAAAACCCATCTGATATTTGTATTTAACTAATTTTATAATCTATTTAGATTCTTACTGAATGTGATGAAGATGGATTTTATCTTGGTGAATGTAATGGTCTACGTGGATTAGTTCCATCAAATATGGTTTCTGAATTACAATCACATTCATTAAGATCACAAAAAATTAATCATTCAATAGATTCTCATTCAAATCTAATAGATATGAATCAACAATCATCAGATCAACTTAATAAAACTTACTCAACGGATATTAATTTACATGGACAAATGAATTCACCAACTCAAAATTATTATACAACTAAAAAATATGATCCATTAATTTCACATACTAATTCTGTTCCTCGAAATGTAAGTAAACGTATATTTCTATATACATAGTTATGAAAATATAAATCCTGACATTATTCAATTCACTTGGTGTTATGATACTTGTATTTTCCAATTGTTATTTTGAGACTGCAATTGATCAGTCTCTTGTTAGCATATGTGCATCCAGTACGGATTGCCTAGATATTGTTTGACGTCACAAGATTTTTAAGCAAAGATTAAAAGGATCTAGCCGTGGAATCCAGGACGCATGTTTCGTCCTATTTGGGACCTGTCAGCTGAGTGTACCTGCATCTCAAAGTGGATGTTCACTCCGAAACTCTAACCCAGTACCATTCGCTTCAAACGTCATCGCAATATTCACTCTACTACTGAGTCCTGATAACCACTCGCTTGTGCAATCGGATGAAGCTTAAATTGGATTAATGTTATTATACTTGTATCTTTTAATTGTTATTTAAGACTACAATTGATCAGTCTCTTGTTCATATATATGTGCATCCTATACGGATTGCCTAGATATTGTTTGAAATCAC
This sequence comes from Schistosoma guineensis, assembly GCA_944470375.2. NCBI lineage: Eukaryota > Metazoa > Platyhelminthes > Trematoda > Strigeidida > Schistosomatidae > Schistosoma > Schistosoma guineensis. The sequence goes on along the minus strand of OX103892.1, from coordinate 4,412,109 downwards.
AAGCTTTTTAAGCAAAGATGGATGGTGTCTAGCTTTGGAATCCAGGATGCGCGTTCCGTCCTATTTGGGACCAGTCAGCTGAAGTAAACAGTACTGGGTCCGAATCCCAGAGTGAACATCAACTCAAAAATGCAAGTACGTCCAAATGACGAGTTTCAAATAGGATGAAACGCGCATTATGGATTTCACTGTTAGCCACTTTCTATCTTTCCTTACAATATTAGTTGTATTATTGCAACCATTACAGATAATCTTTTTTAGTGATTTTTTTCCTTACATTCACTAAAAATCAGTTCATTAATGTGGTTTGTTTTATACCAAACAATCAATCAGAATCATTAAAAGATCCATTTAGTAACTCATGTAATAATAATTCATTGAAATGCAAGATCATAATGTATCGAAAAAAAAGAATTTTAATCTCAGTATTTACATAATTCGAATAATAAGAATGCATAGTTAAGTAATTGGTTAATGCTTAGTGAACTGTACCTTTTAACTCAAAGCTAGACCACCATGGAAAGCCTAAAAGCACTGGATGGCCGTTTCGTCTTAGTATGCGACTCCTCAGCGAGGCGCATCTACGATCTCAAATCGCGAGATTTGAACCCAGAACATACTGGACTCGTATGCGAACGCTTAATCTAAAGACCCCTGAGTTGACATCCAACGGTGTTAATATCTAAATTCAACCAATACATGAAATTGCTCCACCCTCCACCATTGTCTTCAGTGAGTTACTATCTCACAGCAAACTCGGTTTAAATTCTATGTTTCATAAATACATTTAGATCACATACAAGCTGACCCTTCTCCAACAAAATATAATAACTATCTGAATTTCAAATGTTTTCCACTTTTCTTGTTAATACAATTAATCGTTGCAAGATTTCTCAATCCTCAATGAGGGGATTGATGAAATATCTTTGATAATTACATTATAATACGCTTAGACTGAAGTTCCTAAGTTCGAGTTCCCTCGTTTAAGGATCGTAGGTGCCCTTTTCTAAGGAGTCCCATACGTGGATGAATGGTCGCGCGATCACTCATGGATCGATTGAAGGTAGACATCAACACCGTTAGATGCCTACTCAGTGGTTTAGAGGTTATGAGTTCGAGCGTGTGACCTAGGGTCCTGTGTTCGAGTCCCTTTGGTGCAAGATCGTGGATGCGCATTGCTGAAAAGTCCTATACTAGGATAAAACGGTCTTAAGGCAGTGCTTTCAGATTTTCAAAGGTTTTCTAGCTCAAATCGACTCATGAATTCATCCATAATCTTCACAAACCCTCATTCTAATAATATTCTTCACTTATTTATACATACTGTAGTTCATGGTTAAATATGGATATGTACTATCTAGAAATACTAAATTAAAATGAAATATACAGGCATGGCTCGTATGGTTTTCGATGAACCTCCAGTGATAATCAGTCAGAGGATGATATATATCATCAGAATATAGTTTTAACCAAATTATACATGATATTTAGGTACATATTTTTGACAGTTGAGATCATGAGTCAACTGAAGCTAGACCACCATAGAAAACATGAAGGCACTGGACGGCCGATTCGTCCTATTGTGGGACTCCTCAACAGTGCGTATCCACGATCCCACTCAGGGGATTCGAACCTAGGATCTATCGTTTCATTAATCTTTAATCAAACCATCTATTCTACATTAAATACATACAAATTTATTAGTTCCGTTCATGAGTCAATTGAAGCTAGATTACCATGGAAAACTTAGAAGCATTGGAGATCCATTTCGTCCTAGTAAAAGAATCCTTAGTTCAATGCTCATAGGTTTTCTATGATGGTCTAGCTTCAATTGACTCATAATCTCAACTATTGAAATTATTACAGTCTCCACAAAACCCCTTTTGATACATATTTTTAAATTGAATTGGATGAGCAGAATTTCTTGAAATTATTCATTCACTGCCATTAAAGTAACTTCTTTTATGAATTTAATGCTCATCTTGTTGTACTAGTAAGGTAATGGCAACATGAACCTGTAATGGCTTTGTTTGGTTAATCGATCACCTCGATAATTCATCAAGTAAGTTAATCAACAGACTTACTTACTTACAACTGTTACATATCGTGGAGGAGCATAGGCTGTTCACCGTCACTCTCTATCCAACCCTGTACTGGGCAGTCGTTTCCAGTCCGTTCCAGTTGTTATTCATCATTGTCATATCTGCTTCTATTTCCAAACGTAATTTGTTCCTAGGCCTTCCTCTTTTCCGTTTCCCTTCAGGATTCCAAGTTAGGACTTTTCTCGTGATGCAGTTTGATGATTTGCGTAACGTATTTCCTGTCCATTTCCATCGGCTTTTCCTAATTTCCTGTTCAGCTGGAATCTGGTTTGTTCTATCCCACAGAAGGCTGTTGCTGATGGTACCCGGCCAATGGATGTTGAGTATCTTGCGTAGAGAACAAAACCCCATTAAAATGCGTAGACAACTATTTATAAATACTTGTACCTTCTTGATAATGGTTGTAGTAGTTGTGCAAGTTTCAGTTCCGTACAGTAAAACTGTCTTGACATTCGTAGTGAAGATTGTGACTTTGATATTGGTTGAAAGTTGTTTTGAATTCCATATGTTCTTCAAATGTAGGAATGTTGTTGTTGCTTTGCCAATCCTCGCCTTTACGCCTGTATCTGATCCTCCTTGTTCATCGATGATTCTTCTCAGGTATGTGAAGGATTCTACATCTTCCAGAGTTTTGCCATTAAGTGTGATTATGTTGGTGTTCTCCGTGTTGTATTTCAGAATCTTGGTTTTTCTTTTGTATATATTGAGGCCTACAAAAGAGCCTAATCAAAATTGAACCACAATCGAAATTGACTGTAGGAATAGTTGCTATAATCCTATATATATATATATATATATATATATATATATATATATATATATATATATATATATATATATATATATATATATGCCTAGTGGTACGTTGTATCTAAATGACTGATTGATTTTCATATTGATTGTTTATTGATTTATTATTATCGTTATTGAATAATTTTTTTGATTAGCGTTTTTTTCGACGAGTTAGATTTCTACGGGATAGGATCGCTAACCCCATGCCCAATCCTTCTCCTTTATCCGGGCTTGGGACCGGCAGTATCCCCAGAGGAGCTCCAGGGGGGGTTATTATTATCAGAGAGTTTTTTATGAGATTTTGGTACTTTCAATAGTTGATGTTAGACATTATCAACGTTGGATGCCGGCTTAGTGGTCTAGTGGGGGGAATCGTGGACGCGCACTTCTGAGGAGTCCCATATCAGAACGAATCGGCCGTTCAATGCTTCCAGGTTTTCCATGGTGGTTTAGCTTCAATCGACTCATGATTTCAACTATTGATATTATTATTATTAATTGTCTTAAAAATAGATTATGTAATCATTATTATTATTTCTTTTAATCATTTATAGATAGATTTTATGAATGAACATTCATATCATCCACAAATGGCAATACCTGATTATATTGAAATAAAAGATTTACAACCTAATGAATTAGAACAAGATCGTAATGTTCATTATTCCCAATCTCAAACAAAACATACTACTGCTACTGCTGCTGCTGCTACTACTACTGTTACTACTACTAATACTACTACTGAATTAAATCAAAATACAATGAATCAAATTATACCAAGTAAATTAGAATTAAATGACTTATATTTACTTTTTATTTTAGATACATTACATCATAAACCACCAATGGAATCAACAATGAATCAACAATCAAAAATTATGATTGCTATTTATGATTATGATCCACATATATTAAGTCCTAATCCAGATATTGATGTAAGTTAAGAAAGAAATCAACTGTATTGTTATTTTATCTTTTCTGGTTAGCCTTGTTTTTTATATCATCTAGCGAATTAGTTCTCTATAGGATAGGGTTGTTAACCCAATAACCAACCCTTCTCAGTTATTCGAACTAAGGATCGACAGTCACCCTAGAGGGACTTCAAGCGGTGATTAATTTTTGAAATAAGAAGTGAAAGTGAGAATAAATAATCTTTTGTAGTCGTCCTAGCTTGGAGTAAGACAATGAAAATCAATGAATATATATATATATATATACTTTATTTTTAGAGGTTACTTAACACAAAAAAAGTTTGGAACATTTGGTGCTATATCCTAGGTCACTGAAGATATGTGTCTGTGAAACATTATGGTAATTAAAGATTTTCAGTCAGTCAGCTACAACGTAGGACCAGGCACATATATGCATCGGTTCAGGTTGCCACACCTCATTAACACAACAAGATGGACACCGGATTCATGGAAGTAGTTAATTCAGAGGTGGTAATATATAAAAGAAAGATTGCAATAAGGATATAGTACAGGAAGAAAGAATTAGTTAGTAGAAAGACAGATATGAAGTGATTGTAATCTCTTAGTTTAAGGGAAGACAGAGAGTGTATACACCGACGCCTTTGTGATCGATTCTGAGCCATGTCACCAAGAGTCTCCAACCGTTGGTTACGATAGTCACGCGGACCCCAACCAAGTAGTCTGCATCTACCAACATGGCTCAGACTAGAAGTTAGTGACTTCAAGCACTGATGCCACGTTTTGGTTTGGTCGCCCCTAACTTTCTTCCAACCATCTCCGGCACCGATTAGCATTGCATGTCGTGGTAGTCGGTGTTCAGACATACGTAACACGTGGCCCAACCATCTCAGTCGATGAAGATTCACAACCTCATGAACTGATTTACCATCATTCCCTAATACCCTGCGTCTAACCTCACTATTACTTACCCGGTGATCCCAGCAGACGCCAGCAATATTTCTAAAGCATCTGTGGTCGAATGCTAATAGCTTACGAGTGTCTTCTACTCTTAAAGACCATGTTTCGCTGCCGTAAAGTAAAACAGAACGGACTGCCGCGCAGTATACTCGTCCTTTTATTGATAGACGGATATCTCGCCTTCGCCACAGGTGACGTAAGTTGGCAAAAGTCAAGAGAGCTTTTCGAATCCGTGCTGAGATTTCGTCCGATATATATATATATAACGGGAGGATGAATTACAACTGGAAGGAGCTGGAAAGGATTGCCCAGGACAGGGTTGGATGGAGAATGCTGGTTAGCGGTCTATGCTCCTTCACGAGGAGTAACAGGCGTAAGTAAGTAAGTAATATATATATATATATATATATAACTGGATTCCAAAATGATGATTCATCAGTATTATGTCAATTATAAAACTTGGAAGTATTAAATTTATAAGCAAAGATGGATAATGGCTAACAGTGGAATCCAGGAAGAGCGTTTCGTCCTGCTTGGGATTCATCGGCTGGGCGTACCTGCATCTCAGAGTTGACTCAAACCCAGTACCGTACGGTTCATATGTCATCACGTTATCGACTTAGCTACTGAGTCCTGATAGTCACCAGCTTGTGCAATAGGGTGAAGTTTAAATTCCCTTGGTATTGTTTACTTGTATCTTCCTACTGATGTTTAGGACTAGTTGAACAGTCTCTTATTGGAACATGCACATCCTGTGCGGACTGTCTCGATATAGCCTTAAGTCACAAGCTATATAAGCAAAGATGGATAGTGTTCAGCAGTGGAATCCAGGAAGAGCTTTTCGTCTTATTTAGGACTCGTCAGTTGAGTGTACCTGTATGTCAGAGTTGATGTTCAGTCCGGGATTTGAACCCAGTATTGTTCGGTTGAAATATCACCGCGTTACCCACTTAGCTACTGATTCCTGATAGCCACTCACTTTTGTAATAAGGTAAAGTTTAAATTCACTTGGTGTTGTTTGTAAATTTTACTGTAATCAACATTTATAGAATTAAATAAACCTTTAGTGGCCCTATATCTGATTCTAGTTACATCATAGGTTGATTGTTATCATTAAATATACAGACAATCAACCATTGACTTAATTCAACTTAAGAATGAAGTTTTGAATATGTATATTTCGTACACTTATTGATATAACCAAACAATTAAAGAAACAAAGCGAAGAAAACGAAATAAAATGGAACGAAGTGATGCACAGTATAGAAGGCTTCAATATTTATAGTCAGACTAAAAAAATCAGTTCCAGACACGTAATGAATAAGGTAAGCCATTCACACATATACGCTCATATAAAATCAGTCAAGATTAATAATCAAATAAATGACAAGCTTGAAGCGTTGCTTCAGAAGAATGAATAAATTGGTCTATTCAAAAGGTAGAATAATCTTATATGAACTTGATATAGTAACAGCCCCATCTACAAACCATTTATTGTTAGGATTTATCTCGGTTACTGTTAACGATTTAATATTACGTTTGAAATATGGGTGAACACTGTATTTATATTTAAATGAAGAAAATTCGTCCTACTGTATAGATTGATATTTTTCTGAATGATTATTAAGAGACCAGTATTCAATAACTGATTATTATTATTATTATCATTAGGTGACTGAAGATTCAATAAAGCTATCAACAGTGTTAGGTATAAAGAAGTTGAACAATTAGATGAAGTGTATACAATCCATGATATTGCGTAACCATCTTCCATTGTACTGAGGTAGATGCCTATCTCTACTTGACATGGATTAGCTCCACTTGTCACGGCTTCGCAATAGAACTCCAAGAATTCCCTCACGAAGCTAGTCACTAATGGGCACATAGTAATTATCAGTATGGAGTTGTGAAGATTGTTAAGATTTTGATTGAGATCATGAATCAATTGGTGTTAGACTACCATTGAAAACCTGGAAGCACTGAACGGCTGTTTCGTTCTAGTATGGGACTCCTCGGCAGTGAGCATCTACGACCTCTCTCGTGGGATTCGAACTCAAGGTCTTTAGTCTTTCGCGCGAACGTCCATTCTCTAGACCACCAAGCCGAGTCCCGCGATAGGACGAAACGGTTTTTTTTGGTGCTTCCAGGTTTTCAATGGCGGTTTAACATCAATCTGTTCATGAGCTGAATCAAAAAAATTCTTGTATTAAGTTAATATGAACTATACTCAGCATATAACTTGTTATAACCCTAAGTATTTTTCATATATGTGATTTCATTTTAATTATTGATCAAAATTGGGTGTATTAATCAATATATAAATGAGTGTATTTTCGACCAGGGTCGTCATCTTCGTCGTAGTGTTTTAGGGGATCAATAAATTTTCACTCATATCAGTCTATGTGTTCTTAACTTCGTGTCATGGAAATTACAGAGGTCCTTCGTTTCAAGTATAAGTAATAATCGTGGCGAGACTCTAATTTATGGACGAGCCAATCAGAAGCGTTTTAGAGATTTCAAGGTTACGGGGCCAACATCAGCACTTAATGTTAACGTACGATCGGTTCACAGGGGATTTTATACAAAAGGTGATAACTGAACGGCTATAATAAATAAAACTGCGAGACTATAATTTGTGGACGAACAAATCAGTATAGGATAACAGATCTCGTATTTTGGCTCGAAAGTCTTTCATCCATTTGGCTAAATAAATTTCTGGCATTATAGCTGATGTCAGTTCGTGATGAAAACCCCATATATAATTCCTAAGGCAAATTACGACAATTATTGAGAAATGGGTGATAAAAGCACCAGTAACACTGGCTGCAGCTAGGTACTACAATACATACGGTTGTTTGGAGAGCGTACAGACTCTTACGTAGGCTTGGTCATGTGCATCGTGTCGTTATCCACAAGTAGCATTTTGTGCACTCACCAATCGGAGTGCACATAAACACTATTGAAGCTATGTGTTCGAGGCTGAAAGAATTTTTGAGACTTTATCATGACTCTAGAGGCCGATTATTCTGTAGCCGTATGGATGATTCCCACTACTGTAGTCATTACGATATTAGAACCTCTGAACCTCTTCCTAACCTTGACAAGTTTTTGAACCACATATAAGAAGTGTATTTTGACTCTATACTGACTGTTTACTGATTGGCTAATATTTCTCAAGGTCACCTGTGATTTGTTCAAGGTTGTCCATAAATTAGAGTCTCGCCGATTCTATTGATTTTTTTTTTTGGTTGCTTATTTCTATAGGCTGAATTATCCTTTCGAGCAGGTGAACAAATTCTCATTTATGGTAATATGGATGATGATGGATTTTATTATGGTGAAACAAAAGATGGTCGTCGTGGTCTTGTGCCTTCAAATTTTTTAAATTCTTATAATAATGAAATTCATTATTTAAATAAACAAAAAAATTTTACAAATTTACATGATTATGATCAAGAAAAAATACAAAATCATAAAGATCAATCATATTCAATGGATCCATTAATTCGAATATCGAATCGAACAAATTCATCACAATTACATAATAATAATACAAATTATGTTAGAAATACGAGATCAGAAGTAAGTGTCTATGACATGATTAGATATTTATATATGAGGATAGAAATATTGGTATATATGAAGGTATCAAATAGATATGCACTACACAAGTGATTCGATTAAGATCGTCAACTGTGGTGTTTGAATGAACTAATAATACTTTTGTACTTGTTGAATACTTGGTTTCGAATTCTAAATGCAGTACATTCGTTTGCGGTTGTCTAGTAGTTCTTGATCTGATAACGGTATTTCTGGGATTATTAGTTTATACTACAATTCAAATACTTCTAATCATTATATCAACTCAAGATACAGGAGCCCATATGTACCATTGGTTTTGAATAAGGGTTTTCTAACTCGCTTAGGTGGACTGTTCGTGTCCATCGACCTGGTTAAAGTGTCTAATATTCTCTTTTCGTCCTCTGAATTTCGTAAACAACATTAATGCCACGAGAAGGCAGTGAGTAGAACTTCCGTGGTAGTGGTTGTATGCATATGACCATGTGGAAGTATTTGGAGTGAAAGAACTGATTCTCCTCAGTCTTGGCCGTAACACGTCATTTTCGGGGGCGCAGAGATAGCTAAAATTTATTACCCTCATGAATAATAAAACGAATAATTAATCGAAGAAAATTTTATTTACAACCATGTCCATTCCTATAAACTGTATAATTTTATTTACAGTACAAAATTAATTAGATTTTTAAACAATGTGTGTTAATATGGATGAGTATAAGAATTGCAATCTAAGGGGGCGGGATCGTGGATGCGCATTGCTGAGGAGTCCCATACTAGGACGAAACGGCTATACAGTGCTTCCAGGTTTTTCATGGTGGTCTAGCTTCAATTGACTCATGATTTCAACTATTGAAATCTAAGGAGTGTAAAAATATGTAAAAACCGATTAATAATAGTGAGTGTAGTAGATTTGAAATTGGTAATATCCATAGATTAAACGCAGATGGTTCGGCATTTTAAAACAGGTAGCATTGAACAGCTGTTTCATTATATTATGAGAATGTTCGGTAGTACGCATTCGCAAACTCATCAAAAGTCGAATTCAGAACATTCAGGCAAGTGTTTATTTGTTAGACTTCTAGGTTGACATCCGATGGTATACATTTACAGCGTTATGAATCCGTGATTTGGAAACAATCATCGAATGTCATCAATGACTATTTGTTCATTTACGAGATATCTGAAACTATGATCAGAATGAGGTTTGTGGAAATTGTAATGATTTTAATAGTTAAATTCATGAGTCAATGTAAGCTGGACCACCACTGAAAACCTGAGAGCACTGGACGGTCGTTTCTTCTTAGAATAGGACTCCTCAGCAATGCGCTTCCACGATCCTGAACGAAATGGGTTTGAACCCAGGACCTTTGGTCTCGCGCACAAACGCTCAACCTCTAGACCATTAAGCCGGCATCCAACGGTGCTCACGTCTAACTTCAATCGTCAATGAGTTGTTGCGCAACCATTCATCCGTTATTTGAGGTAGATACCTGTCTCTACTCAACACGGATTGGACTCCACTGATCAAGGCTTCTTACTAGAACTCCAGGAAATCATCTTAGGGCCAGTCACTAGTGAGCACATAATGATTATGTTCAGAATAGGGTTTGTAGAGATTGTAGTGATTTTATTAGTTGAATAGCTGAGGAATCCCATACAAGGACGAAACGGTCGTTTAGTGCTTCTAGGTTTTCAATGTTGGTCTAGCATACATTGACTCATGAATTCAACTATGTTGATAGACTATGTGTCAACACTTCATCTAAGGTCATAGAATATCAGGAGACTGAATGAATCTCTGTTAATGCTTCTATAGTTCTGTATTTACTAAAAGTTGATTTCAATTAATGAAAACTTATATCTTTGATCATCAAATGCTTAACTGAAAGTGACTTAGTGTAAGGTGCAGACATAAAAAATGAATTTATAAATAGAATGTTAACTTCAAGTAAGTTAATGTAGTAAATAGTTGGATTCATCCACAGATAAGACTGCATAAATGATACATTAGGAAAAAATAACCTAAAAATTGAAATCCTTGTAGGATTACTGAAATTTTATAATCATTAGATTAGATATAATACTTTAGTAGAACTTCGTACGTACGTACATCAGTTCGAGTTGTCATACCACGTTACCACACACATACAATTGTTAATTCAAATACCATTGTGGTAGAGGTAGTAAGAGTATAAGCAGTAATCGAAATGATTAGGGTTTGAAGATGTTATTCAAGGAGTATAATCCAGTGAAATAAATTTGGAAAGAGAAAAAAAGAAACAAGGAAAATTCAGAAGATCAGCATCTAGGAGAACACAAAGAGTGGATGTACCTGTGCCATTGCAAATGATTTTCAGCTATGTCACATTCAAGATCTCTAACCATCGGTTGCTATCACCACGCGGATCCTGATCAGGTAGTCTACACCTACCAACATGACTCAGTCCACTTGTCAATGACTTCATGAATTTGTGTCATGTTTTGGTTTGGCGGCCCCTAGCTTTCTTCCAATCTACTCCTACACCATAAAGCATCGCACGTCGGCGCGTGTACTATGTTTAGATAAGATGATAGTGAACAATAATATCAAATCTATTTATTGAATATTTTTCTTTACAATTTCAAGATCATAATAGAAAGAAATCTATTCGTAAAAAAAACTTCTTTCTCTCTGAAAGATTATTTTCTATTTTATTTAATAAAAACATTTTAGCCAAATTCTGATCGAACTAAACTTGTGCATAATACACGATCCAGTTCACCTTGTACACAAACAAGATCATATACTACTTCTAATAATGATGCTGTAATAAATACAAACATCAACTCAACTAATTATCATCGAGATGAATTACCTATGAATGATATGGAACGTTTTCCTGAGAATGAAGACAATCCAATAATTGTAATGGATTTAAATCCGATATCAAACAATTCACATGTAAGTTTATGTCTTTTTTCTACCTATGAATTATTATCATATCAAAGAATCCAGTTGTAATGAGTTTTCTGTTTTATATAAGCTCCTGAATGCCGTGGTACCGTTGAGGATGAGGAGAGTCAGATCTCTCTCTCTCTCGAAATACTCACACATGGCCACGCGTATACAGCCACTCCTAGGGAAGTTCTACTCATTGCTTACTCGCGATGGGACTGTTGCTTATGAAATTGAGAGGACGAAAAGAGAATATCTGATTGTTTAACTGGGTTGGTGGATATGAAAATTCATCTGGGAGAGTTGGAAAACCCTGATTCCAAACCAATAGTGCACATGGGCTCCAGGATCCTGAGGAAAAGAAAAGGTCTATGAACCAATCGTTGGTCACCGGCTACCATGAGACTGCATCTCCTGACGTTGCTACACTGCCTCGAAGGCTCCGGGAATGGCCCCAAGCAATGTCACAGCCCACACACAAATCAAGTGACTTGTGTAGCGCATATGTATTCAGTGCCGCTTTGTACCAATGTTTTTGTGTTCAACCAAACCAAAAATAAATAATCACATATTAAGAAATGAAATATTTAAAGGTGTAAACATCCCATTGGACAATAAGTTAACAAATTTGAATTTCAACAATACAAAACATTTTCGAAGTGGTTATCTACTACTTAAATTGACATTTTAGCATATAGTTTAGTTGGTAATACATTTTTGATAAATATATATAAGTATAGAAAACATGACGAGATTATAATTTATGAACGAACGAATCAGATTTGGGATAACAGGTCTCAGATTTTGGCGCGATATTCATTCATCCATTTAATCAAATAAAGTTTTAATACTTTAGCTGATATCAGTTCATGATGAAAAAAACCATAAATCGAATTCTTAACCCTAAATATCAGTTGTAAATCATAATCTTTATTCTTCACATAGGTTTATAACTTTAATTTAGCTCGAGTAAGTAGGTGGACATTCTCAAAGCCACTATAACGTCACGTGTGTTATGTATGCCCAACCACCGACTGCCCCGACAAGCGATGTTTTGTGATGTAGGAGTAGATTGGAAGAAAGCTAGGGGCCGCCAAACCAAAACATGACACAAATTCATGAAGTCATTGACAAGTGGATTGAGTCATTTTGGTAGGTCTAGACTATCTAGTTGGGATCCGCGAGATGATAGCAACCGATGGTTAGAGACCTTGAATATGACATGACTGAAAATCGATTGCAATGGTGCAGGTGCATCCACTCTTTGTGTTCTCCCAAATGCTAATCTTCTGAATTCTCCTTGTCTCTACTTTTCTCTTTCCATACTTATTTCACTGGATTATACTCCTTGAATAACATCTTCAAACCCTAATCATTTCGATTACTGCTTATACTCTTACTACCTCTACCACAATGGTATTTGAATTAACAATTGTATGTGTGTGGTAACGTGGTATGACAACTGGAACTGACGTACGTACTTACGAAGTTCTACGTTGTTACTGACTAACTTACTGAGTCCAACCATATTAAATTACAGGATTTATTATTAAAATATCAGTCATTAATATTCATAACAGTAATACTTTTGTATGGATATATCAATGCAGAACATTGATATGAAACATCCTTCAGACAATATAAACATCGGTAATGACTAATTCAATCAGCAAAAACTAGTATCATGTACATAACAACGATGTGATTTATCATAGTAATTAAATATGAAACTCTGAAGATCATTATTCAAAGATACTCACTTTAACGCCATCCATATAAATAAAAACTCTTCTAAATAAGTATACTACAGTGTGCACTACTTACAGATAGATATAAGTAGTATGTAGAAAAATAATCAAATTAGAATGATTATTAGCAGAAGATTAAAATCAAGAAAAGATGAAGATAAACAGAGTAATCAAAATAACAAGAGTATTAGAAGAATGATAAAGTACGTAAGAGACAAATCAAGGAAGAAGTTTCAAATCAGATTCAGATTTGTGTAGTATGAATAGAAGGCCTACGACTTATGTTATTCCTTTTCTAGTATGCTTCTATGAGTGTCTAGTCTTTTCTTGAATGAGTCAATTGAAGGTGTAGTCAGTCAGTCAGTCAGCTACAACGTAGGACCAGGCACATATATGCATCGATTCAAGTTGTCATACCTCATTAGTACAACAAGATAAACATCGGAATCATAGAAATAGTAATTTCAGTGGTGGTAATATATAAAAGAAAGATTGTGTATAAGGATATAGTTGTTATGCCCGTATAAGAGTAATGAATGGTAACTTTTAGGATCCATTTATGGACCATTACTATGCGTATATTTTTATCGTATAATTGTTGTGTAACTAAACTATTCATATTCATATCTCTCTTATCATAGGCTTTATTTTAACCTGTAAACTGTTATTATATGATTTTCCATTCTTGAATTATTCCCTGTCTATTAGTCACTGCCCCCTCATTCACAGCCACATCTGGCTAATTCTTGTACACATGTTGTTTCATATTTTACTGGTACGATGTGGTCTGTATGATCGGTATGTTTGAAATATAATGATTCATATTGCAGAGGCTGAGACTGGTGTTCTGGACTTAACTGGCTGGGCTAGGCGGAAAGCAGGACTAATCAGGACTTTAGGCTGCTAGGACATGTTTTACGCGTCCTTGGTCCGATCGATAATTCGCTGCTCCTGATTGGCAGCTTTGGGCCATAACAATAGTACAGGAAGAAAGAATTGGTTTACGACATTTCGTTGTACTAGTTACAAAAGAGCCCAATCAGAGATATCGTGGTTGCGAGCCATATGTAGCGAAAAAAAATATACATTAATCAGATATCGATTCTTGAAATTCGAACATCTAATTGGCGATTACTCGATATTTATCACAAGGATCGGTCACTAACTTCTAGTCTGAGCCATGTTACTAGATGCAGTGTACTTGGTTCGAGTCCACATGACTACCGTAATTAATGGTTGGAGACTCTGTGTGACATGGCTCACAGTCGATTACAATGGAGTAGGTGCATACACTCCCTCTCTACCTTTAAACTGTAAGATTGAAGTCGCTTCATATCCTTCTTTCTACCAACTAATTCTTTATTCCTGTATTATATCCTTATACACAATCTTTCTTTTATATATTACCATCACTGAATTAACTACTTCTATGAATCCGGTGTTCATCTTGTTGTGTTAATGAGGTATGGCAACTTGGACCGATGCGTATATGTACCTAGTCCTACGTTGTAGCTAACTGACTGACTGACTGAGGATCGATCAAGAAACAAAAAAAGTAAACTTGTTGAAATACTTTGTGCTGAGAATTCTATATTGTACCAAAAATACAATATTGAATAAAGCCATGAATAATAATAATAATAATAATAATAATAATAATACCTGTTATGTATATATTTTTCTACTTTATATGTTTTAGAGAAAAGGTAAGTCAAATAAAGATTATGATACAACTTATATGAATCAACGTGATACTGATGTTCCTGATAACTATATAGCAACAACTGGTCCTAATTATACACAACGAAGACGTTCAACAATACGGAGTTTATTTAAACGAGAATAAATTCAAATTCTTTCTTCATCTTTTTTTCACTTTCTATTTTTTTTCTCTGAAAATAAAAAAAAGAAAGAGAGAAAAAAGAAAAAAGAAGAAAACAATATTGTCAATGATAATAAACGTTAAATAAGATCATATTATCAACTTACATTGTTACTATACCCTTTACTGTGATATTGTATTGGTTCCATAAAACACATGTACACAAACTTGAATATATACATATACATACATACATGCATACATACATGGATCTATTTCAACTGTTTGCTTATTTTTCTAATATGAGTAACATAAAAGTGTAATGACAAAAGTAACTGACAAACAAAAGGATCAAAACAAAAAAAAGAGAGATGAGTGTTCCCACATTTTATTTTTTTGGGAGTGGGGGGAGAAGGGGTGAAAGCAAATGCAGTACTAAATTAATACAACTTTGGCTTAATTGTTTACAATTTTGTGTATAAAAGAGAAGATTCCGTTGTTTGTTTGTTTGTTTATTTTTGAAAAGAAAAAGGAACAAAAACGAAAAACGAGTTAGCAACTCAGTTAAGTTTGAAATATAAAAGAAAAAAATAAATAAAGGAGCAAATCATGGACAACAATAGGAGGATATATATATATGACCATTTTAAAAACAACAACAACAAAACCAAAGAAACTACATTTTCCAATTCTCTATACCCATCCACATCCGTTACCTTCCATTCATTTATCCATCAAGATCAACTTTTGTAGAATAAAAGAAAAGTTTTTTTACAGTAAAATCTAAATTCAATTTCTCTTCTTAATTTTTGTATCATATTTGTAATGGATATTATTATGTAGTTTGAGATGTAGTAATGTATATTTTATTTTGATGGAGTTTTGTTCTCTAAGTTGAATGGGTTGGGTCATGGATCTTTCATTGTTCTTCTGAATGATGTCATCAGTAGCACAAACTTTAGGTAGAAGTGAAGTGTTTGAATTTCTTCACATATGGCTCATAGCTTGTCCTGTAGACCTCGATGTTGAACTACATATGGAGAAATTTGAATATTTCATTTCTATCTGAAGTTTGTACTGATGATGATGATGTCATTCAAAAGGACGACGAATGCTCAGTGATCAAACTATCCAATTCAGAGAACAAAACTCCGTCAAAATCATTCACCTGAGCTAGAAATCTTTTTCATCATCTCAAAATGCATATTTTATTACTAAACGATTGATATTTGAATTTAGAAAATTGATCCTTAAACTTTAAATGACAATTATAAATGTGATAAGATTAAAGACAATAGACAAGAAACATTAAATCTAGAATTCATTGTTACCTTTATGGTTATTAACAAATTGTAGTAATTCTAGTTTAGATATACCCAGGGGTTAGGTAAGTTTCATAATTAGAATCTAGTAATAAAGTGTTCAAGCAGTAAGTGATCGTTTATTGACCATTCAGTAATAAACAAAGTCATACATGTTTTGTCAGTTAGAATATAGTCAGTAATCTGATTGCTTGATTTATTGATAGATTGTCATGGTTGATATTTCAATAGTTAACTATTGAATTATAATACTTCATGTAATTCATTATATACAGTAATAATATATAATTTGATTATATATACTATTATAGTATTTAACGCCAGTATAGGATTGTGGAAATAATTGAGTTTAGATTGACGTCATGAATGGATCAAGGTTAGACCATCATTGAAAACCTGGAAACACTAGATAACAGTGCGATATCGTGGATTGATTGAACTTAGAGATGAACACCGTTAAATGCCAGCTCGGTGTGCGAGGCCGAAAGTCATGGGTTCGAGTCCCTTTGCTGCGACATCTAAGGTGTGCATTGCTGAGAAGTTTCTCATGTACTTAGAAAATTTAGTAGATAAAAAATAAAAGTAACTTCTTTGAGAAAATGTATAACAAAAATGCAATTAGTATCAGAAGGGGTTTTGTGGAGATAGTAGTAATTTCAATAGTTGAGATCATGAGCCGATTGAAGCTAGACAACGATGGAAAACCTTAAAGCATTAAACGGCCGTTTCGTCCTATTGTAGGACTCCTCAGCAGTGCTCATCCACGATAACGCCTCGCGAGATTCGAACCTAGGACTTATCGGTCTCACATACGAGCGTCTATCCTACAGACCACTGAACCGGCCGGTATTTAATAGTGTTAATGTCTAACTTCAACTAATCCACGAAATTGAGCGACACGTCTACTATTGTCATCAGTCAGTTACTATCTCACAACTGACCCCTCTGAACTCCATTGATCACTGCTCCTCACTAGAACGCCAGGAAATACATCTTGGAGACCGACACCAGTGAGTATATATTGATTAGTGTCAGAATGGGTTTTGTGGAGATTGTAGTAATTTCAATAGTTGAAATCATCAGTCATTTGAAGCTACAATTGCTAAGTTGTATGCTTTGTAAAAACTCCTTTTTGTCATAAACTGAAATCAACTAAATAACAAATGAAAACTCGAGAAAACCGAAAATCGAAACTGTAAACTATCGCGTTTCGATTTAACGTTTTCAAAGTAATACTTATGTCCTGTAACCTAAAAGTCAAAACTTTATTCTACAATACGGAGTAGATCACCAACGTAGATGATCTATGTCGAAATGATTGGAGGCCTACTCGAGTTAGACGGGAATGGTGTGACGAACCAGCTAACGTCGAAGTCACACCTCGTGGTCAGCACCTTACCCTATTGACATATCAAGGTATTATAGATGCTTTGAAGACTGTACAATACAAAGAACGTTATTACAGAAACATATTAGTTAAAGTAGATACAAGCGAAAGAAAGACCACCGCCGCATAGGCCAGTCCACGGCGTACGATTAACTGATGCACGTTGATTGTCTTTGACCTTGACGAGGGGTCAGTGATCTGTACGATATATAGTGACCAAACTGCCGGATGATTTGGCTAGGGCTCAGTGACATTTCACTGGCCCTACAACGGCTATGGATAAGTACTATTAAGAAGTCTCATACAAGAATAAAATAGTTTAAATTAGTTTATGTTGAGGATGTTAGATCTCCAGAAATTGGTAAATACATTATATTTGTAATGCTATTTTAAAAATTTGAATTTCTTGTTTTCGCGCCACAAGCGCTCATTTTCACCTTCATGTTGTATTTCCCACTTGGGAGAAACTTAAACGCTATTGGGTCATTATATCTTTTAGTACGCTATTTTGTAACGCTTCCCAAGGACAATTTTATGCTGTATATATACGCTTGATTTGTGTTTGTCGTTGTTGTTTGTGCTTCTGGTTGCTTGTAAAATATATTCCCTCTCTTCCGAACTTAAACTTCTCTCTCTAGTTAGCGGGGCTAAGACGCGTCAGAATAACTAGCTTATCTGTTATTGTGTCACAAAGTCTTCGTTCCGTTCTCAGATTAAGTGAATTGATAAACGCTTCAAACATAACAGTTTCTGAAGAGCATTGTCTGATTGATTAACAGAATTGTAAATGATCGTTAAGAAAAAAGCAATCCAAAAACATTTGAGTGAATAACAAGGAATATTTCATTATGTACAACGTTAAAGAAATATTCTACCACTTTTCACTCACAAGACATCGATAGAACTAGTGAAGACTCATCTATGTAGATAAAGGTGACGAATATGTCAATAGGAGAAATCAATAATTTTGTCCATATCCGAAGTACTTTATAATCGTCTATTATTCTAACCAAGTATGATATCTTCTATGACAATCCTTCGATTTTTCTACTTTAGGCATCACAGTTGATGATGATAGTTATAAAATATAAGTGAAATATAATTTTATGTATCTCAGAAAGGGAGTTTTGTGGAGATTGTAGTAATTTAATGATTGAATTCATGAGCCAATTAAAACTAGATCACCATGGAAAACCTGTAAGCAATGGACGGCCGTTTTGTCCTAGTATAGGACTCCTCAGTAGTGTGCACTCATGATCCCGCTCGCAGGATTTGGCTGTGATCTAGCGATACTACTCAAACGTCCAGATAGAAGTAGACAGGGCTTGTTTTAATCCTATAGATTATTAATTCCAAAATTGAAAGTTTTAACCACTATTCTGAAGAACGATTACACGAAATAATAATTCATCTGTAGAGTCAATAAAGCAATTAGTAGAGGCCTATAGTTTTAATCACTAAGGTATAAACCACTGAAATTATGGCAATACGATGACAGTTGATTCAACAGAAATAATGTGATATCTTCCTAACATAAGCATAGAACTAAGTTATGGACTTGGATTATTATTTCAGTGATTGAAATGTAAGTAGTACCAAATGTTTTGTTCAGCGTTCTAGTCTGAGTTACTTAAGATAAGTTATTAAGTATGATTTAATACGGACTATTTATCCCTACTACCATAAACTAATTCTCAAAGTTGAATTCACGAGTTGATCTCATCTAGACCACCATTGAAAACCTGAACCAAATGTCCTGGGCTTGAGTCCCGCGTACTAAGTCACGGATTTGCACTGCTGAGGATTCCTATAGTAGAACGAAACAGTCATTCAATGCTTCCATGTTTTCAGCGGTGAACTAGATTAGATCTACTCGTGAATTGAACTGTGAAACTACTACAATTTTCACAAATCTCCATACTGATAATACATTAATTTGTTAAATTTATGCAACAAATTTTATCAGTTCACGATTTAACTATTTAAATATTCTCATCAATTTCTATAGTTATACATCCACATTAATGATTCAAAAGAATGATCAAGTATAAGGCAAATACATCTTGTTCACACCGTTGTAACATATGAGTTTAGGATTATTTGTAAAATCCAATCCAATCCATGTTAAATTGTCAATGTTGAAACTATTAGTTTGAATAATTCATTATTTGTATTGTTTATTTGAATCTTCCTATTTTGATGTTTAGAATTACAGTCGATCAGTCTCTCTTATTGGTATATGTGAATCCTGTACGGATTATCTTAAGTCACAAGTATTATAAGTAAAGATTGATGGTGGCTAGTAATGGAATCCAGGACAACGCTATGGCAATTGAAGTGAAGTGTATTGGGTTCGAGTCCTAGAGTGAATATCAACTTTGCGATACTGGTACATCCAACCGAAGAATCCTAAATACGATGAAACGTGCGTCCTGGACTTCATTGCCCGCCACCACCTATCTTTGAATAACTTGAATAGTTTATCAGTCAAATGAAATTGTGACATAAATTTAAAAAGTGGCCATGTTTAAGGTAAATATGCTACATGAAGTTGAGAGATTTACATCACTTTATACAGCACGTTGTCACAATTGATTGAACACTGGGTGGTACACCTTGCTGACGTGTGCCAAGTAGCACAAAACCGAGGTCCAGGTTTTCCTGTTGACTACCTCCAACCACCATCTAACAGCACATGGTATTCCACTAAATAATTGATATGATTTATAATTACACTTATCTTACTCTATACTACTCATTTATCTGGATTGTTAACGACTTGAATGTATAACTGAAGAATCTGATGGGAATTTATTGAAAAGAATATCTTTCGTCCATATATCTGTATTTCATGATTGTTACCAACCCTCTTTAAAAGAATTTTAATATCAGTGAGAGAGTTCAAATTAGCTTCTCTTAATACCACAAATCTAGACGACACAGAACCAATTCAGTGACAAGAACAGTCAATGAAAAGCTATTAAAATTAATTGAAACATTTTGTCCGCAGTATATTATTTATAATGTCAATATGATTCTACTGTTTACGTACAAACTCTTGTAAATCCAGTTTAATAAGAAGTGATTTGCAATATTTAGTTTGATTTCTATCCTATTCATTTTCTTTCATCTACATGGTTCCTCATTGCCCCCAAATGACCTGGTACGGCAGAGAGTGGGGAGAGTTCGCTCTCCTTCAAATGCTTTCACATGGCCACGCGTATACAACCACTGCCACGGATGTCCTACTTATTGCCTTCTCGTGATGGGGGTGTTGTCTACGAAATTGAGAGGACCAAAAGCTAATGTCCGACAATTTAACCGGGTTGGTGGACACGGAGGATCCATCTAGGGGAGTTGGAAAACTCTCATTCCAAATCAATGGCGCACATGGACTTCAGTATCCTAAACGAACAAATGGCGTATGAACCAATCGTTGGTCAACGGCTACCATGAGACTGCATCTCCTTACGTTGCTCCACTGCTTTGTGAATCAGACCTTCAGGTCGAAGGCTCTGGGTGTGGTATCCTAAGTAAACCACTTGCTTCGGTTTGGGCATCCGGGCAGTATCCCAGTCCTTACACATATCAAATGAGATATGTGTGGCGCATATGTATTCACAAAGACATAAGCAACCCAAGACAAACAGTAAGAGGATACTGACATGTACCATAAGTTTTAATCTTATTATAAAACATTTTACGACTCAGTCAGTCAGTCAGTAACAACGTAGAACCTCGTACGTACGTACATCAGTTCGAGTTGCCACACCACATAAGCACAGAGATGCAGTTGTCGATTCAAATCCCGTAGTGGTAGAGGTAATAAGAGTATAAGCAGTAATCGGGAAGATTAGGGTTTGGAGATGTTATTCAAGGAGTATAATGCAGTGAAATAAATTTGGAAAGAGGAAAAAAGGGACATGAAGAATTCAGAAGATTAGAATTTGGGAGAACACAGAGAGTGGATGCACCTGCGCCATTGCAAACGATTTTGAGCCATGTCATTCAGGGTCTCTAACCATCGGTTGCTATCATCTCGCGGTCCCCAACCAGGTAGTCTGCACCTACCAACATGACTCAGTCCACTTGTCAGTGACTTCATGGACTTGTGCCATGTTTTGGTTTGGCCGCCCCTAGCTTTCTTCCAACCTACTCCTATACCACTGAACATAGCACGTCGAGGCAGTCGGTCGTTGGGCATACGTAACACGTGTCCCAGCCATCTCAACTGATGAAGTTTCACTACTTCATCAATTGATTTGCTATCCTTACCTAGTACCCGTTTCCTAACAACTGTGTTACTTACTCGATGGTCCCATGATATACGAGCAATGTTTCGAAGACACCTATGATCAAATACTAGTAACCTACGGATATCCTCTACTCTTACCGGCCATGTTTCACTGCCATAAAGGACGGAACGAACTGCTGCGCAGTAAACCCGTCCTTTGGTTGATAGACGGATATCTCGCCTACGCCATAAATGACGCAAGTTGGCAAAAGCTAGTCGAGCCTTCTGTATCCGTGCTGAGATTTCGTCACACACCAGACCACAAGGGCTGATGAGACTTCCAAGATAAGTGAAGCGGTCGAAACACTCAACTACTTCACTCCCTATCACTAGTTCGGGTGTCGATGTAACCCAATCCTGAAGCAACATTTTGCATTTCGAGGGAGAGAATCGCATCCCGAACATGCTTGCATTGTTGCTTAGAGTGGTCAGAAGACTCTGCATTTTGTCAGCGTCTTCACCAAATAAAACTACGACTACTACCCATTCAAATACAACACGTAAAAACTAGTGACGATAAAACATACTTTGCATTAAAGATTCTTTAAATTAGAGAAAAATAAGTATCAGAAGGGGTTTTTGTGGATATTATAGTTGTGGTGTGTGCTACTTATACTGATATAAGTATTATATAACGTTACTCGTGAACAGAAAGTCTGGCAGCAGAGAGCCAAGAGGATCGAACGGTAAAGAATGGAAACAGAATGCAATTTCTATGAAAATGCAAGAACCATGAAGTCTGAGTCGTTATAAGACAATTGATGGACATTCTGCAAATTACGTATTTACTATTTGATTGTTAGATTTTATAAACAACTTCTGTAATTTTGAGTCAAATACATTAGATTGTCCTCACTGGTGTTCTTGTTCACTACAATAGTAGTTTCAATGGTTGAGAGGTATTTCCTGGAGTTCTAGTGATAAGCAGTGACTAGTAGAGTTCAACCGTGTCAGTTGTGAGATAGTAACTCACTGATGACAATGATAGATGTGTCGTTCACTTTCGTGGATTAGTTGGAGTTAGACATTAACACCATTGGATGCCGGCCAATTCAGCGTCCGGGCGCGAGAAGGGATCTTGGATGCGCATTGCCAAGGAGGAGTCCCACAATAGAACGAAACAGCCGTCCAGTGCTTTCAAGTTTTCCATGGTGATCTAGCTTCAATTGACTCATGATCTCAACTATAGAAAAATTAGTGTCACATGTGCTTATTCCTTTTATCATAATAAAGAAATTTAACAAGAAACAAAACAAACTTGTATATCAACTATTTACAAGATGTTATTATTATTCAGTATATAACATAGAAATAATTAAATAACAATATAAAACAGTAATGTTATTTCATTTATGTACAATTAATCGTGAATGTAATACAATACAATATATAATGTTGGAAAAAAGAAAAAGAGAAAAAAGTACCTCCCCCCTACAGACACATACACACACACACAAGTATTCGCATAAGTTCTTCTTTATATTTTACATTACATTCAAGCTAATTTTTGTTTTTTCCAAATAGGTGTATCGTCTTTTTTAACTTCTTCATCTGGATTATGAAAAATCGGATTCGGTTGTGTTCTAAAAGTAAATGATAATAATAATAATAATAACAATAACAGTAGTAGTAGTGGTAATGGTAATAATAATAATAATAATAATAATAATAATAATAATAATAATAATAATAGTGGATATGAAAGTGATGATATTAAAGTTACATAATACAAACATATTCATACTTAATATAACTATTACCAAGTATAAATGCACTGTTTCATTTAGTCGACTATGATATAATGTAAAGATGAGAATAAATATGCAGCTCCACCTGGAGCACCTCTGAGGCTACTGCCGGTTCTAAGCTCGGATAAAGTAAGAGCGTTGGGCATGGGGTTAGCGACCCCATCCCGTAGCAAACTAACTCGCTAAAAAAACGCTAACCAGAAAAAAAAACAATTCAAACCATTTAAATGGACACAGACAGATTAAATATACCTGTCAAAATGAACAAATAACTATGAAATGTTATATTTGAAGGTAGAATACATGCATAAGCTGTAAATGGTTGAATAACAAATTGATTTTGATCCATTACTTACATATTGTGGGACAACTAACCGAATAATAATAATAATATCATATACGTTTTATTTATTTATTTGAACACATAGATATTGGTACAATGAGGCACCAAATACATATGCGCCACACATATCTCATTTGATTTGTGTGAGGGCTGTGATACTGCCCGGGTGCCCAAACCTAAGCAAGTGATTTACTTAGGGGGTCGCACCCAGAGCCTTCAACATGAAGGTCTGGTCCACAAGGCAGTAGAGCAACGTAAGGAGATGCAGTCTCATGGTAGCCGGTGACCAATAATTGGTTCATACGCTATTTGTTCCTTTAGGATACTGGAGTCCATGTGCACCATTGGTTTGGAATTAGGGTTTCCCAACTTCCCTAGGTGGGCTCTCCGTGTCCAACAATCCGATGGGTTTCGAAAACAACACCCCCGCCACGATAAGGCAGTGAGTAGGACTTCCGTGGCAATGGTTGTATAAGCGTGGCCATATGAGAGCATTTCGAGAGGCAGAGAGAACTCTCCTCACTCTCTGCCGTACCACGGCATTTGCGGGCTATACGTACGATAACTGCGTAATGAATGCAATATGGTGATGAGATTATGAACGACTATTCACAAAGATGCTTGGGACATGTGTTACATATTTATTTAAGTATATAAAATTTGGTATAACAAAGCAGAAAAACGTAGAATTTGCCACAAAAAGTATGAATAATATTGTGAGGAAAAGAGTCAACTTGGAATGAAAATAATAAATAAAAAGATGAGCGATTTGTGGAGACTGTAGTATTTTCACAATTGAAATCGCGAACTGATCTTGGTTAGACTATCAGTGAAAACCTGGAAGCACTGAGTGGGCGTTTCAGCCTAAAGCGGGACTCCTTAGTAAAATCATGGATTGACTGATATTGAACATTAAAACCGTTGGATGTCGGATAAGTGGTCTATAGGTTGGGAGTTCGTGTGCGAAACCAAAAGTCCTGGGTTATATTGCAAATTGCGGCATCCTGAATGTACACTGCTAAGGAGTCCCATACTTGGACGATATCTTGTAATTTTATTTTCCTTTATTGATATAGTGTGACTAATTGAATCTACATGTAATTAGGGTCTCGAACTTGTGGTTGCAGATTAGGATTATCACATCTATCTATATACACAACTCAATTCAACCGATAATTTACTTTATAGCCTGATATTATGTAACTCACTAAGTACAGACTTTTGCACTCAGTTCTAAGCCACACTAGTTGTGTAAGGGTTAATGCTACTCCTTGGACGTCTAAACCGATATACGTGGAACTAACTTGACATCTACAAACTTACTGATTGATAGCCGAGTGCTTCAACAACTTAGTTATCGTTCTACAAGACTACTATCATTCCCTAGTTTGGTTACGCATAGCTTTCTTCCAATTTACTTCTGGCTAAGCAGCTGTAACTGAATTACATAATAGAAATCTGCAAGAATCTATGAAATCATTTGTTATTCTACTGGTTTAACATATAAATAAGATTTAATTAAATCCATAAGTGATGTTTCACACAATAATGAAGCGGTGTTTTTAGTCAGTCAGTCAGCTGCAACGTAGGAACACCAGGCACATATATGCATCGATGTTTTACCGTAGTGTAAAACGATTATTGATTGCAGAAATTATGTATATAGTTTATAGTTTTTCGTAAAGGTTTAATCTCACTATATCTCTGACTGATATCACATTCTTAGTTTGATTGTGATATACAAAAATTAGATTTTATGTAATAAAACTGAATGATCTTATAATAACAGTTCACCTAACAGAGTACTATTCAATCAAGTATATTATTACGTGTAATTGTTTGACCAACAACAACAAAAAGAAACCCAAGGACTATTATGGCTTTATAAGGTATACAGAATATATCAACCGGTGAATGGATAGATGATATATGACAATCATGAGCGATATTAATTCTCTTACATATCAAGACATCATGATTTGAAAATAAGACAAGTGACCTGTAGAAAATTCTCATGGGATATCTTAACTGAGTATTGAAATAGAATCAAAGTCATGCACTTAAACACCTAAACATATATATATATATATATATATATATATATATATATATATATATATATATATATATATATATATATATATATATATATTACTTTAGATAAGCTCTAGTCCAGAAGGGTTGCTTTTTCGCTTCATCAGCATGACGAAGAATAGCTCCACGTATATCTTTTTCAGCTCGTTCATCAGCTTCATTTTTCTTTAATACAATTTGTTGAACCATAAATTGATGTAAACTTCCAACACGATTACCAACAGATTCTTCTCTGTTTGGAACACGTTGTTTTGCTTCATCTTCTTTAGCAGCTTGTATAGTTTGATGATCTTTTTGTAAAATTGCATTAACTGCAGCCATTGCAACTTCTGAATCAATTTCAGTTTGATTAAGATATTTTTTATTTTTACGTGCAATACGAACTGCTTCTTCATCATAAGTTAATATAATTGGTTTCATATAAGCTTCACCAGTACCAGTATGACGTCGACGACTTGATGTAGTTGCTTGTCTATTAGCGCACATTAAAGCACCATTATGACTAACTTTTGAATCATAATATACATTAGCTACACCATCAGAAGAACTACAGAATACTTGATTTAATCTATGATGCCATGTTAATCCAATCACACTACCATGACATGGACTGAACTGATTGATCAGCTAAAAGAGAATATATATTAGATTATAGTGAAATATAGACTAATTAACTTATTCACCAGACATTTGTGAATGAACTATAATGTAAGTATGAAAGCTAATTATATTATCTGGTTGTCCAGACTGAAGTAGGTGGGAAGGGGTTTAAGTCTGGGACTCGGTGGCTGAAAGGTAAACTCTCACATTGGACAACATTTATGTGTATTTATAGGTTTATTTGCTCTTGTAGAGTAGATTATATAGGCCGCACAAACCGAACGCCTTCTAAACGCATCTCCGAACACTATCCTGAGTGGTTTTCGAAAGGTAACTGTAAGTAAATCAACAGTTCATCTTGTGAGCTTTGGTCATATCGTCCCATCAGACAATTCTTTTAAAATTATCAGTACAATAAAACGATTTGGTTCACGAGGATTGCAAATTAATAATTAATGCACTACAGAGACGCTACCAAACTATCTTTTTAAACATGAATTCTGTGTGCAAAAGAGACACGTGCAAGCAATCATTCTTCTACGGCCCTAAGACAATCTTCATGAACGCTAATTTGACTTTTTTACATCCTTCCAATCTTCTTAATTTCAATTATTCGTCATTATCACGAAAAGCGAATGTCTGGCTCGTTAACCGAGTTAGTGGACACGAAGGGTTCATCAAGGGAGCTGGAAAACCTTATTCAAAACCAATGGTGCACATGACCTCCAAAATCCTGAGGAAACGAAAGGCCTATGAACTTACTGTTAGTCACGGGCTACCATGAGACTGCATCTCTTAATGTTGATCCACTACCTTGTGGATTAGACTTCGATGTCAAAGGCTCGAGGAGTGGCCCCCTAAGGAAACCACCTGCTTCGGTTTGGGCGCTCGGTCAGTATTCCAAACCTCACACAAATCAAACAACAAAGTGTGGCGTATATATATATTTGGTGCCTCCTTGTACCAATCCTTATGTGTTTAAATAAATAATACAACTCAAGTGAATGATATTACCAAGCCTTTACTTTGGAATACTCAAAAGCTACATAATACTTACAGGTTATTTAACTTTTCTTTTGTATTTATTAGTCGTAATAAGATTAACATTTTGTTAAAGGTCTATTATCAACTTCTCTTTAAAACGAAGCAACTGAATGTTCAAAGATTAAAAGTTTTACAATAGAAATCTACAACAGATAACTAACCTGAAAATTGTCTCTTCTATAAAAGTTGATTTGACCTCTTTTAGGATCATTACGTGGTACACTAACAGCAACAGCTAATACTTGATCATTTGGACTAAATGTTACTTCACTTTGATTAAACAATACAGGTAAATCTTTAAATACATGAATAGCTCCTTTAGATAATTCACGTGTATCCCATAATTTCATTGTATCATCATTCATACCACGACTTAATAATTGTTTACTATCCCATGACCAATTAATACATGTAATATCAGTATTGATTGGATGAGCTGTACGACATATTTGTGTTGTATTCACTAGAGGTTTACGTGTATCCCATATTTGAATAGAACCATCTTGACAACCTGCAGCAATTAATTGACCATCTCTTGAAAAATAAAGATGAGAACAATGAAAGATAACTGTTACAGAACAATACAACTGAACAAATTAACAGACACAAGTTACTAACAAGATTTTCAATAATTCAAATGACTCTGTGTTAGCGGGATATAAAATGGATTAGAGCACGCTCCGTATAGGATTATGGTGAGGCACACTGATTGGTTATTGATTATCCGATCAGCGCTAGTGAACACTCAGACAGCATTCTAAAACATCATGTAAAAATCATAATTATACGAACATTTCTCTTATCGTCATTCCTTACTTCTATCCAACCTTTTTATTTAAAATATAATCACGTCCCTGTTCAACCCTGTTCTGATTTGGGGACTTATCGAGTGAAGTAATGTCCAAGAATACTAAGTAATAGGAGTAACTGAGTCGTAATAAGAGAAATTACAGAAACCAATAAGTTTGGAAAATAACTAGATATTAGACATATTGATTGAAAGCTATTACTATCAATAATGAATACAGTAGAGGATGTATAAAAGCAAAGGATATTTGGGCAAATAATTATTTTCAATAACTTCATCATTAGGGACTCTATAGTATGACTACTTCTACTATTCTGGAATTTGTCTTGAAACAATGTTATCGCTCTACGATAATACGGTATGACAACTTGAACTGATGCTCATATATATCAGATTCTACGTTGAGTATGATGGATGGTAATGATGGAAATCGACAACTATTAGTAGAATAAGAACCAAAATAAAGCATTTAGGCTATTGTGATTAATTCTGAACCATGTCATCCGAAGTTTCTAACAAAAAAGTAAACAATAATATGTTTAATGTCAACAAGAACCAATCAGCATCGAGGTCTACAGGACAAGCTGTGAACCACATGTGGAGAAATTCGAACGCTTCACTTCTATCTGAAGTTTGCGCTGATGATGTCGTTCAGAAGAACGATTAAAGCTCTACGACCAAACCATCCAGCTCAGAGAACAAAATGCCATCCAAAAGAAGTCTCTAATAATTGGTTATCATGATCGCGCAAAACCCAACCAGGTAGTTTACACCTATTAACATGACTGAAACTAATTTTCACTCAGCTAACTTACCTCCTATCAATAATTCAGGTGTTGGTCCGAACCAGTCCTGAAGTAACAATGCACTTAAAGACAGAGAAACACATCTTATACATGATTATTTATGCATCTTAAGTTGAAAGGTCAGTCTTTTAGTAGAATCTATACTACACTATGACAATTGATTCCAAATAGAGGTTTTTGTTTATGGTAACATTTTGCCGTTGAGAGAAATATAACAGATAGAACTATGTCAAGGTTCCACTGAAATTAGCCAAGCTGTATATATTTATGTGCCTCGGTTTACATTTATTGAAGTGATGAATGATTAATCGATTCAGTCCCAAGTTGAGTACGTAATAGTACGACCATGATATAACGACGCCCTACAACCATAAAGTATACATTGAATGAAGATAATTGATAATTTCTAATTACGGAACAGTCGTAACCTACACAAAACGATAAAGCTTTAACAACATAAAAGAGGGAATGCAATCTTTCAACTTACTTTGAATAAGCACATGATGTTGGACTAGTTTTTCGTCCTTGAGCATTACGTGTCTTAATCACAATTTTATGCGTAGGTATACGTGTTTCATTCATGACTGCCTCTGCATCATTTATATCCCATACACGCAGGGTTGAATCTTGAGAACATGTGAGTAGTTTGTTTGAATCCAGAGGGTGCCACATACCCCAATGCAATGCATGAGTATGACCTTTAGCACTAGCCGGGTCAGTAATATACTGATAACCTTTGTTTGTATAACATACAGCCTCTCCGTCTCGATCAACAATAAAAGCTTGGGCCGAACCAGATATGACCAAAAGATGTTCTCCTATAGAGATGGGTTATAAAACAAGTATTACTTGGTGCTGTCTCCATTTTTAAGTATGAACAAGACTCCATAATAAATTATTGAATCATTATTATTAAATAATGATGGCAATCATAATTAAGTTTGGTGGATCATCACACTTTGAATCGATTGTAAATGATCCTAGTACGTCCCTACTAAAGCCCTTGAAATTCAGAAACCTCACAGACGATACGAACCATTAGTGACAGTCAAATATTGCATTTGAAAAATGACAATCTTATAATCTAAAATGTGTCTTCATAACCCTACCATTCAAAAGTGAGTCAAATAATTTAATATAGAAATAAAAGCTGAAATCAGCTACCAATAGGACTAGCTATGCATCCAAGGTAATTAGTACAAACAGGTAACTTTATGGAGTTGTGTTAACACAGGAAAGTCTACAAAGGTAGTAAGACCTTTTATATTCTAAGACGACGTTTGCAACAAATGCTTTTGATAAAACATATTTCAGATAACACTGCAACTCAACGGAGATCAGATGATATATAAAGTATATTAGCTGAACTGCTTCGAAAAGTTCCATAGTCTACTATTTGCAAACCCGCCTATTATCTAATGTGTACATAAAAATGTCAGTTAAATACTTACGAATAGAACTAAAACAGGGATCATTCACGCAAAGCAGTCTTAAAAATTTTTGATAATGATAGGGCATCAATACATGAGCCAACTCGAACTATATGGATGATACAAGAACAAAAATTGGGCAATGTACAATAACCTCAACCCAAGGAACACCACAATCTTTACAAACCCACCAAAGTCGTAAAGAGCAAGATGATACTAATGCTGTACACTACATATGCAAGAGCGGCTCATGTCAATCCGGGCTATCTCTGGTGCCTTCCTGTTGTTAGTCTGGCTATAGAAGTTCAGATCTACAACACGTCGCTGAGAGCAGTTTTCCTCTATGCTTGTGAGACCTAGTCCCTCCAAGTTGAGGATGTTAGATGACTCTATGTTTGATCATAGTTGTCTCCGAAGGATTGCCGACATCCAGTGGCAATACCATGTTGGCAATGCAT